>CAWUFW010003105.1:0-1200000 GCA_963921515.1 Calotriton arnoldi | reverse complement strand
ATCATAAAGGGGGACGGGGTGCTGTCAGAGTGGGCCATTCTGGCCTAATGGAAGGAGCAGAGCTATCACGTACCACACTTGCACTTGGGAGCTGTCTCAGCACAAACACAAAGAACTTCACACAAGCCTTTTGTGTTTCCAGATATCTTGGGACCTTGGCAGGGAAATTAAGGAAATTCCAGAACCAGATGTGGGCGCAAGTCTAGAAGATTCTACCAGTTCAAAGCTGGCACCATTTATAAATATTGGACACAGTACCCTCCTGGACCTGTGGATACTACATAAGCCCTGCAGTCTAAGAAGGAAGACTGACCTGCTCCCTTCATCCCAGGCTACCAGAAGTGACTCCAAGGGTAGCTGACTGACATCCTGCTCAGAGCTACAGGGATATAGCAAGCACCTGAGGCCTCCCTGCAACTGCCCAGCTTACCTGCTGCCACTGGACCTACCTGGACTTGTAACAGGACCTGCCTGAGGCCTGCTGTCCTCTTCAAGAGTGAGTCCTTAATCCCCTAGAGGTGCCTCCCCCGGTCCTGTGCCTTCACAATAGGACTTGTCACCCCTGTATTGTTCATGCAGCCAACCGGGAGCCAGGGCAGGGGAGTCAGGAAACTTCAAGCACTTCAAAGGGACTTCTCTATAAACGTATCCTACTTCAAAGAAGGCACTATGTTTAAAAAAGGGCCATCAGACCCACTCTTAAGTTCACATTCTTGACCAGTGGAAGGACTCTCAGAGGGCTGCCTGATACTATGGTCTGCTTTGTACTTCACAAGACCGCTTTGCTGCACCTGGAAGAACTTTTTTGCTGCCTGGAGTCTGCCGTGAACCCTCAGAGGCCTGCCCTGCTGCTTGAGCCCTGTTTCATCACTTTGGCATAGGGACTACCAGAGTGACTCCAAGGGCTAGTTGGCTGGCCTCCTGATCAGAGCCACAGGTACAAGAAAGGCTCCTACCATCTTGAATATGCCTTGAACCCAGGCTGAGTGAGTCCTAAACCCCCAGGTTGTGCACCTCCAGTCTTGGACCTTTGCTTGTGGAATTAAAGGTATCCAGATAGCTAAAATCCAAAACTTGGGGAAATTGGGGGCTAAAAACCAGCAGACAGTCTTTTTGCCTTTTCCATGGCGGTGCCAGAAAAACAAGCACTGCAATTAGAATCGCAAAAATGTTCCAGCACGGCATGGAAGGTGACGTCCATGCCTTGCTGGAACTGGGGGTGCAAGCAGACAGCATCCTCATGGCGGGGTGGCATGGGGGCCCTATTGGGCCTCCTTTGTTCCTCCACCGCCAGCCTTTTCATGGCAGGGCTGCCGCCATGAAATGACTGGCAGTGGATGGACCTCGTAATATGCTCAGCACGACTGCGCCAGTCCCGCTCAGCGTGATACATTGGGCCTCCGCTGCACCACCAGCAGGGAATGGTGGTTCCCTGGGGCAAGCGGTGGACTGCCACTGCTGCGCCACAGCGAGTGCGGCAGTCAGAAGACCTCCACACTCATAATCAGCCCCTTAGTCTGTGATAACCAACGATCTGAAATAAAAATTGCACCTATTACTGAGTCAATTAGATTTTGAAATCAATGTTTACCTATAAAATTGTGATCCATTCTAAATTGTGAGTTATGCACTAGAGAGTGAACCATATATATTCTCTTAATTCAAGATTACATAATCTCCAAGAATCAAGCAACGATTTGCGAGACATAGTGGATCTGATATGAATTTTAGCAGGAAAAAATCTCACTTTTGAATTTCTATCCAGAAAGGGGTTCATAATTTAATTGTAGTCACCACCAAGGATGAAATAATGATCAGCTTATTCTAGTGACTTCTTGTCAATGTAACCATAAAACATATGATCTGCTTAAGTTTGGCCATAAATGTTAAAAAGGGTTATTAGGTTAATAATAACTAAAGGGCTGACTTGGCCCTTGGTGGTCTTTACTATGTCTATAAGGGTGGGAGACACCATTATATTTGCCCCACTGCTGGACAGAGGACCATATGCATTTTGAGTTCACCTCTGATGGTAATCTCTGTGTACAGAGGAGGTGCAACAATGGTGGCTCATGTTAAGGCAGTGAAAGTTTGGTTCACGGCCACCATTTTTTAGGCAGCCGAGCACAAAACTTTTCGTTTTTTAGAAACAAACTCCAAAGCTGAAGTTTGGTTCTGAAAAACAAAAAATGAATGGTGGCCACACGTTGTGCATTTTTCTAACCAGGGTGTGGGGGTCATTATGTTCTTTTCTGTTTGTGATCACCAGGTTTTATCTGTTGGTGAGAGATAGAAAAAAAGGAACATCACACCACATCTTTACAATCTTCAATAAATGTCCTACTTTTAGACTAATTATCATAAGTAATAGTCCTTTCCTTTTATGTAACTTTAAAAAATAAAGACAGACAAAGCTGAGTCCAGCACTTGAAGCTCTAAGAGTTGGCTGAAAATCCAGAAATTCTTTCCTTCAATCTACCATTACGTTTGCAAAATATTGTGTGATAAAAAGCTTGGTCCCGGACCAATTCATGCTTTTTTGCTTTCACTGTAGAGATGACCTTGAGTAAATCTATGTATTCCACAAATAAGGTTATCACTCTCTTTGGCTTAGCAAAAGCTGATGCTAATATTTGACTCTGGTCCAAACTATGGGCCCGATTACGATTGCGGAAGGCCCGTGACCGCCAGCCATGCGGTGGCGGTCCTTCCGCAATCGGACCACGATTTTCCCCCGCCTCATCACGATGGTGGAGGGACTCGCGCTGGGACTGTGGCGGACGCAAAGACCGTCCGCCACGGGACCGCCACAAGCAATCTCACAGATTGCCTGGTGGATGGTCCAGACAGCCCAAAATGGTGGCGGTGCCTAGCAGGCACCGTCCACCAAATTGGGATGTAGGCTACAGCCGGCCTTTCCATGGCGGCGATACCGCCATGGAAAGGCTGGTGGGGATTTTTTACGGGGGCCCGTTGCGCGGGGCCCCCCTTGTGTTGGGGGGAGGTGTGGGTGCACTGGGGGGTACCCATGGTACCCCGCAACATTTCACAGCACTAAGTGGCATGCACCGTGTGGTGCCTGCCACGTAGTGCAGTGAAATGCACATCCTGCCTTTTTGGCATCGCGGCGGGTGCTGCAGTCTGCAGCAGCCGCCGCAATGTTAAATGGCAAGATGCGACCGCCATGGTGGCGGTCGCATCCTAATTTGGTGTGCGGAACCGCCGCATGCATGGCGGACGGTCCCTGCCACCACCAGGATGGCGGACGGACTCCTGTCCGTCCGCCATCCTAATGACCCCCTATGTTGTGTCTGCATGTTTAAGGTCATAGAATCTGGCATTTCTAACAGTCAAGAAAAGACGAACGAAAAAAAGAAATAGGGTCATCTTCTCAATAACTTCCAGAAGACTGTAAATGCTGAGGCTATTTCATCTGTTATTCAGTTCTAAGTCATCAGCATGCTTTTTAAGAACAGTTATTCTATATTGCATGGAATCAATCTTGTGTGTTGCATCTTGCCAGTCACTCACACTCTGATCCACACTCCTGAAGCTCTTCTATTAGTAAAGGACCATTTCTATTAACATTTTTAAGTCTGTTGTTTGTTTCTTTCATGAAAGTGTGCAATGGTCTAGTATCTTTCGTCAAACTTCTATACATTTTGGAGATCATACTTTGGCTGGTGAGAGGGAATCCTTTTTCGGTTTCTTGTTGGTTGTGTTTAGAGCAATGGATTGCTCAGTTGAGGGTCCTGTTCCTTCATGTGAAACTCCTCCGTTATTGCAGACTTACAAGTACAGCTGACCCAGTGCTTAATTTGTAAAATATTAAGTGCCAGGGCTCTGACCAGGAGGCCACTGCAGCTTGCACCACCCATCGCCCTTGTCATTGCTGCTAAAACAACTACTAACCATCTCTCTCGCATGTAAATGCGACAGCTCAGATTATTTCAGGTCCCCAAAGCTAAAGGAATGGCTGGGGAGGCAGGAATTAGCAATTTTAATGTATGTTGTATTCCTAAACAACCGTTGTTCTGCTCCTCTCTAAATTAGATGAGCAGTGCCACCATGTGGTAGACTGTTCTAAATATGGTGGTAACTGAAATGGGTGGAGAGGTCTGGGCTTTTGTGCTACAGTTGTCAGGGCCCAATTTTAAGTGGTGGCACATTCCTCACAAATGGCTACACCCAAGAGCCATTACGGGGTAAATCTAGAGAGAGATGGAGGATTGTGCCCTCTCGATTAGTATGCGTTAGTGCGGAATACATTTCCAATCGTGCTTAGGTGCTTTTCCAATGTGTAGTATTTATTGGTGTTTCCATACAAGTCAAGAAGCATTGGTCTCTGCGGTTCCTGGGACCGCAGAGACCAATGCTTCTTGACTTACAGGATTACAAACATTGCTAACGAACCCCCTGCCTTGAAAAGGCCTTCGGCCGATGGGCCACTAGGGCGAAACACGTGTCGGCTGTTTACTTCACTGTTCTTGTTCCATGTATGGAAACACCAATAAATACTACACATTGGAAAAGCACCTAAGCACGATTGGAAATTTATTCCGCACTAACGCATACTAATCGAGAGGGCACAATCCTCCATCTCTCTCTGTTCTAAATATGGTGTTGACAATTACGTGCCGGTGCTGAGCACCGGAAAGCACCGGCTCAACTTAAGCACTGAGCTGACCAAATCCAAAGGATTTCAAGATAAGGAATCAGATCTCCTTGTTTTTCCCATGTGAGCAGAGAGAATGGGAATATCAACTCAAAGGGATAGTCAGATATCCTACTTTATTATCAAAATGCACTAGAGCAGAAAAAAAAGCTTTAATGGCGCAAAAGGTATGCTCAGATTAGCCCAGGACCAGTATGAACGTATTCAGACATAATAGGCTGTGGTCTTAGAAGTGCAGGCTGGCTGAGGCAAATAGTAGATGTTGCAGATTTATGATCATTAGTAGGTAAACATACTGCTATAATATTTTAACAACCCTGTGACAGGAGCAATAAGGAGCAGCTTTCAGCAACACAAGATGGAAATCAATGCTCATAAAGTGAAAAAATCCTTCCAAATGAATGACTTTGAAAAGTTAAGGATAGTTTATTTTCCCACATGTGTAACACAAGTGTTGTGACTTCTGTTTAAATAGCTTCAAAGGACATAATTAAAGAGGTCCAGTCGCTTCAAGGACAGTACAACATCAAAGCAGGCATGCTCACAAAATGTTAGCCAGAAGCCACAACAGAGCGTCCAGAAAAGAAACACAATGAGAACGCGGAAAAACCTTTACTGAAAACAGGAGCACCATAAGTTCTCCTGGGTTGCACATCTTTAGGGCTGACCTGTGCCACTCTGTTGGAAGGGACGACCCACCTTTACCTCCACAGAGCTATTTCACAGGATTGCTATCCTCTGGCTGTTCAAACCATGCTTGAGAACATTTAATTTTTTAAAGTAAAAGCAGTGAATGCACAGCAGTTTATCTATTGGATAGTTCAGTCCTGAGTCTCTAGCCCACAGCATCTCCTTGAAGTAAGCCTTGGACTGTTCTGTCTCGCGCTACCCCAAGAGTCAAATACGAAGGGGTTCTTGGCTACCAGTTTGGCGATCCTCGTTAAGGGGGCCCAAGGGCACCAGTGACAAAAGATCCCACTTGCTACAACTGGAGCCCAGTACCCTCTGTCTGCTTTGGGATAGCCCCGGCTACATTTCTCACACCCACTCAATAACAACTGCAATATAAACATAACCCAATAATAGTCAAAAATAACTTTTTCTTGTAGGGTGGATCCCACAGAATGAACAAGAATGACTGGGGCCTGAGCACAAGGGCTCTCAACAGCTGAAACGTCCTACCACTGAACATGACACAAATAATGTAAAAGAATAATGTTAAATTCATGCCATCACACCACTGATGACAGACTACGAGGATGCCAGGAAGGTGGTTAACTATGTGAGGAGCAATGGTGCTATTGGGTTTCAGGTTGGCAGAGGTATGCACCCTCCAATCAATTTATCAGGTTTCTTATAAAGTGCGACTACTCACCCGTAAGAGTCTCAAGGCCCTGAGCATGGGGGGGTCGAAGGGGTGGATCTACGATTCAGTCGAAGAGCCAGGTCTTGAGGTCCTTCCTGAATTGCACCTTCTCTAAGCAGGAACCACAATCCTTGTCAGGGCAAGTCAGATACACACCATAAATTAACCTTTGCTCACCCTCTGGTAGGTTGGCACAGGGCAGGCAGGCTTAACTTAAGAGGCAATGTGTAAAGTATGTGTGCAACACTGCAAACAGTAACACAGTGAAAACGCAACAAAAAAGTCCACATTCTAGAAACATACATTATGATTTTATAAATAGAACGAGATCAAAACGAGAAAAATCCAATAAGTAGAAGTTAAGATCTGAATTTATAAAGAATAAAAGTAAAAATATTGCTTAGAACCAATAAGCACGAATGGGGGTTTTCTGGTCACACTGGAGCGGGGCAAGTAAAGAGTTGTTTAGGTTGGCTGCAATGGAGTACAGGAACCACGCAAGGCCCGGTGAACAAAAGTACTGTGATCCTGGTCGCAAAAGCGATGGTGCAACCAAGCTATGAGTAGTGTCGATCACGCAGTTGAGGTGATGCGTCAATTTTCTCCACGCAATGATGGCAATGCCCCTGTTCTAAAGATGAAGCACAGGGTGCGAGATGCGTTGGTTCCAAAGCCGATGCGCTGATTTTCTCCACGCAGTTGAGGGGATGCGTTGATCATCTCTCATGGCTTTCGGTGGTTCTGATGCTTCGTTCCAAAATGCAATGCCCTACCAATTCTGTTCCCGCAACAGCGACGATGCATTGATTCTGCTTCACGCAGCAGAGGATGCACTGACTCCTTTGGAGCAAGCACCTCGATCCACTTCCAATGTACCATGCACAGGGGTATGGGGTAAGACTTTGATATCCCTGAGTCTTAAAACAGGAGGCAAGTCAGCATGCCCTTAGAGATCATTCTGGGTTCAAGTAAGTTAATCCAGTTCTTCATCAGCTGGGCAGAGGGTAGCAGGCAGCAGGGCAGTACATCAGAAAAGCAGTTTTTACAGAGCAGCAGTACAGCAGAGTGGAAGTCCTTGTAGGAGCACAGCAGTTTCTCCTCCTGGAAGAGTTTCTTCACTAGTCCAATAGCGACTGATTTGGTGGGATCATAGGCCCATACTTATACCCAGTTGTGCCTTTGAAGTAGAGGTGACTTCAAAGAGCGGCTTTGAAGTTCACAGAGGTCTTCCCTCCCATCTCTGGCTCCAGACTCACTACAAGGGGGCATGCAGCCCTGTGTGTGGGGACAGGACACTGCCTATTCAGGTGTAAATGACAGCTCCTCCCTCCCATCCTGCCCACGATGGCCATCAGGATGCGGATGGCTACTCAGTCACACCTAACCTTCCTTTGTGTGGGACTGTCTAGAGAGAATGCACAAAGTCCAGCTGTTACCCACCCCAGACGTGTAGTGGAAACAGGCTGCAGACACACAGAGCTAAGACCATAGAAATGCCATCTTTCTAAAGAAACACAAAACACTGGAGTCAAGCTAGCCTGGCTGATGAGGGTTGACACCCCGGAACCAGCCCCAGGATGCTTGTTTTTGGTCCAGGGAGGAGCTGGCTAGGCAATTCAGGGTGGATTATTCCTATGGTGAGCAGGGTCAAGGCTGATTTGCATATGGCTGGGTCCAAACTGGAATGGCTTGGTGAGCAAAAAAACTATGGATTTAGGCCCAGATCTCTGTACTGGGGGTGAATATTTGACATTGCCCAGCATTCCATCCATCAATTGTTCTTTTTGTAAATGTCGCCCTAAGTGGGACAGGTATGCCCAGACGTGGATCCCATACTATCCATGCCACTGGAGTTAAGCTAGCCTGCCTGATGAGGGGTGATACCCCGAAAGTGGTCCCAGGATGCTTGTTTCCGGTCCTGGAAGGACATGGCTTGGCAATTCAGGCTAGACTGTTCCCATGGGGAGCAGGGTCAAGGCTGATTTGCATATGGCTGGGTCCAAACTGGAATGGCATGGTGAGCAAAAAAACTATGGATTTAGGCCCAGATCTCTGTACTGGGGGTGAATGTTTGGCATTGTTCAGCATTCCATCCTCAATTGTTCTTTTTGCATTTGTTGCTCTACGTGGGACAGGTACGCCCAGACGTGGGTCCTGGGCTCGCCATGCCACTGGAGTCACGCTAACCTGGCTGATGACGATTGATACTCCAAAACCGGTCCCAGAATGCTTGTTTCTGGTCCAGGGAGGACCTGGCCTGGCAGTTCAGACTGGACTGTTTCAATGGGGATCAAGGTCAAGACAAATTTGCATATGGCTGGGTCCAAACTGAAACGGCATGGTGAGCAAAAAGCAATGGATTAAACCCAGATCTGTGACAGGGGGTGAATGTTTGATTTGCTTAGCATTCCGCCCATCATTTGTTCTTTTTGCTTTTGTCGCCCTAAGTGGGACAGGTATGCCCAGACATGGGTCCTGTGCTTACTGTGCCACTGGGTTCAAGCTAGCCTGGCTGATGATGTATGATATCCTGAACCCGGTCCCAGGATGCTTGTTTTCAGTACATGGAGGACCTGGCCTGGTAGATTGGGCTGGACTGTTCTCATATGGGGAGCGGAGTCAAGACTGATTTGCATATGGCTGGATCCAAACTGGACTGGCATGGCGAGTAAAAAAACGATGGATTAAACCCAGATATTCGACTGGGGGTTGAATTTTTGATTTGCTCAGCATTCCATCCATCATTTGTTCTTTGAGCAAATATAGAGGGCCCCTCCAGAAAACTCGAGTTTAACCTCAAGAGCCTCAGATGGAGAGGGGCCTTACCCACACCAAGTCCACATGCTTGACATTCTTTTTGATAGGTTTAGGATAAGGAAATCCTGATTAAATCGTGTAATCTAAGAGTGTTACCTGATCATGAGCGTGAATGCAGGGTCCAAACTGGAATGGCATGGTGAGCAAAAAAACTATGGATTTAGGCCCAGATCTCTGTACTGGGGGTGAATATTTGACATTGCCCAGCATTCCATCCATCAATTGTTCTTTTTGTAAATGTCGCCCTAAGCGGGACAGGTATGCACAGACGTGGGTCCTATACTATCCATGCCACTGGAGTCAAGCTAGCCTGCTGTAGTGGGCTGGCCCCACGTGTTCAAGTGACAAAGTAGACGTAGCCGAGATGAAGTTGATGTAGTTTATTGAGTCCATAAGTAGAGTAGATACAGAGCCCCACCAGGAGCAGCCTCCTAGCTGCTCAGCCCATCTTTCAACTGCCAACACTCATACACCAGGCACCCAAGCATTCCACTCATGTCAATCACACTAACATTCTACACGGAACACTCACACTGGCTGAGCAGCTAGTTACAGAGAAAAGGGAACATATATACAGAACCTGAGGATACTACACCTGCCTGATGAGGGGTGATACCCCGAAACTGATCCCAGGATGCTTGTTTCCGGTCCTGGAAGGACATGGCCTGACAATTCGGGCTAGACTGTTCCGATGGGGAGCAGGGTCAGGACTGATTTGCATATGGCTGGGTCCAAACTGGAATGGCATGGTGAGCAAAAAAACAATGGATTTAGGCCCAGATCTCTGTACTGGGGGTGAATGTTTGACATTGTTCAGCATTCCATCCTCAATTGTTCTTTTTGCATTTGTTGCTCTAAGTGGGACAGGTACGCCCAGACGTGGGTCCTGGGCTCGCCATGCCACTGGAGTCATGCTAACCTGGCTGATGACGATTGATACTCCAAAACTGGTCCCAGAATGCTTGTTTCTGGTCCAGGGAGGACCTGGCCTGGCAGTTCAGACTGGACTGTTTCAATGGGGAGCAGGGTCCAAACTGAAATGGCATGGTGAGTAAAAAGCAATGGATTAAACCCAGATCTGTGACGGGGGTGAATGTTTGATTTGTTTAGCATTCCGTCCATCATTTGTTCTTTTTGCTTTTGTCACCCTAAGTGGGACAGGTATGCCCAGACATGGGTCCTGTGCTTACTGTGCCACTGGATTCAAGCTAGCCTGGCTGATGATGTATGATATCCTGAACCCGGTCCCAGGTTGTCTGTTTTCAGTACATGGAGGACCTGGCCTGGCAGTTTGGGCTGGACTGTTCTCATTTGGGGTACGGAGTCAAGACTGATTTGCATATGACTGGATCCAAACTGGAGTGGCATGGTGAGCAAAAAAACGATGGATTAAATCCAGATCTTCGACTGGGGGTTGAATTTTTGATTTGTTCAGCATTCCATCCATCATTTGTTCTTTGAGCAAATATAGAGGGCCCCTCCAGAAAACTCGAGTTTAACCTCAAGAGCCTTAGATGGAGAGAGGCCTTACCCACACCAAGTCCACATGCTTGACATTCTTTTTGACAGGTTTAGGATAAGGAAATCCTGATTAAATTGTGTAATATAAGAGTGTTACCTGATCATGAGCGTGAATGCTGGGTCCAAACTGGAATGGCATGGTGAGCAAAAAAACTATGGATTTTGGCCCAGATCTCTGTACTGGGGGTGAATATTTGACATTGCCCAGCATTCCATCCATCAATTGTTCTTTTTGTAAATGTCGCCCTAAGTGGGACAGGTATGCCCAGACGTGGGTCCCATACTATCCATGCCACTGGAGTCAAGCTAGCCTGCCTGATGAGGGGTGATACCCCGGAACTGGTCCCAGGATGCTTTTTTCCGGTCCTGGAAGGACATGGCCTGGCAATTCGGGCTAGACTGTTCCCATGGGGAGCAGGGTCAGGGCTGATTTGCATATGGCTGGGTCCAAACTGGAATGGCATGGTGAGCAAAAAAACAATTGATTTAGGCCCAGACCTCTGTACTGGGGGTGAATGTTTGACATTGTTCAGCATTCTATCCTCAATTGTTCTTTTTGCATTTGTTGCTCTAAGTGGGACAGGTACGCCCAGACGTGGGTCCTGGGCTCGCCATGCCACTGGAGTCACGCTAACCTGGCTGATGACGATTGATACTCCAAAACAGGTCCCAGAATGCTTGTTTCTGTTCCAGGGAGGACCTGGCCTGGCAGTTCAGACTGGACTGTTTCAATGGGGAGCAGGGTCAAGACAAATTTGCATATGGCTGGGTCCAAACTGAAACGGCATGGTGAGCAAAAAGCAATGGATTAAACCCAGATCTGTGACAGGGGATGAATGTCTGCTTTGTTTAGCATTCCATCCATTATTTGTTCTTTTTGCTTTTGTCGCCCTAAGTGGGACAGGTATGCCCAGACATGGGTCCTGTGCTTACTCTGCCACTGGATTCAAGCTAGCCTGGCTGATGATGTGTGATATCCTGAACCCGGTCCCAGGATGCTTGTTTTCAGTACATGGAGGACCTGGCCTGGTAGTTTGGGCTGGACTGTTCTCATATGGGGAGCGGAGTCAAGACTGATTTGCATATGGCTGGATCCAAACTGGAGTGGCATGGTGAGCAAAAAAACGATGGATTAAACCCAGATCTTCGACTGGGGGTTGAATTTTTGATTTGTTCAGCATTCCACCCATCATTTGTTCTTTGAGCAAATATAGAGGGCCCCTCCAGAAAACTCGAGTTTAACCTCAAGAGCCTCAGATGGAGAGGGGCCTTACCCACACCAAGTCCACATGCTTGACGTTCTTTTTGATAGGTTTAGGATAAGGAAATCCTGATTAAATCGTGTAATCTAAGAGTGTTACCTGATCATGAGTGTGAATGCTGGGTCCAAACTGGAATGGCATGGTGAGCAAAAAAAATATGGATTTAGGCCCACATCTCTGTACTGGGGGTGAATATTTGACATTGCCGAGCATTCCATCCATCAATTGTTCTTTTTGTAAATGTCGCCCTAAGCGGGACAGGTATGCACAGACGTGGGTCCCATACTATCCATGCCACTGGAGTCAAGCTAGCCTGCCTGATGAGGGGTGATACCCCGCAACTGGTCCCAGGTTGCTTGTTTCCGGTCCTGGAAGGACATGGCCTGGCAATTCAGGCTAGACTGTTCCCATGGGGAGCAGGGTCAGGGCTGATTAGCATATGGCTGGGTCCAAACTGGAATGGCATGGTGAGCAAAAAAACAATGGATTTAGGCCCAGATCTCTGTACTGGGGGTGAATGTTTGACATTATTCAGCATTCCATCCTCAATTGTTCTTTTTGCATTTGTTGCTCTAAGTGGGACGGGTACGCCCAGACATGGGTCCTGGGCTCGCCATGCCACTGGAGTCACGCTAACCTGGCTGATGACGATTGGTAATCCAAAACCGGTCCCAGAATGCTTGTTTCTGGTCCAGGGAGGATATGGCCTGGCAGTTCAGACTGGACTGTTTCAATGGGGAGCAGGGTCAAGACAAATTTACATATGGCTGGGTCCAAACTGAAATGGCATGGTGAGTAAAAAGCAATGGATTAAACCCAGATCTGTGACAGGGGGTGAATGTTTGATTTGTTTAGCATTCCGTCCATCATTTGTTCTTTTTGCTTTTGTCACCCTAAGTGGGACAGGTATGCCCAGACATGCGTCCTGTGCTTACTGTGCCACTGGATTCAAGCTAGCCTGGCTGATGATGTATGATATCCTGAACCCGGTCCCAGGATGCTTGTTTTCAGTACATGGAGGACCTGGCCTGGCAGTTTGGGCTGGACTGTTCTCATATGGGGAACGGAGTCAAGACTGATTTGCATATGGCTGGGTCCAAACTGGATTGGCATGGTGAGCAAAAAACGATGGATTAAACCCAGATCTTCGACTGGGGGTTGAATTTTTGATTTGTTCAGCATTCTATCCATCATTTGTTCTTTGAGCAAATATAGAGGGCCCCTCCAGAAAACTCGAGTTTAACCTAAAGAGCCTCAGATGGAGAGAGGCCTTATCCACACCAAGTCCACATGCTTGACGTTCTTTTTGATAGGTTTAGGATAAGGAAATTCTGATTAAATCATGTAATCTAAGAGTGTTACCTGATCAAGAGCGTGAATGCTGGGTCCAAACTGGAATGGCATGGTGAGCAAAAAAACTATGGATTTAGGCCCAGATCTCTGTACTTGGGGTGAATATTTGACATTGATCAGCATTCCATCCATCAATTGTTCTTTTTGTAAATGTCGCCCTAAGTGGGACAGGTATGGCTAGATGTGGGTCCCACACTATCCATGCCACTGGAGTCAAGCTAGCCTGCCTGATGAGGGGTGATACCCCGAAACTGGTCCCAGGATGCTTGTTTCTGGTCCTGGAAGGACATGGCCTGCTAGTTCGGGCTAGACTGTTCCCATGGGGAGCAGGGTGAGGGCTGAATTGCATATGGCTGGGTCCAAACTGGAATGGCATGGTGAGCAAAAAAACAATGGATTTAGGCCCAGATCTGGGGGTGAATGTTTGACATTGTTCAGCATTCCATCCTCAATTGTTCTTTTTGTATTTGTTGCTCTAAGTGGGACAGGTACGCCCAGACGTGGGTCCTGGGCTCGCCATGCCACTGGAGTCACGCTAACCTGGCTGATGACGATTGATACTCCAAAACCGGTCCCAGAATGCTTGTTTCTGTTCCAGGGAGGACCTGGCCTGGCAGTTCAGACTGGACTGTTTCAATGGGGAGCAGGGTCAAGACAAATTTGCATATGGCTGGGTCCAAACTGAAACGGCATGGTGAGCAAAAAGCAATGGATTAAACCCAGATCTGTGACAGGGGATGAATGTCTGCTTTGTTTAGCATTCCGTCCATCATTTGTTCTTTTTGCTTTTGTCGCCCTAAGTGGGACAGGTATGCCCAGACATGGGTCCTGTGCTTACTCTGCCACTGGATTCAAGCTAGCCTGGCTGATGATGTGTGATATCCTGAACCCGGTCCCAGGATGCTTGTTTTCAGTACATGGAGGACCTGGCCTGGTAGTTTGGGCTGGACTGTTCTCATATGGGGAGCGGAGTCAAGACTGATTTGCATATGGCTGGATCCAAACTGGAGTGGCATGGTGAGCAAAAAACGATGGATTAAACCCAGATCTTCGACTGGGGGTTGAATTTTGATTTGTTCAGCATTCCACCCATCATTTGTTCTTTGAGCAAATATAGAGGGCCCCTCCAGAAAACTCGAGTTTAACCTCAAGAGCCTCAGATGGAGAGGGGCCTTACCCACACCAAGTCCACATGCTTGACGTTCTTTTTGATAGGTTTAGGATAAGGAAATCCTGATTAAATCGTGTAATCTAAGAGTGTTACCTGATCATGAGCGTGAATGCTGGGTCCAAACTGGAATGGCATGGTGAGCAAAAAAACAATGGATTTAGGCCCAGATCTCTGTACTGGGGGTGAATGTTTGACATTGTTCAGCATTCCATCCTCAATTGTTCTTTTTGCATTTGTTGCTCTAAGTGGGACAGGTACGCCCAGACGTGGGTCCTGGGCTCGCCATGCCACTGGAGTCATGCTAACCTGGCTGATGACGATTGATACTCCAAAACTGGTCCCAGAATGCTTGTTTCTGGTCCAGGGAGGACCTGGCCTGGCAGTTCAGACTGGACTGTTTCAATGGGGAGCAGGGTCCAAACTGAAATGGCATGGTGAGTAAAAAGCAATGGATTAAACCCAGATCTGTGACAGGGGGTGAATGTTTGATTTGTTTAGCATTCCGTCCATCATTTGTTCTTTTTGCTTTTGTCACCCTAAGTGGGACAGGTATGCCCAGACATGGGTCCTGTGCTTACTGTGCCACTGGATTCAAGCTAGCCTGGCTGATGATGTATGATATCCTCAACCCGGTCCCAGGTTGCTTGTTTTCAGTACATGGAGGACCTGGCCTGGCAGTTTGGGCTGGACTGTTCTCATTTGGGGTACGGAGTCAAGACTGATTTGCATATGACTGGATCCAAACTGGAGTGGCATGGTGAGCAAAAAACGATGGATTAAATCCAGATCTTCGACTGGGGGTTGAATTTTTGATTTGTTCAGCATTCCATCCATCATTTGTTCTTTGAGCAAATATAGAGGGCCCCTCCAGAAAACTCGAGTTTAACCTCAAGAGCCTTAGATGGAGAGAGGCCTTACCCACACCAAGTCCACATGCTTGACATTCTTTTTGATAGGTTTAGGATAAGGAAATCCTGATTAAATTGTGTAATATAAGAGTGTTACCTGATCATGAGCGTGAATGCTGGGTCCAAACTGGAATGGCATGGTGAGCAAAAAAACTATGGATTTTGGCCCAGATCTCTGTACTGGGGGTGAATATTTGACATTGCCCAGCATTCCATCCATCAATTGTTCTTTTTGTAAATGTCGCCCTAAGTGGGACAGGTATGCCCAGACGTGGGTCCCATACTATCCATGCCACTGGAGTCAAGCTAGCCTGCCTGATGAGGGGTGATACCCCGGAACTGGTCCCAGGATGCTTTTTTCCGGTCCTGGAAGGACATGGCCTGGCAATTCGGGCTAGACTGTTCCCATGGGGAGCAGGGTCAGGGCTGATTTGCATATGGCTGGGTCCAAACTGGAATGGCATGGTGAGCAAAAAACAATTGATTTAGGCCCAGACCTCTGTACTGGGGGTGAATGTTTGACATTGTTCAGCATTCTATCCTCAATTGTTCTTTTTGCATTTGTTGCTCTAAGTGGGACAGGTACGCCCAGACGTGGGTCCTGGGCTCGCCATGCCACTGGAGTCACGCTAACCTGGCTGATGACGATTGATACTCCAAAACCGGTCCCAGAATGCTTGTTTCTGTTCCAGGGAGGACCTGGCCTGGCAGTTCAGACTGGACTGTTTCAATGGGGAGCAGGGTCAAGACAAATTTGCATATGGCTGGGTCCAAACTGAAACGGCATGGTGAGCAAAAAGCAATGGATTAAACCCAGATCTGTGACAGGGGATGAATGTCTGCTTTGTTTAGCATTCCGTCCATCATTTGTTCTTTTTGCTTTTGTCGCCCTAAGTGGGACAGGTATGCCCAGACATGGGTCCTGTGCTTACTCTGCCACTGGATTCAAGCTAGCCTGGCTGATGATGTGTGATATCCTGAACCCGGTCCCAGGATGCTTGTTTTCAGTACATGGAGGACCTGGCCTGGTAGTTTGGGCTGGACTGTTCTCATATGGGGAGCGGAGTCAAGACTGATTTGCATATGGCTGGATCCAAACTGGAGTGGCATGGTGAGCAAAAAAACGATGGATTAAACCCAGATCTTCGACTGGGGGTTGAATTTTTGATTTGTTCAGCATTCCACCCATCATTTGTTCTTTGAGCAAATATAGAGGGCCCCTCCAGAAAACTCGAGTTTAACCTCAAGAGCCTCAGATGGAGAGGGGCCTTACCCACACCAAGTCCACATGCTTGACGTTCTTTTTGATAGGTTTAGGATAAGGAAATCCTGATTAAATCGTGTAATCTAAGAGTGTTACCTGATCATGAGCGTGAATGCTGGGTCCAAACTGGAATGGCATGGTGAGCAAAAAATATGGATTTAGGCCCACATCTCTGTACTGGGGGTGAATATTTGACATTGCCGAGCATTCCATCCATCAATTGTTCTTTTTGTAAATGTCGCCTAAGCGGGACAGGTATGCACAGACGTGGGTCCCATACTATCCATGCCACTGGAGTCAAGCTAGCCTGCCTGATGAGGGGTGATACCCCGCAACTGGTCCCAGGTTGCTTGTTTCCGGTCCTGGAAGGACATGGCCTGGCAATTCAGGCTAGACTGTTCCCATGGGGAGCAGGGTCAGGGCTGATTAGCATATGGCTGGGTCCAAACTGGAATGGCATGGTGAGCAAAAAACAATGGATTTAGGCCCAGATCTCTGTACTGGGGGTGAATGTTTGACATTATTCAGCATTCCATCCTCAATTGTTCTTTTTGCATTTGTTGCTCTAAGTGGGACGGGTACGCCCAGACATGGGTCCTGGGCTCGCCATGCCACTGGAGTCACGCTAACCTGGCTGATGACGATTGGTAATCCAAAACCGGTCCCAGAATGCTTGTTTCTGGTCCAGGGAGGATATGGCCTGGCAGTTCAGACTGGACTGTTTCAATGGGGAGCAGGGTCAAGACAAATTTACATATGGCTGGGTCCAAACTGAAATGGCATGGTGAGTAAAAAGCAATGGATTAAACCCAGATCTGTGACAGGGGGTGAATGTTTGATTTGTTTAGCATTCCGTCCATCATTTGTTCTTTTTGCTTTTGTCACCCTAAGTGGGACAGGTATGCCCAGACATGCGTCCTGTGCTTACTGTGCCACTGGATTCAAGCTAGCCTGGCTGATGATGTATGATATCCTGAACCCGGTCCCAGGATGCTTGTTTTCAGTACATGGAGGACCTGGCCTGGCAGTTTGGGCTGGACTGTTCTCATATGGGGAACGGAGTCAAGACTGATTTGCATATGGCTGGGTCCAAACTGGATTGGCATGGTGAGCAAAAAAACGATGGATTAAACCCAGATCTTCGACTGGGGGTTGAATTTTTGATTTGTTCAGCATTCTATCCATCATTTGTTCTTTGAGCAAATATAGAGGGCCCCTCCAGAAAACTCGAGTTTAACCTAAAGAGCCTCAGATGGAGAGAGGCCTTATCCACACCAAGTCCACATGCTTGACGTTCTTTTTGATAGGTTTAGGATAAGGAAATTCTGATTAAATCATGTAATCTAAGAGTGTTACCTGATCAAGAGCGTGAATGCTGGGTCCAAACTGGAATGGCATGGTGAGCAAAAAAACTATGGATTTAGGCCCAGATCTCTGTACTTGGGGTGAATATTTGACATTGATCAGCATTCCATCCATCAATTGTTCTTTTTGTAAATGTCGCCCTAAGTGGGACAGGTATGGCTAGATGTGGGTCCCACACTATCCATGCCACTGGAGTCAAGCTAGCCTGCCTGATGAGGGGTGATACCCCGAAACCTGTCCCAGGATGCTTGTTTCCGGTCCTGGAAGGACATGGCCTGCTAGTTCGGGCTAGACTGTTCCCATGGGGAGCAGGGTGAGGGCTGAATTGCATATGGCTGGGTCCAAACTGGAATGGCATGGTGAGCAAAAAAACAATGGATTTAGGCCCAGATCTGGGGGTGAATGTTTGACATTGTTCAGCATTCCATCCTCAATTGTTCTTTTTGCATTTGTTGCTCTAAGTGGGACAGGTACGCCCAGACGTGGGTCCTGGGCTTGCCATGCCACTGGAGTCACGCTAACCTGGCTGATGACGATTGATACTCCAAAACCGGTCCCAGAATGCTTGTTTCTGGTCAAGGGAAGACCTGGCCTGGCAGTTCAGACTGGACTGTTTCAATGGGGAGCAGGGTCAAGACAAATTTGCATATGGCTGGGTCCAAACTGAAACGGCATGGTGAGCAAAAAACAATTGATTAAACCCAGATCTGTGACAGGTCGGTGAATGTTTGATTTGTTCAGCATTCCGTCCATCATTTGTTCTTTTTGCTTTTGTCGCCCTAAGTGGGACAGGTATGCCCAGACATGGGTCCTGTGCTTACTGTGCCACTAGAATCAAGCTAGCCTGGCTGATGATGTATGATATCCTGAAACCGGTCCCAGGATGCTTGTTTTCAGTACATGGAGGACCTGGCCTGGCAGTTTGGGCAGGACTGTTCTCATATGGGGAACAGAGTCAAGACTGATTTGTATATGGCTGGGTCCAAATTGGAGTGGCAGGGTGAGCAAAAAAATGATGGATTAAACTCAGATCTTCGACTCGGGGTTGAATTTTTGATTTGTTCAGCATTCCATCCATCATTTGTTCTTTGAGCAAATATAGAGGGCCCCTCCAGAAAACTCGAGTTTAACCTCAAGAGCCTCAGATGGAGCGAGGCCTTACCCACACCAAGTCCACATGCTTGACGTTCTTTTTGATATGTTTAGGATAAGGAAATCCTGATTAAATCGTGTAATCTAAGAGTGTTACCTGATCATGAGCACGAATGCTTGTGTGGCAAATTATGCTAAACCATTTGATTTCATTAAATAGGTTAAATTGTCAGCCAGAAGCCACAGCAACTCCCAGGGAAATAATGCACTGCTGCTCTCCTTATTTGAAATCTTACTTCTTGCTGAAGATCTTTTGAACAAAGAACACTGTAAATCCAAAAACATGGTATCATAACAGCAAAGTAAAGCAAATGAATGCTGAAGGGCGATTAGTGCGTAGGGCTCAGTCTTTATTTGATGACAGGGTTAGCTATCCAAACAGCAAGCAGTAAACCTATAAATTAGCAATTAAATTGTCATTGTGCCCAAAAAAGTAAATGCATCAAAGAACACAGACCAGGTTTTATTTCAATGTGAATGTCATATCTTGTCTACAGCTTAACAAAAGGGCTACTTGACTGATCAGCAAAATCTTGTAGAAACACAAATCAAACATTGTAGCCATCATCAAAATTCCATGGCCTTGAACTGAAAGTCCATTTAAGGAATGGCAAACCATGGGAAGCACATGAAAACCAATGTCTGAATAGGGCTAACCGAAGGCCCACTGCCTTTATATTCTTCTGTATGTCTCCTTTTGATGTATTGATTACCAGAGATCTTAAAACAGATAACTAAAGCTGCCTGCAGTAAGAACAAAAAAAGGAAAATGAAGAAATTTAAGAGGAAAAACATGGCAAAGGAAAGGATGAAAAAATAGAGGTTGTCCCTACATGAGAAGTCCAATGTTTTATATTTAAAGCTGCACATTTGTTTAACACTTAATTCATTTTCTGAAAACAATATGGGCGACTATTATAAAAAAAACATTTTGATGTGACAATCAAACGGTTTCTACAGCTAATTTCTCCTCATCATAAGAAATCAAACTTCTTATTGCAAGATTCTGTGTTTAACCTGGCGTCCTGCTGAGCCGCACTTACAGAATTACTTCGCACAATAAGGGTTTTGTTATATTAATGATTGCTTTCCCAATCCTGCTATTTATGAAATGAGTGCGTAACCAATAACTATTCTATCCAAAACAGTAGGCAATTAGGAAAGTTACACTATTAACATTTTTAAATGCTTTAACTTTGGTATCAAGACTTTCCAGCAAGTCAAAACAAATTGTTTTAGAATATTTTTCTCATTAGATTTGCACATATCACAATCTGCCTGCCGGTGGCCTATCACCATTCAAGCTACTATTTGTTTCTGTTCATTCCATTGGCAATTTTACTATGCAAAGACGTAATCATAAAATAGATCAAACATCGATCCGACAAACATGAACAACAAACAAGAAACATGACAAATAAGCAATTAGAAAGAACTATTTATGTGCTCGAGAAAGATCCACTTGTGTTTCTATTGTTCCATTCTTGAAGTGGGAGTTGGAAGCATGGAGAGGGGTGACAATCAAACCAAACTGCCTAAAACTGGTGTTTAGATGCAAGAAATTACAATACAAACATCTTAGCAGACAGAGAGAGATGAATATCATATTTACTGCATTTATCACTGTCATAAATGTAGTTATTAATTTGGTGGGGGGCCCTGCTAACTTAATAAACACAGGGGCATATTAGCAAGAACCTCGTTAAATTATCGCCGTTTTAGCGGCAGGAAACTGCCGCTAAACGGCGATAATGGGCTTGCTAATATGCGTTATAGAATTCAATAGAAGCCCAGGTTAGATGTGCAGGACATCTAACCTGGGCTTCTATTGGAATTCTATAACGCATATTAGCAGGCCCATTATCGCCGCTTTAGCGGCAGTTTCCTGCCGCTAAAACGGCGATAATTTTAACGAGGTTCTTGCTAATATGCCCCACAATCTGGTAAGACCAAAACACAGTTCGCAGAGAATCTCTCCTCAACCCTTGGTAGCTTTGGTGCAAGCTGCAGGCAATTCTGAGAGTAATGTGTGTTAAATTCAATCCTAATCAACAATTGTAAAGTCAAGAAAGCAACCCTATAAAATTTTAAAGGAAAAATTGTTAGAGAACGTAACACACTAATGGAAAGTATCATTTTGCTGTTACCAGGACCTGGGTGCGAATTCAGGCAGACTGCAATTGAACGGAGGTTATATAAAAGTCTAGGCGGTGAACTCCGCTCCGCTGGCGGAGTGTGTGGAGTTTTCCGCACTCCGCGTTACGCCGAGCTCGCGTAGTTCCGGAAAACTCTGCTTCACGTAGTGGAGCGGAGTTTTTTTCCTCGCTCGCGTTCGTCAACGTCAAGTTGACAAGCGTGAGTGAGGAAAATCCACCTCCCGGCGAGATTTTTCCTCGTTCGCGAACGTCAACATCAAGTTGACGAGCTTTCTCAACGCGGGCGGTCAGATTTCTCATTGCGAGTGGTTGCGTATGCTCCCGACTGCTCGCGTTGAGAAACCGTCCGTTCGAGTTGAGAAAGCTGCTGCTCGAGTAAAAAGCTACTCGAGCGGCAGAAAGGAAGCAGCGCCCGCTGCAAGTAGTCTTGATAAACTGAGGTCACTTAGGAACACGATCCCACAGTACAACTGCCTAGGAGAAGGAAGGACATCATCTGGGCTCTGGAGCTACATTGATGCTGGCTGTCACTAGGGCAAGTGATTCAGCATCATCACTGCCCTGCCATGTGCTGCTGATTATGCCTGTATCTCATTTATTAGACTGAGCTGAGCGGAACAACTCCGGCATGTTGTCCGGTTCTATTGGCTGGAGAAAATTATTATAATTATGGAACTGGAGAACTCTGGTATGTGCTCTGGTTCTATTTGATGGAGAAGGTTATTATAATTATGAAACCCTTTGAACTATTTGTCTAGCCTATACCATTCAGAAAATATCAACATATAAAGTCACATTGAAACCCTAATAAAAGTACACCAGCTCCCTTATACAACCGTAAGCATCCATGACCTCAATGTGTGTCCTGAGACACATGAGCAAGGTTAATAGATTCAAAAGATACAGGTGACTTAACACACTGTTGAGACCTCAGAATAGGTACAGGCCACTGCTACACATGCACCATCACAAAGATATCATTAGTTGTATTCAAACTGGTTGTGTAACTCCAGTAACTCTTGTATTGTGTTCCTAAATGGATTCCAATAACCACACTAAGGGTCACAATGACTCCACTTTTAAATCTTTGAGAGAGCACAATTGACTTCAACGATGTGGGATCTATGGATTTTGCAACTGGTGTTTCTGGAATTATGGATGTGTTGTGTGTCATCTTAAGTTTTAACCTTGACTAATGAAACCAAGATGCAGAGGCAGAGTTGTCCAGTGTGGCATCAAAGGCTGGTTCAGGACCAGAGTTGGGTGGTTTATATCAGAACAATGTGGACAAACACATCAACCTTCTAAAGTATTGTGGTCAAAATATCAACAACTACTATTTTGCAAATGTAAGAACATATAAGCAAATACTGAGTTACTGTTCTTAACTACACATCTATATACCTTAATCATACCATATGTCATCAAGGTAGATATATGCAGAGTAAAGAACAGAACATATACACTTACCTATACATACTCAAATTTATTAGGGTAACCCATATCTTAGCCACAATAGTTAGGCAAGCTGATATTAAAATCTTAATATTCTGATAGTTCTGCTTTCGAATATCTTGCAAAAACCTGAGACTTCTTTGCAGTAGAAAATCATTTTGAAAAAGATCAAAGACCCAAGCACTCTTCAAGAGCCCTCATCTGAATTAAAGACAGCCCCCCGTGCAACTTCATCGCCCACAGGGCTAATATTATGAGAAATTTAACATTAAGGAATAGGAGCTATTTTAATACTTGGGGTCATACCTTGTTCTGAGAAGGTGCTGTCAGTCTAGTTTTCTTTGTGTTTCCTATTCTAAATGTTCTATGTATCTACCTGTTAATAAAGATCCCCCTTTTTGCATTTGGTAATGTTGTACAGCTTGTTCCAAAGTGTGGTAAAACTGTGCGTTTGTCGGACAACATAAACTTTGGGATGGTGTGAGTCTGATTCCCTGCCCCCTCATGAGATGTTGGCCATTATCTTGTTAGCTCACAGTGCCCCATCCGAACCCCTAACCTTACAGGGTAACAAATGTGTGTGCAACATCAGGACATGACAACCCTGATCCCCCAAGGAAATCGTGGTAACAGATCAAGAACCTTTTCGTTTAGATTCTCGTGCATACCCAAAGAAGTACACAAGAAATACTCAGCAAGTCTTTACAATATTTATTGTAGCGTTGTGATTCTTGCACAAAATATGTGTGCTGCAATTATGAGTAGAATGAAACAGATTAGCGTAATTAGCATTACAAGGAGAGTGAAAAGAATAACCATTCCACCATTGTGCATAGCAGGCAAATAAGTACTGTGTATATATGTACTTGTGCAGTTGCAGCCTGTTCCACAATGCATACACAAAAACTATTTGGTGACCAACATTTTATTCTGATGTTAATACAAAGCTTTTTACTCATTGGAATGGTCTTGACTCAGAGTCGAGCCAATAAAGTATGTTTAAATGGTTGCCGGAATCTGAATCAGATTCTAAAGAAGTGAAAAAGCCTTGAATCAGTCAAGTAAGTTATTTAAACTAAGCTGTAGAGGTAGATTTGGTTAAAATCAATATTTAGGCATAAAAGGCAATGGGCCTCATTTAATATATTATGGCATGTGGCACACCAGCCTGACATGTCAATGGAGGTCCAGCTTGTGCTTCATTGGCGGAAGTGGAAAATCAAGTCAAACAAATAAGGAGTTTCTTTGGGTGAAACAAATATAATCAATGGCATTGATGCAAAGCGCGTTTTCTCCAGGTGCACGGTAACCTTTCTCTGGTCAAGGCTGCAATGCTTTGTGTGACAAAAAGGAGAAGGTAAAACAAGTGACAGTCACGAGATCATAAATAAAGAAGATGACCATCCCTTTGACATTGGGGCTCAGTATCGAACAGGCCGGTAGGTCAAGGGTTTCAACTCCGGAGATAGCAGCTCTACCTTCTGATCCCCATCTCTAAATGAGGTGGGTGAACCATAAGATTACCAGGTGATGCATCCTTCAATTTTATTGGATAGCACATTCCTGCCTACCTTTAAATGGGGCCCTATGTAGTAGTTTTCCACTAATTCTCTGCAGATATTCTTTGTCTCGAAAGAATGCTAGAAACAGAACAGTATTCAATGACTGCAGGAAAATATCCATGTGAAAGATGAGTCCAGAGGCACAATAGTTGTATCTCAACCAACACCAATACATTGGGAAATTGGTGATCCGGTATGTGCCCATCATATTCATTTGACTCAGACAACAGAATGTTTAGCTATAATGTTTGGGGATGGGAAGGCAGATTGACAGTTTGTGTAGGTGAGCAATCTATCCATCCAAGTAGCACAATCACTCACTATAACCCAGGTAAAGCATAGAAAATGCAGCAGTAGGGATTAGTCACATAAAAATAGTATCAAACTTAAGAAGTGCTACCTCAGATCCCCTAAAGAACTAAACATCAAAGTTTGCAATATTATAACCAGGAGGATTTGCTTCTACCACGATCGGGCCGTGAATTCATCAGCCTTGATTTGGTACCCCACCAAAGAAATAAATAGCAGTGGAGACTACAGCCACGGCACTAACTCTCAATAAAGCAGAGTGTTTCTTGTTAGCCTCCCTCACTATTATGTGTGCCTATGACGTTTTTTGGTACTGATACTTGCTTTATCTTTCTTGTTATCTCACTAATAATAGAAAAATAAGCATTATTATCCATGCAGTATTAGTCAATTACACTTTTTACCGCTACTTCTGTGTCATACATGTAACCAGTGGTGGCTGGTGACATTTGAAAGTGGTGAGGTGTAAAGTTATTGTGGTACTGCATTGAGGCGAGCGAGCGTAGTGAGCGAGCCAGAACAACCTACGGGAGGTTCGGGGGGGTTCTCTCCCGAGAAAATTTTGAAAAAAGAGTGGATAAATGGAGCATTTTCAAGCAAATTTGAGGAAGCAAGAAGGTTGATAAAGCACTTGCGAAAGTGTTATGGCAGGATCTGTAACAACATCCTCATATCCATCAAATTCACCCCAACACTGCTGCAATGTATGAAAGATTTGAAGACACACTTCTTCAAAGAATAGTACATCACAATGCAGTAACAAATCACTGTAGGAGCCACTGAGTCATGATGCAAGTAATAGAGGAGGAAATGTGTCAGAATGCTGGCACACATTTTAATAGACTGAACAAAGTGAATTTTCTTAATCAGCAGAACATGCTAAGCTACAAAAGCGTATTTCCAATGCAATCTGTTGCACCAGCCTTGGCACAAAAGCACTTCATGCTCCTTCTACAGATATTAACTCCTTCGGTGCTCATGACGGCTCCCGGCCGTCATGAGTCACAGTAGACGTGTGCTCATGACGGCCGGGAGCTGTCCGAACGTTGCCGCTCCGTCCACGCGGTATTAATTCCCCGCCTGTGCGGGAGAATTAATTAGTGGGTGGAGTTCGGACGGCTCCCGGCCGTCATGAGCACACGCCCACCGTGATTTATGACGGCCGGGAGCCCTCCTGAGTACCTGAGCGCCACGCCCAACCCCGCCCCCCCTCGCACCGCGGCGAAATTCGCGCCGCGGCGAAGGGGTTAAACAGAAGAGAGGCGCCCTCCGCGGCACTTGATCGAAACAGACTGTGCCCAGGTGCAAACTGCTTTATTACATTTTAGGCAAGATACTCTTTGCAGTCCAAGGAGACTCGACTGTGGCATGTACTCAAGTTGACCATGTGTACTGAGACGGAAATAAAATCTCAACATGCAACTTTTGTGACATCTTTGTGCACCTACTCCAAGACAGACATAACTTAAGGCAAGCCAGTTTTCAAGATTTTGCTAGACAACTCTTCATACACAAGCATCAGACTTTGAAGCTCTTTAGAATGGGCCAGAGTGCATCCTCATCATTGCCAGGAGCCTACACAGTGAGTCACCCCAGGCGAGGGCTGGTGAGGCGTGGGCAAGGGTGCCACATTTCCAAACAACACTGACCTCCGCATCCCCCCTGATCAATCACTCCGTGGTTGCCCCTTCTTGGTTTACGTTCTGTCCCTCCATGTTTAGCGCTCTAAGACCGGCCATACCCATGTCTGGATTTTAGATCTGGCCTCCACTCGAAGGACAGCACTCGGTGTCCTTTCCCTCTCCAGACAGCACCCCCTGGACTCCAATGCTGGCCCTCTCCTCTCCTGCAGAGTGCTGCGTGGGTGCCGCCCTTTGTTACACCTTCCATCGCTCTGTCTGCGGTGCCTGCGGACCGCGCGTGCTCCTCGAGGCACAAGCTCTCCGTGCTCTGTACCCCTAGCCCGCGCCCAGCACTGCCTTGTCTCTATAGCACTCCATGCCCTACCCCCTCCCTGGCACAGCAGTCCCTGCCCGGCCCCTTGTCTCTACACCACTCCATGTCCCCTTGCATGCAGTACGACATTCCATGTCTTAAAATGCTGGTCAAAGTTAAACTTTCAGTTCAAATAAATTAAGAGTGAATATTTTGAGGTCGCGTAAAACATGCACTTAGCCAGTAAGAATACCTTGCCCCTCCAATTACAGCCATCAATGTCCCATTCGCAAAGAGATTGGTCCGTGTGGGACAAGGGAAGACCGAAGTGAAAACCATCTGTGTCCCCGTCTTTGTCACTGTTGCAGGGGGTAGTGAAAACTGATAAACAGTACACAGAGTTCATTCGCTCTGACAGGTTTCCTGTTTGCACGTCTCATCATTCATTCATTCATCCACAGTGTACGTGGGGGAGTAGAATTCACGTGGAAACGAGCCGTGCAGTATATTAGAGTGAGTGCAGTGTACTTCTGTGGATATTACAGTGCGCAGTAGGACGTAATTCGCAGATGACATCATTGGTTTGTCATTTTACTAACTGATGACATCTAATGTTACAATGCCATTTAAGTACATCAAACTTCTGGGACCTACATAATGGATGATGTAAATATAGCACGATTTCATTTACTAATGGCATCAGAGCTTCATAAATGAACTCACTCATAGGTTCTCACAGGTATAAAATAAGTGGCGCAATGCACAATGATGCCCCATCCTGCATAATGTGATTAGGGGCCGCCCAGACCTGCATATCTCACACAGATATCCATAGGCTTTCCAGCATTGCCCCCCTCTGTGGGACACCCCACTCCCAACCCCCGCCAGTGCTTCAGGGTCTGCGTTAAGCCCCTGTGTATAACTAGCATCACAAACGTATGATTTCCCGTGAGGTGTATGATGTCACTCACTGATGACATCACAGGTTATGAAAATGGCACCCATGAGATAAGAGGGTTATTACTTCACTCCTCAATGAAATTGCGCTTCCTCTGTTAGCACATGTTGTTATTTTGTAATAATCTTTACAGCGAAAACTGGATTACCTGGAAACGCGCGACACCGCAGCAAGAAGCTTAATGTCAAGTTATAGTTAGTGACTAGAGAATCGGAGCAGGAGACTTAAAGTGTTACCGATAAACATGTGATATCGCGGCGAGAGCACAGTTATACAGGTCAACTCTGCTTTTACAGCAACATGGAGTCTTGTAATTTCCCTCCTTTCTGGAATTGTGTGATCACGATTCCAGTCACTGGTAATTTAGCAGAATGGACTTTTTGCGCTCCGGCATGACATTTCATTTTGGAATACTTCTAATGATATAACTGGCCTCTAATATGCCCACTGCTCACAAAAAATGCATCCCGTTTCACTCACTCATTATACCACAGATTTGAGATTTTTGATTTCATACATTAAAGGCTCATACCATTGTGACGTCATACATAGGCGTCATCCCAGCTTTACTACTTTGTCCAGTGAATATATCACAAATGAATCAATTACTTTTTGGAATAATCCATTACTTTGTGATATCACATGTGATGCGAGTAAGTTCCTATGTTTGCAGTCGCGACCGGCAAAATGGGCGGGTGGGTTCGCACGGGGTGGGGAGGAGGAGGGAAGTGGGACGGTCACGGACGGTAATCTTTAGTATAAAATAAAAAACTTACCTGCTTCCTCCGAGACCGGATCACGCGCGCCGCCGCCGCCTCAGCTCCTGCTGGCTCTGGAGTCCTGGCGCCCTTTTAGGCAGCCTCCCTCCTCCTGCTTCCCTAATCCAATCACAACGCTGCAATGGCAGCGTTGTGATTGGTGAGGCGCAGCAGAGAGCGCCCCAGCCGGGCCATTTTCTCTATGTAGGCTGCATGCAGCACAGCAGCCTACATAGAGAAAAAGGGGGAGTGCGCATGACTGCTTTGTTCGGCCCTGGGGCTGACCAAACAGTCAGTACCCACAATAGTGGGTAAGCCACTCCCCCCCTGCCCTCGAGCAGGACCGCCCACCCGCCCGCCCCCAACCAGGCACAGAGGCACTTCTGCTTTGAAACATAAATGGTAGTTTTTACCGTTTATGTTTCTGCCTTCTCGCACTGCGAGAAAGCAGTGGGGCGACGCCCCCACGCCCCAATGGGGGAGCCGCCACTGCAAAGTAACTAATCTCAAATTTAAATAGTAAAGGCCAACACTCTTTGATTGTGGAGGGCTAACGTGTCTATGCTACTAATTAAAGTTTTAAAAATGTTCTGACAAGAAAGGTAGGTTTCTACTGTGTGTCTAATCTTGGTTTATTCAAAATAACAGCTGAGATAAGCAAAGACATTACTACCCATGAGGCACTGGTAAAAGAACTACCAGTGAAAAGGGATGTAACATCGAATAGAAATTTGTGGCAGTTATCTCTTGGTGTAGCAAACCCCCTTTTCTGGCTCTTGCACCAAGATAATTCAATTTTTATTCTGTCTTGTACAGTGTGTCGTTTGGTTGCTACGATGATTAAATATTGAGGAAAACAAAATGAAATACACAAATGTTGGTAAATAATTTCAACAAACTTAATATTGTGACCCTATGCTGAAAACCATAAATGAACAAATATCGACTACACAAATATTCATGTTAAAAAAATACTAAATTATCAACAATCAAAATATCATTAATATTAAATAAAAACTTTTAATTCAAATACGCTATGTTAATAATTTAAAAGATTGCCAAGTACAAATGCATAGTACAAATTGTTTAAAAGAAAAACACAATAAAAAGCTGAAAATCGTATTTTATTATGTACAAAAATATATTCAACTTTACTATATCAATATTAATATTAAAACATTAACAATAGGAAAATGAAAATATAGGAAAGTAAAAATAATAATATTTAATATTCATAGTTAATATCCAATCAAATTGATCTCCATAAAACAAAATATCTAAAAATAGAAAACAATAACGGTGCCAAATGTAACACCTGTAAAACAAATTCAAAATACCAACTCACATAATTCCAAAAAACGAATGCGCTTCACAATTTAAATAATAATAAATCGCAAACACATGGTTTTCATGTATTACAAACATTGCCTAATATTCAACCTATAAATACTACCATATACAAACTAAATTTATCATAAACAAATTTTTTCCCAAATACTAAAACCCCAAAAAGTAACTTAAATCAATCAGATCTGACCCGGAGAGCAGGAAGTGACAAAGTAAAATGAAGAAGTAAGGCTAAAAAATAAGGAAAGAGGTCATCAAAATGGCAGCTTTATATTTGCTTTTGTACAATAATTACAAATAAGAAAAAAATGTATAAAAGTTAGTTATATTTCTAAAAATGTACCTAATCAAAAATATAAAAATATGTTAAAAAGCACTATAAACAATTCAATGTATTAATTAGTAGATCTTATTAATATATAAAAAAGAAGCAATACATAAATAGTTTGCTAAAAATATATATAGGTTTATGTAAAGATTGTATTAAATATATCTCTAAAAATATTGTGATATGTGAAAAATGAAAACATATATGTTGAAAAATGCATAATACATGTACAAATATAAATGTGTTAAAAGTTAAAGCACATGATTTTTTTTTATAAAAATCATCTATACAAATATATTTAAAACATGTAAGAAAGTAAAAAATAAAACATTGGAAAAATGTACAGAAGTGTAACACTTAGGGCCTCATTATGATGCCAATCGGATGCATTGTTTCGGGCACGAGACCATCCGTCAAGGATTTGGCCATCCCGACAGGCCAATTACGATATGACTGCCGTACAGGCGGTCGTATAATGCTGTTTACTATTGCGGCTAGTGCAGTGGCCCAGGAATAGAGCCACTGCACAAGCCACAATATTAAAAAGCATTTTGAAAACATCCATGCACCGTGTGCCAGACACATGTGCCTCCCTGGCCATTTAACAGTGGCCCATGGGGGACCGGGGCCCAGCTGAGGGCCCCCAAAGTCCCTTTCTGACAGCCTTTTAAAGGGTGTCAGAAACTGACATCATAATCCCTACGGCGCAGCCTCTGCAGTCACAGCCTCCATTGTAGGAATTAGGTTCTGATCGACCCCGACAGGTCCTTCCCCCCGCCCATATTGCTCTGACTGCTGGTATTGTAATACAGTAGTCGGAGCGATACCCTGGATGTTGGGCATACCGCCACTGATGGCCCGTCGGTGGCGGTCCGCTTGACACTGTAATCAGGCCCTTTATGTTAAAAAAATGTGAAAATATGTAAAACAAAATGTTACCAAACCAATGTGTCATGATTTAAACTTGAATTACATTTTATGTAAATATATTTTACTACGAATATACAGTATTTTTTTATTAATGTGCATATTTTATACCTACACAACTACAAACCAAAACAATAAAAACACAGCAATTATAAAATGTATAGGCTACATATTTGTATTCCAGTATACAAACATCAGTGAAAATGTTAGATTTTCAGGGGTATAAATTGAATTCCCATTTCAATTCAAGCTGCATCGAGGAAAACATTGGACTTTGGGGGGGTGTAAATTTACTATTCCCACTGCAATCCTAGCCCCATTGGGGAAAACGTTGGAATTTGAGGGTATAGATGATCTATTCTCACTTCATTCGAAACCAAGCTGGAGAAAGTGTTGGACTTTAGGGGGTGTAGTTTTATTATTCCCACTTCAGTCTAAGCCACATTGGGCAAACAGTTGGGCTTTGAGGGGTGTAGATTTACCACTCCCACTCCAATCTAATGCGCATTGGGGAAAGTGTTGGACTTTGGAGCTGTGGATGAACTACTCCCACTCCAATTTATACAACGTTAAAAAAAATATTTGACATTAAATAATATCTACTTACGGGCCTAAAGTGATGTCGGTCGTAAGGCCTCCGACCTAAGGCCGGAGACCTTACGACCGACATCGTCGGTTTCAATTCCAACCAGCTGATTTTGGTTCAGCCGGTCTGAATTGAAACCGGACGGGCATTCCGGTTCGCTTCCGATGGGCTCATGGTTTACGCCATCTGCATTACGATGCACGGTTTCTGGCAGGGTTTCCATGCCGGCCAATCTTAAATGGAAACCCTGTCGGAAAGCGTGTTTCCCTTGCGGCCTCTGGTTGGGGGCTGAGGGGGCACCTAAGGTGCCCTCCTGTTAATCCCTGCACCCTGCACCTCAAGGTGCCTGCCACAGGGTGCAGAGATTAACACCACCTCCCATTTCCCTATGGCCCTACGGCCGTAACACATGCTTCCATAGGGAAATGTCGGAATGCGACCGACCAGTGTTCGGTCGCATCCTAATCAGGCGGTTGGGACGGCCGACCGGATGTCGATTGGTCCCATTTCTGAGACGGGGTCGGGCAGACTTGCGTCCGCATTGTAATCACACCCTTAATATTCTAACACCACTATAAACAACATCTAAATGACAATCTATTTAATAATCGCTATCAAAATAAAAGAAAGAAAAAATCTATAAAATCAAATTAAAAAAAATTCAAATAATTTATAAGTAATTAAAGCTCACATTTGTACAAAATATTATCGATAAATAAATAGAGAATACAAATTTGGAAATATAAATTTTAAGTATAATTTAAATTAATAATAATCAATAAAATATATATTGAAATTAACTTTTAATATTATGACTACACTGTATCAAAACATTGATAAAAAGAATAATTAAACTGAAATATGTAAAAAACAAATAAAAATTAAAGGGGCCCATTAGGATGGCGGACGGAAGCACCACCGCCGTGCTGGCGGATGCAAAAACCACCAGTTACCGCCCGCATGCCGCAGCCCACACGCCCGCCAAATTACGATGTGAAAAGGCAGCCAAACACCGCCGGCAAGCCAGCGACGCCGTCCGCCATCAAAGTGCGCCCGCTCACGTAGCGGCGCAGCCCAATGGAGACACACCGCCAGACGAAATCACGTACCGCCCGGCGTACAAATTACGATGCCGCAAACAAACAGCTCCCACGGCTAAGAGACACCGCACGTGAAAGTGAGGCGGAAACCCGAACGCCGAGCACAGACACCGAAGAGGCGACCCCCCGAGCATGAATCCAGCACTGCAGGCCCTCCCCATGCTATACCTGATGCACCACCAAGGAGGCAACGTACAGCGGAGACGCAGGTAGGCACACACACAACAAGGGCACGCAAACAGCGCACACAGTGCAAGTGCGGAAAAGGAGGACATGGCACCCCCCAACACCCCTGCGTGGACAAGACACATCCACCACTGCACCCACAAATGTAACACAGGGCAAATTGCAACATCTCGCAACTATCATGGGCACACCACCTGGGACCAGGAACTAACGACCCCGTCACGGCACCGCAGCACAGCGGCGATGACGCAGCCACACATGCGCACAACTCAGCGCCCAACCATAACGCCATGTATGCGTCGCACACAAACAACACAGGGACACAACCAAGCACCACACACACCAGCCACACCCAGAACGCACATGACACGTGACAGGCCTGCCACAGTCATGTCCCCAACGCCCAATTCACGGACAACACCCAACGTCACACAACCGACGCCCACATGTCAGTGAAGTCACGCAACATCAGGACACACCCCTGTGTGACAAACATGGCGAAGCACACAGCGGCGGCAACACCACCCAGCAGAACATGGGCCCCGTCGGGAAGAGGTACGCCAGTACCACACAGAAACACCCATACCACCCTGCACCCATGAACCAGACATACAAAACGGAACACCAAAGAGCCCGGGGACCGACAACAGGTGGACCCAAGAATGACACCCACACACAAGGCCCAACGCATAGCGGAAACACAGCCTGCCGCCCACACACGGGAGAGCAGACAGCACTGAATGACCTTCCATTCCAACTCCGAAACCACAACCCGACTAAACAAGCCGGAGAATACAGCCATTGTCCCAAAAAAAGACCAACACAGGCATGCAGAGGAAACCGACCACAGGGCAGATAGCGCATATCACCTAAGAACATACCGAACAGGAAAGAAAAAATATAAAACTCCCCCATGCCGTTCCCATGCAAGTTATCTGGAAGGAGTCACACACCACTGACCTTGAACATTCAGAGAAGCACGTGGGATGAGGGCCCGTGTCCTCCGCACAAGCTAACAGAACACAAGTCCTGCCCCCTACGACCATCACAGACCTCACAGCAACCTCGGAGCTTGCACACTGCAGACTGCACACACAGCCGGAGCACGCCACCACATCGCCCCGCAGCAAAATGGCACCTACAACACACCTACCCAACTACGCCAGACAGGTCAAGCTGTACAAACACAACCTGATACAGATGTTGGGATGCGAACCCCTATCTCTGCTGAACGTAAGTTACCGACTGACTTACCGCATCGCATTGTTCAGCTGCGTCATACCCGTCTTCTACTGTCGGAGGTGTCCCTTCCACCATCCTGTGGAGTTGTGCCTCTCCAACCCGGCATGTCCAAGGGCGGACCTGCTACCACTATTCCACCCTCTGGACGCACACGACAGGGTCTGTTCAGCCTATGGGGGCATGACGTATGTGGCGACCATAGGACCCACACTGCAATGGGACCACTGTGCCTCCACACGACGGATCATGGATCACAGCTACATCGAATGTCACCCAGCATGCCCCATCATGCTCCTACAAGGGACATCTTACGAACAACACCGTGACAGCCACCATCCGCTACATTGGCTGGCAAACATGTATACCACCAATGAAATGGAAGCCCTGCAGGAAGCCATCGCATACCTGTCAACCTGTCAATTCGTAGGACCCCGACGCAATCCCCCAAGTGAGCCATGATGTCCGACACTGTACCCATGCTTAGCTTCCGCACGGACTGGCCAGTAACCACTACAACAGCCATACCAAACGACCTGCAACTGATACCACACCATCAACGACACTGCCATGACATCGGATGTGTCCGGGACATGCACTCTGTTCCCCATCACATCCAGGAACTCTGCATGTATCGGGGGAGGCAGTGGCATGGGATATGTGTATCGCACCCACATGGACAGAACTGCACGTACAACTATGCCATGACATGGATCCTGCGCCCATGGACATATGCACCGCACAGTGGACAGGAATCGCCCGGCTGGAGTATGTGAGAGCTGCACCCCTTCTCCCCCTCCCCGGAAATCCCGTAACAGGACCTTTGCATGGACGACAAGTGCATACAACAACAACACGACCCCAGTGACTGTGACATGTCCAGTAGCCACCATATGGCAACAACAAGTGGGACGCCGTTGCATGCACGTAAGCCCATGCCCTGATGTCAACTCACACGCACGTGTGCATGAGTAACAACAGCAGCACACCTGTCACATGGAACTGAGATGGACTGTGCCCATGATGCCAAGCGGTCTGGTAGGCTAAATGTATACCGTCTGTGTCAAAGTCCGCAGCACCGCAGCTATTTGCAAATGAACATTAGCACAGCAACGGCCAAGCAGATGTAACTCTGAAGCCCACATCCCACATGCAACAGCTAATCACATGTACCCCTACACCCTTAGCTATGTGTAATCATGCTCAGTATATCCTCCACATGCATTCCGCTGCCAGTAGTGTCCACTATACTGCATCACAGAGGACATAAGTCACAATACATGGTTTGAAGAAAGAAACTGTCTCTGCTGATTCCTTTCACAAGTACGAATGTGAGATGATGAGAGTGTGTGATGTACACGGCAGTCGTGACATGACTATGTAGTCCACTGTCATTGGATGTCAACGCAAATGAGTAGCACAACTGTGGAAGACACACATGTGTCGTGTGAAGCGGGAGTGACGCTTCGCTCAGGTGGGTGGGTGTGACGGGTAGATGCGCACATGCAAAGTTGAAACACGCTGTGTCGGGAGGGGTCCGGAACTGCACATTACCGCTTCCCTGGGCAATGTTAAAGGCCACCTGTCGGGGGGATGTGAACACGTGTGTGCACAGCAGCCGGGCACACGAACAATGCGGTATCAGGCGTACACGTCAGCCCACCCTCTGTGGACAAGCTGGATCCTGTTGTGCGCCCGCCAGGCCCTTGACAAGGCACACACAGCCCCTGCCGACCAGGTGTATCCCCAACATTGTCAACCTGCACAGGCAATCCAGGGCACGGGATGGCAGTGGAGCATGGTGGGGGAGAGGACTCGGCGCGCTCCTCCGGGACACATCACGCAGGCAAAACATCCTCAATGTGTAGCATGGCTCAAGTCATATGGAAGTATTGGGGGACGCACACGTCACGAGCAGGAGTGACGTCACGGAAGGTGGCTCGCACCATCCCACCCATTGCCTACATCTCCACACACGTCACATGCCGTTGCAACAGAGAAGCCAGCGCGTGCGCAAGCACCTCCGAGCCCGCCCCAGTGAGGCAAAAGAGTGAATGTGTGGGTCCATCAGCCCCAGATGGACGCGGCATGGGCCGCTAGGGCAGCTACAGCCTCTGTGTGTCGCAGGTGGTGTATCCGGACTGCGGAGACTGCTATGCATTGTCTATGTTGCCCGGGTCTCGAGTCGGGGCACCACGCAGGTGGACGGCGTCCCGCCACACATCATGCCGTGAGACAGACCACTCGTTCAACTGGACCCACACATACACTCCTTGGCCTCTCCGGGGCGAGCTTGGGGCTGCATCTGCATGCGCTAGCCCCACAGGTGCAAATGCATATTGGGGGAGCGAGGGGAGGCCATGAGGACAGGGACAAAGACGACTGTAGTACTGTCAGTGAGTTCAAGGAATGACCCTGATGTGGACAGGAAAAGACGTGCCCCGTGTGTATTGCAACTAGTCGCTAATCCGATCACCCTCCCATGTCCTGCATGTAAGCCCGCACCTAGCCCCGCCCACCCGCCACACTGAAATTAGCACCAGCACAACATCATTCACATTCGAAGCACTGACTGGGGGTGACAACCATTGGACACACTTGTTGAGGCCACCCACGCGTACATGTGGGCCCTCCATGATCCATGTCACCTGCGGCAAAGTGATGACATGCGCAATGACGGAAGTGAGGAGAGCTGTCCGCCCCACGCACAGATGGTGCATCAGCTCCACAGACCCAGCAGCGAGTGCAGCAGTGGTCACATGTGCAGGGGCAGCTGTGCCTGGTGTGAAGGCACATTCAAATTGACAGCACATCGACCAATGTGTAGTCTGCCCACATCTACAGTCCATTATCATGCGGACATAGAAAATGAACATAGGGCAACACATCTGTGTGGGTGCACCCACTGTGACCAACACTGCGCAATCATCGACGTACTCGCCCTGTGCATGGCCCACCACGCAACGGAGGTCACATTCAGTGCCACCATCCCACACACACATCCCTATCACGAGACATGGTGTGTCCAATAGTCAGTACTGAGTTAGCGCCCATCTGGAGGGTCCTGAACAGGAGACACATGCAACCCACTAGGCAGTCGGTGCTGTCATCTACTGGCATTGTGCAGTCAATGTGCAGGCCAGGCCTGCTGGGACTGAGAGGGGCAGCATGGCCCAGCCTGACATTCACACGAGCAACAAGTGCACTGAGACCTGCATTGGCAATTGCAGACGTTGGCCTGCTCCCAGCTGGCCCGGGACGCCTACCTCCATAGTGGAACACGCAGGGTGCAACCGCGCGGGTCATCGGAGTTGGCCGTAATGGCCTGGCCCATGTTGGTGACAGTCCGCTGATGCCATGTGCACCACACAGTATGATGTGCGCACTGCATCTGCAGGTGTGGCCATGATGTGCGTGTGGGTGCAGGTGCACAATGGACGGGGCCACAACATGCCGTGTGCATAGGCAGGGACGGCCAGTGGCCGGCCCCCACATGTCTGTTAGCATGTCATCATCTGCACATTGGCATGGGTGCATGGTATACGCATATGCACACGCATGCCATCTCTCACTATGTACATCTGCCACTTGGCACGTGCAAGGTTACGTGTCACATGTGATGTGTATTTGCAAGCACACAGCTGTGTTGGCATGGGGCTGTCAATGTGTACACCTGTCAATGCTTCTGGAGGTGTGATCCGTACAGTGCTGCACATAGGGTGCAGTGTTGACACCAATGACTGTCTCATATCCCCTCGTGCCACAGGTCCCACTTTTCTTGGCCGCTCGGCCTGTGCCCACATCGTCGTTGGTGTGTGCCATACTCATCCAGCCTCGGAAGCAGTGTGATGCACAGCAGCCAGTCATGTTGCCGTGGTGTTGCCGCTTGCCGAATATGCAGTCAGTCCCCATCAGCACGCCTCACAGGTCATTGAGGCCTGGATCCCCATGTGCATGCACATAGCAATGGTTTGTGTCACTGCCCATTGCTATTGGTGGGAGACCTGTGTAAGTGTATTGTGGCTGTGCTGTCCCTGCATGACAGCTGTTCTGTGACTCATGTTCTTGCTCTGTCATATCAGTTATGTGTATGTGAAAATGCCATGTGGCGTGTTGCTTTGACATGTGTCCACTTCCATCTTTCCTAGGCGGAGACCAAACATTTACCGCCCTTACCAATTGTTGGCGGACATGGAGGATTCTGAGGTCATCCGGACATTTCGTCTGGACCGACCAACCCTGCATCGACTATGTGCCATGTTGGAACCCCACCTCCGTCCTCGCAGGGTGTATCCGACAGCATTCACCCCCACGGCTAAGGTGATGGCTGCACTGCATTTTTTCGCCACTGGGTCATTCCAGCACACAGTGGGCAGTGGAGGTGGGATGTCCCAGCCCATGTTCAGCATGGTGCTGAGGGATGGACTGGCAGCCATGATGCTGTACAGGAACAGGTACATCCGATTCCCCAGGGCACGTGAGTTGGCGGCAGTGAAGGGTGCATTCTATGCCCTTGGACGGATCCCACACGTCGTTGGTGCCATAGATTGCACCCATGTTGGCCTTGTCCCACCACAGGCCACTGAGCAGCTCTTCCGCAACCGGAAGCACACGCACTCCCTGAATGTGCAAGTGGTGTGCCTTGCGGACATGGTCATTTCCCACGTGTGTGCGAAGTTCCCAGGCTCGGCCCATGACGCGCACATCATGCGCAACAGCATATTACCACGACTGATGAACAATCTGCAACAGGACCGTGGCTGGATTGTCGGTGAGTATGTGGAGTTGTGTAGCGTGCTGGCTTAAGGATGCTGTCTACTGTCCTGTTTGAATTGCAACGGTTCTCTGTGTCCCTCACGCCCAGGTGACTCGGCTTACCCGAATGGGCCCTGGCTGCTCAGTCCATTACGAAATCCTCGGACCCCAGCAGATGACCGCTACAATGAGGCACATGGGAGGACCAGACGTGTGGTCGAGCGTACCTTTGGCCTCCTCAAGTCCAGGTTCAGATGCCTGGACCGCACCGAGGGTGCGCTGGCGTACTCCCCACAGAAGGTGTGCCAGATAGTGGTGGCTTGCTGCATGCTGCACAATCTGGCTATTCGAAAGCAGATCCCCCTAATTGTGGATGATGGAGATCAACCAGGGCCCCAGCCTGCAGGCCAGGACAGCTCGAGTGAGGAAGACAGCGGAGAGGAGGAAGCTGTGAATGTCCGTCAGCAGCTCATCGCCCGCTACTTCACTTGACGGTGAGTGTCCATGTACGATGGATGATGTGGCTGTAGTTGTGCAGGTGTCTGTGTGCTGTGTCACGGAGGCCTTATGTTCACTGTGTGCTGTGTGTCAATGGTCCATGTCCAGGTTTGTATGCCACTGACGGTGGCTGTGGCATTGTGCCCTATTGCTCTGTGTGATGTGTGTACATTGCTTGTAGTTGTTGACATGTACTGTGTGATGGGTGTGTGACACACTCATTGAATGTGCTCCTGTTCTGTCTTCCCCCTAGGTCCCTACAGCCCCTCCTGTCCCATCGCCATGCCACACATCCGATGCTTTTCTGCTCAAGGTGGCGGTTGATCATCGTTCAATAAACACAGTGCACAGACAGCAGTTTGTGTAAAAGGTGCATTTATTTTCAACTGTGACATGTCATTGTGTGCAAGGTGATGACATGAGTGTTGCGTGCAGTGACAATGAGCTGTCGGCCATGGCTGCGTGATGCTCAGGGTGTACCCACTAGTTCTATGTCCCTAGTCCAACAGACACATGCCATTCTGATGGCTGTGTGGGGTGGGATCGTAGTCCAAGTCAATGCAGTGGGTGGTCAAGGATGGCTGGCTGCCTCACTTGCGTCTGGAGCGTGCGAAGTCCTCCCGGGACATCTGTTTCCACTTCGGACGGCCCCTTCCACGTTTGAGAGGGGGTGTGGTGGCGACCTGCTGGTGGTGGGTGAGGTGTGCTCACTGGCTGTGGATGCAGGGGAAGTGGACACTGCTGCCCGACCCTGCGCCCTAGCAGGTGGTGGCGGAGGTGGTGTTGCTGGCCTTGCCTGTGACCCCACCGCCACCACCAGCTGGCCCATGCGGTCCACGAGTTGGTCCATACGGGACACGAATTGGCCCATATGGGCGTCCATGGACCTCAACACCCCCAGGACCTCCCGCGTGTCGGAAGCAGACCTGGCCCATTGTCCTTGGGCCTCTTCATAGGCCCCAAGTACTCTGGCCATTTGAGGCAGGGCATGGCTCCCAGGGGAGGCTGGCGTTGGCCTGACCCTGCTCCTCCTACCAGTACTGCTGCCACCGACCTGCCCACTAGCCACATTGCTCACCACGGTCCTCGCTGTGGCTCCCAGGGTGGACCCAGTCGGCCGGACCACCACTTGCGCTGGGGCTGGGGCCAGTGATGACGTGGTGGTGGTCGCGGCGGTGGTGGTGGTTGCGGCAGTGGGAGTGGCCGCAATGACCGTGGGAGTGGCCGCCACAACAGTGGTAGTGGCCGCTACGACAGTGGCAGCAGGGGGCTGTGAGTGGTCATCAGCCCTGGATGATGGGTTGGTTGGTGGAAGGTGCCTGGGGTGCGGTTGGGCCCTGCCACACCAGATGGGCCTGCTGGGTGGTCCGTGTCCGAATAGGAGGACAGATCCTCCACATCCGTGAGTCCTTGTTGGGGGCTTGCAGGCTGGCTGTGCTGGCTGCTGTCTCCATCTCCAGCATCCAGCAGTTCGTCACCTGTGGGGGAATGAGATATGCTATTGTGTTGCACATGACAAAGTATGTATAGGTTGTCTGACATCCACAGTTCGTGCACAGTCGTGCACAGGTTTCCCGGAGCCGTGTGTGTGGCTGTGCTATTTGTTGTTGTGTGGGCATGCCAATGGGACTGTGTGCTGTGGACATGTGGCATGGGACGGATTGGCAATGCCGATGGGTGTGTTGCTGTGCTCCTGCTTTTTGTGGCTCTGGTGTATGCGGACTCCAGACCCATCGTGGAGGTTGGTTTGTACTATGCTCTTGGGGTTCAAATGTAACGCTTAGAAACGCAGATGGCATAATGGGGTCAGCCCCCTGAAACGCATTTGAGATGAACTATGCTTTGGGGGTTCATATGGAACGCTTAGAAACGCAGATGGCATAATGGGGGTCAGCCCCTGAAACGCATTTGAGATGAACTATGCTTTGGGGGTTCACATGGAACGCTTAGAAACGCAGATGGCATAATGGGGGTCAGCCCCTGAAACGCATTTGAGATGAACTATGCTTTGGGGGTACATACTGTGAGCCATGGGTGCAGAACGTGACATGTGTTGTGGCAACATGACAGTGCATGGTCTGAGGTGTGTGTATGTCTGACATACCCTGCATATTTGCTGTCTGTTGTGATTTCTGGCCATGTAATTGGACGCATTGTTATGAGTGAGTGATGGTTGTGTGCCACACGACGTATTGCAGATTGTCCAATTCCTTGGTGTGCGTGCTGCCCTGTGCCATGTGCATCAATGCAGTGTTCGGGAGGGTGTGGCCCATGTTATGTGTGTTGTTGCTCACAGTGTGACGTGCGCTTCATTCACTTCTGGCACATGATTTGTCATGGGCATGTTTCTTTGCGTGACTACTGTATGTGGACCAGCTGTTCGGATGACATACCTTTCATGTGACTGGGGCTGACGGATGAGATGGATGGTATGTTGTATGTGCATTGTGTGTCTGTGTGTTTGATGGGTCCAGTGGTGTTCGTGTGCATTTATGTTGTTCCACGCTGTTGCGTCTAGTGTGGTATGTCTTACATGGGCGTAGTTGTGGGATGTGTGGTTGACAGGCAGTAGGGGCTACATGGACAGGACTTCGATGGTGTTGCAGTTATGTGTGATGGGTTGCACTGTGCCTGCCGTGTGGTTCTGTAATCAGTGTGACTTGTGCATGCAGACGTGGCTCCTTGGGTGTTGCTGTGTCTGTGATGGGTCATGTGGGGTGTGACTCTGTGGTTCATGTCCGTGTGCACATTGTTCACATGGTTGTGACAGGGAGCAGTGCTGCGTGTTCCTCTGCTACTTGACATGTCCCATGTGTTAGTCGTAATTCAGTTCTCATGCCTCCAGTCACCCCGCCCTGTCCAGTTTCCCACCTGCAGGTTGTTTTTGAGCGTGCACTGGACTGGATGCAACATGGTTATGGGCGGGGGTGCTCCATGTTGCAGGTCTGTGGGGGTGGGGGCGGTGTTATGGGTCGTGGTGATGGCTGGACGCCCACTGACACCGTTTGTCCTGCGGCGGGATGTCTACCTGTCGGCTGCCGGTGTGCACTGCAGTGGCTGCTACGTGGGTGTGGGGTGTGGGCCGTGCTCCTCCTTGCTGTGCTGTGGGACTAGGGGCCTGGTGGGTGTTGTACTTCAGCTGTCCCCCTCCCACCCACTGCCTTTGTGTTGCGGCTACTTACCTGTTACTTGTCGGTTGGTGCAGCTACGGCTGCCACATGGGTGTGGGGGTGCTCCGCCTTGCTGTGCTGTAGGACTAGGGGCCTGGTGGGTGTTGTACTTCAGCTGTCCCCCCTCCCACCCACTGCCTTTGTGTTGCGGCTACTTACCTGTTACTTGTCGGTTGGTGCAGCTACGGCTGCCACATGGGTGTGGGGGTGCTCGTTGTGGCGCTTCTGGAGTACTAGGGGACCTGTTGGTAGTTACGTGGCTGGCTGTGTGTACACATGCCCCCATGGTTTTGTTAGTTGATATGTTTGGGCTGTGTGTGTGGTGGTGCCTGTTGCATGTGTGAGTGATGTGTTGTGTATTGTGTACTGGACATGGGGGTGTTTGTCCCTCGGAGCTATGGCATGGTGGTAGTGCATGTGAGTACATAGCGGTGTGCTGGCATACATTTGTTTGTACTTACCAGCCTCCACTCCCCTGGTAATCCGGTGAGCATCTCCGGATGGATGATGACTCGCACCTTCTCCTCCCACGCTTTGAAGGTCTTGTAATGCGCGGGATTCCCTCCGCCAGTCGTGGCAGCCAGCTCTCGATTTTTGCTCTCCTTCTTCTTGACCAGGCTTTTGATGTCATTCCACCGTTTGTTTATCTCTCCTCTGTTTCTGGGTACGGTCCCGACTGCATTGACCTGGTCTACAATTCTGTTCCACATTCTGTTTCTGGTGGCTAGTGGTGTGTGCTGGACCTGGTTGCCATAGATTTGTGTGTGCACCTTGACGATCTCGTCGACCATGACCGTCAGCTCAGTGGAAGTGAACTTGGGCATTCTGTGTGATGCCATGGTGTTTGTGGTGCTGGTGCGGTGTGTGATGTGTGATGTGCAGGGGGTTTGTGGTGCCGGTGTTTGGTGGTGGTGGTGGTGGTGGTGGGTGTGATGTGTGCGTATCTGTGGTGTGCTGCTGTCCTTGCTGTGTCACTGTGTCCTCTCCTCTCCTCTCTGCTTTGCAATGTTGCAAGGGGTTGTGGTCTGTGGAGGGGCTGCTTTTGTACTTACCTGTTTGGGTGTGTCCTGATGGTCTGTTGTTTTCAGGTGTGTTGTGGCTGGTGTTTGGGCTTTGTAGTTTATTTGTTTGTCCAGGGGTGGTGTGTATTCGGGATGTGTACTTTGTCTGTGTATTTGTGGGTGGGTTGCTGTGTGGACTTGTTTGCCATGTTGTGTGTGTTTGTTTGAGTCCGCGGCTGTTTCTGTGCAGGGACGTGGCCGCCATGTCCCTGCACAGAAACCGCCATGTCCCTGAAACATGGCCGCCATGTCCCTGAAACATGTCATGGCTTCTGCCGTGTCCATTTTCTTCAGTGTTGTTTACGCTGGCGGGCGGTGTATTTGTTGTTTTTCTGCGCTCATGTCGGTGCGACCGTAATTTCACGTGCGGTGTCTCGACCGTGAGGGCGGGCGGTTTTGTGTTGTCGTGCGTCTTTCCGTCCGTGGCGGGCGGTTTGACTCCGACTCGGGCAAGGGCGGGCGGTATTTTGTGTTTTTTTACCGCCGCTGGCGGTTTTCGGTTCGAGGCATCATGATTGCTGGGTCGGTATTCAGACGGTGTAGACGGGCGGATTTTTGCCGCTTTCATGGGTGGCGGATTTTTTTACGCCCGGTATCGTAATGGGCCTTAAAGTTTTTAAAAACAATTAAAACAGAAAACTCAACCAAAATTAACACAAAGGGCCCGATTCTGATCTCGGTTGGAAAGCAAACCGAACGACTCGTGTCCGGAATGCTTTCCGTACGACTCGTATCAGGGGAGTACGACCGAACAAGTACGATGTGTTTGAATGCATCTGGATACGATTCCGTCGGACTCCCATTGACTTCAATGGGAGCCTGTGTACCGAACACGTACACAGGCTCACATTGAAGAAAGGGGTGACTGGGGAAAATTGTGCACCCTGTGGCGAGCACCCCTTGGCCACACTGTGCATGGTCTGAAAGGGTGGACCCATGGGTACCCCCACGGGTGCGATTCAGAGGGCCCCGGGTGAAGGGGGGCTTGCTTTGGGCCCCCAAAGACCGATTCCAGCAGCCTTTTCGATCTGGGCACAACGACTCGTATAGGCTGTCCGAATCGTTCATCGTACTTGCTCGCATGGAAAACCTACTTCATAGAGCTGTACGATTCAGCTCCGGAAGGCTCTATTTCTCCGTATGCCTTCCGGAAACGATTCGGTCAGCGCTAAGGGTTTCCAGGCATCGTACTTGGTCATTCGGAATTGGGAACGGGTCGGTCGGAAACAAGGGATCCGTATTGGTTTAGGTAAAATCAAATCCGATTCGGAGCCCTTCCAACCGAGATCGGAATCGGGCCCAAAGTGTAAACACTTTAATGGAAAATATAGTAATATTCACATCTAAGCATAAGTAAACATAATACAATTAGACTAATGAATTTAAAGCAATCCTGCATATTTTGTATTACCAAACATTTACATAAAAATTAACTTTAATATTCACTGAATTATAAATTAATGACAAAAATCATTAAAATTGATTCATTCTCCACCCTTTTCCATTACAAACCCATTATATCTCAGAAAAAACTTTATAAACTAAACAAAAAAGTATAAATAAAACAGTAACCATAAATAAAAACAATAAAATAATTTAAACATAGAACATAATATTCAAATAATAAAATGTATTTTAAAAACTTAAAATTTACCTTTAAAAAAATGCCACCTCCCCGACACCCTATAAACCTACCACCCCACTCCTATAACATGTTGGCAATTTAAATAACATATATTTCAATGAAACATACATAAAAAATAAGCAAAATATAGAAATTTATTATATCACATACCCAAGTGCGGAAACTCCCCCACAACTGCAGGACCTCTGCCATGAGTGAAGTGGTCCTTTGTGAGTCAGGGCCTAAGGGTGTATTCACAAATGCTAATAGAGAAGTAATAAAAGTACTGGTGACATTTGCTGGGGAAATCCTGAGAGCCACATTGGAGGTTGCGAAAGTGCTAATAACCATTAAGATCCCTTGTGTTTGATTTTGTCTATTGCAAAAATAAACATATCATCATCATCATAACTTCAGGATTCGTAATTTTCATTTTTCACACCTACCGAATGACAAGGAGGAAAACAATGAGGAGGAAGTGTTTAGAGCTTGCCTAAACTCTTTTATTATAAACAAAGTTTAGAGGCTAACAAGGTAATCATTTATCAGCAAATATTCGAAAATAATTTAAAACACTTATCTGTCCTAACAATGACAGTGAGAAATGATCAAACTAAAGTTAGATAATATTATGAAGGAATTAATCCTCGATAAAAAGGTACACACAGAATCAAAGATTCTTCTATTAACTACATCAGATTTAAGGGTACCAATCAAAAAAGAAATTCCAAACAAACATTAACCTTGCCCGATAAATTACAGTGTCCACTCTGGCCAAAGTTAATATTGTGACACCATAAAGATCAAACTCCAGAATGGTGAGGATCTAGTATATTTGTGTGGGAAGAGTTGGGCTTGGCATGAACATTTAGATCTCTTATATTCCACAAGACCATTCTTAGGACCACCATAATAAATTGGAATTACAAAGATGACAGCTCATGTATTTCTCTACTTAGGGGCCGATTCCGATTCGGGTCGGACAGCTCAAAAAGAGCCGTCCGGACGCTTACCTCCCGACCGACTCGTCCCGGGAGCCGGTCAGTCCTGCCGATCAAGTACGATGCGTGCATGTGCCGGAAACTCGACCGACACGAACTCGCCAAATAAATACTCAATTCTCCCTACGACCCGGTCCCGTAAACGCAGAATCGACTCGCACGGGGGCTATGTCAGAGCTGTTTCCGGCCGTACAAGTACGATGCGCACTTCCTATGCGCCGAGCGAGTCAACACGTACGGCACGTCACAGCATCTGGAGAAGCTGCATGAAAGGAACGATTCGCGCCACAACACGATCCCCGGACACGAGACGTACAAGCCTACAACTGGGACGAAACGAACCAACGACCAGTGCAGACGAGACGGTGTCGACATGAATCCCATCGCACAGGTCATACCGATCCTCTACATCCATGGACTGATCCGGAACAGACGCCAACGACGGAGACGGTAAGAGACACCCCCCCCAAACAAACAGCCGACACGTACCAGTAAACCTGTGACAAACACCCAGGCCCCCCCTTGCCCATCACCCCCACCCATAGGGGGCCTCTTGCCTGTCACCACTCACACCCCCACCCATAGGGGGCCTCTTGGCTGGGACTACTCTCACCCCCACCCATAGTGGGCCTCTTGGCTGGGACTACTCACACCCCCACCCATAGGGGGCCTCTTGCCTGTCACCACTCACACCCCCACCCATAGGGGGCCTCTTGGCTGGGACTACTCTCACCCCCACCCATAGTGGGCCTCTTGGCTGGGACTACTCACACCCCCACCCATAGGGGGCCTCTTGCCTGTCACCACTCACACCCCCACCCATAGTGGGCCTCTTGGCTGGGACTACTCACACCCCCACCCATGGGGGCCTCTTGCCTGTCACCACTCACACCCCCACCCATAGGGGCCTCTTGGCTGGGACTACTCTCACCCCCACCCATAGGGGGCCTCTTGCCTGTCACCACTCACACCCCCACCCATAGTGGGCCTCTTGGCTGGGACTACTCACACCCCCACCCATAGGGGCCTCTTGCCTGTCACCACTCACACCCCCACCCATAGGGGCCTCTTGGCTGGGACTACTCTCACCCCCACCCATAGGGGGCCTCTTGCCTGTCACCACTCACACCCCCACCCATAGGGGGCCTCTTGGCTGGGACTACTCTCACCCCCACCCATAGGGGGCCTCTTGGCTGGGACTACTCTCACCCCCACCCATAGGGGGCCTCTTGCCTGTCACCACTCACACCCCCACCCATAGGGGGCCTCTTGCCTGTCACCACCACCAATAGTGAACTGTGTGAGTATCACTACCAATGCCCACACACATAGGATGGGTGATGTGTCACACATACCCCATACCCCAACATAAGGACTACAAACCAAAGGATATCCACAACAACCTCATGACCACAACATGTAGTCTGTGTACAATAACCACCACAGTGAACATGACCATGTACACACAATGTAACTCACAACACGTGTCTGCAATACCATAGTGTGGCTAACACAAGCCAAGCCTCACATGAGCACTGCAGTAATGGCCTCAACACCCATCACTTGAGTGTACAAAAGGTAACTGTGTGGTACTAAACAGCACCATATGTAGAGCACTGTGCCAATGGGGTCTCAACCCCCATCAGCACAGTGACATGAAGGTAAGTGTGGGGATCACACATGCAGCATATGTAGAGCACTGCGCTAATGGGGTCCTCAACCCCCATCAGCACAGTGACATGAAGGTAAGTGTGGGGATCACACATGCAGCATATGTAGAGCACTGTGCTAATGGGGTCTCAACCCCCATCAGCACAGTGGCATGAAGGTAAGTGTGGGGATCACACATGCAGCATATGTAGAGCACTGTGCTAATGGGGTCTCAACCCCCATCAGCACAGTGGCATGAAGGTAAGTGTGGAGATCACACATGCAGCATATGTAGAGCACTGTGCTAATGGGGTCTCAACCCCCATCAGCACAGTGACATGAAGAGTAAGTGTGGGGATCACACATGCAGCATATGTAGAGCACTGTGCTAATGGGGTCTCAACCCCATCAGCACAGTGACATGAAGGTAAGTGTGGGGATCACACATGCAGCATATGCAGAGCACTGTGCTAATGGGGTCTCAACCCCCATCAGCACAGTGACATGAAGGTAAGTGTGGGGATCACACATGCAGCATATGCAGAGCACTGTGCAAATGGGGTCTCAACCCCCATCAGCACAGTGACATGAAGGTAAGTGTGGGGATCACACATGCAGCATATGCAGAGCACTGTGCTAATGGGGTCTCAACCCCCATCAGCACAGTGACATGAGGGGACTCCACTCCTGTGGAAGGAAAGCTGTGCCATATGTTGTCCATGCAGGCCACCAGCATGTCAGCAGTATACTTTGTCACACAGCTAACATATACCACACATTGGTGGCCCTGGTAACAGCAGCCTGGGCACGGGAGGGTCCCCTGAGTCAACTGCACAGAGTCAACACACATGTAGATGAAGTAGCACTGAGGACACAGATGAGTCCATCCACATAGATGCATACACTTGCATGTCCATTGGAGATGGCCACACAGTCAGTGAAATGGCCCAATTGAACCATGCCAAGGCCAACAGGTGTGCATGTGTGTAAGACACTGATGAGACATTGCTAACAAAAGATAGATAACACATTTCCAAAGACCATAATCATGACCCCGTCAGATTGCTGCAAAGGATGACATGGATACACACCCCAACAGGACATATCCCCCATGGCCCACATGGTCTCCAGCACAGTGACACTACATTTCCCAGCCATGGAATACACCATCACTGGAGCAAGGGCATGTCAAGTATCAACAACATCATGTACATCTGAAGCAAAACCACTAGTGAACAAAAGGAGCTTTTATTCAGCCGAGTTATTTGTGAAATGGAAAATCAAGAAGAAAAACATGAAGGCCTATGGCCAGTCCATAAACAGACCCAACAGGGTCAAGTGTCCAAATGCCACATTTGGCTTGCCTGCACTGCCAACGGAAGGGGACATACCCCTGGGAGGGGCATACATAGAGGCCAGCCAGGCACCGCAGGTACAGGATCATGGGTCTACAGAAACAGGCAGGGAAGGGCTGGTGGGTGCAGGAGCGGCAGCTGCAGTGGAGGAGTCTGACAGGGTGGGTGCCGGCACGACTGGGGGCACAAGTCAGGAGCAGTGGGTGCCGGCACAACTGGGGGCACAAGTCAGGATCAGTGGGTGCCGGCACAACTGCAGTGGGCAGGTCAGAGGGAGTGGACACGGAACCCACTGCAGTGCCCAAGTCAGACCGGGAGGGCAGAGACTCCACTGCAGTGCCCATCCCCAGGGGAGCAGGAAGTGGATCCGGTGATGTGGGCAGGACGGAGGGGAGGGCACGCCCTCCACAGCAGTGCCACACACAGGCTGAGTGGGGTGTGGGGTGCTGGAAGAGCAAGAGGCAGGGGGAAGGCCTGAGCATCTTGGGGATGCGGTAGCGGTGGGTGGGTGAACCTGGGGCAGGGTGTGGTGGTGGGACCTGTGGAGTGGGAGCCTGGGGGATGGCGGGTGGAGACTGTCTGGTGGAGTGTTGGGCCGGTGGTGGGGTCTTGCTCTTCCGGGTGTGGGGGACCTGCGGCGTGGGGTCTCAGCCTGCCTGCGCCTGGGGAGGGTGTCTGGGGGCGAGGGACACCCCCTCTGTGTGGCCGGACCCCCTCTTCCCCTTGTGTGCTGGTGTGGATGGATCAGTGGGGAAGAGTCCGAGGTCGACCAGGAAGAGCCTCTTTGCAGCTGGGGATGCAGTTGAGGCAGTGGAAGGGGCCGTGAAAGGGGCTGTGGAGGGTGAGGCATCGGAGGACTGCGGAGTGCCTGTGGATGCATGTGTGTGTGTGTCTGACCCATCCCCGGTGAGTGTATGTTCAGTCCCCTGAGTATGCGTGCGTGCATGTTTAGACTTTGGCTTGGGTGTGTGTGTAGTGCCTGGGTCTGTTGTGTGCAATGATGGTGCAGGTGTGTGTGTGAGTTGGACAGGTAGGGTGCTGGGAGTAGGGGATGGGGCAGGGGCAGGAGGGGGAGGGACTGCTGGAGGAGGGACACTGCAGCCGTCAGTGAGGAGGCCATGCCCTGACTGGTCCTCTGTAGGGCAGACATGGATGATGACATGCCCTCCATGTACGACACCAGCTGGTTCAACAGACCCATGTGCACATGGAAGACACGCAGCATGGATGACTGCCCCACATGGATCTGCCGCAGCAGGTCGACAGACTCCTCACTCAGGGCTGCAGGGGACACAGGGGTAGGGGGTGCGTTGCCTGACTGGAAGGAGACATGCCCATGAACACGGGCGCCTCCACGGACCTTAGATGTGGGAGCCATGGGGAGGGCAGTGATGGTGGGGATGGGGACAACCTCAACAGGTGTTGGATGGTGGCTGCTGCCACCCGCCTCCACAAGGAAGTCCTCGTCACTGCTGCTGTGGTCCTCAGCTGCAGTGGTGTTTGCCGAGGAGCCCACAGACCCACTCCCCTCGCCCTCCGTGCCACTGGGTCCCTCCGACTCCTCAAATTCTGACCCAGTCTGGCTCTCTGGCTCCCCCTGGTCCGTGGAGCGGTCTCCCTCTGTGTCCGTGTCTGTATCTGCACAGGGAAAATAGAATGAAAACACATTAGTCATCTGCACTGACCACACACACCACAGAAAGTACAGCACATCAGTGGCCAAGTGCGGGCATCAATCAGTTGAACTTTGCTAGGAGTGCTCACACAGATTTGCATAGGCCAATGGTTAGTCTGAGAGTCGAGCATGGCATTCACATCCCTCCTGCCCTTGCACCCATCTGTCTTGCGCATGTAGGATCCCTACACCCCACTGCAGACACATGCACCACCTACCCATTACTTGACAAGACCTGAAAATACGTAGTGGTCTGTCAACATGCACACATCACATCTGCTGACAATGGACCTGTACATTTGCCTGGACGTAGGGATGGCCAGTGTTGCATCTGAGAGGCTGGGGCTGAGTACATGCACCAGACATCCTGATCCCCGCAAGTCCTGCATACCTTGGCACAATGGAGTGCATGTTGCACATGACACACTCCTGCTGGATCACCCCTAGGTAGTGTAGTCCCATGGCTCAGCCATGCCTGTGAGATCATACATCACAGTCTCCAGTTACAGGGGCAGGGCAGCCCCACAACAACTGTCACCACTGTGTCACATTCCCAGGACATGGGGCCTGCAAACTCTGTAGCTGACAACTACACATGACCATCCACAGTAACAACATCGTCTGGATTCTGATGTGCCCAGCCCAGACCCATTGGACGCATGAGAGACATGGGACAGGGCACTCTGAAGCTGAGCAACTCGCACTCTGCTGTGAATGACACCCAGCTGCTGGAACTACCTAGTTGCAGGCACCATTGTGCACGGTCAAGTCATCACATCCATACATGTCACAGAGGTATTGTCTCACATGGGTACATCTCAGATTGCATGCTGACCCCAAACCCATGTACACACCAGTGGGCCTGACAACGGTGCCACAGCACAATGACACAGGGGCAGACACCTGAGGGAACTGGTCACCTGGCACAAAGTGCCAACCGAGACACGGGAGTAGGAGTACAGACTGTAGCATGCCCTGGACTAGCCATGACTGTCCTGCTCCACGTGGAACAGGTGATAGCCATGGACAGTAGGCAGGTGGCTGTGCATGTGTGACACACTTGAGGTACATGCTCCAGAGGCCCCAACAGTTTACCCAACCAGCAGCATGGGTGTGTGCCGAATGCCCCAGGCACATGTGGTGAGCCCGAGCTGTCAATTGGCCACATGACAGGAGTACATGCAGATAAATACCAGGACCCTGGCATGTACTGTACAATGGTCCCACCCTTGAAGCACAACACTGAGTCCCCTGAAGCAATGCTGGCCCACATCCCATGCACCTTCACATGTAAGGGCACAGTTTCCACGTGACACTATGCCCAGACAGAAAAAGCAACACCTGGCAAACAGATGAGAAGGGGGCAAGTCACCAGAGAGGGACATGGGTCCTGGATCAACTGAACAATGTACTGTTGAGGTGTTACCAGGCCAGAGGGGCACATAGCATGTCAGACACAGCACACAGTGCAGTCATGTACTCACCCCCTCCTTGCTGCTGTCTGGCCTTCAGCTGCCCATCCAGGTCCGGGAAGACCACCGCCAGGATCCGGAGCATGTGGGGGTCAGGGTCCGGTGTCCGCCCCTCCTGCGTGGAGGCGACAGCTTCAGCTGGACCCATGCGATCCTCCGGGTCCAGCCCCGAAGGTCCTGCCACCTCTTTTGGCAGTTGCGGATCCTGCGCCTGTAGACCCCCACGGATCTCACCGCCCGGACGATGCTCATCCAGATCTCATGCTTCTTCTGGGCAGCAACCTGTGAGGATGACAAAGTGCAGAGGACATTACTACACTGGCAACATATTAGTGCAACACACAGGCAGTCACACATGTGGGCATCAGCAAGGCTAATGAGGTACACAGGTGGTGCAACTATGGTTGAGGGACCGGTGTCCAGCACTCACAACTTTGAGACATGGCCTGGGAAGGGAACCTAGTGACAATCCACCTTGCACTGCACTGCAACTGTGCAGTACATGTGGGTGCCCCATTTGTGGCAAGAGCAGTAGTCAGTGGGCAACCAAGCCACTGGTGTACACACTAATGCTGCTGCTGGTCAGACCAGTAGCACAATTAGCAAGCAGTGGACAGCACACTCACCTGCTCCCCTTGTTTCCCATAGAGCTTGGTGTACTGCGGCAGGAGCCCGTCCAGCAGGGCCTGGTTCTCCTCCTCACTGAAGGCTGGGGCCCTCTCCACAGTACGTGCCATCATTGAAGCCAGAGGAAGCAGACACAGCAGCAGTGATGAACTTGATGTGCTCCAGTAGCATGTGGTGCAGGCAAGTGGGTTCTCTGGGGGCCAGGCAGCCTTATATCTGTGCTGTGGAGGAATGTCTGCCCTGGGGTACAAAGGGATAGGTCCAAAAAGCTTGCATCCTATGAATTTGGCCAATCCATGGGATAGCACGACTCGTACACGCCTTCAGCATCATTTAAAACATCACCTCCATGACACACTGGCAATTGCAACAATGTTGTACGACTCCAACTGAATTTCCTGCACACGCCTCGTTCAAATCCGCGTCCATCACCATGACAGCTCATGGCCAATGAGGGTGCAGGGCCCGGCAAATGACTGTACTACGCGGATTTTGAATGGCAACACACACCCGTCTCCATCAGATTCAATGGGCAAGACGTGCGCGCGGCTCGGTCCATACACGACCGACGCGTCACACGCGTCCGTCGCCATTGTATTGTATGGCCCAGACATGCGCGCGGCTCGGTCCATACACGACCGACGCGTCACACGCGTCCGTCGCCATTGTATTGTATGGCCCAGACATGCGCGCGGCTCGGTCCATACACGACCGACGCGTCACATGCACACATGCCATTGTATTGTATGGCCCAGACGTGCGCACGGCTCGGTCCAAACAAGTTATTTTGGTTTTGGGGACATTGAACGTGTCGATCAGCCTTGCTGTCAATTCCTGACATATGCCATCCTCTGTCACTAGCTAGGGACTATGGGGCACACCAATGGCACCACTGCCTGTGCCACAGTGTGTCCCCAGTCATGTATGGCTGCCTCTTATGTGTGTGTCTGGGGGCACAGGATGTGTTTGGTCGTGTGCCACTTGTTGACAAGCACTCCCAGGCTGGACCCGGATGGGGGTGGACACATACATGTGTGGTGTGCCCATTGCCACAGGGGTGTGCAGCAATGCAGTACAGGACATTGGCAATGGACACAGTCCCAGCCAGGATGTGCGTGTGTGTCGTGTCACATGTACCCTGTCTCATCAGTGTTAGTAGCTTCAAAGCAGGGTGAACCAGTGTCGACATTGTGATGTCCATACACTATCTGTGTGCATGTGGTGTGATCTGTCAGTGATCCAATGTGAGCTGATCCACACATCACATTGGTTTGTACATGCACAGTGTTGTTGTGTGGGGGTGGCACAGACACCTACATATGTCCTCTTTTGGCGACAGGGCACATGGACTGTGGCTAACATGCTTGTTGTGTGTAATGTCAACGATACGTCACATCATGCCTGTGTAACTGTCAGTCAGGGAGCTGTGATGTGGAGAAAATATCTGTCCTCACTAGTCACTGTGGGCTTTGTGTGGTAGGTGGCAACAGGGCAGATGTACTGTGCTAGGGCCCATTGCTTTGTCATGGCACAACAGGGGCCCTGTCATGTGCACATCTTGGGCTTCAATGTGCGTTGATGCCATGTATGGGACATTAGTGTCTGCAACCTGTGGCAACCACCTCAGCTCATTGTGTTATGTGTTTGTTTATGATGGGCTGTGTTGCTGTGGCTTTGTGACATTGCTGGAGGGTGTGCCTTCATCCTTTGTTTCTGTCTGTACTGCAGGGCCCCAAATGTACCTAGGCCATTCCCGGACCTGGCAACGATGGTGGAACGTGAGTCCATTAGAAAGTACCGTTTCACCAGGGCAGTGATTGAGGAGTTGGCAGGGCAGTTGGGCCCACACCTGCAACCTGGCCGGCCATACCCGACGGCACTGACCCCCAAGGTGAAGGTGATGGCAGCCCTTCATTTCTTTGCGACGGGTACCTTCCAGTACACTGTGTCTTCTGGTGGAGGGATGTCACAGACAATGTTCAGTCGGGTGCTTCGGGATGTGTTGGAGGCCATGTTACATTTCCTGGACCTGTACATCTATTTCCCCACACCCCAACGACTTGCAGACATAAAGGGTGACTTCTATGCCCTGGGGAGGATGCCAAATGTCATTGGCTCCATTGACGGGACACATGTGGCTTTGGTGCCACCACAGGCACATGAGCTGCCATACAGGAACCGCAAGCATTTCCACTCCATCAATGCTCTGGTGGTTTGTTTGGCGGACATGACAATCTCCCATGTGTGTGCCCGTTTCCCTGGGTCTGCGCATGATGCCTATGTGATGAGGAGTAGTCGTGTCCCTAGACTGATGTCACGGATGCAGAATCTACGTGCCTGGCTTGTTGGTGTGTACTGACTTTTCCTCACTGTGTGTGCCTGCCAATTGTTTGCTACCTGTTTTTCTCCAACTCCTCTAATGTGCATGTGTCTGTATGTAGGTGACTCTGGATATCCCAACATGCCATGGTTGCTGACACCCCTGAGGAACCCTGTGACACCAGCCGAGATGCGCTACAACCAGGCACATGGTCGTACCAGGAGGGTGATAGAGCGGACATTTGGACTCCTGAAGAGCCGCTTCAGGTGTTTAGACAAGACAGGAGGTGCCCTCCCGTATGCCCCTGCTAAGGTGTGCCGGATCATCATCGTAGCATGCATGCTGCACTATCTGGCAGTGCGAAGGGAGGTGGCCCTCATCCAGGATGACAATGACCAACACCCGCCACCTGTGGAGGATCCTGGCCTGGGCCAGGATGCCAGTAGCGATGATGAGGCTGCGGATGATGTCCGCACACAGCTCATCAACAACTTCTTCTCCTGAATGTGAGTATACAGTGATGTGTTGTAAATGTGTTGTGTGTGCATGTTTTGTGTGTGTGGTGCACCTTGCGTGTGGCTGTGTGCTACTTGTGTGGATGCCTGCAGTGATGTGTCCATCCAGTTTACCTGTACTCCCCACCAGTTGTGTGATGATTAGTATTTTGGGGTGGTGTAGTCTGTGATTTGTGTTTGCCATGTGTGTTGCAGTTGTATGGCGTCATGCAGTGTTAACAATTGTGTTTCTGTCTGTCCTTCACAGGGTACTGTGGCTGTTGTTTGGTGTACAGAGACCCCTGATGCCCATGCTCCACTGCCAGGATGGAGTCGTTAGTGTCCCAACGAGTGATGTGCCAGGCACCCCAGGACTTCCGTAGTTATACACTTGGTGACCATGTGCCCACTGTCAGGTGTTGCTAGCTTGCATGTGTGTAATAAGGGACATGTGGCAATTGCCTGACAATAAACTGTGCTGCACCTTCTGATGTGTGTTGCTTGTGCCTACACATCAGACTGACATTGACGTACTGCACTTGTGGGCCTGTCACCACTGACTCAGGTTGGGTGTGTAGTTTGTGCATACCACAGGCTTGCTTGTCAACATTGATGTTGGCAATGAATTGGTTGGACGTGGTGAGCATGTGTAAAGTAGACCTGGTGGTGTGTCTCCCACATATGTGGCACATTGGCCTGACTGACATGACAGTGTACTCATCATAGTACAGGTTTGCATGCACAGTGTTCTTCAGCACATCCAGATGTACATGCCACTGGCAACCTCTCAATCACCACAGAGTCACGTCTTGTGTTTAGGTGAATTTATTGGCACATAAGTGGGGATGGTGCTCAGGATTGGGAGTGTTGTCAGTTGGCTTTAGAATCCAAAGTTCACAGATAACAAGTTAGGAGTGTTGGTAGATGAAATGTCTAGAGTACAGTCCACAGTCGTTAAGCACATTGTTCCAACTCAGACCCTCCATGTCATGTGGGGAGTACGATGTCGTACAACAAGGTGAACGGTTTGCACACAAAGGTCACTGTCCAGAACAGGTGTTGGTTTCCTGGGGGATGTGCATGGGCATCTTCGTCTCACTTGTTCCTCACCGGACGACCCCTCTTCTTCTTCTCAGGGGGAGCCTCTCCTGCAGGCTACTGCTGTGCACGGGGGCCTCCACCAGACCCCCCCTCACTCTCTGTGGCGGTGGCAGATGTTGTTGCCCGAGATGTAGTCGTCGCACAGGGAGGTGGGCTCAAGTTGGTGCTGATCTGGCGGAGGCAGGTCAACATTTCCCAGTGCACCACTGCTATATCTTCCATGGTATCCCACTTGGACTCCATATTTGACAGGTGTGTTTCAACACGGGACATGTGGGAGTCCAAGCGGGCATGGTGGGCAGCCTGCTGTTCTTTGATGTCCGTGAGGATCCCCACTACCTGGCTGAACCCTCCGGTGCTCTCCTGGTACGCATCCATGATGCGTTCCAGGTGGGTGTCATCCTGCAGCCCCGCACCCTCAGTGGAGCCTCTGCTCGGCCTCCCACCCCTCCCACCACCCCTCACCACACGGCCAGCACCTGTGGTGTCCCGCACAGGTGTCACAGGGGGATCTTGGATGTTGTTGCTGTTGTCAGGTGCCCTGGTGCCCTGTGACCCTGTGCCGTCTGATGGTTCGGTAGGTCTGTCCGTGTTGGCAGGGGTGGCTTGCGGTGTATCAGCAGTTGCAGGGGTGGTTGCAAGGAGGGCAGGTGAATGTTGCTGAGGGGCTGCATGAGGGCCGAGACTGGAGGGGCCAGCTTGGGTGTCGTCCGACGAGCAGTGAGACTGTGCGCCACCGGAGCCAGGTGGGTCCACCGGAGCCTGGGACTGGGACTCTTCCTCGTCTGTGGTTGAGTCCACATCTGCCCCTGTGTTTGGAAGGAAGACACAATGTTAGTGATGTATTCATGGACATCAATGGTTCATACACATGACATTGGCCACTGTGGTTGGTGTTGCATGCCTGTCCATTGCATCATCCTACTTTGTCACTGACGGAGATTTCCATTAGTGTGGTGCATTCACCTGACACCCTGAGGCACTTTGGTTGTCATGTCTAGCTGTCTGCCTGCCTGGCATCTTAATTGCACGCTGGACTGTACTGTGCCATTCCTACACTGGTGCTGACACATGCCTGACACAGGTGTTTCATCCCTGTCAACATTTGTGCTTTGACGCTGGCATCCTTGCAAAGGCACCTAGTTTGGGATCTCTGTTTGGGGCATGTGTAATGGCAGTTTGTGTCAGTCAATGTGCATCACATTAGTGTGTCTGCTCAACCTGGTCACAGTCCAGCATGCCCGGGTTGTCCTGATGTTCTCTTCTGTGTTGTCTGTGTCCCCAGTCCACATCCCATTTCACACAGGTGATGGTGTCACTGTTGCTAATGGAGTTGTGTCTGAGTTTTGTGGTTGCACACATGCTTTGTGATGTCAATGTCCTCCATGGTGGTATGGACTGTTCGCTGCGGCTGTCTTTCTTTACTAGAGTCGTGACCAGAGGTGTGTGTTCGGTTGCTTCAGCTGTGAGTTGCATGCCTGCTCCAGTGCAGCCCATGTTAGTCCTTGTGTCCACAGTGTCCATGTCAGTGAGTGCTGTGTGGTGTGGATGATGCCTACAATACTGGACAATGTCTGCGTATCATGTGGCTGACAACGGGGGTTTGAGTGTATGTCAGCATGCTACAGTGTGAGGGATGTTGGTGGGTCCATTGTAGTCAGTCAGGTGTCCCCTGTCACTGCTGTGTATGTGAGTTGCTGTGTGTTTGGATCTCTGTGGTATGTCTGCATTTCTGCACTTGTCAACTACAATCCGCGCCTACCCGTCCAGGCCAGAGGGGGTCCCTGGGACACTGCATCCCCGGAAGTTGAGTGCAAAGGTACATTTGCAATAGCTGGCAGTGTGACTGTGATTGGGTTGGTCGATGCGTGTGTGTGACTAGCAGCCTACTCATACATTGTATCCATGTGTCAGCCATCTTGCTCTGCTCTTTGGTTTGGCAGTGTGTGTTCCCAGGGCTGCTGTTAGTTTTTGCTGGAAAGATGTGATTTGCAGCTGCCTCAATGGTTTTCAGTGTCATTGCAGTACCTCCTCCTCCCCCAGGGGCCAGGCAATTCACACAGAGACATGCTTCAATGTCGGTGAGTGTGGGTTGATGTTGAGGTTGTGAGTCAGTGGTGTAGTGGTGGTTGTACACAAGTAGCAACAGTCCCTGTACGTCACACAGCAGTAGCCAGTATGGTGGGTCTTGGGTGTTGTTTGCATGAAGTGTGGGTAAATGCCTTCTCCCACGTGAGTTGTGTGGAGTTTGTGTTGAGGGGTGTGTGACAGCACATGGTGGTGGGCATGGTCAGAGCTGGCAGTGTTTCTCCCTCCATGGCCAGATGGGCCACTATTGTGATGGCTTCCCTTGCAGGGAGTGGCAGTTGACTTTCAGGATGTCAGGCATCAGGGTCCTGCATTTGGTATGTGCACATAGCCCATCAGGGCCTTGTGCTCCCCACAGCAGGACCCAGTGTCAGCCATCTTGAGGGTACATTTCCACTGCCTGTGAGGTGCGCATGGTTAGAAGTGGTGTTGTTGGTCCATTTGTGAGGGGGACTATTGGCTGTGACTACAACTCCCATCATGCTTTTGGCTACACTGACTTCCCCAACATCCCGAGCTTCCTTCCTGTGGGTCAGGTTCCCTGTGAGGTGGTGTGACAGTGGTGGCAGACTGTGTGGCAGTGTCTGTTGGGGTTTTGTGGCACTGAGTTGCTCTGATTTTTGCTAGGTTTGTACACGTGATGACATAGTTCAATGTTGGTATGAGATAGCAGGTGTTGTGTTGCTGTGCCAGGCATATGGCTGTAGGGATGACTTTGTTTGTGTTACTGTGGCTTTGTTGACGGAAGTTGTTTTGCCTGTCCCCTTGACGGTGACATGTGTACATGGCCCCACAATCTTGAGTCTCTTATTTGTGTACTCACCAGGCTCTGGGATGTCAGTCAGACCATGTATGCTCTCCGGTGGTAAGATGGCCTGCACCTTCTCCTCCCAGGACCGGAAGTAAACGGGTTTGGCAGGAGGGCCGCTGCCGGTGTGCTTGCTGAGCTGATGGTCCTTCTCCAGCAGCTTCTTGACCCTCCTGCGCACGTCATACCACCTGTTCTGGCAGTCGTCCTTTGTGCGCAAACAAGGTGCTTGTGCGTTCACCTTGTTGACGATTCTCTCCCACATCTTGGCCTTCTGGGACATGGGGGTCTTCTGTACCAATGTGCCAAACAAATGTGGCTCTACTCTGATGATTTCATCTACCAACACTGTCAACTCACTATCTGTGAACTTTGGATTCTTCTTGGGGGGCATGGTGGTGGGGGTGGTGGTGTCGAGGGTGGTGGGTTGGTGGTGGTGGTGAGGGGGGTGGATGGGGGAGTTGTGGTTGTGGTGTTGGGGATGGTGGTGGTGGTGGTGGTAGTGGTGAGGGGGTGGATGGGGAGTTGTGGTTGTGGTGTTGGGGGGTGGGGGGTTGGTGGTGGTAGTGGTGAGGGGTGGTGGATGGGGGGTTGGGGTACTGGTGTTGGGGGTGTGTGGTAGTGGTGAGGGGTGAGTGGATGGGGGTTTGGGGTAGTGGGGGGTGGTGTTGGTGGTGAGGGTGGGGTGGATGGGCGGGGTTTGGGGTCGTGGTGGGGTGGTGGTGGTGGTGATTGGTGTGTGTGTGTGTGAGGGTGCAAGTGAGGTTTGTGGGTGTGTGAATGCTGTTGGTGAGATGGCAATGGTGTGTGTCAGCAGAGTTGTGTGTGTGGAGGTTCTCAGGAAATGGCAATGGCTCATGGGAGTGATTGGTGGCCTTTAAATATGTTGAGTTGTGGGTGTGTCTCTCTTAATTGATTATAATTTTTTTATATATTTCCGTTGTCAGTGCTTGTTTGGTCCTTTTTTTGTGTTTGGCCAGCTGTTGTTTGTGTGTGTGTACGAGATGTTCTTCTGACCGTGCTGGATGCTGCTGGTGAGTCGTACAGGCTTCTCCGAGCCTTTCACGCTGTTGTTATGCTGTGTTGTGTATGTCGTGTGCGACTCGGTCAATGGGCGTTCGACTCGGTCGTGGGCGTTCGTTTCGCTCGCGGGAGTTCGAGTCGGTCGCGGGCGGAGTCCGTTGGTTTGAGTGTTTGTATCGTGTGCGTGTCGGTCGTGCGGCTTGTGCTCCATGCGAGTCGTTCGTGTTTCCCGCGTATGGCATCGTACTTTGCAACTCGTACGTCACGGGTGCGTGTCGCTCGGCTCCGTTCCGGGTACGTGTCGGACGGTACTGCTCGAGGGCTTTTCCGGCCGGAAGCCATTTTTCCGTACGGCTCGGTCGTCCGGTTCATATTCGGCTGAGTCGGTTGGTATTCACAGGCTTTCCATCGTACTGCGCGGGTCGTACGGCAGCGAGACGTGTCGGTCGGTACTTTATCCCGGGACGTGTCGGTCGGTTCAATTTACAAACGGAATCGGAATCGACCCCTTAGTAGACAAAATACCTCATACCAATTAGTAAAATGAATTATATCTATGCTCAAAAATGAAACAGGTAATAGGACTTACTCCTGTGAGACGTTACGCTGTTTGATTCATTCTATAATATCCCATTGCAATTCTTCCAACTATGGTTCAATGTTTCATTTCCTTTGTTAGCCTCTAATCTTCATTCATAGTTTATACCCATGCTTGCAAGGGATTATTGGGTTGCCTTTACTCACAGCTTGCTAAATTCTTTTATTGACAACTATGCCTCAACCTCAGTTCAAAAGGTAGTAAATACATTAGCCACTAAGTGCTCCAAGCTCTTTCTGCAAATGTCAAAGAATCTTACTGTTGGAAGCAGCAGTTGGGGCCTATCACTCCCCATGTGTAATTGACTATGACTTATACCACTATAATCCAATGCGAGGAAAAAAGGTCTGAGTGTAAAACATAGCCACACTCTGGGAGAAGTGTATTCCTTAATTTGTATTTCTCTTTGCATTGGAGTAGTGACTAGTAATGCTCTGTCACTAATTACCAGTGGCTTGCAGCAACAATTAGGATCCTGTTCCCTGGAGGTAGAAAAAGCCTATTGTATACTACCAAAGATGCAGATGATAATCATGATCATGTAGTCAGGATAGCTGCGATTATGTATGTAATAAATTGCATACAGCTATGGGCAAGACCCAACAAAATAAATTGAAAGCAGAATATCCAAGACATTCAGTTCAAGATAAGGTGGTTGTTACCTCGTCTTGCAATACCCAATTTGTCCTATTTTTCTTTCAACTTAGCAATGGGCCCACCAAAGATTAGAAAGAACTTGTTCTTTTGTGGATAAATGTGTTGATGCACTTGCCCTTGCTATTAAGACTCTGGATTTAGAGAACAAGCCAGTGTGATAAAAAAGTTACATATCCACAAATGCTATTTTTTTTTTTAAATATATAAAAATATATTTGAATTAAGATTTTTTTGTCATAATAAACATTGTCATGACAATATAGCAGATTCTGTTGTCACAGTTACACTGGGAGCATTCTGCAGTATACATACTGCAAAATAAAGTATTAACATCATTGTGGTAGCTACAAGGAGTGCTACAGGGACATGTAATTAACAGTTGCAGTGCTAATCATGAGGCAGTAGTGCCGCAATTTGTGATACTGTGAGAAATTGTTAATTTGTATGTGAATTGTGTGGGTATAAAACTAACTTCAGGAAGTAAACATAACAAAGCCTAATGGTAGGGAAGTGTGGGCTTAAGGGGAGGTACCAAGTGGGATTCTCATCAATATTTGTTCCGGGTTATTGGGGATGGATGGGGGGCAGGGGCAGAAGCCCAGTTCTCAACAGGGTAAACTCTCATGCCAGAAGGTGGTGTACTCATCCCAATGGGGATGGGGGGCAGGGTAAAAAGGGAACCTCTTCACGAAGTGTGTTTGTTTGTGTCTGTAAATATTGTGATATGAGAGGGGTGGTTTGGCAGGTAAACAACCCGATGTTCAGGTCTAGAGTATAGGGTGCCTATGAAAGAGATCATGCTTAGTCAAAGACTAAAGGAAGCGACCCTTCCATCATTGGGAGAGGGTGTATTCCCTGGGGTCCTCAGCCAATGGTGCCCAGAGCTCGTCACATTCTTCCGTGATTGGATATTTATCCAAACCTCTACTCTCCTCTCTGTGGAGGACTTTACTTTCTGCTTGTGACCATCATAGTATTATCAAGTTCCAGGACAGCACGGAAGGGGCTGGTGGAGACTTCCCCGAGATGTAATTGCCCATTTTGCTAGAAGAAGAGCCAGGTCTAAGAATCGCAGAATTGCTCCATGTCTACGGGGGGATTGGAAAATCGCCAACGCACAATGTTCCCATGTGGGTTGTAGGGGTAAGCCTGTACAGTTGGACAGGTCTCAGAAAAACAGGTGACCAATATGCCGTCAAGAATGGGCAATCCCATTGCATGTGGTATAATTCTGCCAGGGTCTGATGACAGTGCAGACAGGAGGTTGATGCCCCAGGGAAGAGTTTGTGAATCCAGGCTGGAAAGAGATAGGCCTGGTGCAGAATGAAAAATTTAATTAATTGAAAACGGATACTGCACATGGATACTCGAGGGCTGCAGCCATTTCTTGTAATGCAGAACTATCTGGCATTCAGACTCCTAAGTCTCTCGATGTCGTTGCAGGGAGACATGAGAATAGAAGCTCTGCTACTGGCATAGCCAAGTCACACAGTGTCTGCTGATACCCTTATAAAGTGTGTGGGTCGGATGATGAACAGCTGGTTCCTCTGACTGGCTATAAGTCAGAAATTTGACTTGTGCAAAGAGTGATTGTCGTTAATATCCTGGAATGATTGAAGTTGATTATTATCAAATAAATTCCTCATAGTGTTGAGCACTGCCATCAACCAGGGCCTACGTCACAGGGCATCTAGATAAGGGTGTTGATCGGGGATGTCCATAAGTGGGCATAAGGAGTCGTACACCTGGTGAGAATACGGAGTCTGACCAGGAAGTTTAATGCCACTGTGACCAGCCTGGGCAACGCTCTGGGAACACCTGTCGTGGGAAGAGCTAGGTCCCTTTTCTTGGTTAGTTCAGGAGTGGTCACACCGGTCTCCTCTAATGCTACTCCAGCCAGCAATCTAGACAGCCATTATAGTTGAACTGCTAGGCAATAGCCTTTCAAGGGTGGATCTCCCAACCCTCCATGGGTGGCTGGGAGTCCTAACACCGATAAAGCCACTCTGCGTCTGGTATTCAACCATATCAAGTCACCCAATATTGAGTCCAGTTCACAAAAGAAGCAACGTGTGTGAAGTAGAGAGACAGATAGAGGTTGCTAAACTAATACAGAAGTCTCATTATCATTTTAGGAATGGTAACATGACCCATGGTTGACAGTAGGAGCGCCTGCCAGAAGGCCACTGGGCCCTCAAGGAGGTCACTACCCTAGTAAGGATACCGTTGCTGAGGACTTTGCCCGAGTGAAGAATGTTACACCCAGTTATCGGAAAGTGAGATTTCCCATTGAAGTTAGTCAGTCCCAAGTGAGAGCATCAGCAGGGGAGTATCCAGACATAAGGGAAGCACACAAGACTTGCCTTTATTAACCAGAGGCAAGAGATATTTGTGAAGTCCTCAAGAACCTGAGTTATTGAATCGAACCAGTCTCTGGCATCTTGGACATATAGCAAAATGTCGTCACCACATAGGGAGATGACCTACATGCCATTGGAGAGGGGGCAACCACAGGCATCATAGCTGAGGTGAAAGACAAGCGAGAGAGGAGACAGCCCTATTAATCGCAATTGGAGCAGAAACATAGCCCTCAATCCTGATCCTCTCCACTGGGGCTGCATAACAGAGACAGACCATTTGAATAAATCTGGGCCAAAACCCGAACTTTTGTGACACTGCTAAAAGAAAGAACCAATCTAGTGCATCAAAAGCTTTTTCTAAGTCGAGAATTAGCATGGCTGAAAAAGGCCAGTGCTCTAATATTGCATTCACAATCATAAAAAATCTCTGGTACGAAGCAATTTTTGTCCGGATGAACCAGGCTTGAGACCATCCCATAAAGTCAGTCAGCTAAGACTTTACTTATCTGTGTTTTATAACGCTATCAGCTTGTTAGGCGAAGGATCAAGGGGACTCTTAAGGGGCTTTAGGATTGGAACTAGAGCAGCCTATATGAATGATGGGGGCAGTGATACCAAATCTAAGGCTTCCTGATAAAGCTGGGACACTTTGTGGCATGAGTTGTAGAACATATTTTGTAGGATTCGATAGGTAGGCCATCTAGACCTGGGATCATGCCCAAAGCTAGGTTTTGAGTGCAGCTTTTATTTCTTGTGAGATATAGACCCTTCCATCTCCTTGCAAAGATCAGTTGTTAGCCTAGGAAGTTTGATCTCTGCCAGGAAAGGTTGTATGTCTGCAGAGTGACCGCTATAAAAGCATTCACAAAATCGGGATAATGTATGAAAGATTTCCTGTTGAGTATATACAAGACTGACCATCTCATCCTGAAGGGCCTGAATGGGATGTCTGTGTTGGTCCTCCGAAAGAATCCAGGCCAAAAGCTGGGCAGATCTGTCTACCTCTGAGTAGTTTCTGGCATTGCAGGTGAATCTAAACATCAAAGATTCTCTGTCAAGACCAACTCTTCTTTGTGGACGTCACAGAGGTCCGCCATAGCTGCAGGCACTGCACGTTTGTGGGCAACATAAACTAAGGATGATGCCAGACTGATTCCATGCACCCCCATAGGATACATTGTCCTTTGGACCAGCTAGCTCGCAGTGCCCCCTAGACCTAAGCAGGGAGCGAACAGTTCTGGCAACCACTGAACATGACAACTCTGTTCCCTCAGTCACTCATGCTTTCTTTAGCCCAGAGACATATACAGAGAATACACGGAGGGGCGTTTTCAATATTTATTGAACCGTGGCGATTCTTGTATAGAATATATGGGCTGCGATGATTAATAGACAGAATCAGATAAAAGTTATAATGAGTAGCAACACAGAGAATAAAACAAAGAGTTCCACCATCTTTTTGAGACAGGTTATATATGCATACATATAATAGATTATATTAATTGAGCGTACCCCTATGATGCCACCTCTAACCTATGTGTCTAGGGTGTGAATGTATGGTCTGCCAAGAAACCCCCTGTCTGGATGATCTAACTCCTTTACCTGGTGGGTAAGAGTGTATGACCCCGTCTTAGTCATGAACTGGACACCCCTCCCGGAGATGTCAGTCTGCTGCAGGCGAAAGCTTCAGCAGGCAGAGACCCCTTGAGATCAGCAGAAGTGTCTCCTCTGATTATGTTAGGAAACAAAAGTTCGAGGATCAGTTAATTATAGTCAGGGATATCCCACCTCAGATATTTAATCTGTGTGATGCTGTGGCATAGCGTCAAGGAGCATACCACCCTATCCAACCTTACATTGAGGTCATGGACCGGAGAATGTAAAGAGTAAAGATGCAGGGTTGGATTTTGTACCCTTCTTACATCCAGAGAGACAGCACTACTGTTACACTTCGTCAGTTGAGGCCGTCTATGTCCTAGGGAGGGGAGGATGGTTTCTATTTATTCATATATCCAAAACGTTATTAAAATCACCCTCAAACAACCAAAGGATATGTGACCAGATGTGTAGGTAATGTAGCAAGGAGCAACTTTTGTTGGACATGTGGTGCATAAATATTACAGAAAACAATAGGGATTCCCATCTAGTCTACCCTCTAGAAATAGGAACCTGCCCTCTGGGCAAAGAATTGCTCGGTTAGCACTAAATAGGGCCCCTGCTCTTATCAAGATCAAAACACTATGAAACAAAAATACTAATAAACTGAACTTTAAGAGCTACACTCTTTTATGGGAATGACAATTCTGCAATTGCCACAGAAAGAAGAAAGGGCTCACTCTTAAAAACTGTGTTCACAGTAGCCAAATAATGACGCCAAAAGCAGGCCCAAGTTTCAAGAACTTTTATTTGGTAATCAAATGTTAGAAAAACTGGGAATGTATGCTGCTGCATATAGTTTTAAAACCAAGCCCAGTCTTACCTTAATAGAGTGTTTAGCCATTGTGTTTTTTGACTTGGGCTGGTTGGCTGAGGGGTGCCAGAGGATGTCACTCCTAAATGGGGCACAAGGAAGAACTCCTATACAGGGAGGGTACACATTCCAGAAACTATGGCTAACGGGGTAAGGATATCTAACTTTCTAACCCGCTGAATACATATTCCAGAAACTCCTTGGATAATTTTGATTTTAAAAAGCTTCCAAAGCTGATTGTACAGATACCAACAGTTTTCACCCAAACCTCTTCACTTCTCACCAAACATCAACCCTAACAGTGCAAGGGGTGAGGAGACACCTCCCAATTGAGCTATACAATTTACCTAACTGAATCCTACTAGTTTTCTAAGCAATTTTTCTTTGGTCACGAAGAAAACCAAAAAGTTTCACCCAACCATAAACATTCATGATTTTAAGATCTTTGAACAACGCCTTTCCAAATGGACACCATTTTTCATCTCAGGGACAACCGTTCGTCACTGAAAGGAGTAGTTGCAGTGAAAGGATACCTGCATGCCGGTAAACTTACTTAGAGCCGGTTCACTGACAAAATATCGACCCTCAAAATATCCCCATACCAAAATATTGTGGCCAAAATATCGATGTCAAAAATATCCTCATCCTATACTTATAATGGTAAGTACAAAAATATCGGGAAAAAATATTGTGGTAATAAATATCGTTGTATTAAATATTGCTTTTTAAATATATATAAATTAAAAAAATAAAGATTAAATATATTAAATAGTAACATTAATTAAAAAAATAAAATAGATTTCATGTATATTTTAACAAGATAACAAATAAACTTAATTTAAAAAAGTTAAACAAGCATATATAATAATGAATATATATATTTACATAAATCTACTCAGAAACAATTATTAAACTAATAACTTTAATTTATAATATATTTTCAAAATTTGTAACTAATATAAAATATAACAAATAAATATATATATATATATATATATTCACTGAAAAAACCATAGGTTTCAGGGACGTTATAGTTAGTTGGACATTTCTCTCGTACAAAACCTTAGAAATTCCCCGTTATAGTTAGTTCAGCTAACTATAACTCGCGCACCCGCAATGCACTGCTGATTACGTCACATATTACATCATTCATGACATGGTTAGTGACATCACTGATGACATCTCAAATGACATCACTGATGACATCACTGATGACATCATCCAGTGACTGTGTTTTTCTTTAAAGTTTAAATATGTATTATATATATGCCAAGGTGTATTGAAGAATGAGTGGGTGTATAAGTGTCTGGATGGAGGATTTAGTAGGTGCGTGACTGACTGTTTAAGTGAGTGATTACATGTGTCTTACTGAATGCATGGGTTAGTGACTAAACTGTGTGAATGTCTGTATCAGTCTGTCTGTTGTTGTATAAGCTGCTGCATGGGTTGGTCAGTAGCTACATGAGTGTCTATATGGGTTATCGATTGGTTGCCTGAGTATTTGTATGGGTGCCTGAGTGTGTGTGTGGATGGGTGGGAGGTGTGTGGCTCTGTGCATAGATGTCTGAGTGGTTGATTCACTGTGTGTATTGGTTCAAGAGTGCATGTGGAAACAGCTGTATGGGTGGGTGAGTGTGTGTATGGGTGTGTTGGCGAGTGAATGGATGTCTCAATGGTACATGTCCAAGTAACTACATATGTAAAAGGCAGTGTATGTGAGAGTTGAAGTATATAAATGACTATATGTGAGAGTCAGTGATTGTGAGAGTGGCTGTATGGATGAGTGTGTACTTGTATCAGTGATTGTATAAGAGAGTAAGTATGCGTTTGTTTCTGTTTGAATAGGTGATGTGGTGTGTGTATAACTGTATAGGTCAGTAAATGGAAGTGTGATTGATTCTTTGCATGACTGACTAGGTGTGTGAGTAACTCTGGATGAGTGGTGGTGTGTGAGTGTCTGTATAGGTGTATGAGTGCTTATGATAGTGTTGTATTGATGAGTAACTGCATGTATGAGTGATTGTATGGATGAATGAGTGGATGTGTGTGAAGACCTAGGAATCAGTGAGTGCATATGTAGTAACTGGTATTGGTGTGTCGATGGTTTCGAAAATGGCAGTCTGTATTTTACAGTGGGTGTATCAAAGGTTATATTAGAGTGTGAGGAGGTGCATCAGATTTTCACGTGGATGATGTCATCAGTGATGTCATTTGAGATGTCATCAGTGATGTCACTGACCATGTCATGAATGATGTAATATGTGACGTCATCAGCAGTGCATTGCGGGTGCGCGAGTTATAGTTAGCTGAACTAACTATAACAGGGGAATTTCTAAGGTTTTGTATGAGAGAAATGTCCAACTAACTATAACGTCCCTGAAACCTATGTTTTTTTCAGTGAATTTCTAAGGTTTTTAAATGCTAATTTCTAACTATAACGTGCCTGAAACCTATGGTTTTTTCACTGAATTTCAATGGTATTTTAAATGCTAATTTCTAACTATAACGTCCCTGAAACCTATGGTTTTTTCAGTGAATTTCAAAGGTTTTTAAATGCTAATTTCTAACTATAACATAGCAGTCGCGTTTGCAGAGTGGTGGAGAAAGGTGAGCGTGGCCTTCAAACACCTCTTAGAAATCCCACCTTGGGGGCCAACTACCCCTTTTATTACCACCAGTAAGTCCCACACAGCAGGATTGCTAACTTCTTACATCAGGCCCCGCCCCCTCCCTGCACCACTGTGCAAACGCACCCCCTAGCATGTTGTAAGTTGGGGGATTAAGTCCCCTTGAAACCTGAGGGTCCCTGTGGGCCAACTAGCCCACCAGGTACCTCCAGTAAGCTCCACAGAGCTGCTTTGCAGAGAGGTGGTCCAAGGCCACGCCCCTTTTTACACCTCTCTGCAACGCAGCCCTGTGGCGCTTACTGGAGGTACCTGGTGGGCTAGTTGGACCCCAGGGACCCTCAGGATTCAAGGGGAGTTAATCCCCCAATTTACAACGCGCCAGAGGGCCCGTTTGCACAGTGGTGAAGGGAGGGGGTGGGATCTGATGTGACAAGTGTGCAAACGCACCCGTGGCGTGTTTTAATTTGGGGGATTAAGTCCTCTTGAATCTTGCGGCACGTGGCCCCCCTCCAGAGGCCAATTATGGCCCCGGGGACCCCATCCCCGGGGACCTGGCCACCCTCTTTATTTATTTATTTATTTTTTTGTAGGGAGGGGGGCCACGTGACCCCCCTCCTCAGGCCAATTATGGCCCCGGGGACCCCATCCCCGGGGCCGGCCTGTCCGTTTTTGTATTTTTTTGAAAGGAGAGGGGGGTCGCGTGGCCCCCTCTCAGGCCACTTCTGGCCCCGGGGACCTCATCCCCGGGGCCTGGCCTCTCCGTTGGGGACCGTGGGGGAGCCCCAATGCCCCACGGTCCCGCCGGCTCCCCGCCTCCTGCAGGAGCCGGCATTGCTTTCCACAAGGGGAGCTGCTGACATGCAGCTCCCTTGTGGAAAGCAATCCTGCTGCTTCACTGAAGCGAGAGCAGGTTTCCCTGCTCTCGCTTCAATGAAGCAAAGCAGAGTTTGCTATGGCAGGGCGGGAGCCGCATGGCTCCCGCCCTGCCATAGCAAACAGCAGTGTCCCGGGGGTGGGCACCCGGGACACTGCAGGAGCCGGCCCTGGGGGGTGGCGGTCCCCAGGGCCATTGAGGGCTCCAGGAGGGGGGCCGCGCGGCCTCCCTCCTACCAGTGGCTCGGGGGTCCGTAACGGACCCCCGCATTTCCATATTTAGTGCCCCGGGGAGGTGGTGGTCCCCGGGGCGTGTGGGGTGGCTTGTGCCCCCCCACACAGGTTTTTGTTGTTTAAAAAATAGAGCCCAGGGGAGGTGGTGGTCCCTGGGGCAGCGTGGGGGGATTGGGACCACCCCACGCATTTTTCACAGCCCCGTGGAGGTGGTGGTCCCCAGGGCTGCGGGGGCCCCCGCGGGCCCCCGCTAATTAATCGGCAGAGCCCTCTGGACCTGGCCCACCCGGGGGCTTTTTGAAAACGAAATGCGGGAGTCCGCGCTCCATTTATTTTTTATAATTTCAGCGGGATTCGTGACCCAAACGCGATTTCCGCTGAAATTATTTTAAAAAAATGCATTTTTTTGGCCCTGGGGGTCCTTGTGGGACTTCCTGAGCAGGCCTAGGGGGTCAGGGTGTTTCTACCCCGCCCCCTTTTATTGTTTTTTAACCTCTTTTTTCTGTTTTCTTGTGACTCGGTTCTACCGAGTCACAAGATGGCTGCCAACACTTCCTGGTTTGGAGTGTTGGCAGCCAATTAGAATGAAGCTCGTGGTCGGGAGGGTTCGCGAACCCTCCTCGACCACAGATATCGAAACATTTTCTTTTTCTAATTTCTCAGGAACTACTGAACGGATTTACACCATTTTAAAAAAAAGGTCTCTTTCTGAACAAAGACCTACCTTTTTGCCAAATTTGGTGTAATTCCGTTCAGCAGTTCGGGCTGTAGCTTTGTCTAAAGTTTCCTATGGAAAATAACATGGGGAAAACGTGTTTTGGGACCCCCCCTTTTTCTCAGCCCCCGCTTGACACATCACCCCGAAGGAGCTGACCAGAGCGCCCCACTAGTTTTGAAAATTTCGCGAAGATTCGTCAAACGACGCCAAAGTTATTGGGAAAACAAAAAACGCTTTTCCTATAGAAACTAGGTCCTAACTAGGTCCTAACTATAACTACCTACTGGTGACTTTGATAAAACTGTGAAGAAATTAGACTTCTGGAGCCTTGCCTGGTGGTGTTGGATTCATGTGGATGATCTCGAGCTGTGTCCAAGCCTGCACCGAAGTGGGAGCTGGCATTTGTGGTCATATTTTATCCAAGCTGCAAGCGCTGGAATTCGACACGCCCTCTCATTCAGGTGCACCGCGGTTGCTGGTGTCATGGGAGGATTGTATGTTGGTACACACCACAGAGCCCCCCCAGCAGTGATAACCTGGTCAGAGTGTGTGCCTAGTGTGAGTATGCTGGGCAGTGCAGAGGGCTGATCTGTATTTTGTTGCTGCTATTGGGGAGAGAGGAGAGCGGTATTCTACTGCATAAAGGGACACTCGCATTTTAGAATCCACGTCACCAGACACGGACTCTGCCCCATCTGGAATGACAAGATGCACCCACTGGCATGAGTTGGGGCTTTATTATGAGTTTAGGGGGAGCTCACTGTACCAACACCTACGGACACAGCATCGTAAAATTCCAGCAAGGGGCCTGCCACGACAAGGGGTGTTTGGAGTGGAGAGGGCAATAATTGTTTACGGCCAAACATCAATGGAGGGCTGTGAAAACTGACTTTGTGTGCAATACATGCCAGAATTAACATCTATCATAGAAACAATTGGAGTATTTCAAACGGCATGCGAAAACATTGCATGTTATGTTATGTTAAAATCACTTATTAAGCGCACGTACACCAAACGGTTTCATGGCGCTAGAGTCACGGCAAGGCAGCGGCAGGGAGGATGGCTTAGTCATCGTATGCCTGGGAAAACAGCCAGGTCTTAAGCTGTTTTCTGAACTGTGCAAAAGAAGTCAAGGACCTCATCTCCACAGGGAGGGAGTTCCAGAATTGTGGGGCCAAAACTGCAAACCTTAGACCACCATGCTTCTTACGTTTGAAGGAGGGGGTTGCCAACAGGTTCAGATGGGAAGACCTCAGGTCTCGAGATGGAATGTAGCGTTGAAGCCTAGACGAGATAAAAGCTGGACTATTGCCATAAAGAGCTTTAAAAATAGTGCATCCCAACTTGAAGGCACAGCGCTTGTCCACTGGGAGCCAATGGAGGCTTTTCATAAGTGGCCTAACGTGATGCCACTTGGGTTGGTGAAAAATCAGCCTGGCAGCTTGGTTCTGAACCAATTGAAGGCGTCTCAGTTGGTACGCAGGGATGCCTACATACAATGAGTTGGCATAGTCCAGTCGGGAGATTATCAAGGCTAGAATGACTAGGGTCAAAGCTACCCTACTCAAGAATCTGCTAATCTTCTTTATTCTCCGCAGTTGGAAGAAGCCGGCAGAGACAACTGAACTGATCTGGGCTTTCATGGACAGGTCATTACTGATTACTATACCCAAACCTTTGGTAGAACCTGCCGGCAAGGGGGAGTTGCCCAGTAAGGGAGGCCAGAAGTTGGAGTGCCACGGATTGGCGGACCCACCCGTGAGGATCAGCTCAGTTTTATCCGGGTTCAGCTTCAGTTGGTTTTTATTCATCCAATCACTTATAAAAATCATAGTGGCTTGGAAGTTGGACACTGATATTACTGATGAATTAATGTCGAACACCAGTTGAAGATCATCGGCATAGTTAAAGGTTCCAACCTTTCTTTCTCTCAGGGTGCAAATTAAAGGAAGTAGGTACAGGTTAAAAAGAAGCGGAGAGAGAGAGGAACCCTGGGGAACCCCACAGGTCATTTCTCTCTTATTAGATGAGAAGTTGGCGAGACGCACCGCTTGAAGCCGGTTGCTAAGAAAGGAGGAGAGCAACTTCAACGCCAGACCCTGGATTCCGGCATTGCTGACACGGTCAATCAAGATGTCATGATCGACCGTGTCAAATGCTGCTGACAGATCCAGGAGAACCAGGGCCTGGGTGATGCCCTTATCAGCCCCCCTCTAAGTTCGTCCATGACAGTAAGAATAACAGACTCCGTGGAATGTGCGGGTCTAAAACCAGCCTGGTGGGAGTCCAGAACCTGGGAATGTTCAATGAAGGAACTGAGGCAATTTGCTACATGAGCCTCTAGAACTTTACCCAGGTAGGGCAGCAAGGAAATGGGGCGATAGTTACTGAGGACCGACGGGTCCGCGCCGGGTTCCTTCAGGATTGGAACAATTTCTGCCCTTTTAAATGAATCAGGGACGATACCGAGCTTAAGCGAGTTGTTAAGGAATGAAAGGGGAGGGTCCGGACAAGTGGTGAAGGCTTCTCGAAGTATGTGAGGGGGACAGCAATCAGTGGGGAGCCGGAACCAACCTTTTAAGTAGATCAAAAAGATCTCCTTAGAGATTGAGGGAATTTGATCGAGCCGATGTGGGTTCTTACCAATGTTCGACTCCTGTATGGGAGAGGCAGGGGGAAGGATACTAGCCTTAATGGCGACAATTTTCTCAATGAAATATGAATTGAGGGAGTCACATAAGGACTGTAAAGGGGCAGGTTTCATCATGACTCTATCTGGTTTAGAGAGCTCTTCGACTATAGAGAAGATCTCTTTAGACTTATTTGTCGAGTTAATGATTTTTTGGGAGAAGTAGTTTGCCTTAGTTTGAAGGATCATATTTTTATATTCTTTCAACAGGGTTAAGTATGTGTCCTTTTTATCTGAGAGGTAATGGCGTCGCCATCGGCGTTCTGCTTGTCTTAATGCGAGTTTCTTAGTTTTTAGGTAGTCAGAGAACCACCGTTGGGCATCTTGGGGTCTCATGATCTTTGTTTTCTTAAAAGGAGCGACACAGTCACTGGCCAATTCAAGCCATATCTTAATGCTCTCTGCCTGAGTCTGAAACGACTCCTGCACAGACGGAGCCGTGCCAGTTAGAAGTGAGCAGAAGTGGTCGATGTCCACGCATCTCCAATTTCTGGTCATTTGGTTCTCTATTCGTTGGGATTTAGGAGAGAGAACACAGGAGAGAGCGAATCTAATCAGATGGTGGTCCGACCAGATGCAAGGAGAAATCAAGGGAGTGGAGATCTTCAAGTTTGATGTCCAAACTTGGTCTAAAGTGTGCCCTTTTATATGGGTGGCTACACTCACGTGCTGGGCGCAGTTCATCCCAGAAAGAAGATCTGCCAATTCCGTCGAGCTTGGGCTCTCCCGTACATCATTGGGCCAATAGTTAAAATCACCAATTATAAGAATTCTTGCATGATTGATGACAAGGTGGGAGATCATTTCACCCAAAGCCTGAGGAAATGTAGGCATATGATAAGGAGGTCTATAAAAGAGGGCACAGATAAAAGACGACTGAGAGGATTCAAATTTTAAGACTAGGCTATCAACTGAGGGTAAGCCAGTGACCCCTAAGGAAGTAAACTGATGTTCCTGGTGGATAATAGCTGCAGCCCTGCCTCCAGCTTTCCCTGAGGACCGGTTTACCTGGAGGATATAATAGCCGTGCGGAACTGCTGCTAAAATATCCGGGGCAGACTCTTCAGTAAGCCACGTTTCAGTGAGAAGGAGTATATCTGGGTTTTCAGCTTGAAGGAGCTGGAAGATTTCAAGCTGGTTTTTCACCATTAAGCGGGTGTTCAGATAGCAGACTGTAAGTCCCATTAACCCCTGAACATTGCGGGTATCAGAGACCAGAGAGGTTGTGTTGTTAGGAGAGGAGACTTTAAAATAAATTTCAGGGAAGGTATGTCTGTGTATTAAGATTCACGCCTTGTCTAGGTTGGCTCGGGTATTAGCATTAATTTGAAAGTTACCCTGCAACAGTTTCAACTCATTGGTAGAGTAGCGAGAAAATTGGGCATGGAGTGAGGCCCCAGGCCCCGTTCGGCCACGGACGGGCGCAGACGGGCTTGCCTTTGGCGCGCCGGTGGCGCGCCCGCTGTGCTCCTCCGCTGCACGTCCGGAAGGGCATCTTGTTAATATCCTTTCTAAAATCCCGCCACCAGCCCGACAGCCAGCCGGAAGTGGGGGTGGTCTGAGTGGGTAGGAGGTGTGGCCTAAAGCGTTTCTCCGTACAATCGGCACAGAGATGCCGTGATGGACCGGAAGCACTGACAATAGCAAAGTAAACAAGTAAGTAGTGCAAGAAGTGCAAATACGCTAGTGTGAACAATTTAAAAAGTAAAAAAACATCCAGACAAAGTTAAAATGATTTCCCAAACGTAGCCCTGCCCTGCCAAGCAGACCTCGACCCACTGCGCGCCCAAGTGCCTCCCGTTTTTATCCTTTCTAAAATCCCGCCACCAGCCCGACAGCCAGCCAGAAGTGGGGGTGGTCTGAGTGGGTAGGAGGGGTGGCCTAAAGCGTTTCTCCATACAATCGGCACAGAGATGCCGTGACGGACCGGAAGCGCTGACAATAGCAAAGTAAACAAGTAAGTAGTGCAAGAAGTGCAAATACGCTAGTGTGAACAATTTAAAAAGTTAAAAAACATCCAGACAAAGTTAAAATGATTTCCCAAACGTAGCCCTGCCCTGCCAAGCAGACCTCGATCCGCTGTATACAAATTTATTGTGGTATGCAGACAATTTGATGTACACAAAGTCTAAAGTTTTGTAATTTTGTATTCATACAAACAACGACAGTCCTCTCTCTATGGCCCTGGAAATCTTCCAATGAGAACCATGCCCTGAGCACTTTAGCTGTCTAATTGAACACGCCTCGCTGCTTACCTGCATTAAGAATGGAATAACTGCAGAAACGCGTCTGCGTGGTAACTTTAATAAAACTGTGGAGAAATGATACTTCTGGAGCCTTGCCTGGTGGTGTTGGTTTCACACGGATGATCTCGAGCTGTGTCCGAGCCTGCACCGAATTGGGAGCGGAATTTGTGGTCATATATATATACCAATAACATAAAATCTTTAAAAAACAAACCATTCTAATTAACTTAAAAAGTAAACAACTTAAAATTTTGAAAAAATATTTTACACATTAAAAACATTAATAATTATAAATGTTATAATTTTAAATAAACAAAAACGTAATAATATAAATTATAACAATATAAAATAAACTATAAAATATAAAAATTAATGCATGTACTATTCCCACTACAATATTCAAAACTACACAAACTATTATAGTAAATATATAAAAATGTACTATTTCCACTTCACGCAGCGCAAAAATAATTAAACTGGGAAAAATGTATAAATCTTCCTCCAGTAAATGTAATGCTGGATTGCGGAGGAGTAAAATTTACTATTCCCACTCCAGTCAGTACAGCAATAGGGAAAACATTAGACTATGGTGGGGTTACATTTACTATTCCCAATCCAGTCTGGGCAATAGTTGGGAAAGTACTTCACTTCAGACACATAACATATTTGAATAACCCTATTAATTTATAACAGATATAAATCTTTTAATATGAACATTATTAATTAAACAAAATGTGTATATATATATGTATATATATAAATAAAAAGCAAACACTTTACATGATTATTAAACATTTTAATTTTTAATTATCAATTTTAAAACATTGTCATTTATTAACTTAGTTAATTTCCCACACTATACTTCAACAAACCTAGCAGCCCACACTTAAAATATAATAAGTGCTGGATTGCCGAGGGATAAAAGTTACTATTCCCACTCCACTCAGTACAACAGCAGGGAAAGTGTTGGATAGCGGAGGGGTAAAATGTACTACTCTCCCTGCAGTCAGTACAACAGAAGGGAAAGTGTTGGATTGTGGAGGGGTAAAATTTACTATTCCCACTCCAGTCAGAGCAACATTAAAAACAAACAAAATATCTTGAACAAAATAAAATTATTTCAGAAACAAAGTAAATAAAATTTAAAAAAAATGTACATTCTAAAAATATATTTAATATTTAAAATTAAAAAACAAAAACCAATTACAATGTTAAATGCATATCACAAATAACTACAAATATTATTATAAATAAAATACAAAAATAATTTTCGTACAAACAAATATTTTTATTTAGAAATTATTTATTAACAAAAAAAATTTATTACATAAATTTAATTTAGTTACTTCCCACCCTATAATCCCACAAAACTCACAACTTGCACCTAAAACTTAAATTTAAAAACAAAATATTTGCACTATTAATTTAAATATTTATCAACAAACTAATCATCATTAATACAATATTAATTATTAATTACTTATAATTAATTTATTTTCCACAATATACCCGCAAAAGTACACAACACACTCATAAAATTTAACAGAAAATTATTTGCACAATTAATATAATTAATTATCAATTTAATAACTAATATTAATTACAAAATTAATAATTAATTACTTAATCTTAACTTACTCCCCACCTCATACCGCTACAAAACCCACAGCTCACATCTAAAGTCTTTAAAAAAAAATTATTTCACAGTTAAAATAATGAATTATCAATTAAACAAATATTATTAATTAAAAACGAAGGGCCTGATTACGATGTCCGCCGGAGTTGCCTCTGACTGACATCACCGCGGGTCCCAAATCCGCAATTACGATGCAACCACACATGGGGCCTATTATGATGTCAGGCAGAGGAAACTCCGCCCGACATCGTCTCGGTCAAGGGACCGACCGACAGCCGGTCGGCGGTCCTGGCCGACTAATTAGGATGTTACCGAACACTGTCCTGTAGCACTCCTATACTTTACAAAGGGAGCATGCATTCTGACCGGAATTCATGCTCCCAATGTAAAAATGCAAGGCGCAGTTCATCCCTGCACCCCGTGGCATACACCTCAAGGTGCCTGCCACAAGGTGCAGGGGTCAACCGGGATCAACCGGAGGCTGTGCACCAAAGGGAGCCCTGCTGGGGGACCCCAATGTCAAGTTCCGACAGCCTTTCTGTGTCAGAAAGGCCGGCACAGAAAGGCTGTCTCCACCTGACATCGTAATCCCTCGGGCAGAAAGAGCCGCCCTTGGGATTACTGAAAGCATTCCGACTGGCGGAAAGGCTCTCCGAGCCCGTCGGAAGCCAGTTGGAATGTCCGGTTGCATTCCTTTCCGACAGACTCCATCATAATGGGTCGGTTGGAAAAGAATCCAACCGGCTGATTCTGCCCCTGGGACTGTCTGTCGGAGCCGTTCCAACCGCATCGTAATCAGGCCCATGGTGCGGTTGCAAGCTCCCTTTTCTCTATGGAAGCTTGTGCTGCGATCAGAAAACGGCCGCAGCACCAGCTCCCATAGAGAAATGGAAGTTTTTGTTAATCTCTGCACCACGTGGCAGGCACCAAGAGATGCAGGATTAACAGGGGGGCACCTAAAGTGCCCTTCAGGCCCCCAACTGGAGGCCACTGAGGCAAGGGCACCCTCCTAGGGGCCCCCAAAGTCGCTTTCTGACAGGCTTTTCATGTTGGAAAGCCCGACATGAAAAGCCTGTGGTAAACCGACATCCTAATCCGATGGCGGAAACGCCGCCCTTAAGGGACTCCGTGCCAGTTCCGACTGGCCGACGGGCTCCATGAGCCCATCGGAAGCCAGCCGTAATTACTGGCCGGATTAAATTCCAAGGGCCGTATTCATAATACCGCGGTCGGAATTGAAACCGAAGATGTCGGTCGGAAAGCTTTCCGACCGACATCAAATTCAAGGCCTAAATATTAATTTATTAAAATTAATGAACTCCCCATCCTTTACTTCTATGAACCCCACAACCCACACATAAAATTAAACTTAAAAAAAATTAATTACACAATTACTATAATTATTAATTCATTAATATTAATTAACAACTACTTTTTAATTAATTAAAAATAAATTACTTCCCACCCTTTACCCCTCTCTACAACCCACACATAAACTGTACATTAAAAAAATTTATAGCACAATTAACATAATTAAATATCAATTAAATAAATAATATTAAATACAAATTAATCATTAATGTATCATAATTAAATTATTTCCCATTCTATACCCCTATAAACCCACAACTGGCTACGGCACTAAAAATCACAAAAACTAATTTAATGAAATTTAATAACTACTAAAAATGTAACAAATATATTAAAAACATAAACAATAATTATACAAAAATGTACGTCATATACATATATACTAAAATACATAACAATAATTTAAAAAACAATATTTTAAACAACTACATTTTTCCAAACAATATTAATGACTTTAAGGCCCATTACGATACCGGGCGTAAAAAAATCCGCCACCCATGAAAGCGGCAAAAATCCGCCCGCCTACACCGTCTGAATACCGACCCAGCAATCATGATGCCTCGAACAGAAAACCGCCAGCGGCGGTAAAAAAACACAAAAACCGCCCGCTCTTGCCCGAGTCGGAGTCAAACCGCCCGCCACGGACGGAAAGACGCACGACAACACAAAACCGGCTGCCCTCACGGTCGAGACACCGCACGTGAAATTACGATCGCACCGACATGAGCGCGGAAAAACAACAAATACACCGCCCGCCAGCGTAAACAACACTGAAGAAAATGGACACGGCAGAAGCCATGGCGGCCACGTCCCTGCACAGAAACAGCCGTGGACTCAAACAAACACACACAACATGGCAAACAAGTCCACACAGCAACCCACGCACAAATACACAGACAAAGTACACATCCCGAAAACACACCACCCCTGGACAAACAAATAAACTACAAAGCCCAGAACACCAGCCACAACACACCTGAAAACAACAGACCATCAGGACACACCCAAACAGGTAAGTACAAAAGCAGCCCCTCCACAGACCACAACCCCTTGCAACATTGCAAAGCAGAGAGGAGAGAGGACACAGTGACACAGCAAGGACAGCAGCACACCACAGATACGCACACATCACACCCACCACCACCACCACCACCAAACACCGGCACCACAAACCCCCTGCACATCACACATCACACACCGCACCAGCACCACAAACACCATGGCATCACACAGAATGCCCAAGTTCACTTCCACTGAGCTGACGGTCATGGTCGACGAGATTGTCAAGGTGCACACACAAATCTATGGCAACCAGGTCCAGCACACACCACTAGCCACCAGAAACAGAATGTGGAACAGAATTGTAGACCAGGTCAATGCAGTCGGGACCGTTCCCAGAAACAGAGGAGAGATAAACAAACGGTGGAACGACATCAAAAGCCTGGTCAAGAAGAAGGAGAGCAAAAATCGAGAGCTGGCTGCCACGACTGGCGGAGGGAATCCCGCGCATTACAAGACCTTCAAAGCGTGGGAGGAGAAGGTGCGAGTCATCATCCATCCGGAGATCCTCACCGGATTACCAGGGGGAGTGGAGGCTGGTAAGTACAAACAAATGTATGCCAGCACACCGCTATGTACTCACATGCACTACCACCGAGGGACAAACACCCCCATGTCCAGTACACAATACACAACACATCATTCACACATGCAACAGGCACCACCACACACACAGCCCAAACATATCAACTAACAAAACCATGGGGGCATGTGTACACACAGCCAGCCACGTAACTACCAACAGGTCCCCTAGTACTCCAGAAGCGCCACAACGAGCACCCCCACACCCATGTGGCAGCCGTAGCTGCACCAACCGACAAGTAACAGGTAAGTAGCCGCAACACAAAGGCAGTGGGTGGGAGGGGGACAGCTGAAGTACAACACCCACCAGGCCCCTAGTCCTACAGCACAGCAAGGCGGAGCACCCCCACACCCATGTGGCAGCCGTAGCTGCACTAACCGACAAGTAACAGGTAAGTTGCAGCAACACAAAGTGCAGTGGGTGGGAGGGGGACAGCTGAAGTACAACACACACCAGGCCCCTAGTCCCACAGCACAGCAAGGAGGAGCACAGCCCACACCCCACACCCACGTAGCAGCCACTGCAGTGCACACCGGCAGCCGACAGGTAGACATCCCGCCCCAGGACAAACGGTGTCAGTGGGCGTCCAGCCATCACCACGACCCATAACACCGCCCCCACCCCCACAGATCTGCAACATGGAGCACCCCCCCGCCCATAACCATGTTGCATCCAGTCCAGTGCACGCTCAAAAACAACCTGCAGGTGGGAAACTGGACAGGGCGGGGTGACTGGAGGCATGAGGACTGAATTACGACTAACACATGGGACATGTCAAGTAGCAGAGGAACACGCAGCACTGCTCCCTGTCACAATCATGTGAACAATGTGCACACGGACATGAACCACAGAGTCACACCCCACATGACCCATCACAGACACAGCAACACCCAAGGAGCCACGTCTGCATGCACAAGTCACACTGATTACAGAACCACACGGCAGGCACAGTGCAACCCATCACACACAACTGCAACACCATCGAAGTCCTGTCCATGTAGCCCCTACTGCCTGTCAACCACACATCCCACAACTACGCCCATGTAAGACATACCACACTAGACGCAACAGCGTGGAACAACATAAATGCACACGAACACCACTGGACCCATCAAACACACAGACACACAATGCACATACAACATACCATCCATCTCATCCGTCAGCCCCAGTCACATGAAAGGTATGTCATCCAAACAGCTGGTCCACATACAGTAGTCACGCAAAGAAACATGCCCATGACAAATCATGTGCCAGAAGTGAATGAAGCGCACGTCACACTGTGAGCAACAACACACATAACATGGGCCACACCCCCCCGAGCACTGCATTGATGCACATGGCACAGGGCAGCACGCACACCAAGGAATTGGACCATCTGCAATACGTCGTGTGGCACACAACCATCACTCACTCATAACAATGCGTCCAAATACATGGCCAGAAATCACAACAGACAGCAAATATGCAGGGTATGTCAGACATACACACACCTCAGACCATGCACTGTCATGTTGCCACAACACATGTCACGTTCTGCACCCATGGCTCACAGTATGTACCCCCAAAGCATAGTTCATCTCAAATGCATTTCAGGGGCTGACCCCCATTATGCCATCTGCGTTTCTAAGTGTTCCATATGAACCCCCAAAGCATAGTTCATCTCAAATGCGTTTCAGGGGCTGACCCCCATTATGCCATCTGCGTTTCTAAGCGTTCCATATGAACCCCCAAAGCATAGTTCATCTCAAATGCGTTTCAGGGGCTGACCCCCATTATGCCATCTGCGTTTCTAAGCGTTACATTTGAACCCCAAGAGCATAGTACAAACCAACCTCCACGATGGGTCTGGAGTCCGCATACACCAGAGCCACAAAAAGCAGGAGCACAGCAACACACCCATCGGCATTGCCAATCCGTCCCATGCCACATGTCCACAGCACACAGTCCCATTGGCATGCCCACACAACAACAAATAGCACAGCCACACACACGGCTCCGGGAAACCTGTGCACGACTGTGCACGAACTGTGGATGTCAGACAACCTATACATACTTTGTCATGTGCAACACAATAACATATCTCATTCCCCCCACAGGTGACGAACTGCTGGATGCTGGAGATGGAGACAGCAGCCAGCACAGCCAGCCTGCAAGCCCCCAACAAGGACTCACGGATGTGGAGGATCTGTCCTCCTATTCGGACACGGACCACCCAGCAGGCCCATCTGGTGTGGCAGGGCCCAACCGCACCCCAGGCACCCTCCCACCCACCAACCCATCATCCAGGGCTGATGACCACTCACAGCCCCCTGCTGCCACTGTCGTAGCGGCCACTACCACTGTTGTGGCGGCCACTCCCACGGTCGTTGCGGCCACTCCCACTGCCGCAACCACCACCACCGCCGCGACCACCACCACGTCATCACTGGCCCCAGCCCCAGCGCAAGTGGTGGTCCGGCCGACTGGGCCCACCCTGGGAGCCACAGCGAGGACCGTGGTGAGCAATGTGGCTAGTGGGCAGGTCGGTGGCAGCAGTACTGGTAGGAGGAGCAGGGCCAGGCCAACGCCAACTGTGCCTAGGAGCCAAGCCCTGCCGCCAATCGACAGAGTCCTTGGGGCCTATGAAGAGGCCCAAGGCGAATGGGCCAGGTCGGCAAGCGACACGCGGGAGGTCCTTGCGGTGTTGAGGTCCATGGACGCCCACATGGCCCAAATCGCGGACCTCATGGGCCAGCTGGTGGTGGGGGGGAGGGCACAAGCAAGGCCAGCAACACCACCTCCGCCACCACCTGCTGTGGCGCAGGTTCGTGCAGCATCGCGTTCCCCTGCGTCCACAGCGAGTGAGCACTCCTCAACCACCACCAGCGGAACATCAACACCCCCCTACCAAACGTGGAAAGGGCCGTCCGAAGAGGAAACAGGTGTCCAGAGAGGACTTCGCCCGCACCAAACGCCAGTGAGTCAGCCAGCCACCTTGACCACCTACTGCATTGACTTGTAATACAATCCTACCCCACACTGCCATGTGAATGGCATGTGTCTGTTGGACTGTGGACATAGAACTTGACCATCACGCAGCCATGACCGTCAACTCATTGTCACAGCTTGCACCACATTTGTCATCACCTTGCACACAATCACATGTCACCGCTGTTAATAAATACACCTTGATCACAATCGGCTTAATGTGTCCTGGGTTTATTCCACGATGTGCAATCGCCACCATGAGCAGAATAGCATCTGCTGTGTGGCATGTCGATGGGACAGGAGAGGCTGCAGGGACCTAGGGGTGAAAAACAGAACAAGAGTACATTCAATGAGTGTGTCACACACTCATCACACAGTACTTGTCACCAACTACAAGCAATGCACACACATCTCAGAGAGCAACAAGGCACAATGCTACAGCCACTGACAGTGGCATACCAACCTGGACATGGACCATTGACACACAGCACTCAGTGAACAAAAGGCCCCAGTAACAGAGCACACATACACCTGCACAACTACAGCTACATCAGCCGTCGTACATGGTCACTCACCGTCAAGTGAAGTAGCGGGCGATGAGCAGCTGACGCACATTCACAGCTTCATCCTCTCCACTGTCCTCTTCACTGGAGCTGTCCTGGTGTGCAGGCTGGGGCCCTGGTTGATCCCCGTCATCCACAATTAGGGGGATCTGCTTTCGAATGGCCAGATTGTGCAGCATGCAGCACGCCACCACTATCTGGCACACCTTCTGTGGGGAGTACGCCAGCGCACCCCGGTGCGGTCCAGGCATCTGAACCTGGACTTGAGGAGGCCAAAGGTACGCTCGACCACACGTCTGGTCCTCCCATGTGCCTCATTGTAGCGGTCATCTGCTGGGCTCCGAGGATGTCGCAATGGACTGAGCAGCCAGGGCCCATTCGGGTAAGCCGAGTCACCTGGGCGTGAGGGACACAGAGAACCGTTGCAATTCAAACAGGACAGTAGACAGCATCCTTAAGCCAGCACGCTACACAACTCCACATACTCACCGACAATCCAGCCACGGTCCTGTTGCAGATTGGTCATCAGTCGTGGTAATATGCTGTTGCGCATGATGTGCGCGTCATGGGCCGAGCCTGGGAACTTTGCACACACGTGGGAAATGACCATGTCCGCAAGGCACACCACTTGCACATTCAGGGAATGCGTGTGCTTCCGGTTGCGGAAGAGCTGCTCAGTGGCCTGTGGTGGACAAGGCCAACATGGGTGCAGTCTATGGCACCAACGACGTGTGGGATCCGTCCAAGGGCATAGAATGCACCCTTCACTGCCGCCAACTCACGTGCCCTGGGGAATCTGATGTACCTGTTCCTGTACAGCATCATGGCTGCCAGTACATCCCTCAGCACTATGCTGAACATGGGCTGGGACATCCCACCTCCACTGCCCACTGTGTGCTGGAATGACCCAGTGGCGAAAAAATCCAGTGCAGCCATCACCTTAGCCGTGGGGGTGAATGCTGTCGGATACACCCTGCGAGGACAGAGGTGGGGTTCCAACATGGCACACAGTCAGTGCAGGGTTGGTCGGTCCAGGCGAAATTTCCGGGTGACCTCAGAATCCTCCATGTCCGCCAACAATTGGTAAGGGCGGTAAATGTTTGGTCTCCGCCTAGGAAAGATGGAAGTGGACACATGTCAAAGCAACACGCCACATGGCATTTGCACATACACATAACTGATATGACAGAGCAAGAACTAGAGTCACAGAACAGCTGTCATGCAGGGACGGCACAGCCACAATACACTTACACAGGTCTCCCACCAATAGCAATGGGCAGTGACACAAACCATTGCTATGTGCATGCACATGGGGATCCAGGCCTCAATGACCTGTGAGGCGTGCTGATGGGGACTGACTGCATATTCGGCAAGCGGCAACACCACGGCAACATGACTGGCTGCTGTGCATCACACTGCTTCCGAGGCTGGATGAGTATGGCACACACCAACGACGATGTGGGCACAGGCTGAGTGGCCAAGACAAGTGGGACCTGTGGCACGAGGGGATATGAGACAGTCATTGGTGTCACCACTGCACCCTATGTGCAGCACTGTACGGATCACACCTCCAGAAGCATTGTCAGGTGTACACATTGACAGCCCCATGCCAACACGGCTGTGTGCTTGCAAATACACATCACATGTGACACGTAACCTTGCACGTGCCAAGTGGCAGATGTACATAGTGAGAGATGACATGCGTGTGCATATGCGTATAACATGCACCCATGCCAATGTGCAGATGATGACATGCTAACAGACATGTGGGGGCCGGCCACTGGCCGTCCCTGCCTATGCACACGGCATGTTGTGGCCCCGTCCATTGTGCACCTGCACCCACACGCACATCATGGCCACACCTGCAGATGCAGTGCGCACATCATACTGTGTGGTGCACATGGCATCAGCGGACTGTCACCAACATGGGCCAGGCCATTACGGCCAACTCCGATGACCCTCGCGGTTGCACCCTGCGTGTTCCACTATGGAGGTAGGCGTCCCGGGCCAGCTGGGTGCAGGCCAACGTCTGCAATTGCCAATGCAGGTCTCAGTGCACTTGTTGCTCGTGTGAATGTCAGGCTGGGCCATGCTGCCCCTCTCAGTCCCAGCAGGCCTGGCCTGCACATTGACTGCACAATGCCAGTAGGTGACAGCACCGACTGCCTAGTGGGTTGCATGTGTCTCCTGTTCTGGACCCTCCAGATGGGCGCTAACTCAGTACTGACTATTGGACACACCATGTCTCGTGATAGGGATGTGTGTGTGGGATGGTGGCACTGAATGTGACCCCCGTTGCGTGGTGGGCCATGCACAGGGCGAGTACGTCGATGATTGCGCAGTGTTGGTCACAGTGGGTGCACCCACACAGATGTGTTGCCCTATGTTCATTTTCTATGTCCGCATGATAATGGACTGTAGATGTGGGCAGACTACACATTGGTCGATGTGCTGTCAATTTGAATGTGCCTTCACACCAGGCACAGCTGCCCCTGCACATGTGACCCCTGCTGCACTCGCTGCTGGGTCTGTGGAGCTGATGCACCATCTGTGCGTGGGGCGGACAGCTCTCCTCACTTCCGTCATTGCGCATGTCATCACTTTGCCGCAGGTGACATGGATCATGGAGGGCCCACATGTACGCGTGGGTGGCCTCAACAAGTGTGTCCAATGGTTGTCACCCCCAGTCAGTGCTTCGAATGTGAATGATGTTGTGCTGGTGCTAATTTCAGTGTGGCGGGTGGGCGGGGCTAGGTGCGGGCTTACATGCAGGACATGGGAGGGTGATCGGATTAGCGACTAGTTGCAATACACACGGGGCACGTCTTTTCCTGTCCACATCAGGGTCATTCCTTGAACTCACTGACAGTACTACAGTCGTCTTTGTCCCTGTCCTCATGGCCTCCCCTCGCTCCCCCAATATGCATTTGCACCTGTGGGGCTAGCGCATGCAGATGCAGCCCCAAGCTCGCCCCGGAGAGGCCAAGGAGTGTATGTGTGGGTCCAGTTGAACGAGTGGTCTGTCTCACGGCATGATGTGTGGCGGGACGCCGTCCACCTGCGTGGTGCCCCGACTCGAGACCCGGGCAACATAGACAATGCATAGCAGTCTCCGCAGTCCGGATACACCACCTGCGACACACAGAGGCTGTAGCTGCCCTAGCGGCCCATGCCGCGTCCATCTGGGGCTGATGGACCCACACATTCACTCTTTTGCCTCACTGGGGCGGGCTCGGAGGTGCTTGCGCACGCGCTGGCTTCTCTGTTGCAACGGCATGTGACGTGTGTGGAGATGTAGGCAATGGGTGGGATGGTGCGAGCCACCTTCCGTGACGTCACTCCTGCTCGTGACGTGTGCGTCCCCCAATACTTCCATATGACTTGAGCCATGCTACACATTGAGGATGTTTTGCCTGCGTGATGTGTCCCGGAGGAGCGCGCCGAGTCCTCTCCCCCACCATGCTCCACTGCCATCCCATGCCCTGGATTGCCTGTGCAGGTTGACAATGTTGGGGATACACCTGGTCGGCAGGGGCTGTGTGTGCCTTGTCAAGGGCCTGGCGGGCGCACAAGAGGATCCAGCTTGTCCACAGAGGGTGGGCTGACGTGTACGCCTGATACCGCATTGTTCGTGTGCCCGGCTGCTGTGCACACATGTGTTCACATCCCCCCCCCCGACAGGTGGCCTTTAACATTGCCCAGGGAAGCGGTAATGTGCAGTTCCGGACCCCTCCCGACACAGCGTGTTTCAACTTTGCATGTGCGCATCTACCCGTCACACCCACCCACCTGAGCGAAGCGTCACTCCCGCTTCACACGACACATGTGTGTCTTCCACAGTTGTGCTACTCATTTGCGTTGACATCCAATGACAGTGGACTACATAGTCATGTCACGACTGCCGTGTACATCACACACTCTCATCATCTCACATTCGTACTTGTGAAAGGAATCAGCAGAGACAGTTTCTTTCTTCAAACCATGTATTGTGACTTATGTCCTCTGTGATGCAGTATAGTGGAGACTACTGGCAGCGGAATGCATGTGGAGGATATACTGAGCATGATTACACATAGCTAAGGGTGTAGGGGTACATGTGATTAGCTGTTGCATGTGGGATGTGGGCTTCAGAGTTACATCTGCTTGGCCGTTGCTGTGCTAATGTTCATTTGCAAATAGCTGCGGTGCTGCGGTGCTGCGGACTTTGACACAGACGGTATACATTTAGCCTACCAGACCGCTTGGCATCATGGGCACAGTCCATCTCAGTTCCATGTGACAGGTGTGCTGCTGTTGTTACTCATGCACGCGTGCGTGTGAGTTGACATCAGGGCATGGGCTTACGTGCATGCAACGGCGTCCCACTTGTTGTTGCCATATGGTGGCTACTGGACATGTCACAGTCACTGGGGTCGTGTTGTTGTTGTATGCACTTGTCGTCCATGCAAAGGTCCTGTTACGGGATTTCCGGGGAGGGGGAGAAGGGGTGCAGCTCTCACATACTCCAGCCGGGCGATTCCTGTCCACTGTGCGGTGCATATGTCCATGGGCGCAGGATCCATGTCATGGCATAGTTGTACGTGCAGTTCTGTCCATGTGGGTGCGATACACATATCCCATGCCACTGCCTCCCCCGATACATGCAGAGTTCCTGGATGTGATGGGGAACAGAGTGCATGTCCCGGACACATCCGATGTCATGGCAGTGTCGATGATGGTGTGGTATCAGTTGCAGGTCGTTTGGTATGGCTGTTGTAGTGGTTACTGGCCAGTCCGTGCGGAAGCTAAGCATGGGTACAGTGTCGGACATCATGGCTCACTTGGGGGATTGCGTCGGGGTCCTACGAATTGACAGGTTGACAGGTATGCGATGGCTTCCTGCAGGGCTTCCATTTCATTGGTGGTATACATGTTTGCCAGCCAATGTAGCGGATGGTGGCTGTCACGGTGTTGTTCGTAAGTTGTCCCTTGTAGGAGCATGATGGGGCATGCTGGGTGACATTCGATGTAGCTGTGATCCATGATCCGTCGTGTGGAGGCACAGTGGTCCCATTGCAGTGTGGGTCCGATGATCGCCACATACGCCATGCCCCCATAGGCTGAACAGACCCTGTCATGTGCGTCCAGAGGGTGGAATAGTGCTAGCAGGTCCGCCCTTGGATATGCCGGGTTGGAGAGGCACAACTCCACAGGATGGTGGAAGGGACACCTCCGACAGTAGAAGACGGGTATGACGCAGCTGAACAATGCGATGCGGTAAGTCAGTCGGTAACTTACGTTCAGCAGGGATAGGGGTTCGCATCCCAACATCTGTATCAGGTTGTGTTTGTACAGCTTGACCTGTCTGGCGTAGTTGGGTAGGTGTGTTGTAGGTGCCATTTTGCTGCGGGGCGATGTGGTGGCGTGCTCCGGCTGTGTGTGCAGTCTGCAGTGTGCAAGCTCCGAGGTTGCTGTGAGGTCTGTGATGGTCGTAGGGGGCAGGACTTGTGTTCTGTTAGCTTGTGCGGAGGACACGGGCCCTCATCCCACGTGCTTCTCTGAATGTTCAAGGTCAGTGGTGTGTGACTCCTTCCAGATAACTTGCATGGGAACGGCATGGGGGAGTTTTATATTTTTTCTTTCCCGTTCGGTATGTTCTTAGGTGATATGCGCAATCTGCCCTGTGGTCGGTTTCCTCTGCATGCCTGTGTTGGTCTTTTTTGGGACAATGGCTGTATTCTCCGGCTTGTTTAGTCGGGTTGTGGTTTCGGAGTTGGAATGGAAGGTCATTCAGTGCTGTCTGCTCTCCCGTGTGTGGGCGGCAGGCTGTGTTTCCGCTATGCGTTGGGCCTTGTGTGTGGGTGTCATTCTTGGGTCCACCTGTTGTCGGTCCCCGGGCTCTTTGGTGTTCCGTTTTGTATGTCTGGTTCATGGGTGCAGGGTGGTATGGGTGTTTCTGTGTGGTACTGGCGTACCTCTTCCCGACGGGGCCCATGTTCTGCTGGGTGGTGTTGCCGCCGCTGTGTGCTTCGCCATGTTTGTCACACAGGGGTGTGTCCTGATGTTGCGTGACTTCACTGACATGTGGGCGTCGGTTGTGTGACGTTGGGTGTTGTCCGTGAATTGGGCGTTGGGGACATGACTGTGGCAGGCCTGTCACGTGTCATGTGCGTTCTGGGTGTGGCTGGTGTGTGTGGTGCTTGGTTGTGTCCCTGTGTTGTTTGTGTGCGACGCATACATGGCGTTATGGTTGGGCGCTGAGTTGTGCGCATGTGTGGCTGCGTCATCGCCGCTGTGCTGCGGTGCCGTGACGGGGTCGTTAGTTCCTGGTCCCAGGTGGTGTGCCCATGATAGTTGCGAGATGTTGCAATTTGCCCTGTGTTACATTTGTGGGTGCAGTGGTGGATGTGTCTTGTCCACGCAGGGGTGTTGGGGGGTGCCATGTCCTCCTTTTCCGCACTTGCACTGTGTGCGCTGTTTGCGTGCCCTTGTTGTGTGTGTGCCTACCTGCGTCTCCGCGGTACGTTGCCTCCTTGGTGGTGCATCAGGTATAGCATGGGGAGGGCCTGCAGTGCTGGATTCATGCTCGGGGGGTCGCTTCTTCGGTGTCTGTGCTCGGCGTTCGGGTTTCCGCCTCACTTTCACGTGCGGTGTCTCTTAGCCGTGGGAGCTGTTTGTTTGCGGCATCGTAATTTGTACGCCGGGCGGTACGTGATTTCGTCTGGCGGTGTGTCTCCATTGGGCTGCGCCGCTACGTGAGCGGGCGCACTTTGATGGCGGACGGCGTCGCTGGCTTGCCGGCGGTGTTTGGCTGCCTTTTCACATCGTAATTTGGCGGGCGTGTGGGCTGCGGCATGTTGGCGGTAACTGGTGGTTTTTGCATCCGCCAGCACGGCGGTGGTGCTTCCGCCCGCCATCCTAATGGGCCCCTTTGATAGTTAAAAAATCGATATTACTTACCTTAAAATCAATATTCTTGTGAATGATATTCTTGCTCACAATATTTCCATATCATGATATTTTGGACACAATATTTTGGTTTGGCGATATTCTTTTTCGATATTTTGTCTGAGTACCCTCAGAGACCTCAGGAAAGTCCTTCTATCACTGTAACTGGGCCAAACTATCATCATCTTCAAGATCACTTCATAATTCACTCCCCCAATCAAAAAGGAAACACTTTCTAATCCAATTCCCCTACTCAAATGTATGCCCAATAGGCATGGATATTTAGGTATAGATATGCTGGTTTCCTATCGAAATTTAAGATTAAACACAATGGCCCTCATTACGATGTTGGTGAGGTACCCGCCCGAACATAGGTCGGTGGTTCCACATACTGCATACCGCATACTGCAAGGGGGGGTTACATATATTGCCTCTGTGTGCGTTCCACTTCCCCCAAACCCGGTCCCATTTACGGGGGCATCCTCTGTTTTTGTAGACCTCCACTTCTGCAACCATTCACCAGTCCATGTCCCTCTCCCACTCAACTAGGGTTGGTAATTCTGCTGCTCCCCACCTCCGAGCAATGTTACGTTTTGCGATCATGAGGCCCATAGTTGTCCAGAGCTGCTCAGCTCAATTCGTGTCGGCTGCTTCCCATATCTTCAGCAGGCACATTTGAGGGGACAATCGAATAATCCCACCACTAGCGTCCTTCATACATGTGGTTATTGCTTCCGAGTACTGTTTGATCATCGGACAATCCTGAATAATATGGTAGAAGGTGCTGATACCCCCACATAACCTTCTGCCACTTTCCTCTACATTCTTGCCCATTTTGACCAGCGTGGTGCATGCAATGTACGATCTAAGGAGTATTTTTAATTGTACAAGTCGCAGTCTTGATGAGACTGCGACTTCATGAGGTGACGCCAGCGCCTCCCACCAGTCCTCTTCCCCTAGGTTCCCAATGTCAGCCTGCCAACACTCCAGAAGACTAAGAAGCGGGTCAGGTAAGTTATTCATAATTTTTCAGGGATATGGCCTTGCAGTGCATATATTCGGGCAGGAGCCTGTGTTCCAATGGTGAGGCCTCCAGTATATCCTCCCCCACCGGGCATATCGTATTTGTGAATATCTAAAGATTTCTTATTCAGATAACTCGTACTCTTTCTGTAGTTCCGCAAATGGGATTATTTTCCCCTTTGCCCACAGATCATTCACCTTTGAGATGCCGATGGTGTCCCATTTTTGAAGCCTTGGTAGTGGCTCAGCTTTCCCAGGCAGTCTGCCCACCAGAGGGGTGTGGCAAGCGTCACTCTGTTCTCCCACCCAAGGTGTTTAGTAACTCTGTGCCAGATGGTGACCTTTTGGGACGTTGGCCCCGTGAGTTTCTGCTTTTAAGGGTTGGTGTATAGTGCTTCGCTGTACCCCCCGTCCCCTTGAGCGAGTGTGCCCATTTATTTATGACCACTAATTGGGCTGCCCAATTGTATGCATGAATGTTGGGTAAGGCGATTCTACCGTCGTACCAGCCTTTGGTAAGTTTGTGGGCTGCTATACGGGGTGGTTTCCCATCCCAGAGTAGGTTACTGACCTCCCCGTCTATTGATTTGAAGTAAGCTTCTGAAATTTCTTAGGGTGTATTTTGTAGAGCAGAGAGAAACCGTGTCAGTGCCATCATTTTAAATAACGCTGCTATTCCCAACAGGGAGAGTGGCAGGGAGCAGCAGTGCTGCACATTTCCCCGCAGAAGGACGAGCAGAGCTAGCAGACTGCATTCATAAAAATGTCCTCTCTGGAGGTGGCATCAATACCTAAATATATAAAACCCTGTGTCACAATTTTCGCTTCACAGCCAGCTGGCAGGGCAGGAGCAGGGCCCTGTAAGGGGAACACCACCGACTTAGACCAATTAATAATATAGCCAGAGTATCGTCCAAAATTGGAACAAATCTGAAGTATCCTGCTGATGGAGGATCGTGCCAACGAAACATACAGCAAAATGTCATCTGCATAAAGCGAGATTCTGTCTTCGCGCTCCGCTAACACAGCCACTATTTATTTAAAAAAGGTTACTCTTTTGACAGAATCTTTGTGAATTGGATGTGTATGTGCTTTTTTTTACACACATCCAATTCACAAGGATTCTGTTGAAAGATCGCCTCTGGTCTCCCATATTGTGTGGGAGCTGCAGTAATCCTTTTGGAATGAATAGTGAGTGTGCTTCTACTTCATTTATTTAATTCCCATCCCGTTTGGGGAACAACACGTATGAGCGCTAAACTGAGAAAGTTATGATACCAATACTAAAGAGAGAGAACAATTATGATTCACATTGTGTTTAATCTTGAGGCTCAATAAGATGTTTAGCCTTGAGAAAGCGGCTTGTCCATGAAACAAGTGCTAGCTGTAGAAATCAATATAAAAATATTTGAAATATGTTGATTTATTACAAGAATGAAAATCAACGAATTTGTCCAACTTGGCATGGACCTTTTGTAGGGCTTGGTGCAAATTTTCCTGGAAGGATAGACTTTGACAAATTTACTGGACAGACATGTAATCAGTGAAATTTGTGGTTTTTGATTGCTGCTAGTTGAAATATTTAAGGAACAGTTTCTCTCCCCATCCTCAATCACCTGTGAATCATACAATACCAGTTGTATGCAATTATCTAAAAACTTAAGTGCACCCCTTATTTTGTGTGTAAAAGGATGCGAAGTGCTTGATAGCAATGAGCACTTGTTCCTATTATGTAATACGCTTGAATGATGAAACTTTAGATCTGTTTTCTATCGTTTTGTGTTAGGTATCAAATTGATGTATATCGTTTAATATATAAAAAAAGAAAAAGTGTCCATTTTCCACATCATCTGTTCATAGCTGCTTTATGGCATATTTGCCATCTGCAGGAAGGAGTCGCCAATATGTGATTTTTCTTCGCATAGAGAATTTGTCAGTGGCAAGATATATAAAACATCTAAAATGATCTTCATCAAAAGCTCTGGTGGAACTGGCAGAAGCCTTTTGGGATTTGTCTCTCCACCATAGGATTTGCATTCAAGCTAAACATCAACCAATGAACAACAACATAGTTGAGGAGTCACACTTCAGACATCTTCTAGATTACAGTGATTAGCACCACCACACCAGGGTATTTCAAGTTCAAAATAATCTAGATGTATTTGCTTCATGTTTTAACACGTATTTCCCCAGATCTTCAGTTGGAGCCCAGACCCATTGACACTGTGTGAGTGGGAGCTGATTTCCACCATGATTGGTCAAAAGGTCTTCCTTATGATTTTGTTCTATTAGGTGTCTGGCTTGTTTTGTCATAAGGAAGCATCGTTGCTGTTTCTGCTCTTAATGACTGCACTGCCAGCAGTTTCTTGAAGTTATTACTTCCGTAATCACCTGTTATTTTCTCAGTAAGAGAAATGCTTTTTTTACCTTGAGTACTATTTAGCGTAACGCAAATAAATACTACAGTACTCGCCTGGATGTTTTTAGTAAACTCAAGATACTCCTTTATTGAGTTAGTTTGGAAAATCTGACTCAAACGAACACACGTCTGAAATAATAGCAATGCACACAAAAAAATGTTTCCCTGCTCTTACCTTTTCTAGTAACCTTCATGCCTCACCTCGAAGAATGTCTTCCGCAAGGATGTGCTTCCCACCAAATACCACGGGGCAGATTTACAAGCCCCTTGCGACACATTTGCGCCGCCGTTGCGTCACTTCTGTGACGCAGCGGTGGCATAAACCATGCGCCACGTTGCAACTTATTTACAACGTGGCGCATCTAGGCAGATGCGTCACGTTGTAAAGCACTGCGCCACATGAAACCTGCGTCAGGTTTCATGTGGGCGTTCCGTCGCAGCGTGGGCTTTCCGTCACAGGAATGCCTCGTAAAACTGACTCAGTGAAATCTACAAGATTTCACTGAGTCCGTTTTACGACGCTGCTGGGTCAAACCCTTACGCCTGCTTGAAGCAGGCGTAAGGAGTGATGCACCACGTTAAGTATGGGCGGCCCCTGTGCATTGTTGGAGCTGCGCCGCGCTTGCGACACAACTCCAGCAATGCGCCGCCCCTACGCCACAAGATGCGACACGCATCTGCCTATCCATTGTAAATGCAACGCATCCGTGGTGGCGCAAGGAGAGAATTGCGTGTCGCATCTATTCTGGCGCATCCCTGCTGATTTGCAGAGATGCGCCAGACCTTGTAAATATGCCCCCACGTGGTCACACCATGACGCAGGATGTACTCCACACATTGCATTGTTATGTGTAATAATTTGGAAAAAGCAGGACAAACCAAAACACAGTAGATAGCATCAGTTTAGCCCGCACAAGTCCTTTGAGTAAAGACTTTAAAGAATAAAGAAATAACCGAAGCCAAATAAAGCAAAATAGTTGCCTGCGGGCCCTATGTTTCCTGGCACCAGAGATAGGAGAATGGGAAATAGACATTTGTCATGTCGCCTGCCCTTTAAGTGAGGTTGAAGGTAGGCGCACATCTGGTGCTCCCATTTTGCGCTTTGCCAGCATCACAAAGTCACCAACTCATTTGTCAAGTGAGACAGTATCTGTTTAGCAGACGCTTGGGACAGAAATAGATGTGGTGCAGAGGGTTCGACTTTAAGGGTGTTTGGATGGAGGATATCTTTCAGTGCTCCCTGCGGAATACTTGTCCTTGTCCACCAGGTGTTATTGATTGTGTGCGTCCATGCACAAGGTTCCTAAACACTGCTTTCCTTTTTGTGAGTCTCTGATTAAAATGGAAAGCTCTGAACTCCATCAACAGTGGGACTTTGCTGTAAGGACAATTTAGTTCTACTTCTGTATTTGTCTTTATACACAAAAAAGATGTACATCTTCACACAGAAAAGCAAAATATTTGTAAGAATGGGAGGATGCAAGGTTATATGCACCTGACCGTCTCTGCCCAAGTCGTTCCTTTACTGCTAACTACACAGTGTTAGTTGTGACTGGATAGTTTACCTCTCCAAGCCTGATTTTTAGCATATCCCCATTTAGGTATATGTATTTATCTTAAAATCTGGCATGGATCCGGCCCTCCAGGACCGACTTTGGAGAACCGTGCTCTAGATTGTAGAGTCCCCATAAGACTGAGCTGATGCCTTAGACACACATACCTGTGAGGCCTCCAGGCAGTAGCGGTCGGTGGTAGGAGTGCCGGCCGGGCGGATACGTGGGGCGGGGGAGGGGCAGGGTGGGGGATAGTAAACCAAGGATTACGGCCGAAAACAGGTAAGTAAACATTTAAATAAATAAAACGAATTTCGTTGCGCGCACTGCATCGTATTTGGCGATGCAGCGCTCACAACGAAATTCGTTTTATTTATTTAAATGTTTACTTACCTGTATTCGGCCGTAATCCGTGGTTTACTACCCCCCACCCTGCCCCTCCCCCACCCCACGTCACCGCCCGGCCGGCACTCCTACCACCCACCGCTCCTGCCTCCAGGAACGACTGTGGAGAAACCTGCTCTAGAGACCTCTTGACAGGTGAGGATACAGGCTTTATAATTTAGTCTTTCTAGTTGGTTCATGTTATTAGCATTTAATTTATTTTACAATTTTCAATTGACACAACCAGATCAACGCTAGGAGGAGAGTTAATACAAAATGGTATGTAGGGGGGCGTGGCCAAGACCTCGATGGAGTAGGATGTGCGCCGCGAGAGCTCCGTCCTCCAGAGGTCGGCGGGGGGCCTTTTTTGAGTCTTCAGAGGCGCGGGGGTGCGCTCGGTGCCCCCCTTTCAGTGCATCTTTGCCCCTGTGTGTCCCGGTTGAGGTGCCGGGGACTCACCCGGAGCAGAGGGAACGATCAACAGCGGCGCTCCCGCCCGCCATCTTGTGCTCGCCTGTTGAAGGGGCCTACACCCTGCGAGAGTCTCGGGGCCTGTGGCGGGGCCGGCTGCCGGGGTGCGGGGTGTTGCTTGGGTGATCTACATGCCCCGCTGCCTCCGCGCCTGGCTGCGCGCCTCCTTGGGGACCCTTGACACACTGAGTGCACCTGGCAGAGGCCCCGCGAAACAGACCACGTGGAGCCCTGGGCCGGGAACTGTGTGCGGGCTGAGGAGGCCAGTGATCGTCGGCCCGGGTGTGTGGCCTTAAGGTGAGGTGGCTGGCGGGACTGATTGGCGTGGCGGACCCGGCGGAGAGGAGTAGCTGCGGGGCCCGGGTGAGGGGGTGCAGCCCCCGGGGAAAAGTGACTCTGGCTCATTGCCACGCGTGGTGCTCGGGCGCCTCTGGGCCCTGAAGCCTATTGCTGCTGGGTGTCCTCTGCCATCTCTCTCCCCCCCTGGACTGCGTGGACCTCGTGGGGGGGAGACCAGGCGACTACACGCATAAGGGTGCGCTGAACCTGGGACCCTGCGAGCCTTGTGAACTCTTACCTGCACCCAGAGCATCGAGGGGCTCAGGCCTACACACCAGCTGCATCCCGGTCGGTGCCTGGGGCCTTGCGGCAGGGAGCGCTGACCCTGGCCTCCTGGGTCGAAGCACATCCACCGGGGAAGAGGGGACCTGACCACGTTGCCCTGCTGTTGCCCAGCGCGCCCCTGGGCCCCGATGAACACTGGGCCGACCTCCCTCTGCTGTCTCTCTGGCTCCCCCCCCGGGACTGAGTGGGCTTTGTGGGGGGGATCCCTCGTCCCGGCACGTACAAGGCTGCGGTAACGTTGGGGCCCTGCTTGATCTTTGAACCTCGGCCTGAGCCTGGAGTATCGAAGGGCTCGGGCCTCCACACCGGCTGTCTCCATGTCATAGCCCCGGGGCCCGTAGCATGGGCTGGTGTCTGCTCTAGCTACGTCAGACCGGTTTGCCTGATCTCGATGCTCCAGAACTCTCTTTCTCTGCTCCTCCCTGAAACACTTCTCTAGTTGGCGTGGTGGAGGCGAAATCGGACACTTGCTAGACCAGAGCTGTGCTGACTTTGGGGCCTTGTTGCAAGCCTGCAGCCCCGCCTGAGCCCGGAGTATCGAAGGGCTCGGGCCTGCATACAGGCCACATCCCGGGGATCGCTCTGGGACCTGCAGCGAGAGATACCATCTCCTATGTTCTGGGTTGTTCACCTTCATCGCCCTCCTCGGGGGCCCACCGGCAGAAGAGTACCCCGTTAGTGGCGGTGGAGTCCCAGTGTTGGTCATTGGCGTGGGCTTCTGCGGGTTGGGTGTCCTCTCTGCCTACGTCATGCCCCGTGGCAAACTGGGGAAAGCCACAGTACAGTCAGTGCCTAAGGACACGTCAGTGGCAGATCTGTGGGCCAGAACTACCCCGGCGCCTACTCAGGAGGATCCCACGATGGCCACCGGGCAGGAGGCTGCTGAAGCCGGCACCATCACTCAGGCCTTCATGTCCAATTTCCTTCAGGAAATAAAGACAGAAATTAGCTCTCTCAAAATGGAGGTCAAAACCTGCCTCAAGGACATTCGGCGAGACGTAGCCGAAATCGCCACAAGAGTGGATGATCTCGAACGCACCCTCGACACAAGAACGGAGGATCAGGAGGAGCTCTGGCGCCGCGTGACGGCGCGTGAGGAGCAACAAATCGAACTCCAAATTAAGCAGGAGAACTTAGAAAATAGAAGCTGCCAGAACAACCTCCGCATCCGGGGAGTTCCACGGGGAGCGGAGGGTCAGGACATCATGACCTATGTTGCAGATCTCCTCCAGGCGGTCCGGGGGGATGATGGCGCCTCTCCTCCAATGCTGGACAGAGCGCACCGGGTTGCACCCCCGCGTGGGAAGGCCAATCTGGTCCCTGACATCCTGACCCGGGTACACTTCTTTACGGAGAAGGAGGCGATCCTCCGGGCATCTCGGGCCTTTGAGGAACTGATGCACGAGGGTCAACGCATCCAAAACTTCCAAGACCTGTTCCCGCTCACTCTGCGCCGCCGCAGGGACTTCAAGCCAGTGACCGACAAACTGAAGGAGTCTAACATTAAATACCAATGGGGCCATCCCTTTGCCCTGATCTTCCAATGGGAGGGAAACCGCAGATCTCTGAGATCCTTCATAGAGGCCTGCCAGCTGCTTCGCCTCTCGCCCGACCCTCGGCCCTCCACCCCTCCCTCTGCTGGCTCTGAGTCCCGGACCCCTCTGCGCCCAGAGTGAGCAACGGTTCAGCCTCCTCGCAATAGATCCTCTAAAGCCAGCGCGGCGGCACTCCAAGCCAAACAGGACATTATCCACCATTTGAAGTCTATAGAAGCCTCGCAGTCTTCGGAGGGAAGGAGATCGGCGTCGGGCCCCCTTCATCCTCTGGCTCGGGCGCTGGAGCGGGGGTCCCTTGATGGGATGTGATCCCCTGGAGGTTGGAGGGAACTGCCTCTTCCTTCTGCCGGCACAGCTTCGTGCCTACCTCGTGAGTGTTTGAACCTGCTGGGGCTGACCTGGCGATATGGCCTCCTTTGATGTTTTGTTTCTTGAAGGCTCACCATGGACAGGTTCCCGCGACATTAACCTCAGCCGGCTGTCATCCCCTTGGTCGTTCGCGCCTATTGGAACTCTTCCTGAGACGTGCGAACTTCTGCTCCCTTGACTTGTGCTGTGCTGCACGGACATGGCCCCGCACTGCGTTCAGGGGCTCTGGGTGTACTCCCGCGGGGGTCCCCGTGCCTCCCCGATACCAGTGTAGCGGGCCGGCCACTGGAGGGCGGACAGCGGCTGCTCTCTTATACCTACTGGCCCACCCTGCCATTCCCCTAGTCCCAATGGGGAGTGACTTCCTCAGAGCCGCCCTGGTTTACACCACTGGGCCGCTCCTGGACTGGAATGGTGTTCTTTGGCCCTTTTGGCCTTTCTACTGTTTGGTTGTTGTGTTCTCTTTTCTTCTATCCCTTTCTCTTTCTTTTCTTTCCTCTTTTGGTTTCTTGGGGAGAGAGCACAAACGCATCAGGATACCCTATATCCTTGGCTGGGGATTCTCTGGACATGGGAGAGGACCTGCTCTGTTCCTCGCTTGAGCACCTCTCACCATCCTCCCCCTGCACCACCACAACAGATGACTGCTCTGCGGGAACTGGGGACAGTGGGAGAGGAGTGTGATGACCTACACAATTGCCAGCGTTTCATCTCACTTGTAGTAGACAATGGCACACTTAAATGTCTTTCCCTTAATGTAAAAGACCTCAACGCCCCTAACAAGAGGAGACAAATATGTCGCTACATCCTTATGCATGACGCTGATGTCATTTTCCTCCAGGAAACTCATCTTTTACACATAGACACCCAGCGCATGTCCCGCCCGAGATTCCCCACGCGGTTTTGGGCCTCCGCACAGACTAAAACAGCAGGGGTAGCTATTTTTTTTTTAAAACAGGCACTCCCGTGCAGGTCACTCGAGCCGTGCACGACAAGGAGGGATGTTTTTTAAAACTCACACTTCTTATACATGGTAAGCCACACACGATGCTTAATGTTTATGCACCTAACCATGCACAAGACGCATACCTTCGGAACTTGCTTAAGAACTCGCTCTCCCGGGAGCCTGACCCTATTATCCTCGGGGGTGATTTTAACTTAGTATGGGATCCCAGCCTAGACCGCACTACCTCATCTTTCCAGGGAACCGAAGCCATGTCGGCAGCACTCAAGTGCGACTTTGAAGCCTTGGGCCTCACGGACGCATGGCACTACAAGGAGCCTGAGGCACAGGATTACACTTTCTACTCCCAAGTCTATTAATCATACTCCCGCATCGATTTTTTTTTTCTGTCCAAGTCTCTCATTCGCTCTTTGGAGTCCGCAGCGATTTCAGACATATCAATTTCTGACCATGCCCATTTGGAAATTACTCTGACGGGTATGGGCAGGAACCCCTTCTCCGTTCCTAGGTGGCACCTTCCCCCTCATGCCCTTCGGGACCAGGTCGATGTGGCCGAAATTCGCCAGGCGATACAAACATACTTTTGCCACTAATGACCTCCCGGACACTCACGGGCATGTCCTATGGGATGCCTTCAAGGCCACAATCCGAGGCGTTATCACTTCCATTTCCATCGCCCGCACGCGGGAGTCCGCTTGGTGGAAAATAAACTTGCTCAAGACATCAAATCACTGGAAAGGCGGGGCCATAGGACACCCTCTAAACAGACACAGAAACAGCTCGCCTCGCTTCGGGGCCAACTTAAAGCTCTCCGAGTTAACAAGGCGGCAGGCTCCCTCTTAGCGCTAAAACAAAAATTCTATGGTGGGGGTAATAAGGTGGGTTCCATGCTAGCGCGTCGCCTTCGTCTCCAGGTGTCCCGTAGCCACATCTCCAAAATTGTGCTACCGGGAGGGGGCTGGCCTACCTCGGAGCAAGCCAAACAGCAGGAATTTGGTGCGTTCTTTTCCACTCTCTATGACCGGGGGGACACCTGTGTGGACCAGATAGACCCCTTCCTGGCCTCTTGCCCTTGGACGCCACTCGACCCCTTTTTTAAACAGCAATTGGAAGAGCCTATCACGGCTGAGGAGCTCCAAAAAGCATTGAAAAGCTTTCCTATTGGGAAGGCTCCAGGCCCTGATGGCCTTACACTACCATTCTATCGTCTCTTTCTCCCGGAGCTACAGGCCCCGTTGTTGCGACTTTTTAATTCCTTTGCAGACACAATGACTGTGACACCGACGATGGCCGGAGCCGAGATAGCGCTTATCCCCAAGCCGGGGAAAGACCCGGCCTCGTGTGCGTCATACCGCCCTAGTTTGCTGTTAAATGTTGACGTTAAATTATATACCAAAATCTTGGCCCTACGTCTAGCCCCCCATCTCCCTGGCCTAATTGAGCCTGACCAGGTAGGTTTCATCCAGGAGCGCCAAGGGGCGGACAACCTCCATGGAGTGGCCCACTTAGTGGAAAAAGTCCAACGCCGTAATATCCCGGCTTTCCTCCCTTCCCTTGATGCCGAGAAGGCTTTTGACCGGGTTGACTGGTCCTTTCTCAGGGCAGTACTGCAGCGGATAGGACTGGGCCCGGTCATGATCGGCGCGGATTAGAGTCAACGGTCTCCTTACCCTACCCTTCTTCATTCATCGGGGCACGCGCCAGGGGTGTCCATTATCACCTCTACTCTTTGCCCTTGAGGTGGAGCCCCTGGCGATTGTCATCCACCAATCGGAAGAAATACGAGGCCTACGGCTTGGGGGGTTGAGCACAAGATCGCCCTCTTCGCCGATGACCTCCTCTTGGCACTCACCGACCCCGCGAACTCTCTCCCCGCGTTACTTGATGTACTCTCCCAATTCGAATTGATCTCGGGGCTCGAAATCAATATCGCTAAGTCATAGGCGCTAAATCTTACCCTCCCCCACAACAGCTCGAGGACCTGGGAGATGTTATCCCCTTCCAATGGGCCCCACGATCTATCCGTTATCTAGGCATTAATGTCACGGCTACTCTGGACTCGTGGACACAGGCGAATTGGCCGTCTTGTAGAAATTCAATACGGGATGACCTCTGCCGTTGGAAATCGCTTCCCATCTCCTGGTTGGGCCGCCTCAATGCGGTCAAGATGTCAATTCTTCCTAAGGTGCTCTACCTTTTTCAGGCGCTCCCAATGCCTATTCCCCAGAGGGACATCCTGAGCCTTCAGCGGGAGGTGACTGCATTCATCTGGATTTTCTCAGTACTCGCCATCACTGTGGCCAGGTGACAGCAGCAGTTGGTGTTGAGGGGTGGCAGGCAGCAGTCCCTGGAGACAGCAGCAGCAGCAGTTGGTGTTGAGGGGTGGCAGGCAGCAGTCCCTGGAGACAGCAGCAGCAGCAGTTGGTGTTGAGGGGTGGCAGGCAGCAGTCCCTGGAGACAGCAGCAGAAGCAGGTGGTGTTGAGGGGTGGCAGGCAGCCGTCCCTGGAGACAGCAGCAGGAGCAGGTGGTGTGGAGGGGTGGCAGGCAGCAGTCCCTGGAGACAGCAGCAGCAGCAGCAGCAGGTGAGGGGTCTCAGGCAACAGTCCCTGGAAGCTGTGGAAATGTGAGTCTCTCTCCCACATATATAGACCCCTGGGGCAGTTTTCTGTGGTTCCAAGCTGCTGCAATTGGTGTGCCAGGTCAGCCTTTTTCAAATGCATCCAATGACCGGCCCCGCGGTGGTGGAGCACGCCTTCCGCGCTTTTCAAAATTGCATTAGGCTACCGCGATTGAGGTTCCCATTGGCTGCAAGGGCATGGGCATTGGCGGTGACACACCGCAGGGGCCAGGCGTGCGCTACCGCGGTGGTGCATCTTTCAATTGCATCCAATGACCGGCCCCGCGGTGGAGGAGCACGCCTTCCGCGATTTTCAAAATTTCATTAGGCTACCGCGATTGCGGTTCCCATTGGCTGCAAGGGCATGGGCATTGGTGGTGACACACCGCCGGTGGCAGGCGGTAGCTTCCGCGATTTGGGTGCCATACATTGGTGCCTGTGACCGTGATTTGGGTGGCGTAGCATGCCAAGCGCCATTTGGCAATATATATATATCTCTCACTTCTGTGAGTGTGTTCTAGGGATTGGTGGTGACACACCGCTGGTGGCAGGTGGTAGCTTCCGCGATTTGGGTGCCATACATTGGTGCCTGTGACCGTGATTTGGGTGGCGGAGCATGCCAAGCGCCATTTGGCAATACATATATATCTCTCACTACCGCGAGTGTGGTCTAGGGATTGGTGGTGACACACCGCTTGTCGCAGGCGGTAGCTTTCATGATTTGGGTGCCATACATTGGTGCCTGTGACCGTGATTTGGGTGGCGGAGCATGCCAAGCGCCATTTGGCAATACATATATATCTCTCACTACCGCGAGTGTGTTCTAGGGATTGGTGGTGAGACACCGCTGGTGGCAGGCGGTAGCTTCCGCGATTTGGGTGCCATACATTGACGTGAGTGATCATGATTTGGGTGGCAGAGCACTTGGTCAGCACCTGTGGACACATCATGCTGTGTCAATGGGCAGTCATCAACAGTGCACAGTGGCCACATGATTAATGGCACATCATTGTGCACACGATGCCAGTGTAACATTTAACACTCTGCTGACTACACATGCCATGTTTGTGTATGTTATGTAGTACATTGGCATGTACTCACTCACATGTCACTTGTGATATTCATGGGCATGTACACAGAACAGTGTTGTTATGGACTCTCAAATGTGTACACATGTCAATGTGTGAAAGTGCTGTGAAAATCACAGTGATGTATGTCTTAATATAGGATGTGCAGATTTGACTGTCTTGTTTTCTTGGATCATGCACACACTTGTTGTTTACGCTCAGCCTGTGGTCATTGTGTTGTTGATGTGTGCCATGTTCAACTTACGCCTGAAGGTGTGTCAGGTACAGCAGCTAGGTATGAGAAAGTGGTGTTGCAGTTTTACACATATGCTGTATGAAGTACTCTCAGGCCTGCTCATGCTAGATGTGGCCATATCCCTACGTGCATTCGCATAGTCAGATGTTGTTTTGGATGTACTTGCTGTGTGAAAGGGGACAAGTGTGCGAGTAGTGTTGATGAAGGTGTCCCTACGTGTAAGCTGATCTGTAACTCAATTGTGATGACAGTCATTGTTGGCGTTGTGTCAGTCAAAACGTAAGATGTTGTACACGTCTCATGGTGTATTGAATTGACATGTGTCCACTTTCATCTCAACTAGGAGGAGACCAAATCTGCATCGTCCCAACACAGTGCTGGCAGACATGGAGGATGAGGAGGTCATCCGGAAATTCCGTCTGGATAGAGCCACCCTACAAAACCTATGTGCTATGTTGGAGCCCCACCTGCAGCTTCGCAGAACATATCCAACAGCTTTCACCCCAACGTCTAAGGTGATGGTGGCACTGCATTTTTTTGCCTCTGGATCATTCCAGCACACGGTGTCCAGCGCAGGTGGGATGTCGCAACCCATGTTCAGCATGGTGCTGCGTGATGTCCTGTCCGCCATGATGATATACAAGGACAGGTATATCCATTTCCCCAGGGTGCCTGAATTGGCGGCTGTGAAGGGAGACTTTTATGCCCTTGGACACATCCCCCATGTTGTTGGGGCCATTGATTGCACCCATGTTGGGCTTGTTCCACCACAGGCACGGGAGCACATTTATAGGAATCGAAAACATTTCCACTCCATAAATGTGCAAGTGGTGTGCCAGGCGGACATGATCATCACGCACATGTGTGCCAGATTTGCAGGCTCAGCCCATGACTCATACATCATGCGGAACAGCATCGTACCACAGCTCATGCCTAATCTGCTTCCTGAGCGTGCATGAATTGTGGATGAGTACGAAGAGTCCAGTAGCGTGCTGTGTGTGGACATGCTGTCCTCTGCCACAGTATAATTACAAGTTTTATCTGTGTTTCTCACACCTAGGTGACTCTGCATATCCCAACCGTCCGTGGTTGCTGAGCCCACCTCGGAATCACAGGACACCAGCTAATGTACGCTACAATGATGCCCATGGGAGGACACGTCGTGTGGTGGAGCGGACTTTTGGTCTCCTGAAGTTACGATTTTGCCGCCTTGACAAGACGGGAGGTGCACTCATGTACTCGCCCGGGAAGGTGTGTCAGATTGCATTGGCATGCTACATGCTCCACAACCTAGCCATTCGCAAGGATATCCCCCATATCCTGGAGGATGATGAGCAGCCAAGGCCACCACCTGCCAACCAACCCGTGTCCAGTGATGAGGACAGTGGAGAGTAGGATGGTGTTGACCTGCGTCAACAGCTCATCGACCACTACTTCACTTGAAGGTGAGTGACAATGTACAACGGACCCATTGTCTGATGATGTTGCTGTTGTTGTGAAGGTGTATGTGAGCTTTGTGACTGCAGCCGGTTGTTGACTCAGTGGTGGCTGACAATGTTTATGGGACAGGGTAATTTCGAACATCTACAGGATGTGTATGTTGCTCATTGTGATGTGTGCATGCTGTATTAGCTTTATGGTATGTGTTGTGTGGGATATATGATTTAACAACTACTACTTAGACAACGAATTCCTAATCCACGAATGCTAAACCACGAGCAAAGCCAAACCACTACATTCTTAACAACGACTTCCTAAACCACGAATTTTATTCAATTGTCTCATTTCCCGAATATACCACTGTGTTCTTAAAAAAACGCATGTTTGAAACACGAAAAAAACCATGTAATTAAATTAAACATGATTTTTTATAATTACAATAAGACATTAATAAACGCTTAAAGCTACTGTGTTCTTGTTAAATACGAACACTGGTTTGCTATGGAAGTACACCCCCTGCTGGTCAAACAATTTGCTGGATTTGCGGCAACTACTGGAAGCAAAGTCACTGTTCCTATGATATCACTGGAACTAGAGTCCCATGTAAATAAACTTTGAAAATTACGCACATGGTGGGGTAGACTGTGTGCAAAGTGATGAGGCAAGAACATGAATAAGAAAACAAACTGTCTGAATCTGGATGCAATTCACTCGGTTTCAAATTAAATACGCTATAAAATGAACATCTTCTGTGGACTGGTGCATAAAAGAATGCCTATAACGCTCTTCCTTCCTGAAAATGGTGTTAAAATAAAAATCGATTGCACGTGTGGCGGGAGAGCGTGAAAGAAAGTGCCTGTGAAAGAGTGGACATAACTCACACTACACTGTGGTAAAAAAAATGTTTCTCGTTGGCGCCCTATTCACACTAACAAAATGGGTGAGAGCACCTCTGGGTGTACAGTATCTTGTCCCCAGTTGGACTGTCCCGCACCCTGTGAATGTCCATTAAGGCCCTGAGAGGTTCACGCTCCACTGGGTAGCCCAGGATGTTGCATACAGTGTTGAAAGTCGTTGCTCGTGTAAGTCGTGGTTAATGATGTCGTGGTTCATAGAAAGGTCGTTGTTTGGAATTCGTTGTTCAGTTCATTCGTTGTAAAGGCTTCGTTATTAAGGCTGTTTCCCGTTGTGTGATGTCTGTGATGCCACACCCAGACTAGTGAATCTTGTTCTGTTGTGTTTTCCTAGGTCACTTCAGCCTCTCCTTGCCTAGATACATTCCATACACGAGGTACATTTTAATCATGGTGAAGACTGCACATCCTGGAATAAAGACGGAGCAGAAACAACAACATGTGTGTGAGGTGTATTTATTTACAATGGTGACATATGAGGGGGTGAACATTTACATTGAGGTGATTAGTGAAGCAGTGAGTTGACAGTTATGGTACATGAGAGAATCGAGTTGTCACCACATTGATGTGGTGACCCAGTCCAACAGACAGATGCCAGTCACAAGGCAGTGTGGGGAAGGACAGTCCAAAAAGTCAATGCAGTAGTGCAAAGTGTTGCCATCATGGCTGGCTCCGTGACTGACGTTTGGCAGGTGCTTTGCCATGGGATACTCCCAGGGATTTCTTGGGATGGCCCCTTCGTTGCTTGGCAGGGGGGGCCTCTGCTGTAGGGCCTGTGGGGTCTGAGGACTCACCCCTCTCTGTGGCCGCAGGGGAGGATGTTGAACTGTCATCCTGCGGCACTACAGGGGGAGGTGGAGGTGTTGTTTGTGGCGCAGGCCTGTCCCTCTTTGCCGCCACTATCTGGCCCAGGAGGTCCACAATTTGTCCCATGCGGGTGTCCATGGACCTCTTCAGCCGGAGGAGCTCGCGGGAATCTTCTTCTGACCGGGCCGTTCGTCCCTGGGCCCTTTCATATGCCCCAAGGACTCTGTTTATGCTGTCCAGGGCTTCGGTACCAGGCTCTGGTTGTCTGTGAGTGACCCTGCTACTCCCACCTGCCCTGCTGCCACAGACCTGTTGCCTCACCACTGTAGGCACCCGCATCCTCTCCCTGCCCTCCTCAGTTGGTGGTGTGGGGGTGGTAATCTTCTGGGACAGGGAGGGTGTTGCAGGCAGCACTGGTGGTGGTGGTGGTGTAGGACGCACAGGCCGTAACAGCAGTGCTCTGCGTAGCTGTTGGTGTTGCTGCAGATGTGGTGGGGGGGACGGTTGTGCCCTGGCACACCAGATGGGCCGGGTCCGAGGTCCTCGTCCTCTGAATACTGGGAGTCAACATCCGAGAGTCCATGTTCCGGCGGGGTGACTGGCTCTGCAGGTTGCTGGTGTTGTCCTCTGCAGTCAGTTCTTGGTCAACTGTGGGACAGATGGGAAATGGTCATTGTAGTGCACCCCGCAAGCTTTGTGTTAGCTGTGTATTATTCACTGTCTGTACACCACACAGTTGACTAGTCATCACATTGTTTGTATGCACACTACTGTGCCTCCTGAGATGATGTTGAGGTACATGCATTAGTTGTCCATGGTGTGAGGTGTCACAACATACCATGCGCCACGTGCATGTTTTGTGATTACAGGGACATGTTGCCATCTAGGGGCTAGCGCAACAAAGCATTTCTGTGACGCCTCTTTGTTGATCACTCTGCCCTGGCAGACGTTACATCTGAGCATGAACTGGCCATTGTCATCTCATGCATACCTTTGTAAAGTCATGTGCAAATCAGAATTTGCACCGACAACCATGCTTTCTTTGTTTACATATGGTCCTTGCTGCTCTGGCCACATGGCACTTACACATGGCATTCAGTGCTGTGCATGATTGTGCACAGACTTTCTTCTACATGTGAATTGGTGTGTCACACTTTGGTTGCTGTGACAGTTACATTTGCTTAGCTGTCTGCACACTGTGAGTGGCAATAGGATCTGTGTGTATTTTTGTGTGATGAGAGGGCTGGTGTTGTCATATGGCACCATGCTTTTTGGGAGGAACGGCTGTGTGCATGTACTGGCTACTGTTCTGTTTTCACATTTGTGTTGGATCTGTGTCACATCTAAGGGGCATATTCACAAGGAGCTATCGCTGAATTAATGGCACTTTATCGCAGCCAAAGTCGTGATAAATTTACCTCCCCATTCACAAGCCGGTGTTAACAGCCCACAGCACCAGTTTACCTGCGATAGCAGCCGCAAAAAACATTGCCACAGAGGACCCCCGCAAATATCCCTAATGAGATGCAGAGTAGGCGTTCCCGTGCCAAAAGTCGAGACAACATCACACCTCAACATTCACAACGACCAGCCACATCCGCGATAAGAACACAAAACAGGCGATAAGGCGCGTTAGCACCAGGAAATTTACACCTGTTCTGACCTGGTGTAAAGACGGACGGCAGCCAGCACCACAAAAGGGGGCACAGCCCAGGGCCACATCCGAAGGGCAACAGATGCCATGGAGCCACTCATCATGCGGCCCGGACACCCAAGAGGGCCACAACACCCACCGCCACCACCCCAGGACCCCAACCCACACCTGGAACACCACCCCCCCGGACCACCACAGACGCAGCGCAGACAAAGACAGCGGACCCCCAGGAAGCGTACCAGCCGCACAGACACAACATCTGACAATGTCACCGTCCACTACAGGCTGAAAGTGACAAACACCCTACGCATCCTGACCATCATCGCCTAACAGGCCTACGGCACCAACACAGCGGACAACCAACATCCCACCCCACACAAAGCTGCTGGCTTGGCTGCACCTGTTGGCCCCTGGTACCCCCCAACCAACACCCGCCAGAGTCGGAGGTGTCTCACAGCCAGCCACATCCAAGTCCCCCACACCTGTCCTGGACATCACCATCACCCTGGTACCCCAGTCCCCATACGTACAACACAATGCGCAGGATCCGGTGGAGACCAAGCAAGGACCATACGCCCAAGCAGGATGCACGCACGTGTAGGGGGCAATACACAGCACACATGTACTACCTGTGCCCCCTGGTGACACAGCACACAATCACCGCAACAGGAAGCACACGTCTCACATCAATGTGCAGGCAACAACAGAACACCGTGGAACCCCCAACAATGTCGCCTTCAAATACACTGCCAGTGTGCATGATACCTTCATCCTCCGACAGTCCATCATCAACCAGCATTCCCAGAATGGCAACAAGGGAAATGCACAGCCCCTTGGCAATATCAAAATGATCACCCCACACACCTCAACTCCACAACCATGCAACTCACAACTCTGGCAATGCACACGTCACAAAATCACATACAACAGGCACAACAACATGCCCACCCACCAGACACGACAGAACAACTTACAATGTTCACATGGGCAAGCCCTGAGCATGAGCCAGCAACGGCATGGCACCTCAGCCACATAATAGCCGAATGTGGGGAGAGGTGGCAACCAGGCATGTGTGAAGGATGCAGTAGAACCATGATTGGGAAAGTACACAATGCCAAGAGTGGCGGAGATGTGCTGGACACACCGCAGTATGCAGAACACACCCATATCCATGGCGACATACACCGCTGGTGTATGGAGTGTAGTGGACAGTGGACGCCACCATGTCATCCCCACCCAGTGGGGGACCTTGCGGAAATGTTGCCTGTTACGCCCCTCCTAAGCGCCACCGGAGTGGGATGGCCCGGCGTACGCCACGCCAGCGTAGGGGTGTGAATAAAAAGCATGTAGGCCTAGGCGTGGTCCTCTTCCGGAAAGACCCACGTCTCTGCCAGGGCGGCGCCTCCCACCCCACCACGAGGCCGACGTCGTCCTCGTGAGTGGAGTTGCCTGTGATGCTGTGCGCCTGCCGGACCCCGGAACCTGGACCACGAACCCGTCAGGCCTGCCCCTGCGCAGCCAGGCCACACTGATCACCTGCCGACACCGGCGTGTGTCAAGGAGGGCCCACCACATGCCGGCGAAAGCTCCAAGCCCGAGGCCCGCTACCTTGGCAGCCTCCTCAGACCATCACGGCCTCCACAACACAGGCCCGCCTTACTCCTTTCTCGTTGACGCACTCTACTGCTGCCTTCGGCCCACTCGTCAGACCAGTAGGTCCCATGTGTGAAACTGTGTCCTGAGTCATGAAATGCAGTGACCAGATGTCTACTGCAGGGGTGATATCACTAAACACCCTGCTATTAGTGAAGCAAACGAATGCATCACAAGCACACAACACATGTCTGTGGGCCCATGCTGACCGCTGCCTCCGGCCTACACTGCGGTCCAGTAGGTCACAGAGTCTTGATTTGGCAATGTTGGAGTTCACATCTGTGTACCGGCATCATCGCAGACTGCATCCCCTCTCAGCACCTGTGCCACTAAGTGTGTTCCCCGACATTCATGGACACTCACTGGTCGTACATTGGTGGCGTTTGAGTCTATGGAATAGGGGCTAGTTTTCATCCTCATGTAGCTGATACCGAATTGTTGGTGAAAATGAGGGTTGCGCTTTCCACTCCTCCATTTGCTGCTTCCAGATAACATCAGACCTTCCGCATCATGCCCTGGAGGACACCTTCAACTGTCCCCCGCTAACCCTCCGCAACATATACCTCAGACATTGATGAGGACCCGCTCAGGTCGCATGGGCCCATCTGACTGCACCGCAAGTCACCATCCCGTGGCTGGGTGCCTGTGCCGGCCGCAGTGCATCTGGGGCCACTAACTCTGTGCTGCTCAGGCCTCGGACCCCTTCTTCTGAGACATTGAATGGCCTCTGTAGCGATGGTCTTGGGGTCATCAACGCCATGTGTCTGTGGCCCTGCGCTGTCCGCATCCTACGGCCTCAACTGCGGGCCATCAGGGCCCACACATAGCATCGAGTCTTGACCAGCCCGGACGTCGCATCACCGCAGGAGGCACACGCCACCACCGCAAGGACCACCTTCAACCGCCATCTGCTAGAGTCGAAATGGTGGTCCTGACAGACCTACGGAGTTGCTCAGACCTGTCGTGGATGCCATCATCGGCCTGATACCCTGCTCAGCACTCCAGGTGCCAGTGACTCAGTGCACCGCAAGCCATTGTCCGTTAATGATTGAGTTTTGTGCTGTTGTGAGGTTGCGCAGCAATGTCACCTCATGCAGTGGGGAAGACCTGGGACTATGATGAGGAAGATGTGTCAAGTGTGCGGACGGGAGAAGGCACAGACAATGGGAGGGCAGGAGGCAACAGCCCCAAGGCAGGAATGCAGACTGGTGGTGGTAGTCAGAGCTACACACCCAGATCTATTACTGGGTATTGCGCTGTGGACTGCGGATGCAACTGTCACCTCAGGCAGTGTGGGAGACCTGGGACGTTGATGAGGAAGTTGATGCAGGTGTAACACACCCCACTGCATCTGCATCAGGACTAACCCGAAGGGACACATTCCTAGCAATTTCTTCACATGAGCGCGCTCTTCTCTAGTGCCCCTACCTCAGTGCACTGCAACTCACGGAACCTCCTGACTGAATATTGGGTGACCTCTGTCCTTACTCCGGATCCCTCCATGTTGCTCTGCAGTTGACTCTGTTATGCTGGTGTTTCTGTTTCCATTACACTGGTGTCCACTGTTCAGGTTGTTGCCAGCACCAAGCACTCCGTGCGGGCTGGCTTATACTCACCCCAAACACATCCAGTACAGGCGTCACTGTACATGTGGCCCTGCCAATAAAGGGGCCGGGCACACGTGCCCATAGCCAGTTCAACATGATATGTGCATGTGTCCCTGTGGTCTTGCTGTATGCATGGGGGCCCTGGGCCCTACGACATTACATTGTGCTGTGTACAGCGGACGCAGACATGTCACCGCAAGCAGTGGGCTAGAACCTGGACATGTAGCTTTGTCGTCACCCACTCAATTCGTAAGGGGAGTGGACTGTGCCGTCGTACGCAGAGCCAACGTGGGTGTGTGACTGATATGTGCGTGCCCCTGGGCGTGGTTCTGTACTGGGTATGTGCATCTGCATGTGTCTGTATGGCAGTGTGGGTCTCCTTTGTGGGGTGTAGGTGGTCCCTGAAGGGTATTGGACACCCACGTATGTGTTCTAGTTCGCATTCCATGGGTTCGGCAACACCCGCATCTGTTGGGCCACCTCCTTTTGGCGTTCTGACACCTGGCATTGGGGTGCCATGTGTGGGTCGGTGAAGTGTTGTGAGCCAGCCGTGATTGCGGGTGCTTCATGCTGTGTGGTCTGTTGCAGAGGCTGGGTTCTCCTCTGAGTAGCTTGTCTGCCCTGGTCCTGGTGGTGGGTTGTGTGGGATGTCCATGGGCTGTTGTAGGGCATCAGTGTTGAAGGTGTGGTGTTGGTCTCCGGCATCACTGATGGGTTGTCTGTTCTGACCTGCTGGAGGTGTTGTTTGTCCCTCTGCATTGTGAAGGGGAGGTGCATGTTGGCATTGTGTTGGTGCCTTGTTCTTGTCGACATGCAGACTGTGTGACAATGTACATTGTGACTGTTTGGGCGGTGGTGGCTATTTGAGTTGGGACAGTGTACATTTGGCCTACATGGCTGATGTGGGTGTAGCCGTAGATATGCATCTCACAGTTCCCTGCTCTGTCCAATGTGATTGTTCTGTTTCTGCGCCTGGGCGGACCCAGTTATGTCCCCTGTTCTGCAGTGTGGGTGTTGCACTTTGTGCCACATTGTCATGGTATGTGCTGTGATTGCTATGTGTGGTGCTGCAGTGTGCCACGGGGATGGGGGACATGTCCCTGGGTAATTGTGGGTGTGCAGTGTGCTACACCTTGTGCATGTGTGCCATTGTGCCCATCACCCCTGTCCCCCAAGTCCCTGTTGGATCCTCACCCTGTTGTTGTTGTGTCGGGTCCTGTCGAGCTGTGTCCGTACTCCCACCTCCTTGCACCGTCTCCACACTGATGACTGTGGCCTGGGTTTCCTCCAGCTCCTCCTGTGGCGCTGGACTGCCACCTCCTGTCGTCGTTGCTGCCTTCCTGTAGGCAGCGGGTTTGTGCCTGGTTTAGGTTGTCACGTCCTGGCGGCGCCTCTTGGCCTCCTGGATTGGCCTCCTGGGCACTCCGACTGCATTCCAGGTGGTCTGCTTGTGGGTCAGTTGCTGGTGGTGTTCTGTGACTCCGGGGCGCTGGTCTTGTTTTCCTGCGGTCTTCACCCCGTCTTCCTCTCCCTTTTCTCCTTGGCCTTCCCCGACCCCGTTGTTCCTTGTTGGTGGTCTGTGGAGGTTGTGGGGTTCGCGTTGACCTCTGCGCTGGGTCAGGGTGCATCCATGTTTTTACGTGCTTTGGCTTGTTTCTGGTGTGTTGTTTCTGTGGTTTTTATGGTGCAATTTCCCGCCAGACGCGTGGGATTTGCAGGCCTGTGGCTGCTTTTCGCTACTTTTTGTACCGCGATTGGCCTCATCGCATTATTTCTCGCGTTCGTGTTTCGCATTTTTTCGGCGTGGCGTTGATTTTCACGCTGACATTTGACGCGTTATCTGGTGACTATCGCATGCTACCGCCTTGTTGTGAATTCCACGTTGACACAGGCTTGTTTTCCCGCAATAGGCTGCGATATTGAAAGTTGCGTTACGCTACTCTTGCGGTAGTTATCGCACGTTCTTGTGAATATACCCCTATGTGTGTGTGTGTTGGAGGCTTCCATCCTGCTCTACCTACCTGTTAGTTTGAAGTGGACAGTGCAATGACTGACACATGCATCTGGGAGAGAGGGAGTGCTCCATCTTGATGACCTGGGGAACAAGGGGGCATGGTGGGAGTAGTACTGCAGTCTTCCCATCCCCAAACCCCACTCCCTGTTAAGATGGCTACCTACCTGTTAGTTTGTTTGTGGTGAGACAATGGCTTCCAAATGCTTCTGGGTGTGGAGTGCTCCATCCTGCTCAGGGGTGGGACAGCGGGCATGGTGGGAGTTGTTGTACAGGCCTCCCACCCCCAAACAGCCCTCCCTGTTAAGATGGCTACCTACCTGTTAGTTTGTTTGTGGTGAGACAATGGCTTCCAAATGCTTCTGGGTGTGGAGTGCTCCATCCTGGTCAGGGGTGGGACAGGGGGCATGGTGGGAGTTGTTGTGCAGGCCTCCCACCCCCAAACAGCCCTCCCTGTTAAGATGGCTACCTACCTGTTAGTTTGTTTGTGGTGAGACAATGGCTTCCAAATGCTTCTGGGTGTGGAGTGTTCCATCCTGCTCAGGGGTGGGACAGGGGGCATGGTGGGAGTTGTTGTGCAGGCCTCCCACCCCCAAACAGCCCTCCCTGTTAAGATGGCTACCTACCTGTTAGTTTGTTTGTGGTGAGACAATGGCTACCAAATGCTTCTGGGTGTGGAGTGCTCCATCCTGCTCAGGGGTGGGACAGGGGGCATGGTGGGAGTTGTTGTGCAGGCCTCCCACCCCCAAACAGCCCTCCCTGTTAAGATGGCTACCCACCTGTTAGTTTTTTTGTGGTGAGACAATGGCTTCCAAATGCTTCTGGGTGTGGAGTGCTCCATCCTGCTCAGGGGTGGGACAGGGGGCATGGTGGGAGTTGTTGTGCAGGCCTCCCACCCCCACACAGCCCTCCCAGGGAAGATGGCTACCTACCTGTTAGTTTGTTTGTGGTGAGACAATGGCTTCCAAATGCTTCTGGGTGTGGAGTGCTCCATCCTGCTCAGGGGTGGGACAGAGGGCATGGTGGGAGTTATTGTGCAGGCCTCCCACCCCCAAACAGTCCTCCCAAGGAAGATGGCTACCTACCTGTTAGTTTGTTTGTGGTGAGACAATGGCTTCCAAATGCTTCTGGGTGTGGAGTGCTCCATCCTGCTCAGGGGTGGGACAGGGGGCATGGTGGGAGTTGTAGTGCTATTTGCCTGGGCACATACAACCCTGTAAATGTTGGCTACCTTTTGGGGTGTGATTCAGATGTAGTGGATGTTACATCTGTGTGACATGTGTTGGATATTGTGATGCATATGGATATGCTTGTGCCTCTGAGATGTAGCTTTGTAGTTGTGCTGGACAGTACATTGCTGTGTAATGGTCTACTTTTGTTTGTACTTACCAGCCTCCACTCCCCCGGGTATTCCTGTGAGACTCTCTGGATGCAGTATGGCAAGCACCTTATCCTCTCATGCAGTGAATGTTCTTGGTGTAATGGGAGGGCCACCGCCAGTCCTCTGAGCCAGCTCACGGTTCTTGTTGTTCTTCTCTTTCACCTTGCTCTTGAGGTCATGCCACTGCTTCATGATCTCCTTCTTGGAGTGCAGGATGGTCCCTACTGCATTGACCTTATCAACTATCCTTGCCCACATTTGATTTCTTCTGGCTAATGGTGTCTGTTGGACCAGGTTACCAAACAGTTGTGGTTCAACTCTGACTATCTCATCTACCATGACTGTCAACTCACTGTCTGTGAATTTTGGCATTTTCTGTGGTGCCATGGTGTGTGATGTGCCAAGGGGTTTGAGGTGCAGGTGTGTAAGTGGTGGGGGTGATTTGTATGGTGTGTGATGTGCAGAGGGGTTAGAGTTGCAGGTGTGGAAGTGGTGGTGGTGCTGTGTGTGGTGTGAGTAGTGATGGTGTGCAGTTTTGCCTCTCCTTTGTGCTCTGGTGTTGGGCCCTTCAGTTGTGGAGTATTGCAGAGGATTGTGGTCAGGGAAGGGGCTGGTTTTATATTCAGCTATGTGGGTGTGTCAAAATGGGGTATTGCTGTCAGGTGTGTTGTGTGGGTTGTCCTGGGATTTGTATTTTTGTAGTTGCCATGTGGTTGTGTCATTGGGGTGTGTTATGTGTTTTTGGGTGCATGGCTAGTTTGCTGTGTGCACTTTGTGGCCTTGTTGTGAGTTTTTTCTGTCCACCGCCATATTTGTCACGGAGCATCCGCAGCGGTGGCTATGCCGCTGTTCTTCCGGCGGCTCTCCCATTCATCACTGTTGGCGTTTTCGGCAGTCGGATACAGCGGAACGTGCCGCGGTCACATTGGGGATATCCTAATATTCCATGCGGTGTCTCCGCTGTCCTGGCGGCGGTTTGGTTTTTTTCCTCCGAGAATCCGACCGCCGTGGACGGGTTTTGGCCTTCTCCACCCGCTACGGGTGGTTTTTAGGTGGCTCTTACTGCTGCGGTTGTTTTTTTTGGGTGGGACATCATAATCTGGCCGCCGGTTTTGCGCGGTACCGGCGGGCGGTTGTTTTCCGCTACCATGTAACCCTGGGCAAAGCACTACGCAACGCTCGCGTAGTTTGCGAAGTTTGCGCTACTTCGCACAACGCGAATTGCACGTAGCACAGTGCAAACACGCGTAGCGTAGTGCAGCGGTCATTTTTTGCTTGCTCGCGGTCCTCAACGTCAAGTTGGCGACCGCGAGCAAGCAAAATGACATCCCGGCGAGACTTTTTCCTTGTTCGCGATCAGCAACATCAAGTAGCCGATCGCGAGCGTGGAAAATAAACCTCCCGGCGAGATTCTCAACGCGGGGAGGTCAGGTTTCTCATTGCGAGTGGTCGCGTATGCTCGCGACCGCTCGCGATGAGAAACTACCAGTCCGCGTTGAGAAAGCTGCCGCTCGAGTAAAAATCTACTCGAGCAGCAGTAAAAGACAGCTCGCACTGTGCAAGATGCCGTTTTCAATGATTGCACAGTGCGGACAAGCATCCGGCACTGTGCAATCATTGCGAACAGTGCACTACGCAGTTCGCGTAGTGCTACGCGTAGCTCGCGTAGCGCGAACTGCAATTTGCATAGCTTCGCGTAGCGCTACTTCGCGAACTACGCCCAGGCTTACTACCATGGCGGTCGGGGTGGTTTTCCGGCCGCCATCCTAATAGGCCCCAAAGCTACCAAGAGCTCAGATTAGAGCAATCTCTAAGCAAAATAGGACCTAAACTAAGCAAACAAACCAAAACCATGTATGAATACCTCCAACATAAAACTACACAAGGTCTAGAATATCTAAACTTAATAGCAAAATCGATTCTTTAAATTAAACAAAAGAGCACACTTTTAAAACATATACAACATAAAAACAAAGATTTTCAATTTTAAAAAATAATAAATATACTTATGTCATAAAAATTAAACAATAACATAAAATTATATGACACAATATATATATTTAAGAAAAAGAGAAAGAAAATATAAACATTTCCCACCCACAATAATAAAACAAGTTATGTAGCTGTAGAAAGTCCTCAAAAACGATAAAATCCACACAAATCCAAAGAAAAATTAATCCATTAAATAAGGAAACCCCCAAAAAAAAATTTAAAATACAACTGTAGAAAAGGGAAATCCAACGTCGCAATCCTCTAAATAACGAAACCCTTAAAAACCCGAAAATAGTTTGTGAAAAAACGCTCCAACAACCCGAAAAAAAGGAAATGTATAGTAACTTGTTATAAAACAAGAAACAACATTGTCCTTTATTTAATTTTTTTTTCAAAACGCATAAACAACTCCATCTGTGCACCAAACCAAGGGGCCTATTACGATGGCGGTCGGATGTCCCGCGATCGCAAACCAGAAAACCGCTGGTCAAATTAGGATGGTGGTGGTGACCGCGGCGGTGGGAAATTCCGACTGCCGCTTTTCCGCCAGTTGCCATCACTCACTGCCTGGCGGACGGAGCAGGACCGGGATAATGGTGGTGGTGCAGAGCAGGCTCCGCCGGCATGATTATGATGCCAGCGGTAGCCAGCCTTTCCTCAGCGGTCAGACCGCCATGGAAAGGCATGCGGAGATTGTCTTCCGGGGGCCCGTTGCGGGCCCCCAATGTGTTGGGGGTGTGGGTGCACTGGGGGTACCCATGGTCCTCCCACATTTCCCTGTACCAGGTGGCAGGCACTGTGCAGTGCCTGCCACGCAGTGCAGGGAAATGCAGGACATGTTCCTTTCGGCATCGCGGCGGTGTTCAGCACTATACCTAAAAAATATATATGTAAAATATATGAGTTTTGTTCCATTTTTGTATAATAAATAAACATTACAATTATGTTAAATACTTGAATAAAATGTGAAAAACATGAATGTGCCTGATTTATATTTGTAATCGAAACATACATTTTCTAACCCCCAAAAATATATTTTAAAAATAATAATAAATAAAAATAAAAATATATTTACATTGGAAAAATACTAAAATTAAAAATAATATACATCTAATAACTTATTACAAATTAAAAATAAAATTTAAAAATACTAAATACTAAACAACTATAATTTACAACTACAAACCTAAATACATATAAAATAAGTGAAAGCACTAAATAACAAACAATAATAATTTACTATTCTAACTCCAAATCCAACTAAACTCCAGGAAAGTGCTGGATAGTAAACCATAATAAATTACTATTCTAACTCCAAATCCAAATAAACTCAGGGAAAGCGCTGGATAGTAAACCATAATAATTTACTATTCTAACTCCAAATCCAAATAAACTCATGGAAAGCGCTGGATAGTAAACCATAATAATGTACTATTCTAACTCCAAATCCAAATAAACTCAAGGAAAAAGCTGAATAGTAAACCATACTAATTAACTATTCTAACATCAAATCCAACTAAACTCAGGGAAAGTGCTGGTTAGTAAACCATAATAATTTACTATTCTAACTCCAAATCCAACTAAACTCAAGGAAAGCACTGGATAGTAAACAATATTAATTTACTATTCTAACTCCAAATCCAATGAAACTCAGGGAAAGCGCTGGATAGTAAACCATAATAATTTACTATTCTAACTCCAAATTCAACTAAAGTCAGGGAAAGCGCTGAATAGTAAACCATAATAATTAACTATTCTAAGTCCAAATCCAACTAAACTCAGGGAAAGCGCTGGATAGTAAACCATAATAATTTACTATTCTAACTCCAAATCCAACTAAACTCAAGGAAAGCGCTGGATAGTAAACAATATTAATTTACTATTCCAACTCCAAATCCAATGAAACTCAGGGAAAGCGCTGGATAGTAAACCATAATAATTTACTATTCTAACTCCAAATCCAAATACACTCAGGAATGCGCTGGATAGTAAACCATAATAATTTACTATTCTAACTCCAAATCCAACTAAACTCCAAGAAAATGCTGGATAGTAAACCATAATAATTTACTATTCTAACTCCAAATCCAAATAAACTCAGGGAAAGCGCTGGATAGTAAACCATAATAATTTACTATTCTAACTCCAAATCCAACTAAACTCCAAGAAAATGCTGGATAGTAAACCATAATAATTTACTATTCTAACTCCAAATCCAAATAAACTCAGGGAAAGCGCTGGATAGTAAACCATAATAATTTACTATTCTAACTCCAAATCCAACTAAACTCCAAGAAAATGCTGTATAGTACACCATAATAATTTACTATTCTAACTCCAAATCCAACTAAACTCAGGGAAAGCGCTAGATAGTAAACCATAATAATTTACTATTCAAACTCCTAATCCAGCTAAACTCCAAGAAAATGCTGGATAGTAAACCATAATAATTAAATATTCTAACTACAAATACCAAAAACTCAGAGAAAGCGCTAAATAGTTTACAATAATAATTTACTATTCTAACTCCAAATCCAAATTAACTCAGAGAAAGCGCTGGATAGTAAAACATAATTATTAAATATTCTAACTCCAAATCCAACTAAACTCAGGGAAAACACTGGAAAGTAAACCATGTTTTTTTTCTATTCCAACTAAAAAATAAATTCACTCAAATTAATAATTAAAGAATACTCCCACATTTTGTTATAATTTTTTTTAAATTAAAATAAAAATTTAAAAATATACATTATTAAATTTAATATTTCTTTCAAAAATTCTATTAAAATTTATAAATATTTCACAAATACTATTAATTTGCTAATTTCTAATTATTCGATACATTTGTCCCAAAAATTGATAATAAATTATTACACAATAGAATTTTAGAATATATTTCATTTGTTTAACATTTAAAAATACATTTCTTAATTTTTTTAATATTTTTTAAAATTATTACTAATAATTTTCAATAAACAAAATTTACAATTCTAATTCAGCATTTTTTTTAAAAATACATTTTTAATTATTAAAATTTTAAATATATAAATAAAAAAATTAAATTCAATTTTTAAAAAATTCTTCAATAAAAAATTAGTAAATACAAAAAATATCTATTTAGCTCATCACAAATTTATTTCAAATTACTAAATATAAATCATAACCAGCAAAATTTAAATTACTTCCCATCCTTATCCCCTATAAACCCAACATCCCGCTCCTAAAACATATACAAATAATAAAATATTTTTAAATTCATGCAACATTTTTAAATTACTACCCACCCTTATCCCCTATAAACTCAACATCCCGCTCCTAAAACATATACAAATTAATAAAAATATTTTTAAATTCATACATTTTTAAATTACTACCCACCCTTATCCCCTATAAACCCAACATCCCGCTCCTAAAAAAAAATATAAAGTTCATTCTAAATAACTTATTTAAAAAAATTATAGTTATGAAATAATTATAAATTTACAAAAAATAACATAATAAAAAATTACACATTAAAAAAATAACATTAAAAAAATAACATTGATATTACTAACTTCGATATTTTCTACATCGATATTTTAAAATTCGATATAAACTCTAACAATAAACTTCGATATTACTAACATCGATATTACTTAGCTCGATATTTAACACCAACGATATTCTTACTTCGATATTCATGCTTATCGATATTTACACGTCGATATTCTATCTCAGCACCAATATTTAATCGCCGCGCCCGAGTTTCTGTCATATCGGGTATCTGACATGCAAAGAGACCAACATATGGGTAGTGTAATGCGATCGGAGTCTAAAAACACGAAATAGAATATTGTGATACTAAAAAACAACATAAACTTCCCCTGAACCCCACTCCCTCCCCCCATACCTAAAATATTTTGAGGCATCTGTCGCGGTTTGGCGAGCGTCCTGCTCGGGGGGTAGGATCCGGTCCCATCCAATGGATCCCCACTAAACATTTATTGTACATTAAAGCGTCTTCAAACCCACTGAAATGTACAAGTCCGTGCAGCCCAGATTTAAACAGCCATCAAGATTAATGTGTCTTATCGAACAGTTCTGACAGCGTTTGTTATGATGGTGTAGGACATTGCTGACCCTCCATTACACATCTACGAGAGTTACTGCGATTTGGGGATCTTCTCCTCGAGCACGACCAGCGTTGTTGTTTCCTGCTGATCCTGGGTGGGTCCCGGCCGGAGCCTACCGATGAAGTGTCAGAGTCAACTCCAGAAAGGGCATGGGTCTTCAATTTAACTGATTCATCTGTCCAACTGATCACCTCTTCAGGTGACTCGAAGAAATAAGTCCGTTATTTGTAAGAGACACGCAGACGGGCTGGAAATAGTAGGGAATATTGAATTTTCAGGCCACGCAGACGGGCTTTTGCCTCAACAAATGATTGTCGGCGCTGTTGGACCACTTTAGTATAGTCAGGGAAAATCATGATGGGTTGAGAGGTATGAGTAAGGACCCCCTTCAGCCGTACGTGTTGGACAATCATATCTCGGTCCCTGTAGTTAAGGAAACAGGCAATTAGTGGACGGGTACGTGCCCCAGGAGGCGGTTTCTGCTGCAGGGCACGATGTGCCCGTTCAATTATCAAGCATGTGGACATGGAATCAGCAGGGAGCCATTCCATGAGCCATTTGGTTAAGAAGTCCACAGTATTATTGTTCTCACAGCCCTCAGGAAACCCCACAAAGCGGAGGTTATTCCTCTGAGCTCGGGCCTCTGCATCCTCCTCTCTGGCTGCTAGGCCGCGCGTCAGCGACTCCAAACTGGACATCTTCTTTTGAAGGGTGGTCACTGCATCCTCCGTCGTAGAGATCCGCGGTTCATTTGCGGTTATCCTCTGGACCACGTTGCGAAGGTCTTGACGAAGGAGCATGGCATTGGAACCACTGATCTTGGCTTCTAGCGTGTCCCTAGACTGTGTGATAGCCGCTAATAACGCGGCATTATCAGGAATAGCGGTCACCGCGGTTTCGGGGGCAGATGGCTGAGCGCCGGCACCAGTGAACTTGTCCATTGTAGATTGTTTAAATGTGGCCCCAGAGGGTTTATCTTTAGCCATTGTGATCTAGGCCAAAGAGACGCGTCCCAAGATAAATGTCTATAGTGGGCTGAAGGCCGGTGGGTCACCAACACACAGCCCACACCTCTGAATCACACCACCAAGCAACCAGGAGCGGCCACTGGGGGAGGGCTCCACACCCACAAGCCGCACCAGGACCTAGCCTGGCTGCCTCTGCAGGGGATAGCCCCCCCCGCCCAAATGGTGTTTCCAACCCCCGACAACCCTGCAGCAGCCGGGCCGACGACACCAGCTGTAAAGTATTCCAGCGTCCCACGTAATCAACCAGTAATCACAGTTGGGTGCAAGGCAGCATTGTCACCAAATCCAAGGGGAGCCCGCTCTATGTAAGTGAAGTAGCACCCATGGCAGCACTATAGCCGGGGAGGTGCGCCAGGCCCCCGGTTCGGGAGCGACAGTAATAAGAAACAGCCGGGGGCCCAACGCACTCACCGGGATGTCACTGGAAGATCACCGTTCCTGGGTCCCAGTCAGCCTCCACTGAATTTTGCCGGCACTCCCTCTCAGGCCAGTACCGCACCCCGCAGGACTGGCCACCTGGTACTGCACGAGGACCACAGCAGGATCTGGCCCCATGGGTAACGCAGTCCAATATGGCAGCCGAGCTCCGGGGTGCCCCCCTCACTCCAGGCAAAACGTCTGCGCCCCCAAAGCAGCACCAAGGCCTTCGGACATCCACGACCTCGAGCGGGCGATCAGAGAGGTAGCAGGCGTCACACTAAAAGAGTGCCTCTGGGCCCCAGTCAGGCCGCAATCACGCCACAGCCAGAGGCAACCACCAATATCCCGGCATCAGCCGATCGCGGATCCCCCACCGGCCCCACGTCTTGCCAGGCCACACAGTGAGCAGGAGGGAGAGGAGCGACTGCACACCAGGGCCCCAACATGACCCCAGCCGTAGCGACTAATGGGCCGGTCGTGAATCAGGCCTCTGAAACCATTCACATCAGCCTGGAGGTTCAAATCTCAGGAAAGGGGGGCCCGGGGGCACCGCGGTCCAATCCAACCGCCGATCCCGCCAGTACGCCAGCAGGGGCCGCACCCCAGGGATCCCCCGGTAGTCGTATATTGACAGGTCCGCCCAGGCAGAGCATAAGATGGCGGCACAGCTCCGTCACAGGTCGCCAGCAGCCCCAACTCTCCAGTCAAGGATCCGCGTTGCGACCCGACGGGACAGATGTTCCGGCCGGCTTTCAGGGCAAAGCCCTGAGAGGGGGGGCACCCACAGGCAACCGAGTCCCAAGGCTGCACACGGCTGCAAGGCAGCAGGCCCGTCTCGCCGGAGGCCAGGCACGCCCAGGCCGACTCCCGGGCTCAACTCCGTCGGCGACTGCGGCAGCTCCAGGGCAGGATCAGGTGCCCGATGTAGGTGTCGCGGGCGCCCCACGGCCTCACCGTGTCCCACGAAGGGTCAGTGGTATTGCAGCTGTGGCTTGATGGCAGGATTAATGGAGGATTAACGGCGGGCTACGGGAGCTGTTCTAAGGCACGCCCTCCATGTCGGACCGCCTGGCCACGCCCCCACTTTGCCACCTTTTAATACAGTCAGAGTATTACAGCTATGAAATCCATGGCCCTGATGTAGTCAAAAAAATATTTAGAAGCAATCTTGGATAACTCTGACTGCTGAAACTTTCCAGGAGCACTCTAGCAATACCATGGATTTGGTTACAGGAAAAGGAACTGGGTGGGAGGTATCCATCAGTACCAGCAGCTTCCACCAGGGGGAGACAGAGTGGTGGGACAGAAGGCCCAGCAGACACCATGTATTGTTGTCAAAAAATTAATGGGATAGGGTGCTGGCCTGTCCTGGTTTTCTGTTGCACTCAGGAGGTAGAATGGTGGCACGGTTTACCCCTATCTGACAGTCTATTAATTAAAACTATGCCAAAAGAAAGCTCAATTTCTTTTAATTTTCCATGGCAGATTGAGAAGTATTTGGGCATGAGGTAGACCTTCACAATGTGATCCCTAATATCTCTGGGCATTTCTGAAAACTAGAGATGAAGTGGAGTCCAGGTTGGTATGGCTTGCATGGATCCCAGATCATTTTCTTAGAATATACTGCGATCAATTGAAATTACAGCAAAATGAGGCATGGTTATGAATAATGCAAATCTGTCATTTCCTGCTATATTTTAGCGTGAAATGCTTCCTGTGCCAATTTTTGACAAGAGGACCCATTTAAAGAAATGCACTGCGAGCAAAAGCCTCTTCCTTTATGTTTTTTTCCATGCGTTCGCTGTAAATTTCAAATGAATGCCACAAACATGGAACATTTTTACAGCAACTGGCTCGTAATTGCGCAAAGTGTTGTAATGGTGTAATTTTGGGAATTTCAAAATAAGCGGGACATGAAGTTCCTGAAATTATTCAAATTATGCCTGCCTAATTACAATTTTTCCCAGACCTAGTTTTGACACCAAACTCTATTCACTAGTGGGCTTTCTCCCTCTAGGCTGGACAGAAGGTGGGGACATATCAAGGTTCCTTCCCATGGGTTCAGAAAGACTTTCTGGTGCCCACTGGTGATGTGGCCTGAAGTTATGAAGGGATGGCCCTCCATCCCATTGCTTTTTTTTACACTAATCCTAGTGGGCTCCCATCAACCAGTCAGATTGTGGTAAATGTCTCAAACTACCTCCCAGGGTGATAGAAAAGCTTTCTGGTACCTGTTGTTAGTCAGGTAAAGCCTGATGGCAGGATGGTCTGGTTCCTATTGACACACACAAACCTCTGGTGTCCAGGGGTAGAACTCTACCCTGGGGTGGGCAGTTCCAAAGTAAATTCACGAATCTGCAATTGCAGAATCACATGTGCAGTTCTGTCACAGGAACTGTGCCCTGGGACCATTTAATGTAAACATTTGTGCCATTGGCATAGGACTGAATGTCGAAATGTGAACTTTTGCTTGATGCGATTGAGGAGCTGTTTTAAAATAAAAGTATTTCATTGTCATCCTCATTGAGAGTATTGTGAGTTCTCTTTGTGCTGTTTTTTTGTTATTGATATTAGTTTATATGGGGTGTAGAATCTGTGGCTGTCACCAAATGAACTGAGTGTGTTTATTTTATTTTCAATATTTTCAACTCATGTTACTTAGATCAGCAGAAATGAATATCATTTCTCTCCAAATGCCATCTATCTCAATAGAGATATGTTTAAGTAGCTCATTATTTAGCCTAGAGTCATTATAAATGAAATTGGAAGGCTTGTTGATGGGTTAGTGGCTGAATCAAGGTTATCTGTAATATTTAAGACGACAAAAAAGTTGGGGGGATCAATTCTGGCACATTGGATAATCTCAGTTTTTTAGTATTTTGATTTCCTGATGTAGCAGGTTCTCTCCCTGTTCGTTGTTTCCATTTTCTAAGAGATCCTGCGGGGAAGGCTGGGGAGAAGAGTCTATCTCACCCCTGAGGAAGGAGGTGAGATACACTAAGGGTACCTTAGAATAGCACAGAGCGTGTTCTGCCATCAATGTTTGTAAGGACAGATGAAGGAGGGATTACAAGAAATGATCTTTCCTTTTGTTGCAAGTAATCATCTCATTGTGACGCGTGTCACGGTGCAAGGCTGATGCTCTCTCTATTTTGGGCTGGAGCTCCTGCATCTGCAGGACTAAAGGGTTCATTCCCCCTTCACATCATTCTTCTCTAGCATACCAGCCTACCAAACTCAGACCATGCAGGACAACCATTTAATGGTTGGCGACTCATGGTCTTGTTATCCTTTGCATACGTGTCTTTGCTAGGCCTACTTATCAGCACCCCATCAGCAAGGAATGAGTGCTAGGTGTGATGAAGAAGCAGTCTGGATACGATCAAACCAGGCAAGATGGATATGTCTGGACCTGAAATCTCACCTGTGACAGAACCAAGACAATTAGTGAAACGTTGTGTAATACTAATCCATAGAATATGCAATTTTTAAGGAAGAAAATAAAATTAATACAGAGTCCAAAATACATAACCTATAGAGACATCTCATCATTAATCATACGTCCAGTAGGAATAAGGCAATAGGGGGAAATGCACATAAAGCTATTTAATAATATACAACATTATGATGAATGCACACAGCAGGGAAAATCTGAAGTGCACGAGTGGGTGCCATTGGCACATGGAGTTAGGATGGTTCATTGAGAAGTAGCAGTAGCAGTAATGACAACAACAAAAATTACAACAAAAATTACAGATGCGAAGTGAAATATGAAGTGATTAAAAAAGAGTAGGCATTACGAGCAGCAATTGCTGGAGCAATTACTATTGTTCCTAAATATCCCACAAGAACGCAGGCTTAAATATATTACATGAGACACTACTTATCTTTAAAAACCATACATAATAGCAGCAGATTTCATGGATCGATGAAGGGTGAGTCTCTGAAATAGCGTAAGTAATCCCAACTAAAATGCTATGCAAGGCAAAAGTCTGGTTGAGGTGTGGAGCCAGTTTAAAGCGGAGAACAATGGGTACACATTTTTCCTTTTGAATATTGGAGGGGGTAAGACTTTTTTATCTTAAATCGACTCATCATTAATGGAGGGATGAGAGATAAAGTAAATCAACAATAACACAGAGAAGACCACCCTCGAAAAAGACCACAACAGTGCACTATTGTTGGAAAGCTTTTGTTAAATTTAGTTTTTCGAAAGATGTGAAAGAAAATGTGGAAAATACTTTTAAACAAAGATTGACACATTTCAAATCAAACGAGCAGGGCAAACATAAAGTGCAGGCATGACATAAACACTACTTTCTAGCATGCTAAAGAATATTTGAATAATGTGTTCTATCAAACATTTGCCTCAAGTAACGTCATTTTTGAATGGGGAAAAATTGATCCATCTTAGCTTGAAAAATACTTACAAGTAAATGAAAAGCAATATCTGGAAAAAATGATGGTAAAGCCATACTAACCAAAAGTGGGGATGAAATTCTATGTTTTTCAATAAAGAATAGATTTAGCTAAATTTCAGAAATTTACAAAAAATGCTGAATTTCAGGGGGCATTACAAGTTTGACTGTAAGGCCTCCAAAATGCTAGGTCAAGTCTCCATCTGACCTGCAACTACTTGAGTATAAAAATTATAGTACTCTACCACTGTGGAGACTATGCCGGGCAGGCCATCATGTCATGGCGACAGGCTTAGTATTTTCATATTTTGTGAAAACAAACCCCAAACTAGGTATTTAGTCCTACACAAAGTAAGTCTGAATAGCTATGCTTTTAGCAGTTTCCTGAACCGTATGGCGATTTATTCAGTATTCCAGGGTCTAGGTTGTTGTATATCCTGTGGTCTTCCACTTTGTTTAGTTGGTGATCTGATGGACAGATATTGAGGGAAGGGCTCTGAATGGGGCGTAGTGTAGTATGCATTTTGGTACATCTGCAGAGCTTTGCCCCAGTATGCTTCGTGGACAGTGCAGCGATTGCAAGAGGTCTTTAGTCTGTTTTTAAAATGGTGGGAAAATATTCTCCATGTTACCATGGCAAGCATTAACGATAACGGTGAAAGACAATGCACATGATTCACAATGCAATGCATAAAAAGTCAGAAATTTACTGCAAGTTTCGTCATAAATTTGGTACAACATGCTAGTTTAGTTCTGGCAGTGTGGGATGTTGTAGTTTGATTCTGAAGACCTTTGATGAGTCATATTGTAAAGTACTATACGCTCTTCAGTGGAGGCAGTTGCAGTCATGGATTCCATCTACTGGGATATTACCAGCATTTAGATGGATAAGGACCAAGGCTTCCTTGGTGGTTTTCTGGTCAGTTTCTGGGACTTTATGCTTTTTCTGTTGTAAAATGCAAGCAGGAATCTGGATGTCTGAGGTTTCTTGAGGATGTGCTTTATGAATTTTCTTTTGATGAAGAATACAAGAGATTTTGCATTTGCTATGAGTTTTGGGGTTGCTCGGTTCAGATTTACTGCAAACGGCCACTCTTGAGTCTGGGCTGATTAGGAGTTGTTAGTGAAGAGTATTAATTTGTTCTTGATGAAGTTCAATTTCAAGTGGTCACTTTAAATGCATATGTGAATCCATTTGTTGCCATCTTTGATCTGCCTGATGCTGCTGCATTTGCTGAATCTCCTGTAGGGTTTGTGTCATCATCTTAATCATCAGTTTTGATTCCATGATTGGCAAGTACTCCACGAGGCTCCATAGATAGGTTGGGAATCATAGGAAAGAAGATGGTTTCTTCTGGCACTCCGCATGATACTGGTATTAACTAAGATCTTGGGGTGTACACCTAGAAAAACTGAGCGATATAATAAAATGCCATCAAATCCCAAGTTTGGTGATGAGATGTTTATCTAGTCCTGATTGTTTTGGTGTTGAAAGCAACTCCTTGATCAAAGAGGGGAAAAGGAAAGAGTCAATTTTGTCTGTGATCTCAGTGATTGCTGTCTCTCTACTGCAGTGTGGCCTTATGACTGGTTGATCATTTTGTAGAAGTGCATTGTATAGATTTATTCTTGCTTCTTGGATAACAAGTGTATTTCTATTATATGCCTGACTATGGGTTGATGATTCATTGGCTCATAATTTGCGATACAAATAATTTGGAATTATTTTTATCGGACCTGTCCACTTTAAGGATTCGTAAGCAGCTACGTACCTTGTGAATGTGATGTATTAATTTGAAGTGGTATATGAAGGATTCTCCAGATATAAATTTCAGTCAATGAAAATTCGACATTGTCATCCTAATTGCTGCCCTTGAACCATTGCAAACTTTAGTGAGCATAAGCAGCACATTTATTTAAAATGTTGGTAGGGATGTGAGGACTGTGATTGGTTGCTTGGTATTGTCAAAACAGTTTTTTGCCAAACGACTGTGCTTGTGAAGTGGTGGCTCCATCAAAATGAGTCTGAAGGTTTCCTTTAACATTAGGCTAAACATCCGTGTCCTTTCAAACTTTCTGCACCTGCTAATCATTGTGACATTGTTAGAAATGGGGGTCTCTAATTGCAGAGGTAGGTACCTTTGTCCAAGTAGGGACGCTTGCTTCTAGTCAGGGTAAGGGGGATACACACTTTAGATAACCCCTGCTCACCCCCTTGGTAGCTTGGCATGAGCAGACAGGCTTATCCTAAAGGCAATGTGTACAGTATTTGTACTCAAAACACAAAGTAACAAAGTGAAAACACCACAAATGGACACCATACCAGTTTAGAAAAATCAAGTATCTTTATCTAAACCGAACAAGACCTAAACGACAAAAATCTAACATACATATATCAAAATAGCACTTAAAAACAGTTACTTGTAGAAATAGCACTTGTAGAAACAAATAGCTCCGCCTGGGGCTATTACGACATCGTGACAGGCATAAATCCAAAATACAGCGCTGACCGCGAGGTGTGTAACGTCGGGTACGGAGTCACTCAGACCCACAAACAACAGTACCTTGGAAAACGGAGTCTATGGATGATGCACGGCATCGTGGAGGTGAGGCGTCGGTGCTGAGCCTGGTTCCCTGGTTGCCACTGGGGAGGCGAGGCATCGTGTCCATGAGGAGGCAACGTGTCGAGTCCAGGACAGAGGAAGTTGTCGGCATCGGCGGTGAGGCATCGGTTCTGGTGAGGTGATGCGAAGTTGAAGAGTTCATGAAGTCACCCTTGTTGGTTATCGCCTCTGCGATAACGGAATGCTGGCTCTTGCAGTTATGGTGTTGGTCCGAGCGATTGCGTTGGGAAGGCGGATAACTGCAGGCGTTCGGCAGGCATCGAAGGGCATCGAAGGGCATTGGAGCTATGGTGCAGGTGGGGTGGTGCGTCATGCACTTCACGAGGGTGCCCCTGGCCTCGGTGCAGGTCATGGTGTCACTGGTGGCGTCGCTGATGGCGTCAGAGTTGTTTTTCTTGCTTTCTTTTAAGTTTCTTCCAGCTCCCAACAGCAGGAAGAACCTCCAGAGGCCCAAAACTGGAATAGGTACCTCCTGGCAGGTCAGAACTCCCAGCAGTGGAGTTCAGGAGAGCTGGTGGTGAAGTCTTTGTGTCCCTGAGACTTCAGAACAGGAGTCCAGCAAACACAAGCCCTTGGAGATTCTTCTTCAAGCAGGTTCTCAGCAAAGTTCCAGTCTTTGTCCTCTTTCTTGGCAGAAGCAGCAACTGCAGGCCAACCCAGCAAAGCACACAGCAAAGAGGCAGTACTCCTTACAGCTTTCCAGCTCTTCTCCTTTGCAAAAGGTTCCTCTTGAGTCTAGAAGTGATCTAATTCTCTGGGGTGTAAGGTCCAATACTCATACCCCTATTTTGTCTTTGTTCTCCTTGTGGCAAGGGTCTCTGAGCCCAGTTCAAACCAGGTCTCTCCTCTCTAGTGCAGCAACACTACAGGAGGTGGAGACAGCATTGTGCAGAGGAGAAACTGCCTATTCAGGTGTAAGTGAAACTCCCCCCCCCCCCACTCTAACTGCTACCAAGGTCTATTCAGCTCAGCTCTGCTCTCAGCCACCAAGGAAAGGCAGGACACACCTCAACCCCACCTTGTGGCTGTTTACAGGGAATGCACATCCCCAGCCCCTCCCCTGTCCCTCCAAAACCAGACAGCCAATACACAAACTAGCAGAGGCACACAGAATGGTTAAATAAGAAAATGCCTACTTTCTAAAAGTGGCATTTTCCAATACACAATTTAAAAACCATCTCCCTAAAAAGATGTGTTATTAAATTCTGAGTTCAGAGAGCCTAAACTCCATTTCTCCATCTGGTCCCAATGGAAAGTTATACTTGTAAGATGTCACAAAGTAACTCCCATGTTAGCCTATGGGACAGATAGCCTTTCAATAGTGAACTAGCAGTATTTCACTATCAGGACATGCAAAACACATGTCCTACCTTTTACCTACACTGCACCCTGCACATGGGGGTACCTTGGGCCTACCTGAGGGGTGCCTTACATGTAAGAAAAGGGAAGGTTAGGGCCTGGCAAGTGGGTGCACTTGCCAGGTCGACTTGGCAGTTTAAAACTGCACACAGAAACTGCTGTGGCAGGTCTGAGTCACATTTGACCAGGCTACTTGTGGGGGTTGCACAATCAGTGCTGCAAGCCCACTAGTAGCATTTGATTTTACAGGCCCTGGCACACTCAGTCCCCTTTACCAGTAAATCAAATATGCCAATCATGGATAACCAATCATGATAACAATTTACACAGGGAGCACTTGCACTTTGACACTGATCAGCAGGGGCAAAGTGCCTAAAGCACCTAAGTCAGCAAAAACGAAATCCAGCACAGCATCATAAATACAGGAGGTAGAGGCAAAAAGTCAGGGGAAACCACACCAAGGATGCCAAATCTAACAGACATATACTATCTTCTATACATTTCAAAAATTTCCCGAAGGACGGTGACCTACCTTAAAGTGATTTTGCATTTTTCCTCCATTTCCCCTGTAACAGTTTTCTGCAACAATAATGGTGGTTGTTAGCGATTTCTTTGTTTTCACGAACTTGGATTGAACCTCTCCTGTAGAGCTTTTGAAGTGTTGTTCTTTGTGAGAAGGAGCTGCTGGCAGCAGCTAGCAGCAGCATGTTTCTGCATTGGACACCCCTGAAACTCAAAGCAGGATGCTACTGCCACCTACCTTGGCTGAAGAGCTTGGAGATCCGGCAACTAGGTACTATATCTGATACAGGTTTTTTTAATCTGATACTGTGCTTTGCCCTTTAAGGTTTTTGGTAGATTGGTTCTTCTGAAAGCTTAACATATATCTGTTACTCATTTTAACTTATATTCGGTGTGGCCTAAACTGTGTGAGTGTGTCCAATATACTAATTCCATGCTACTTGGGTATTACCTAGTGTATGAGTTCCATGGCCCCCTCTTGCTGCAAACTTCCTTACCTGTTACTTACACTGTTACCTCAATTTGTGTTGTATGTTACCCATGAACTATCCCTAAAAATTTACATTAGTAGTGTATGCATGATAAATCCTCAACATACCCATGTTGAAGATTTATCATGCATACACTACTAATGTAATTTTTTTTAGGGATAGTTCATGATTCATGTGGAATTTGCAAGTTTCCATGCCTTTTAGGATAGGATTAGGGAAGAATCTCAAAAGTTAGTTTTATGGAATCAGGGCTTGTATGGAATTGACTCAACCCCACCCAGGTCATCACAAGACACTGCCGGGAGAGTCATGTAGGGTGAAGCTAGACTCCTTACTTGCAGTTAAATACTGCACTCATCCGAGTACCTGATCATGTATCTTTCCTCCCATTTGCATGGTTTCCCTATTGTATTGACATTATGGGGCTGATTATGATGTCGGTGGGACTGACACCAAACTGCCGTCGGTGTCGGTCCCACCGACATCTCTAGCTGCGGTCAGACCGCCGCATTAAGATGCAGTCGGTTCGACCGCATTGGCCCAGGGACCTACTGACAGCTTCAGACGGGCTCAAGGAGCCCGTCGGGCGGGTGGTCTGAATCGCATTTCCCACAATGGAGGTGGTGCCTTCTGAGGCACCGCCATGGGGATTACGAGCCACCTTTCCGCCAACCATTTCATGTCGATTCTTCGGATATGAAAAGGCTGACAGAATGGCTTCTTTGGGGACCCTAGCAGGGCCCCTGTCCCCTGTGGCGCTCCACTTTGGGCCCTGGGGGGCACCCTAAACATCCCTGCATTGTGTGGCATGCACTGCATGGTGCCTGCCACGGGGAGCAGGGATGTTTGAAAACATGCCTCTTTGCATTGGGGCTTCCGGGCCGCAGCACAACCCTTAATACAAATAGGCATGTTTCTGACCGCCTCCACGGTGGTCGACTACAATTTGGTGGACGGGACCACCGACTACCTGTCGGTTGGTCCCGTTCCCGCAACGATGGCGGTCGAACGCTCATCTGACCGCGATCACAATCGGGCCCTTTATTTTTACTTTATATTTGTCTGAGAGGACCGTTGCACATACATATTTTAGCTATATGTGCAATAAAGTACACCTTGCGATTCACTCTAAGGATACTGCAAGTCACTGAGGACTTCTATAACCATATAGAGAACCAAGGTCGAAGGCTGAGTTTCTTTAAAAGGTCACAGAACTGCTGGATGACTTGCAATATCCTTTTATCATTCAGAAGGGAATATTTTATTCCTTGCAATACAAAGTCACACTACCAATCTTCCACAAACCTCTTTAGCTGTTGGGGTCTTGCTCCTTCTTATGAAAGAGACACTATTGATGCAGAGATGAGAAATGAAGCGATACAAAAGGGGATGATGGACGGAACGTTTGAGCCAATCAAACACTCACCCCCAGTCAACTGATCTGGGTTTAATCCATCATCATTCTTTAGCTCACTCCACCACCCCAGTTCAGACATGGCCATATGCAAATCAGTCTGACCCTGTGCCTCATGGGAACAGTCCAGCCCGAACTGCCAAGCCATGTCTTCCCTGGACCGGAAACAAGCATCCTAGGACCGGTTTCTGGCATTCAGCCGTCATCAGCCAGGCTTGCTTGAATCCAGTGGCAAAGTGAGCAAGGGACCCACGTCTGGGCATACCCCCGCCAACTTAGGGCGAACAAAGCGATACAAAGGGGATGATGGACGGAGCGTTTGAGCCAATCAAACACTCACCCCCAGTCAACTGATCTGGGTTTAATCCATCATCATTCTTTAGCTCACTCCACCACCCCAGTTCAGACATGGCCATATGCAAATCAGTCTGACCCTGTGCCTCATGGGAACAGTCCAGCCCGAACTGCCAAGCCATGTCTTCCCTGGACCGGAAACAAGCATCCTAGGACCGGTTTCTGGCATTCCAGCCGTCATCAGCCAGGCTTGCTTGAATCCAGTGGCAAAGTGAGCAAGGGACCCACGTCTGGGCATACCCCGCCAACTTAGGGCGAACAAGCGATACAAAAGGGGATGATGGACGGAGCGTTTGAGCCAATCAAACACTCACCCCAGTCAACTGATCTGGGTTTAATCCATCATCATTCTTTAGCTCACTCCACCACCCCAGTTCAGACATGGCCATATGCAAATCAGTCTGACCCTGTGCCTCATGGGAACAGTCCAGCCCGAACTGCCAAGCCATGTCTTCCCTGGACCGGGAAACAAGCATCCTAGGACCGGTTTCTGGCATTCCAGCCGTCATCAGCCAGGCTTGCTTGAATCCAGTGGCAAAGTGAGCAAGGGACCCACGTCTGGGCATACCCCCGCCAACTTAGGGCGAACAAAGCGATACAAAGGGGATGATGGACGGAGCGTTTGAGCCAATCAAACACTCACCCCCAGTCAACTGATCTGGGTTTAATCCATCATCATTCTTTAGCTCACTCCACCACCCCAGTTCAGACATGGCCATATGCAAATCAGTCTGACCCTGTGCCTCATGGGAACAGTCCAGCCCGAACTGCCAAGCCATGTCTTCCCTGGACCGGAAACAAGCATCCTAGGACCGGTTTCTGGCATTCCAGCCGTCATCAGCCAGGCTTGCTTGAATCCAGTGGCAAAGTGAGCAAGGGACCCACGTCTGGGCATACCCCGCCAACTTAGGGCGAACAAAGCGATACAAAGGGGATGATGGGCCGGAACGTTTGAGCCAATCAAACACTCACCCCCAGTCAACTGATCTGGGTTTAATCCATCATCATTCTTTAGCTCACTCCACCACCCCAGTTCAGACATGGCCATATGCAAATCAGTCTGACCCTGTGCCTCATGGGAACAGTCCAGCCCGAACTGCCAAGCCATGTCTTCCCTGGACCGGAAACAAGCATCCTAGGACCGGTTTCTGGCATTCCAGCCGTCATTAGCCAGGCTTGCTTGAATCCAGTGGCAAAGTGAGCAAGGGACCCACGTCTGGGCATACCCCGCCAACTTAGGGCGAACAAAGCGATACAAAAGGGGATGATGGACGGAGCGTTTGAGCCAATCAAACACTCACCCCCAGTCAACTGATCTGGGTTTAATCCATCATCATTCTTTAGCTCACTCCACCACCCCAGTTCAGACATGGCCATATGCAAATCAGTCCTGACCCTGTGCCTCATGGGAACAGTCCAGCCCGAACTGCCAAGCCATGTCTTCCCTGGACCGGAAACAAGCATCCTAGGACCGGTTTCTGGCATTCCAGCCGTCATCAGCCAGGCTTGCTTGAATCCAGTGGCAAAGTGAGCAAGGGACCCACGTCTGGGCATACCCCGCCAACTTAGGGGCGAACAAAGCGATACAAAGGGGATGATGGACGGAGACGTTTGAGCCAATCAAACACTCACCCCCAGTCAACTGATCTGGGTTTAATCCATCATCATTCTTTAGCTCACTCCACCACCCCAGTTCAGACATGGCCATATGCAAATCAGTCTGACCCTGTGCCTCATGGGAACAGTCCAGCCCGAACTGCCAAGCCATGTCTTCCCTGGACCAGAAACAAGCATCCTAGGACCGGTTTCTGGCATTCCAGCCGTCATCAGCCAGGCTTGCTTGAATCCAGTGGCAAAGTGAGCAAGGGACCCACGTCTGGGCATGCCCCGCCAACTTAGGGTATGCCCAGACGTGGGTCCCTTGCTCACTTTGCCAGAAACCGGTCCTAGGATGCTTGTTTCCGGTCCAGGGAAGACATGGCTTGGCAGTTCGGGCTGGACTGTTCCCATGAGGCACAGGGTCAGACTGATTTGCATATGGCCATGTCTGAACTGGGGTGGTGGAGTGAGCTAAAGAATGATGATGGATTAAACCCAGATCAGTTGACTGGAGGTGAGTGTTTGATTGGCTCAAACGTTCCGTCCATCATCCCCTTTGTATCGCTTGTTCGCCCTAGTTGGCGGGGTATGCCCAGACGTGGGTCCCTTGCTCACTTTGCCACTGGATTCAAGCAAGCCTAGCTGATGACGGCTGGAATGCCAGAAACCGGTCCTAGGATGCTTGTTTCCGGTCCAGGGAAGACATGGCTTGGCAGTTCGGCTGGACTGTTCCCATGAGGCACAGGGTCAGACTGATTTGCATATGGCCATGTCTGAACTGGGGTGGTGGAGTGAGCTAAAGAATGATGATGGATTAAACCCAGATCAGTTGACTGGGAGTGAGTGTTTGATTGGCTCAAACGTTCCGTCCATCATCCCTTTGTATCGCTTTGTTACGCCCTAAGTTGGCGGGGCATGCCCAGACGTGGGTCCCTTGCTCACTTTGCCACTGGATTCAAGCAAGCCTGGCTGATGACGGCTGGAATGCCAGAAACCGGTCCTAGGATGCTTGTTTCCGGTCCAGGGAAGACATGGCTTGGCAGTTCGGGCTGGACTGTTCCCATGAGGCACAGGGTCAGACTGATTTGCATATGGCCATGTCTGAACTGGGGTGGTGGAGTGAGCTAAAGAATGATGATGGATTAAACCCAGATCAGTTGACTGGGGGTGAGTGTTTGATTGGCTCAAGCGTTCGTCCATCATCCCCTTTTGTATCGCTTTGTTCGCCCTAAGTTGGCGGGGTATGCCCAGACGTGGGTCCCTTGCTCACTTTGCCACTGGATTCAAGCAAGCCTGGCTGATGACGGCTGGAATGCCAGAAACCGGTCCTAGGATGCTTGTTTCCGGTCCAGGGAAGACATGGCTTGGCAGTTCGGGCTGGACTGTTCCCATGAGGCACAGGGTCAGACTGATTTGCATATGGCCATGTCTGAACTGGGGTGGTGGAGTGAGCTAAAGAATGATGATGGATTAAACCCAGATCAGTTGACTGGGGGTGAGTGTTTGATTGGCTCAAGCGTTCAGTCCATCATCCCTTTGTATCGCTTTGTTCGCCCTAAGTTGGCGGGGGTATGCCCAGACGTGGGTCCCTTGCTCACTTTGCCACTGGATTCAAGCAAGCCTGGCTGATGACGGCTGGAATGCCAGAAACCGGTCCTAGGATGCTTGTTTCGGTCCAGGAAGACATGGCTTGGCAGTTCGGGCTGGACTGTTCCCATGAGGCACAGGGTCAGACTGATTTGCATATGGCCATGTCTGAACTGGGGTGGTGGAGTGAGCTAAAGAATGATGATGGATTAAACCCAGATCAGTTGACTGGGGGTGAGTGTTTGATTGGCTCAAACGTTCCGTCCATCATCCCCTTTTGTATCGCTTTGTTCGCCCTAAGTTGGCGGGGGTATGCCCAGACGTGGGTCCCTTGCTCACTTGCCACTGGATTCAAGCAAGCCTGGCTGATGACGGCTGGAATGCCAGAAACCGGTCCTAGGATGCTTGTTTCCGGTCCAGGGAAGACATGGCTTGGCAGTTCGGGCTGGACTGTTCCCATGAGGCACAGGGTCAGACTGATTTGCATATGGCCATGTCTGAACTGGGGTGGTGGAGTGAGCTAAAGAATGATGATGGATTAAACCCAGATCAGTTGACTGGGGGTGAGTGTTTGATTGGCTCAACGTTCCGTCCATCATCCCCTTTGTACGCTTTGTTCGCCCTAAGTTGGCGAGGTATGCCCAGACGTGGGTCCCTTGCTCACTTTGCCACTGGATTCAAGCAAGCCTGGCTGATGACGGCTGGAATGCCAGAAACCGGTCCTAGGATGCTTGTTTCCGGTCCAGGGAAGACATGGCTTGGCAGTTCGGGCTGGACTGTTCCCATGAGGCACAGGGTCAGACTGATTTGCATATGGCCATGTCTGAACTGGGGTGGTGGAGTGAGCTAAAGAATGATGATGGATTAAACCCAGATCAGTTGACTGGGGTGAGTGTTTGATTGGCTCAAACGTTCCGTCCATCATCCCTTTTGTATCGAGATGAGAAATGAAAGCAGAATATGTAGTACTAAATTAAGTACGCTAAAAAACAGTGAGTCATTTGTTGTAAAAACATATTACAATGAGCTTAGTATAAATGAGATTAAAAATGGCTATAGCTTAGAAAGAGTAGAAACATGTAGATTCTGTCTTCCCTGCAATATTATATGTTAAAAAATAAACATCTTGCCATAAATCTCTTTTTACTGATGATCATTGCTCATTTTAGAAAAGAAACAGATCTGAAGAATGAAAAGCCAGTTCTCATTTTCATTGTTTAAACTGCAGCTGTATTTATGCTATGTGACCAGTGTTTCAGCTTGGCTGAAGACTCTGGCAACACTCATTGTTATGTCACAACTCATGTGTAATAACTTATTACAGTAGAATAACAAAAACATTTTATTACAGGTGACTAGAGATGTCACAACTCAACTGTAATGAGGGCTTTAGAGATGGGGTTTTATACTCAGGATTACAGGCTTCCATGTATTATATGACTATTCGCCAACAACATTGTTCTAATTTTGAAATTCTCTAACACTATTGAACCATGCTTCTGCTATATCAAACTGCAAAAATAAGGGAATATGTAGTCTATTTAAATGGATAAACACAATGATGAGTTTCCATTTTTCCGGTACTGTCGTTCCACCAGTCTAGGGGTGGGCGGAATTTGCGTAGTCGCACTACGCAAAGCTCCGCGAAATGGTAAAAAATCTCCGCGAGCACACAAAAGTTCCGCGAACACGCGGAATTGCTTGTTCCGCCCGTTCGCGATGCTTTTTTCCTGTTCGCGAACGCTGTTTGCGTGCTCGGGGAGAAATATCTTGCGAACACGCTATTTTAAAGTGCAAACAAGCAAAAAATTCCGCAAAGCCGCGGATCGCGGAATTTTTGGTAATTTCGCGTTCTCCACGGAACGCGAAATTACCCAAATTCCGCGAGCGGAACGGAATTTACCGCCCAGGCCTACCCACCACATCCCTGTTATGAAATATATTTTCTGTTAGTTTCCTTTGCGCTAATTCCTTGAAGGATACTTTGGGGCAGATTTACAAGCCCCTTGCGCTACTTTTGCGTCATTTTTAACATGGGAAAAGTGACACAAAAGTGGCGCAAGGGGCTTGTAAATCTGCCCCTTTATCTGCAAATTCAATATGGATGATGCTTGCTAGATAAAGTCTATTTTTAATTCTTGAATTTGAAACGCAAATGTTTTGGTTTTTTTTTTCAAAGAACTGTATTTTGTGCATTGAGGGCAAGTAAAACAGGTTCAGGCTACTGGAAAACTCAGTGCAGAGTAGTGAACAAAAATCTTAATAGATCTTTTAACTGGGGAAGGAAATTAAATTCCAAAAGAAACGTTTAATTTTGTTATGGGATTTAAAACCTTCACTTCTAAATAGTGCAAGAGCATTTTTAAAGCGGGTCGAAAAACGTATGAAGATATTTAAGCTTTTCCAAAGAACCTGTTGTACAGATGTTGAGGATGGAAAAGGCCATTGGTTATTTTAATCCTCCTGCCTGCTGCTGTTCATGCGGCTATAAGCGAATAGGATTTTCTTCAAAACATGTTTGTATGTATTTCCTTATGGTGCCTTTTGAAACTCCATTGACAAAGTCGTCCATGGATTAACTGCTGTGCCTTTCACGACTTGACATTTTATCCTTTCTATATCCCCATTTCACCCCTCCCCTCCACTTTTTAGCATATACCCAGGTGACAAAACATGCAAATCTAGCTCGAATTTATGCTTTAGGTGGGCTATCAACTCGAATATTTGAATGAAAGAAAATATTTCTTGTGACTGCTGAAAAAAATACAGAAGTGAAACATGAGCAAAAAGAAAAAAGAAAAGAGAAAACAACCACATTTTAATTATAACCCAGACAAAACGAACTTCCTCGAACAATGTGTTCTACTGACCGAAAATACTTACTGGAAGACAAGTGAGCCATCCAAATGTGAAAAAAGAGGACACAAATACATTCCCCAAATTACCATTCAATTTTGGGGTATTTTTGCCATTCATGATGACAAGTCATCCTTTGGCAGTGGATACAGATACTCTTATTTATTTTGCAATTTTTGCACATTGGTTTTTATAGCCACATCAGGTTGTGGTGGGTCTATGAGTTTATTTACAGTCATTGTTGTAATTTCCTGAGTCATCATATGTAGGGGTGGGTGGAACTCACAGAATTTCACTCTGTGGAATTCCGTGGAGTTACATAAAAACTCTGCGAGATTCCGCAGGGTTCCCCCAATGGGTGAAAATGTGCATGTTGCGCTGCTCGCACTGCTATTTAGCGCCTGTAGCACGTTCCGCACTGAAAAATAAGCGCAAACGGAATGACACGGTGTGCAATAGAGCGTGGTCATTCGAGGTGATTTTGCTGCCAATCGAGTATAAAATCTGCTTGAGAAGCAGAAGTCTGATTGCAACTGTTCCCGCGACCAATCGTGAGTGGCCACGTTAGAATATCTTGCCCCTAGTCCTCTTATCGACCAAACATCGTACTAGGGGATGCCAAATCTCTCTTGCACTCACTTGTTCTTGCCAGCTCACATTTCTAGAGCCTCTCAGGAGAAAAAATTCTGCCACACCGTGATTGCCAGAATTTGGCCAGAATGCTGCGTTACAAGAGTAACGTGGAGTCGCAAAATTCCAACAATTCCACGACCTAAATGACATTTTTCACCTGGGCTTAATCATATGTAGGTAATTGTTATCACACTCCTTTCTAGGCCCAGACGGAAAATTTCAATCAGCTAGTGAAATTGGCGAAATTTGAGAACTCCACGTTACTCTTGTAACTTTTAGTTCTGGCAAAATTCTGGCAATCGCCACAAGGTGGAATTTTACTTTTGCTGTAAATCTCTAGATATGAGCTGGCAAGCGCGTGCAAGTGAGATTTGGCATCCCCTAGTAAAATTTTCATGAACTAGGAGGACTTCGGGCTAGATTTTCTAACACGGGCGATTGCGTGCGGTCAGAGGACTGCAGCTTTGGGAGATTTTCCTCTTTAGCTGCATCAAAATCAACTCGAATGACCGCGTGCTCTTGTGCACTGCGTGGTCCCATTCGTGCTGATGTTTCAGCACGGAATGCACTACTGTTGCTAAATTGCAGCACGACGTGCATATTTCCACCGATTGGCGGAACGCAGCAGAATCTCACAGAGTTTTAATGCAACTCAGCAGAATTCCTCAAAGTAAATAAAATTCCACAAGTTAAGCCCACCCATACTCGTTTCCCCCTTAAATTTCGTTCTTCAATTCTAATTTATAAGCTTCAGGTTAGAAATAGATGTTGTCCCTATTTATCCACCACAGCTAATGAAACTGACCAACGGCAACTGGTTTATCAGGATGATAGAGTACTATTACTGACCCTCATCCTAAAGTAATGGCAGTACATAAAATGGATGTGACTGAAAGCGCTTAAGGGCACCAGGTGGAGGAGTGCTGTCAGGTTGCCCCTTGGGAGTATTGGGGACCACAAGAACTTCTACATCTCAGTAAGACCCTGTTGGCTCGCAAGTTCTCATTGTTCAGTCACAAAAATATATTAGGCTGAATAACCCCCCTCTTTTAGATCTATGGAAAGTGGTAGGTGTAAAACAATTTATTTACCTGTGGCATGGCCCACACAAATTACCTCCCTCTACTGTGCCAGTGGGTCTGCAGTAAACACCCCATGCGATGTGAAATGTAATGTCCCTAAAAACTCCATTATTTGAACTCCTTCGGACTAAGCGGCCATTACAAGTGGGCAGTAGGATAACACCGTCTTTCACCTCTCTACTTTCCTTTCTGTAATAAAGTATAACAATAGTGTGCTCTTCATGTATTTCCCAGAGTGTGGAGACCTGTTTTATTTTATGACTTTGTTTTCTTAGTTTTTTAAGTATTCTTTGACCTTTGTTTTCATGCATTGTATTTTACTCTACAATGTTATTGCTCACACTGCTTCCTCACTGCTTTCCTCACTGCTGAGTGTTCTTATTTGTTAAATTCTACAAATAAATGTTTTTACCACTGCTCCTTGTCTGTGTTGGGGCACATCCAGCCGAGGTCTGTACTGACAAAGGCCACAACGCTGTAGCAGCAAGGCCACAGAAGTGGATCAAACCAAAACTCTTGTTATGTACCCCAACCTAGGCCTAAATAGCAAAGCAACCCTTTACCTACATTTGTCCTACCTTGCTCTGCATAACGGTTCTAGCACTGATCTTTTACGCAGTTATGTGCTGAATAAATGTTGATTGGTTTAGTTGAAACGAGCTTCATTTATTATGCTTGAGGATTCTTAGTAAAATCCTCTGCACATGACGTACAGAGCAGGATTAACATACTCTGTATAAAAGTCATGGTCATCTTCATCCTAGGGTGACAGAACTACTTTGCATAGTTGTAATTATTGATTTAGGCTCATTTACAGAATCGTACTCACAACATATCAATTGTGGTAGGAACCCGAGGCTATCTTTGTGGTATGAAAGAACTGTACCTCCACTAGGTAACCACAGGAGACGCTTCCACGCTGACACTGGGGTCCTGCATGCTGATGCTTCAACACGCAGTGGTCTGACATCCATTGCGGGGTGCCCAGCTCGTGACCAAGACGTGGTCCTTCGTTCTCTCCCATTAGGTAATGGGGTTGGCTCTTTCCTAGGGGATTTTTGGCTTTACACCCACATACATGCTAGGTACACTGAGGTGGGCGCAGCATCGTAGGGGTACGCTTGATTACTGTCATGTTTATATGCCTGCATATATTCACTGTTTTAGCACCATGGTAGAATTCTACCTTCTATTTACTCTGTTGGTGCTTGTAATCTTTTACATTTGCTTCTATCTAATGATTGTCGCAGCAAACATGTTTTATACTAGAATGACGCTGGTTCAATAAATACTTATTGAAAACGTCCCCAACATTTATTCTGTGTATCTCTCTGAGACGAAGTGAGTACGATTGACTGAGCGAAAAGTACTGTACTGGTTCCACGATCCATGAAGGGTCAAGGGTTGTCATGTTCGATGGTTGCCAGAAACTATTCGCTTCTAGGTAAGGTTAGAGGGCTTATGGTGGCACTGTGAGCTAGCTGGCCTATAGGCTAACATATCCTCTGCGGGTGTCCGGAATCAGTCTAGAAACCAATCCCTTACTTTATGTTAGCTACAAACGTGCAGATCCTCTGTATTTTTAGAAACTACACAACACTCCGCTGGCCTCATTTATGAGGCCCCTGCAGCACTTTTGCGCCACCAGGACGCCACTATTTTTACGTTTCGTGGTGCAATGTGCCACAGCATATTTACAAGGCCATGTAAAGCCACTTTACGTGGCTTTTCATGGCCTTGTAAATATGTGCCCCTTTCACGCAGAACACGGCATGAAAGGGGTGTTCCATGGGTGTTGCTGTGGGTGTTCCCACGCAACACCCATGAATCTGAAGCATTCCCAGATTTACGAGAAATCGTAAACCTGGGAATGCGTCAGACTCTAACGTCACCCCATGAGTGCTGTTAGGGAGGCGCAATGAGGAGAAATGTTTTAATTTCTCCTCTTTTTTTTACTTTTTCTATGTGTGCTGCATTCTACAGCACACATAGAAAGAGGAAATTGCCTGAATTGATTGATTTTGTGCAGGAAGGTGTCCCTCCCTGCACAAAAACAATCAGCCCTGCAACGCAGGCATCTTTGCAACATGTCGCAAGGGTGCCTGCATTGGAGCATGGCAGCCCATTGTGTGCCAGTGCAGGGGAAAAGGGCAGGGATGCGCCGTATCTTGTAGATACGGCACATTCCTGGCCTTTTCTTTTGACGCAGGGCAGTGCAGCAAGATTCCTTGCAGTGCTGCCCCGCGCCAAAACCTCATAAATGAGGCCTTGCGTGCATATCTCACAAACTACCTCCTTGCTATGATTTCTGCTCAAGAATTTGTAGTGGTTTTTCATTTTAAAATTAGGATTTATTCACAGGCTGTATTTTAAAAGCTCTCAAATAACTATTCATTTTCAAAGTCCCTCTGAAAAGTGTTTAAACGTTTCCGGAACCAATATGCTCTTGTCAGGGCAGGACTGGGAACGCAAACGGGCCCTGGTAATTGAGTCGGGCCAGCCGCGAAGGGGAGGATTGTGTGTGGAAAACACTGCAGCTGCTTTTGTTACAGGGGGCGGATATTGCAGCTATGCTACAAAACCGCCCCCGGTAACAAAAACGTCCCCCCATGGGTCCAAACCGACCCCGCCCTGGTGGCCCACCGGGAAAATGCCTGGTGCCTGCTACGGCCAGTCCGGGCCTGGCTCTTGTGAGAAGACATTGCCAATTTACACGGGAAAATTATGCCAGGACCTTATTGGAGGAAAAGCAGGAAACTCTGAACTATAGGTGGGAACGTATTGGGTTCCACTTGAGAGATCGCTCTTGTAATAAAAAAATGTGCATATACCTACAGGAGAATGCAACTTATCCCCATCCTGCACATCTTTTGTGTGTAATGGGTTGTTCAGCTGGTAAACGTATAATCTGATTCAAAACTCTAAGTTGTAAATAGTTCAGGAACGTTTGCAAAGATTCATAAGATATGAGATGAAATAAACTGCAAAGATGCCGATGGCAGAACAAGTAATTGCTACATTTAATCCTCCTGTCTGCTGTTCATGCAGCTATCTGGGAATTGGATTTTCTTCAGTCTTTCATTTCTTAAACATATTCTTTCTGCACGACCTTTTAATCGCATGTTGCAAACTCATTCACAGATAGCTGATGTGCCATTTTAGCACATGCAGTGCCCTTTTTAAGCCACAGTTCCTCCTCCCTATTCATCGTGTACCCCACCGGTAAAACATGTGCAGACTGAATTTAAATTTGCATTCAGGGAGGGTCTACCCTGGATATTTAGTTTCTATGCAGTAGAATAGACTTCACAGGCTTCTTGTTAGCACACCTGTTTCAAAACTATGCATATGTAAGGAGCATAAATAAAGAAAAGGAACCAACATTACACTATTACCTGGAAAGTATGAGCTCAATAAAGCTACATAGACAACAGCTTAATTGAGCAAGGTAAAGCATCCAGCAAGAATGCTGATGGGTGGGTGGCACGGCACGATACTGCGTGTCAACGGTCCAATGTGCGGTGACCGCATGGGCCACAAACTTGCCCCAAGCTGCTCTTAAGCAGCACGGGGAGGAGCAGACCTGGCAACTTAAAAAATATTTCACCATGTGAGGAGGTGGCCACTTCTGTCCATCCCCATACTGCCCCCCTCTAAAAAAAACAAAAGACCCCCAAAAGCTTCCTAAGGCTGTCATCGATGGTCTATGGTGTTTTTACACCCATAATGGACATTGGCTGTTCAGAGCCTTCGGAGAAGAACTAGGGACCCACTCTGTGTAGTAGTTCCAACTCTGCTTCCCTGTCAATGTGTGATATCTGCTCCTCATTAGGTGACCTGATATTGTGTGACACACGATGATACCATGTGAGTTGGTAGGATTGAAGGTGGAAAGTCAATGGAGCGGCCTGGTGTGTCTTCACTCCTTAACAGATATTCTGCTAAGGTTAGGAGTTCCTAAAGGCAGTGTTGAATGCAAAAGCCAGCTGTGCTTCAGATACTGCTTGTAAGCAAACCAAGGGTGAAAAACCAGGGCAGTCAAAGGTTACTGAGGTTCAACTGTCTCAACAGAGGTGATTTCTGGGGCTCTTGTACTGCAGACCATTAAATGACTGACTAAGTACCCCATTTAGCACTTGATTCTCAGAGAAACAAGGTAGATCAGTCTAAGGCACTGATTACGAGGTGTCCAGTTAATTCCAACCTGTGCATAAATCACTGTTTATGCGCGAGTCGGAATTACGAGTTAAAGGTATTTAACGCATCGGATAATCATTGGATGCATTAAATACCTCACACTTCATTAAATTTCGGCAGCTCAAACTTGCCAAAATTTAACAGGGGAAATGTGTATGGTATTTACCGTACCATGCAGATTTTGATGAATTAAACACCAAAATCTGTATGTTATACCCCATAAACTTGTAATAGGTACTGTTTGTCACAACCAATTAATAACATACCCCGTGGTATAGTTATTTATCAGGTGCGCTAAATAGCACCTATACTTATAATCAGGCCATTAGTCTGACTCTGAGAGGAGCTATGGGCTAGAAACTTAGAACTCAGCAGCATGTCAAATAAACACTCAGTAAGGTATTGTCCAGTCAGTGTTTTTTCTTTTAAAAAGGAAAAGTACTTTAATACACACACTACTAAATACTATGTCCAAAATTACACATATTTACAACATGACAGGTGGAAAAAACATAGGAAACCCTTTCAAAAGGAATCTTGCACCCTACATGTCAAAACACAAACCTAGAAAAATGACTCATGGCCAATAGACACCTTAAACTCATACTAGACACCATAGTTCTGAGGCACCCTCAACGGTTCATGCACCACACAATCCTAACACCTACAACCACAATACCTCTACATGTGCGTGTAGCAAACCATACAATGATATGCAACTGTCTTTGTCAAGGTTGTTTGCATTAAAAGGTAGGCCTCCAGCCTTTGGCACTCTTTGCAAGAAATGATGTCATAAGCCTATAAACTTAACTTCAATCATTAAAACATCTGCCTTTCATTAAAAAGTAGCCAAACCTAATATCCAACATTTCAATCATAATGAACATTTCAGCATATATGTTGACTTTTGAGATCCTGCCATTGATCCATCTAGACCCCAGAGCATAAACCAACTCTTGGTGGTGCTTTTTGCTTCTTGGCGCTCCTCAGCACAAAATTTATAGTTGGCTCCAGTCAGACATGTGGCACTCGTTTGCCCAGAGGCAAAGTCTTCCCAGGTCTTGAATGCAGCTGTGACGAGATGAGAAATATTTATTTTCTGCTTTTCCTTATTTGGATGCACCTGATGGAGCAAGGTTTCAAAAATGAAACTTGCTTGTACGCAATCCTCCTCATAGTATTAACTTATTAAATTTGTATTGTCAATACTAACCTTTGCATTCACAAACACAAGAGGGACAGAAGCTTGCCTATGTGTTTTACTAATGAATAACGCTTGTCTGTAATCCAAAATGTCCGCTAAAGCGGGGAACTTCATTGCGCATGTCGCAACCTGAGTCACATGGTGTGACGTCTTTCTTTGCTTGGTGGGAAACTTCTGCTTCTGCGCAGTGTGCACTAAAATGGCCGCTAAATGTTTTCACATGCTTCAGCTTGCTCTCATGTCATTATTAAATTGTCGTTTTCTTAATGCTACTAATGCAGGATAGTATTATAATTAATTGGGAATAGAGTAGGGAAAGTGGGCATACAGTGAAACATTTTATTTGTGATTTTAATATTTTCTTCTTGCACTTTTAGTAATTCGTAAACTTGGGCCTGGGTTGGTGACTTGAAACTCGAGAGACAGATGGTTCTGCGCATGTGTCCTGTGTGCCTGCCAAGTGAAGTCAACTTGGACGTCTCCCAAGGCCATGACCCATTGGCCGAAGATGCTGTACTTTATGTTTCCGGTGGACAAAATGATACTTTTCCCCTGTAAAATGTATAACATTTGTCGTGAGACGGTGGGAAATAAAGCGAATGTATTAATTTGAAGGGGTGGGAACGTAAAGACAATAGGCTTTACAATTTAGGCCAAATCGATATGGTGCGAGAATCCACCCCTGTCCCTGTCCAATCAGAAGTAGTGGTCCCATATTTTAGCAACATTAAGGGGAGGTACATGGGCGTAGAAGGGTATAATAGAATATAGCATTAGTTAATTAGTCAGAGCATGCGTTCACGAAGAACAGGCGTCCATGCTGCGAGAGAGCTCTTAGCTCTAGACTGCCATGCTGATCGGTTGCTGACTGAATCCCTGTCCAGAAGAGGTCCTGAGGAGGGGGCGGCGGAGTCCATTAGAACGGGAGAATCGAGGAGAAGTCGAGTATCAGAGAAGGGAACGGTGCAGGCGTCGTTGTAGAGAGGTCACCGGTCCTGTCCTGATCCTGGAAGAAGTCTTTGCTCTTCATCCTTCCTGGGTCCTATCTTTTCCAACTCCTTGGCCAAGGGGCTTGGTTCTCGCATTTAGGTAACTATACTGCAACCTTTAGTTGCGCTGCTGTCTCTATCTTCTCCTCTTCCTTAAACACCGTCATTGATTAGCAAAATCATTTCTATGCTTTTTCTTGGGTATTTCAATCAAGCACCGTGTTTTCTGTATTTTACTCTGCTAAAACTTTAGATAAACATTTTAAAACTTCCTGACTCAGTGGTTATTTTAGGATTATGAACTATATTGAATGTCACTCATTTTAAATTTCCCAATTGGCAAAGGATCCATTGGTAAGTTATTTCTCTTCAATCAGAAGGTAATTGGTAGCAGGGACTTTGATAAAAGAGTACATCTGACACCCAGCGTAAGTATTAGTGTAGTATGAATGTATCGGCCCTAGTGAGTATATGGTGTATGAATGCTGTTGGCTAATATTGTGCTGGATCACACCCACAGCAACAGCTCAACTTTCCACAGCTCTGCTTTCCACATGAGTGCCCATTCTCTCCTCGGCACCAAAATACCTTCTGAACCACGCAGGATTCCCACTTTGCATGGTCACAGACCTCCCCCACCCAGTATTTGTTCTTCAGAAGCCAGATGAAGAAGACCGCTTTATCTTGGTCCTGCTCTCAACTGGTCTCATTACGGGGAAGGAGGACAAAGCAGTTAGTGCTTTTGCGACATGGGAGGGGCGAGGGCTCCACGCAGGTACACACATCTCAGGACCAGGTGCTCCTTTGGCTGGCAAGATATGTCAGCATTCCCCCACTTCTAAAGAAGAGGGACAATTTTACAATGACTGTGTGTTTAAATCCTGGAGGAACCCACAGGTAACACAGGTTTCATCTCTCTGACCCTTTTGGGCCCATGCACATGCAGTTTTCTACTCAGTGCTGCTGGTGGTACATTCCTGCCACTGCCAGTAAGTTTCTAGGATGTCTGATCCCCAAAATTCTGATTAGGAATTCCTAGATTCCTTTCTATAGCCATCGGTGATGCTGCTTTCTCCTACTTAGCTGCAACTTATGTGCAAGGGCCTGGACCTGCCGACCCTTCTAGCCATGGTGGTATCTAGACCTAGGGTCTTCCTTGCAGCAGCACCCTAAAGCCCTCCATGACACCCCACATTTCCCTGATGCACTCTCCAAACACTCATGCCTTCAGCCACTTCTAGGGTGTCTTTGAGCAAGAGTCCAAAATGCCCACTTCACAGGGAACTATGGCAGGACCAGTCCAACAGAAGTACAGGGGATCCCCTTCCCTCAGGGCCTCAATCAATTTAAACTCTAGTAATACTGAGAAGGAGTCAGGGAACTATTCCTAGTAGCCCTGGAGAGAGAGAGTCCACAAGAGCAGATGATACAAGTCCTGAGTGGGGGTCTCCACACTCCAGAAATGTGTTTATCTGCATTCCTTGTCTCTCTCCCTCCCTTATTCCTCTTATTGTCAGCAGTTCTTCCCAATGAAGGAGATTAAATTGGAGCTCGATCATGGGAGTTACCTATGCAATGCAGTGAATGGTATCATATTACCCCTACACCCCCAACTGGGGGATCAGTCCACTGGCTGTCCAATCGCTTGCACAGTATTCTGGAAAGAACTCAAATGGCAACAGTCTCAAAGATCACAGCAAATCTATCCCCTGCATTAAAGGTCGCCCACCCAGGCCTGGTTTCCTATCTCTCAAACTTCACAGAAGGCTCTTATGTTGACTTGAGCCAGGGGTCTGCCTGTCCTCTTTCTGTCCAATGTGGGAACATCCACAATCTGACAGGGAGGTGTTAATAACTGCTAAAGAGATTTCAGCCAGCCCTCTTTCTCTTCCAGGAAAAACCCGATTTTCCTACGATGGGCCACTGTGTTTAGGAGCATTTGATCTTACTGATGGTACAACAGTGTAATATCTGATGAGGAAACTCGGTGTCACTTAGAATCTGGGCAGATAACCAGTATAATCACAACAGGTTCTGTCGGAATTTGTCACCCTTGCACTGGCACATCCTGTTCCATGTGTGTTGCACCATTACCGTTTTTGAAAAAACAATTGAATAGATTGGACTATATACATTGAGGATACTTTAGAAAGAAATATCAAGCCTGGTGGTGGTTATTAATGAAAAGCAATGTATCTGAATGAGGATCATTGTGTGACCTCTACCAAAATGTTAAGATGTTGAATGAATATCCTGATGGCACAACAGAGCAATTAAGTCTCCTGGAAGCTATAAATCTCATTGAGTCTGGCTCAGGGAAATATTTCAAATTCTGAAACATAAAAAGAACTCATATGGAGTAAAATCAGCTCTTAATATGACTCTTAATATGAGTTTGTAATCAGCAATTTATATACAAGAACAGGTCCAGTATCCTTGCCAATGAAAGGTTACATTTAAGGCATGTGTCATCCAAAGTGTAAAACAGTTTAAACACTACAGATTTACGCTTCAAAAGAAAGGAACATTTGTTTTTGGTACCATTGAACTTCCAGGCCTTAGCAGGCCACTACCAATTTATTCTGTGTCTCATCTGTGAACAGAGCTAACCCTGTGCCGATGTCAGGGTAAGTCAAAGAAGCACTCTACACATGTTCATACACATGGGAACTCACGTGTGAGTATATGTCGCGCATCATGCTCAAAACCTTTTACCCCAGCTGTGCACAGCAGCTGATCTTATATTAAAGGTAGGCACTGACAGCTGCAGCTCGTTTTTAACTTGAACATTACAGTGAGTGAGACTTCATTTGGGAGGTTTAGTTACAGCACACATCTAAGCCAGAAGACAAAAAGCAAAAAAAAAAAAAAAAAGGGCTTTTCATGGGTCAGACCCACTTTCTTACATGGTTGTAGCATCAAGTGCCACGAATGCTGTTTAAGTGCTCCCTTCCTTGCTTGCGAGGCCCCTTACTCTCTCTTTCCTGCCTCACACACAACAGCTACCTCAAGGATAAGTGTTAAAAGCAGTCATAATGGATAGAGATAGACGTCTTTCCTTGTCTGTACTCGCCCCATCCTCTCATCAGTTCTGACTAGCGTTAGAACCAGGAGGAATACATTTTCAGTATTTGGACTTTAGGTGACTGTAGTCAGAAGTTGACCTCCTCCCAAATCTATGTTTCAATGCCAGCTGGAAGGTTTGACCTGTGAGGATTGAGGGTAGGGTCGGAGCCCGCTTTAAGGTGGTGCGACCAGAGCAACCGCACCTGGCGCTGACCTTGGGGGCGCTGTTTGTATAAATAACTTATGCGTTTAAAAGCACCTACTGCTGAGTTTCTAGTCTGCCCAGCAGTGAAAATGGCCAAGATAACTCTGGTGATTAATTTTGCTGCTGGATATAGTTCGAGTTTTGTTTAGTGGCAGTTTTGACTCATCATAAGATAGTTCAGAAGGTGAATATGCCTGCTGCAAAGAAAGTGTACCATGTAAATCACAGAACTGTGTTTTATGTGGATGGCACGGTGGGTTAGTGATTTTGTCACAGAAATCCTTTTGTTACTTGCAGTTCATAAGTTACAATCCTAATATAGCACAGTGACCTATGAACTGTCATCAAAGAGCTGCATTAAAACTGCATGGTATAGGTTAGAATATTATGTTTTTTCCACAGCCTTTCATTATCCTAATGTAATTAAAAAGGGTTCTTTGTGGTAGAAATCAATTCTTATTAGTAAAACCAACCCCAAGCAGTGTGATACGTTTTAAATCCTGAGTTTGTGTTTCTCCAGACCAAGCACTCTTAAACTATACTGCCTACCAGTATGGATGACGTGTGATTCCTACACCTTGTGGGGCTTATTTATGACGCACCGACGGCGCAACCTCCTGCGTGAAATTTACAAGCACACGTAAAGCCACCCTGTGTGGCTTTACGTGTGCTTGTAAATCTCGCGCCATTTCACGCAACACGTTGCGTGTTAGGGGCGTGACATGGGTGTACTGTGGGTGTTCCCACGCAACACACATGTACACTGATGCATTTCCAGATTTACGAGCAGCATTTGCAGATTTACGAGCAATCGTAAATCAGGAAATGCATCAGGATGCTACGCCACCCCCAAGGGTGGCTTAGGGAGGCACAACGAGGAGAAATGTTTTCATTTCTCCTCGTTCTTTCCTCTTTCAATGCGTGCTGCTTTCTACAGCATGCATTGGGAGAGGAAATCACCTCAAGTGATTGTTTTTGTGCAGGAAGGTGCTCCTTCCTGAACAAAAACAATCTCCCCACGACGCAGGCACCCTTGCACGATGGTGCAAGGGTACCTGCGCGGGCGCATGGCAGCAGTTTGTGGGCCAGCGCAGGGAAAGGCACAGAGATGCGACATGTTGCTGTAAATATGTTGCATCCCTGTGCCTGGAAACTAACACAGCGTGGTGCAGCAAAATAACTTGCGGCACCGGGCTGCGTTAGTTTCCCATAAATAAGCCCCTGTATTCCTAATTGTTTTATGTAACATTTTCTATAGACTGATTTACTCATGTATGATTCTTTGTCTCCCTATAATATGTGAGTGTCAGGTAAAGTGCTCCGACACCTTATACTGGTATGAGTAGCGCTGCCAAAACAAATAAAATGCATATGAGAGAAGGACTTTGGAGAGATAAGGGGCACTACTGGAGGGTGGTAGAGAGGGAATCCATTAAGAAGGTCTTTCGAGGCACTAAAAAAGATTCTTGCACGGTGCACCAACAGTGCTAAAACTGTCCCGGATTGTGCACATAGTTTACTATCAAAAAAGAGATAGGAATATTAAAAAATATTAATGCATAATAGGGATCAGCAGATATTATACAGTTACAAAACAATATAATTCACTTTTATCAGTGGGATGTAGAGAGTCATATCACACATACTACATGGATTCTGACTAGCTGGGAGCTCCTAAATGCTTTGTGCGAGCAATCTTGAACTTGTTTAGGGAGGCAACCAACCATACATTGATTGTGAGAGGTTCACATTATTGTGGCTCTGGCTGAAAGGAGGGCTTCATGGAAGAAGTAGTACATTTTTGGATTAGTTATTGCCACATACCTCACCATTCTGATTTCAAAATTCAGACTTAATATAATACTACTTGACGGGGCTTCTAGAGATGCTATTTGTACCATGTTGCAGACCACAACTTCACATGATAACATCCCTATTCAGACATCTCTCTTAACTGAATAAACAGTTTGTCTCTCTCCACCTATTGACTGTTCTTTTGGTGATATGCCTTTACCACAGTATCTCCATGACACCGTTGCTAACATTTGAAATCTACCGTCCTTTAGTCCATCAAGACAACATACCTATAAGAAAAGTAAAACCCTTCCATGCTCTTTCCCTCACTCCTAACCAACAGCTTAACATCAATATTAACCCATATGAGCATTTCTTCATATAGTTGTTAGTTATCTTACTATGCACCTAATATACCCTGTCTGAAAAAAATGGTTGTTGTAAGCTACTATTCATGTCCTTTTTTACCGGCAGGGCTATTCAAAAAGGTAACTTACACTTGTGAGCAATTTATATGTGTAATTTACTCTCTTACACTTTTGAGTAACTTTACTACTTTTGGCTAGTCACAAAATCCGAGCGAAAAGTTACTCAAAAGTGTAGACTTACATATCTACACCACCTGAAAAAAGGGTTGGAACCAAACACACAAGTGTGCCCAAAAAGAAATACTAGTGTATCCAGCACCACACATGGCCAACCACTGGCACTGCAACACCCTCCCTTCTTTTAGAAATAATGGAGACAGAGATGTTTAAAAAACATACCATAGGAGGAAATGTAGAATTAAATCGAAATATTTAACTTAGTTAAAAATTTAAATAAATATAATTTAATGTTATAAAATATAAAAATAAAACATATCCATTATTTAATTAAAAATATTTAACAACCATTTTTGAATTATAAATTATTGTAACATTATTTTTTATTAAAAGAAATTTAAACTACTGGTGATTAATTCTAAACATTACTTTTAATAATTATTATTGTGTAATAAAAATTGTATCTGTTTACATTCAGTGGGAATTATTTTGAATTAAAAATTCTGAAAAATAATTTTAATTTAATTTAACATATTTAAATTAATTGATGATTTAAATCACAATACATTTAACAGTGCTGTAATATTTTTTGTATTTTGTTCTACATGTAAAATACATATATAACATTAGTTTACATCAATATGTAATATAAAAATATTTTTACAGCTCTGAGCTGAAGTAATGCAGTAGTGTGTTGGGTCCCTTTTTGGCTGTAATAACTTTAGATGTGCAGTTTGTGAATAGCAATGAGGTTACTCTTTTGTGGGTGTGTTCATGCCCCTCCCCAAACATCTCCTTAAACCTCCCTAAACACTTCCTTACCGCTCCCTAAACCCCTGATTTTAGTAGTGAGTATGCACCTTTTTGCAGCCATTACCCTGGTCTCCCCTGGTCTCTCCCACATTTACTAATAAGTAGTAAATTTTCATCTCATGATGGACAAAATCAGCAAGGTGGAGGTGGAGATTTACACTTAAAGGTTTGTGAATAGCAATTTGTAACACTTTTGTAGTACTAGTGTGGTACTACTAAACGTACAACAAAATGTAGTTTGTGAGTAGGCCCCAGTGTGTTCACCTGACCATGTGTCTATACAATCCCCATCAGTTTTTCAGTGCCTCACTGTGGTGGGCTTATTCTCTAAATAATATGTGTATTTATTGTACCACACCAACTCGGAGTATATTTATTAGACTTGAAAGGGATGAAACCAATAGTCTAAAGTTTCTGATATGTTAAAACTGTATCTTACTTATATATAATATTTCTATGCATTAAATTGAAAGTGTCAATGGTCCATTGTATTAATTATGCATTGTAAATACTCAGAGCCTATTCACAAAGGCATTTTTCAGTAGGGAATAAGTACTCCGGTAGTACTACTTCCTATACTCACAAATGCTAATCTCAAATTTCCAGACAGAGAACCACGCCTGCACCTATTTCCTATGTGTGGAGATCTATCGCAAAAGTGTGGAGATCTCTACAGACATAGATTTTAGTAGTAAACATGGGAGGGACAAGGTGGAGTGGCTGGAAAATTAGCATTTATACTACCAAATAGGTGCTGTTTATGGAAATTTAGGGAGGGGTTTAGGGAGGATCATGCAAATAATAAAATACACAACCACAAAAGAGTACAGTAATTGCTATTCCAAACTAGTTACACCCAAATCTACCACAATAGTACTGCTGACAAAACATGCTCAAATCTACTCCAACCAAGCCTTGGAGAAAGTCAAGCATCAAACCAGGCCTGTCACTGGTACAGAAACACACTCTCCTAGAAATCAATGGAGGCAAAGTATAACACTACCACCACATAGGGAAAATAGGAAAGTAAATGGAAAAATAGTTTTTAAATATATAAAAAAATGAAATTTTATGTTAAATAGTTTTTATTTTAACATAGTTTGAAAATATAAACAACATTCAGTTCAGTTCAAAAGACTTGGGGCCAAATGTACGCCCATTCACTTTAGCGAGTCGCAAATTGCGTTGAATTGCGACTCACAATTTGCGACTCGCAAAAGTGAATGTACAACAGTGTCTCAGACACTGTTTGCGATTCCCAATAGGATCGCAAATTGCATGCCTCATTAATATTCATGAGGCAAGCGCAATTTGCGAACCCATTGGTCTTCTTTTCTTCCCAAAATGTTTTATTCGGTTGTCCATGCCACCCCAACTTGACTTTAACTCCATGAAGTAAGGCACTATTTATTTTCTTTGGCCCATTGCCAAGGAGTCTCTCTGTTAAAAAGTTGAAAAAATCTTATTTTTAGCAAGCAAATATTATGTACATTTTTATCGAAGCTTTAAAATAGATTTCTTTTCCTTTTCCTAAATATGTGAACATGCATCTTGATATATGTTAATATGCTGGTATTCTGGAAAATGGGAACTAGTTCAGAGTTGAAATATATTATTGTAACGTTATTCTCATATAACCTTATTATATGATTTGGAACACTTGTAACAGCACTTATAAATTGTCGGCAACCGCGATGAAACATACATCCAAATGATTTGAATGGGTGGTAATAAAAATTATGTTCCGTTTTGTGAGGACGGATGACTGAGGGATTGGGTAAAAAGTTTACAGGTTAGATGGTTGCTGTCCTTGGCCACGGAGTGGGTTGTCTGGGTACGCCGTAGTGGGCGCACAGGAAGATATGGTTGGGATTGTGGAATTGGAAGTTGTGGCTTTGTAAATGGTTCAGGTGGTTTCTTGTTAGAGTTTGGAGAGTGGTGGGTTTTACATTGACTGATTAATTGAACCACTTTTATTTTTTTATTTTTACAATTACATTTTCGATTTTTCAGACCAGTAAAACACAAACCCCAATTACAGTGCAGCAAGAAAGATCCAGTGCATTACAATACATCAGATGAACACATACATGGTTGTTATAAGAGTTACATTAGGCGTCTTTGGTATAGCATTGGAACACATTGTCATTTAGTGCTGGAGTTACAGTGAAGAAGAGATATCTACACCCTAATAGATTCTCTTACATCACTCATCAACCCCAGCCTCCAGTCAGTTCTGTGAAAATGACCCAGCTTTCTGAGCTCTCATATACACTGCATAAAGTTCCCAGATGTCTCTGGGATGTGATTTGGGATGCAGCACATTATTCTCCATCCACCGCATGGGATACTCCCCCATGGGTTGGTCACACAGTCCATTAACGGGAACCGGATGGCATCTCTAATGATGAGCTTCGCGTTTTCATCTGGTTTCTGAAGCAATAGAATAATGTTGTCTATGTAAAATGACTATAGCGTGGGACCAGCCCCACCCGTACCCCCTATGGGGGTAAAATTCCCAAAAGCAGCATGCTAATGGCTCCACCGATAATACAAAAATCAAGGGGGGACAGTGGAACCCCTGTTGCATGCCTCTGGTGGTTATAAACGTATCAGTCAGAGTTTAGTTTATACACACTTGTGCCACTGGGTTCGTGTAAAGTAAATCTATTAGCCTAAAAAAATAAGCTCTCAGCCCAAGCATTCTCAAGACCTCTTGCATATATATCAATTCTTAAGCATCAAATGCTTTTTGAGCATCTACCGGGATTGTGACGGCCGGCAAATTGGGGTCAATTCTGCCATCAATGTATGTAAATTGAGTACGCTGGATCTCTGAGGCACAAAACGCGCTTGGTGTACAATAACAAACATTGCATTAACAGTTGTAATCTCTGGGCAGCATCAATGCTAACATTTTGTTATCAACATTCAGCAAAGACAGTGGGCAATAAGAGGAGCACTGCCCGGGGTTGTTTCCCGGTTTTGGAAGGATCAAAATCACTGCTTCCATCATCGTAAGAGGAAGCATGCCTCTGGCTATTGCCTCAATATATACACCCAAGAGTCATGGCACGAGTATGTCTATGTATTCTTTATAAAATTCTCCTTTAAGGCCATCAATTCCAGGTGCCTTACCATTGGCCAGGGATGCCGTCGCAAATTTAATAACTTCCAAGTTTCTCCTTCCTCTTTACACTTAAAATAATCTAAAATATCTTCCTGTCAGAATTCTGCCATCCTGCCACTAACCGGCGCTCACAAAGGCCCTCTGGGCTGCTGCTTTTATCACTAAATATTACGATATACACTTCTACACCTTGCCTTGACAGATACATTTTGTATTCCAGTCCAGGCTTCGATTCTATTGTCCTGATGAATCATGGTCGTTGTAGTTCCCTCTGTCTTTAGACCCTTCCTATATCACGTCCTGGTGGTGGTTTCTTGTTCGGTAGATTTGTTCCTTGATCCTACAGTTATTTTGAACCCTTTATCTCTGTGTTCTGGACCCATTTCTATGTTTGCTCTGATCCACACTTCGTTCCAGGTTTTCCCATTCCCTGTCTTGTGTCTCCTGGTTTCCTTGGCCTTTCTTCCTACTAGCCTCTGTTCAGCCTTCCCTTCATTGGCGGTTCCATGATTCCCTGCACCTGGTTAATTCCTTGCACCAGTCTCTCTCTCTGCACCTGTGCTCCTCCCCTGAGCCTCCAGCTATTTCAGCTCTATGAGCACAGAGTGCGTCAGCTTTGCAACTGACTCCTGTTGCATCTCCTTGTGCTCTGTGATTCTGCTGCTGTTAATACAGGCTTGTACTTTGATTCTGTTTCCCGTTTTCTCTGAAACCATAGTACTGTTTTTGGCTATTTGTAGTATCTGTTTCTGCCAAAGGTTTTCCTGCATCTCTGTTCCTGTGTTAGCCATACTTCATAGTCTCCTGTTTCTGTCCCTAGTTTTTCTGCATCTCTCTTGGTGTCAACCCTTTCCACACCAACCCCAATCATCAGTAAAAAGTACCTGCCTAAAGAAGAAACATAACAAAACCTGTGCAGCAGTGTTGATAACCATTGTGTGCACTAAACATTTGGGGGAGCCAGAGAGAATGCATCTGACCCAGGCATCCTAGGGATGCCCATTACTAAATAAACAATTTTGACTATCTAGCCACTAGTCCTGTAGGTTTTATCAATGATACAAGATTTCTTAAACCATGCCCCACCACATATCAACATTATACCATATATTCATGCAACAATATCAGATATGGGCAGTGTGAAAATAAATACCAGTGGTGCGGAGCTTCACGTAGTGCACCCTAGCAAAGAGCTATGTAACCATTTATATAATCAGGAACCAGCTGAGGCAGGATATTAACTATGCTAATTATTATTTAACAAGGTATAACCAACATTATTACGATGGGCCAATAGTTTATTATCTGTGCTAGTCATTGTCCGTGCTAGTTGATTGTTGACTTCAATGTCGTTGAGTGCTCGCTAGGCCGGATGCGCCCAGCCCTAAGCTCCCAGCAGGCATGTTACAGGTTTCCAGGTAGTCTAGTGTCACGTCTGTTGGCGTAAACAAATGGACCTTTCTACTGAGTTCCATCTTGAGGCTGACCGGGTATAACAGTATTTGATCGATCGTTTGGGCAACATTTTCTTTATTTTGGGAAATGATTATCATGCCTCCTCCACCACAGGCGTGAAGTCCGAAAAGAAGACCACCTGGGTGCTACCATGTTGCCAGTCCGGCGTGGACCCATTGAGACATAATATTGTGCCCCTATCCCTGTAATTAAGTAGACATGTGATAATTGGTTTAGGGTTTTGTCCTAACTTTGATCTGGGTACCAGGGATCTGTGGGTGCATTCCACAATGAAGGCAGAAGGGAAAGAATACCTACTGAAGATGAAAATAAGCATTTGTTCCACAAAGGTTTCAATGCTGTCCACTTGTTCTTATTCGGGCACCCACATAACGCACACATTAATCCCCTGCAAGCTACCTGTTACCTTACAATATGTTGTTTTCCCATTTCACAAGTACTAGGTCTTTTGACTAGGGGTGAGCGGAGCTCGTGGAGTTGCATTACGTGGAATTCCACAGAGTTACATAAAAACTCTGCGTAATTCCACGGAGTTCTGCAAGCATGCAGAGTTGACTTGATAACGCAGATCCTTATCTTATCTTTTCTAAGGATCTCCAGATCGCCAGGAACTTTTTACCTGCTGAATAGTGTAAAGGGAAGAAAATCCTTTCAACTATGCAATCATCTTAGAACCCCGTTTACCTTAGAAGACCACTGACTCCAAATTCAATTTTATGGGTTTATTACCGCCAGGAATAACTGCACATGCAAGCACCTCAACACGAGGTTAAAGAAATAGATGGGCACTAATACAAATAACATCCTACGCAGAAGTCTCATCCAACTCAGGATGAGAAGAATCGTTAGCTCCAGAAGTATTAGACAAGCAATAACAGCTTCAATCTCTATATTATTCCTCATTTGTCTAAATAAGCATAAAACCATCAGCTGTCCCTACTCTATCATTCAGGGGACATACCTACTTAGCGATTTTCTCAGGCAAGAGTAAAAGAAAAGGTGTCAGCTGTGAAGTCTTCCTAAGAAGTACACTCACATAGCATGTCGAGCTCGTTCTGAGATGCTCCTTCCTAATATTTCCCCCTGTCCTCTCTCCCTGATCTCCTCTACCTCTTCTCTACCCTCCACCCTCGGGGCACTGTCCCTAATACAAATCCCAAAAACAATTAAACACGCCCTTGTTACGCCTCTTCGGCCAGACCTTCCTTCTTGTATATTTCCACCGAAACTCTTACTTCATCCTGGACGGTTAAGATGACCTTGAGTCCCAGGCACCTTCTTCCTTGCAAACATCATCCCTGCATTCCAGTATACTCCCATCTCAATGCCTCCCACCACCCTAACTCGTGAAACAAAGAGCCAGTGTGTTGCTAACGAGGCATATGTCCTTGCACCTGCAACAGAAGATACGTTTCAACAAACTTTTCCCCTCTACACAAGTTTACCAACTGTACCCAGAGAGCCTTTCCAAGGGAAACATTTCTTCCTGCTAAATTAAGCTAACATAAAATGAATCAGGCCTTTCTTTTACGTATATGCAGTCAGGCCTTTACACAATTTAAACACACAATTATGATCACTTCTATAAGCATTAATCCAATACATTTCATATACAGAAAGTGAACTACACGCGCACTTAATATGGTACACGTTGAATACTGCATCTCGATTATACACAGCCTATTTCAATAATACATCATTTTGAATGCGTTTCAATTAAACATTTCAATTGCAAAGTCTAAATAGCACAACTACCCTTCTATTTGCTCTAATAATGCACATTACGACTACATTTTACTAACTATTCATTGATATATATCTGGATATATGCGGGTACAGACTAATGATGATTATGATGCACCCCTACAATTTTTACGAGAGCATAGCGCTCTATCAGTTCCCCCCTTTGATGACTCCTGTCATCACATCTTTTCAACTCCCTTGGAGAAAGAACCGACCTAAACAGTACTCGTTGCCACTCTCCCTGGTCTGCTCTTCTCCAATCTCTTGAGTCTTTGGTATTGACTGTCCTGCAGCCTAGCCATTCTCGTCTCATTTTCTCTCAAAGCTCTCTCAACCCTACCTGCTCGATACCATTTATATGCCTTGATCAGACCCCACAGACAAACCACACAAACCACCACAATAAGGAGAGGTCTCAATATATATCCGAGGAATCCCTTCCCCAAATTCGCAAACCAGCTCCCCACTTGACCAAACCCTTTTCCAACTTTTTCCCAGGCTCCCTCTTCGGTCAAGTCCGCTATTTTTGTGTGAATGGTAGTGATGTTACTTATATATTTCTCCAGATCCTTGCTGCGGTCTGGTATATAAGTACAGCACTCTTGAACCTTCAATAATTTACAGACTCCGCCCTCTTTTGCCAATAAGACATCCAAAGCAAGGCGATTCTGCAAAACCATTGTCCTTATTGACAACATCTCTCCCTCCACCAGTACCAATGACTTTGCTGTATTCATTGATAGTTCATCTATCACAGTCGCCAATCTCCGAATCTTCACATCATTCAAGATCACTTCCAAGCTTGGTATCATTGCCCCAAAGATATCTCCCACTATGACCCCTGCACTCGCACCTCGAATGCTTTCCACCTTCCAAAAGTTCCAAATCCTCTGCATGGTAAATCTTTGGGAAGATTATCCCCAAGTAACACGTACCATACCAGTTCGCAGGCAATCTCACGTAAGCATTCCTTCCACACACAAAGTATACCGTAGGTATCACTTGTACAGGGCCTTGGAGAAAATTCTTTGCTGCATCTGCCATGGTAAAAACATGGTCACAAGTACTCTGTCCCACGGGGACCTTTTCATAGTAGGTCTGATAACGTCTCACACACAGCTTTCCCCTCTGCTCCTTGTCCAAGGCTATAGGACCATAACTTCCTTTTGTTCGGTGCAATGTCTCCTCCTCGGTCCAATCTACTGGACTATGCCCTGTGTCCCGTGTCTGTGTTAGTTTTCTATATCTATCTTCTACCTGATCTACAAACTTCTTTTCTACATCTGATAATGAGCACGTCAAGTTGTGTCAGTGAGCATATGCTGTGTCCAGTTCCAAAGACGGTATGAAGAACTTCCTAAGTCTATCCTCTGACTTATAGTAATCGTACTTATTCAAATGTTTGTAGGCTGGGACTTCAGGAAGCACTGCATCGTAATTGGAAAAGAAATACTCAAACTGATCTCTTTCGTAAAATATACTAAGCAAAAGACTACATGAAATTCCATACGTCAGTGGAAGGTGGTGATATCTAATACCCTCATCCACTGAAGCAGGCAACTGCATACACACATAACAATCCTTCGCATCCATCGCATCCACGTACTCATATAGCAGCTTGGCGTATGCATTAAGCTTAAAATCACTTCTAGACAAATCTACATGCAATCTATGACTTTCTTCTATCAGCAAAGCCTTGTCAGCTCCTAGGTTTACCTCTTTTTGGCTAGGTGTAGTAGGTGTAGGAGTCCCTGGCACCCCCTCCACTGCTAGCTCGTGTGGAACAGTGTATGAGACTACAATTACTATGATTATAGAAACTATCACACCCCCTATAAGTATGCCCACAATCAATTTGGATCTACGATTTGGATCTCCAGCCTCCATGATCTCGAAAGTTCTCGAAAGTTCTTAGTTTCAGCAATGAGCACTCAAAAGTCTCTGTCTTCTCCACACGAGACTTGCTTAACCAACTCGAGCAACACTTCGAAACCTCTGGAAATCCCTCTTTTCAGCTACAGTCTTATTTACATAGTCCAGAAAAAGACTTCCCTAAGTTTTTGTTCCTCTTCGGTGGAAAGTCCCTAAGTTTATTCTTCTTCCACTCGGACCTAGGTTATCTTCTTCTTTAGACTTTTTATTTACAACAGGTTATATTTCATCCACCATAAGATCATCTGCAAGTGCTTCTAATACATGATACAAAAGTTCAAGGCGAAGAATTACCACTTCATGTGAAGACGGCTCAAATCCAAAAGACGGAAATTCGAGTCGATGCAAAACCAATTCTCGGACTTTACTCAGAAGCGGGGGATTCGGCACCGTGAGGGTCAGTATTCCTTCGACTTCGAGTCTTGGTATCAACAGCACCACCTTCAGCACTACGCTTGGACTCTTGCTGACCACCTGCACAGACCTCAGTCTCCCCGTACTCACTACCCCCTGCATCAGTCACTGTGTAAGTCCACTCAGGGGTAGAGTATCTCCGGCAGGGTACTCTTGTTCTTTTCGACCTTCGCCGACCCTCTTGAGTCTGCTCTTCGTCACTTGCTTCTGTTTCAGACGTTTCAGACACTGGAGCAAGATCTCTCTCGGGTGCCAACCTCAGATTCAGTCGCCTCTGTCTTTCAGGCCAACCTTCCTCAATTCTGGTCGTTCTTCCGCCTTCCCCTGCTATACCCAGTGCACCACTTCCTCCTTCTGCTGAATCTGACTCTACTCCACCCTCTTCACCACCTTTGTCTTCTGAGTCAGAGTCGAGGTTTGGGCTGTCGAAGCCCCCTTCAGCTTGTTCTGGTGCACCACCAGCTGTGTCAGCTACCCTTATAGCTTGACTTGTCCTCTCATGTGGCCCTGCCACATCAGCTGGATTTTCATTTACAAGAGGAGCTGTTTCTTCCAAGGGTGCTGAAACTCTGCGGGTATGGGAGGCATGTACCCAGTTCGGCAATCCTCCACACTTCACTGCTGTATTCGTTACCAGTATCACCTGGTACGGGCCTCGCCACCGAACATCCAAACAGCTCTTCCTCACGTGCTTTCGGACAAGCACCCAGTCGCCTGGACACAGGTCGTGGCACAGATCACTCGAAGCCGGAACAGCTGCGGCTTGTACCTGCTGGGACACAGAACGGACCACATCAGATAGTCCTTTACAGTAATCGAGAATCAAGTCATCAGTGATGTTTATCAAAGCTGTAGCTGGTACTGCTGGCAACCGCATTGCCCTTCCCATTAATATTTCGTGAGGGGACCACCCGGTCCTCCTATCTGGGACACTTCGCATGCTCATCAGTACGAGCGGCAAAGCGTCAGGCCACTTCAGGGACGTTGATGAACCCATTTTTGCCATCCGGGCTTTCAAGGTTCCATTGACCTGTTCCACCATCCCAGAAGCCTCTGGTCGGTAACTGCAATGGAGTCTCTGATCAACATTCAATGCGGCACAAAGTAACTTCATGATTTCACTGTGGAAGTGTCTTCCTCTATCTGATTCCAAAGAGGTTGGAATCCCGAATCTCGGGATGAGCTCCCTCAACAATAACTTAGCCACTGTGAGAGTGTCACACCTGCGTGTTGGGTAAGCCTCCACCCACCGTGAGAATACACAAACCAACACCAAAATGTATCTCAACCCATTGCACTTGGGCATTTCCACGAAGTCTAACTGTATTCTATTGAAAGGCCCTCCGGTCCTCCCAATGTGACTAAAGGTGACTACTGTTTTCTTTCCAGCATTCATCTGCTGACACGTAACGCACCTCTGACAAACTGCTTCAGCAATCGCATGAAATCGTGGGTTATACCACGTTTGTCTAAACACTCGCATCATGGCATCTCTACCAAGGTGTACCGGTCCATGTATTAGTCTCGCCATTGGACTCAGCAGGTTCTCTGGCAACACAGCTCTCCCACCACTGGAGACCCAAACATCCACATCCCCTCTTTCACACCCTGCTTTGACCCATCCGTTCCGTTCCTGATCTGAGACTTCATCTTGCAGTCGCTTGAGCTCCTCCCAAGTGTCTGCCATGGCCAACATCATGTTGAGTTCGGTTCTTTCTTGGCTCTCTCCTGTGTAACCCTCTGTAAATATGCATCCTTGTTCTGCACAGAAGCGGGCGACTTCGTCCGCATAATTATTTCCTAAAGACACAAAATCCTCCCCCTTCACATGTGCAGTGCACTTGACAACTGCGATTTCCTTCGGATATTGCAATGCATCTAACAGTTGTGTTACATGTTCTCCATTCCTAATGGGTGAGCCAGATGTTGTCAAAAATCCCCTCTGGGACCATAACTGTCCGAAGTCATGAACCACACCAAACCCATACTGGCTGTCCGTGTAAATCGTGATTCGAATTCGATCAGCGGCCAAACAGGCACGAGTCAAAGCAATGATCTCAGCTACCTGCGCGGAGCGTACTCCTTCCAGGCAAGCGGCCTCAACCACCCCGGAAATGGTACATACAGCAAACGCTGCTCTTAGTTGACCGACACTGTCTCTTAGACATGAACCATCGACAAAGAAAATTTCATCTGGATCCGTCAGTGGTTCATCGACAATGTCAGGTCTCGGTTTGGTGCAAAGTTCAGTTACGTCAAGACAATCATGGTCCGCACAATCTTCATCATCTACATTCGGTATGGGCATTAATGTCGCAGGGTTTAAGACGGAGCACCTTTTCACAGTCACATTCTCTGCGGCGAGTATGACTTGCTCATACCTCGTTAACCTGTTATTCGTTAGGTGCTGAGTCTTAGTCCTGGTCATCAACAATTCAACCGAGTGTGGCACATATACAGTCAAAGGATGACCCATTACAATGCTTTCACATCTTTCAATGCTGATACCTGTTGCAGCAACGGATCTTAGACATCCGGGCAACGCAGAAGCTACTGGATCTAGAGTAGCTGAAAAGTAGGCAACTGGTCTATGGACACCTCCATGGTTCTGAGCTAAGACTGATAATGCACATCCTTCTCTCTCATAACAGAACAATGAAAAAGCCTTGTTGTAATCCGGCATTCCCAGAGCTGGGGCACTGCACAACTCCTCTCTCAGTTTTAGGAATGACACCAAGCACTCCTCGTCCCATGGTACTGGATCACTCACATCCTTGTGCGTAAGCCTCTGTAAAGGTTTTGCTCTCAAGGAAAAGTTGGGTATCCACTGCCGACAATAGCCGACCATTCCCAAAAACATTCTGACTTCTCTCTGAGTGGTGGGCACTGTCATGTTCATTATTGCCTCAATTCGATCTGGTGACACCTTCCTCTTGCCTTTTTCTAATCTGTGTCCTAAGTACTGTACCTCGGTTAGGCAGTACTGTAACTTGTTTGGAGACACCTTGTGCCCATTTTCCGCTAAATGGTTCAACAGGGCTACTGTGTCTATCCTGCAAGCATCTTCCGTTTCTGAGGCAACAAGCAGATCGTCTATGTACTGCACGAGAACCGAGTTCTGTGGTAATACCAGACTCTCAAGATTCTTTTTCAAGATCTGATTAAAGATCGATGGACTTTCTGTATACCCTTGAGGGATACGACACCATGTTAACACACGATTTTCCAGCCGGAACGCAAAAAGAAATTGGCTTTCCTCATGGAGCGGTATCGAGAAGAATGCTTGACACAAATCAATGACAGTGAACCACTCGGCTTCGCATGGGATCTGAAACAGTATCACTGATGGATTCGGTACCACTGGACAGCAAGGGACAACTATCGTGTTGACCCTTCGCAGGTCTTGCACAATCCTTAATTTCCCGCTCGGTTTCTGTAGTCCCATAATAGGTGAATTACATGGGCTACCTCTGATCTCCTTCAGAATGCCTTGCTTGACAAAAGACTCGATTACAGGTTTAATCCCTGCGATCGTTTCAGGCAACAGATTGTACTGGGGCGTTCTAGGGAACTCAACATTCTGTTTCACCTGGATCTGCACAGGTTCAACTCCCTTGATTAGTCCTATCTCTTCTCCGGTGAAGTCCCACACCTCGGGTGACACGGTATCTCTCAAATCCGGTGGAAGTTCCTCCACGGTCACCATTGGATACAAGTTTATACACAGGTGCTGATTAGCAACCTTAAAGGTAGCATCATCATCCCTCGTCTGAACCTCCACTCCCCTGGGTGTGCAATAAATAGTGCAGTTCAATTTGCATAACAGATCTCTTCCCAGAAGACAAACTGGACTCGTATCGCACACCACAAACTGATGTCTAGTTTGGAAGGAACATATCCTCACTGGAATCAGTTCGGTCAGTGGGCTGTTTATTCTTTTGTTCGCTACTCCAACAAGTTGGATCGATTGTCCCGAGAGGGGTAGGTTGGGGACTACTGCAGATCTTACAGTAGACCGGGTAGCACCAGTGTCAACCAAAAGCATGGTAGGATGACCATCAATGTCTGCCTCCACAAAAGGTCCTCTCTGGTCTACCTCCAAAACTGCTCCAAGTGTGCAGTCTTCCTCCCCCCTCAGGCACCGTCAGGATAACGGGTCTGGGCTGTACTCATCATACCCTTCGAAAAGGGGCATCTGCTGGTAAGTCCGTATTCCCTGAGAGATCCTTGGTGGCTGGGGGACCGATACGTGTGGATTATATGTCCCCCCTTTCATTGATCTGGGTTTCATCACAGTGTTGACTACCTCCGCCACAGGTGCCTGAACCCCTTCTACCTCCTGTTGCACTTGGTTGGTTGGGTTCGAGGGGCACTCGCGCTTCCAATGCCCGATCTGGTGACAAAGATGACACGCTGTGGTCTTCTTCAGTGTCGCCACATCCACCCCCGTCTTGGGATCGATCGGTTTCCCCTTTCCCTGACCTTGCCCATTCTGGTTCCCTTGGTAATTCCCTTGTCTTCTTCCTAGGGTCCCTCCACTAGGCTGGACCTGAGCTGTCTGCATCTGAACGAGCATCAGTTTGTCCTTTAGCTTCCGATGCTTCGAGTCCACTTCATCGCTACAATACCTCGCATACCGCAAGATTCCATCTACCGGCTTGTTCTGCCAACAGATCAAATGGTGCTGTATCATGAGGCTGACCTCCGATCTCAATCCCAAAACAAACTTTGAGACAAACTGTCCCATATCCTTCGGGTCTAAGGCATCTAATCCACTATACTGTTTAAAAGCTTGCAAGAGTCTTTCATAATATTCGTGCACCGTCTCCTTAGGTTCCTGCACAGTTCGGTTTATCTTAACCCAATCAATATCTTGAGGCGAAATCTTCAGCTTCAACCATGTGATCACTTGCTCAAATTTTTTCATAACAAGGGGTGACGGACCATTTGTGACAGCATCCCTTTCAGGTTCACAGGTCAGCCACTCAACGGCGATTTTACAAGCTGTCCACAAATCTCCAGGCACCACTATGTCAAACAAGGTGTTCAAATCAGTCCACAGCACCTTCGAAATGTTAACAAACCGCTCAACCTGTTTGTACCACTCTATGGGTTTCTCCCTCAGCCGAGGAAAGTCATTTGTAAACGCAGCCAAGTCACCTCTACTCCACAGCACATGCACGTACCCTCCGTTCTGTACTTCCCGTAAAGGAAAGTTTCCGACGCCCGTCGCACCTCCCCCCGGAGGCGGCGTTTCTCCTACAATTTTCTTTGCTATTTTCTTCTTTGACCACCTTTCCTCCCATTTGTCCAACAAATTCCATATACGCATCCCTACAATCAGATCTTTAGTATGCGTCCTTAATCCTGTGATCCTTTTCTCCTCCAGTTCCTGATCACTATATTGCAACCTATGCGGTCCTTGCAACGTTTTTGTTTTATTCAAATCTACCTCATATCTCCTGGCTAATGCTGTCAATTTCTCATGTGCTATCCTGACTTTCCGAGTCACATCTTTTGCTATGAAAAGCAGCTCATCTGGCCCATAAATCTCTATTCTCTCCAAAGGCAGGCTTCCACTAATCATTTCGTCTACCTCCGCTTTTAGTCTTACTACGTCTAGCAACCTTGCCTGTACCGCACTCTTCAGTACTTCTTGGCAAGCTGCTCCATCACGCTCATCATAGTCACTATTTTGTCCTTGTGACTTATTCCCTTCTATCGTACTCCTGGAACTTGGTCTATCTTCCGAAACATCTTGTCCCCTATCGCCTGGCATCCTATCACTTTGGTTTCTTACTGTTGGTGTCCACATCCTCAAAGCTGACTTAGATTCGTGTAAAGATCTTGGTCTGACTGGTCTCTCATCCTCCTGCCTAAAAGAGGAGTCTGCAGTGGCTGGTAATGGTGTGCTTGTTTCTAAGGGCTTCGGGAAGTGAACCACTTGTACTCCTAAGCCCTTCCCTCCCGCACTGGTCCCTTCTCCCCCTGTCATCTGCATTGAGCTTTCTTCACTCGTTCGGTCTGGATCATATACCGATACTATGGGACCAATGGTAACCGGTACCGTCAAGGAGTCCGGTAACCGCATATTCCCAATGGAAGGCTGGGTTCCCGCTCCTTCTTTTCCTGTGGAAATTTTCCCCACTACCCTCATGTTAGTCTGATTCTGTAACTCGCCAGTTTCTACTGCTGAAGCAGATTTTCCCTCTTCTGAATCTGGATTAAATGGAGGTGGTCTCTCTGCTAGCAACCTATCTAACAGGCTGTCATCTGTATCACTGTCGTCTTCTTCAGCCCACCTCTTCTTTGCTTCTCCTACATTTATCAACAGTGGAAACAGCCTGTCCCCTTCAATAGTTTCCACTCTCCACCTTTTCTCAAATGCATCCCATCTCACATCTTGAAATGCCCTGATCGATTTCTTCACCCTTTCCTGGCTCTTATCTCTTTTCCTGTCTAACGTTGCCCTAATCCATGCATGTAGCGCCTTGAACTGTGTCGGTCTAGGCAGTGGTCGTAAAGAAGCCATTATAGTCTTTAGCTGGTACAACACTTCCAACCTGAAAGTGCCATAGCGTGGGAAAGTCAATTCTCCTTCCCCTTCTGTCATTTTATGCCAGTTCTCAAGCCAAATTATAGTATGCAATCCTATTTCGTAGCCATATAATGTGCCAGCGTATCCTCGGGAGGGGCTTCCTCTCCACCCCGAGTAACCACATGTCTGTCACCTCTGCAAAGTTCTCGTAAAACTTTAAAACATTTCATGGTAAAGCAGATGTCTGTTCGCACCCAGTATTTCGTTTTTTTACTTCCTGATTCAATCCCCCAATGCCAGTGCGGCTCACACCAACCGGCCTATCGCAGCGCGGCACTGTCTGACGTCACTCTTCCTCCGCTCGCAGCAGTTCCCCTCCTTGCTAATTCTCTCGTTCTCGTTCGCACGTGTCCCAATCACACTCTGAAGCAATGGTCCGTTCTACCGAACAATTACCTCTCTGACTGTCGGTCCTCCAATGACCGATCAGCCTCTCGAAATTGTTGACCTCAATCTGGCAACTGTCTGTCCGCGAACGACCGGACAATCACCTCTAATACAATCGATAGGATTCAACCGCTCAATATTCTGCACACAACAACCTATGACCAGCGTCGGTTATTCACACACTCACACATGTACTCCCTACCTTCAGTAGTTTGATCAATGACGTCTCATGATCCCCACAATCTCTGGTCAACGATCTCTATTCTGGGTGTCTTCCACACCACAATATCTCTCGGCCCCGCGCGCGCACACGGTCCGATCCTCAATCACACGACTCTCATTCCAACTCCGCAAGACATCACACAACAATTAAACACCGCAATCTAACAAACATCACCCTGTTCATACTCACTCTACCACGAACTGCTACTTCTGTCGCACCGTCACTCTCCATCAGTTTTCAGCGACCGCCAACGTCCTCCTCTTACGATCCACTGGATCACCATCACTGGGGTTCTATGGGGCAATTAATCTCTTATCCTAATCTAGATCTCCCCTTACTATCAGATGAAACCATCCTACTCTGCTACCAACTAATAATGCAGATGCTTATCTTATCTTTTCTAAGGATCTCCAGATCGCCAGGAACTTTTTACCTGCTGAATAGTGTAAAGGGAAGAAAATCCTTACAACTATGCAATCATCTTAGAACCCCGTTTACCTTAAAAGACCACTGACTCCAAATTCAATTTTATGGGTTTATTACCGCCAGGAATAACTGCACATGCAAGCACCTCAACACGAGGTTAAAGAAATAGATGGGCACTAATACAAATAACATCCTACGCAGAAGTCTCATCCAACTCAGGATGAGAAGAATCGTTAGCTCCAGAAGTATTAGATAAGCAATAACAGCTCCAATCTCTATATTATTCCTCATTTGTCTAAATAAGCATAAAACCATCAGCTGTCCCTACTCTATCATTCAGGGGACATACCTACTTAGCGATTTTCTCAGGCAAGAGTAAAAGAAAAGGTGTCAGCTGTGAAGTCTTCCTAAGAAGTACACTCACATAGCATGTCGAGCTCGTTCTGAGATGCTCCTTCCTAATATTTCCCCCTGTCCTCTCTCCCTGATCTCCTCTACCTCTTCTCTACCCTCCACCCTCGGGGCACTGTCCCTAATACAAATCCCAAAAACAATTAAACACGCCCTTGTTACGCCTCTTCGGCCAGGTCTTCCTTCTTGTATTTTTCCACCGAAACTCTTACTTCATCCTGGACGGTTAAGGTGACCTTGAGTCCCAGGCACCTTCTTCCTTGCAAACATCATCCCTGCATTCCAGTATACTCCCATCTCAATGCCTCCCACCACCCTAACTTGTGAAACAAAGAGCCAGTGTGTTGCTACTCGAGGCATATGTCCTTGCACCTGCAACAGAAGATACGTTTCAACAAACTTTTCCCTCTACACAAGATTTACCAACTGTACCCAGAGAGCCTTTCCAAGGGAAACATTTCTTCCTGCTAAATTAAGCTAACATAAAATGAATCAGGCCTTTCCTTTACGTATATGCAGTCAGGCCTTTACACAATTTAAACACACAATTATGATCACTTCTATAAGCATTAATCCAATACATTTCATATACAGAAAGTGAACTACACGTGCACTTAATATGGTACATGTTGACTACTGCATCTCGATTATACACAGCCTATTTCAATAATACATCATTTTGAATGCGTTTCAATTAAACATTTCAATTGCAAAGTCATAATAGCACAATTACCCTTCTATTTGCTCTAATAATGCACATTACGACTACATTTTACTAACTATTCATTGATATATATCTGGATATATGCGGGTACAGACTAATGATGATTATGATGCACCCCTACAATTTTTACGAGAGCATAGCGCTCTATCAGACTTTTTTGCCCATTGCCCAGCACATCCCATAAGAACACGCCCAGTCAGTCATCAAGTGCTGAGTAATATCTTAACAAGAATTTAAAGAAGGCCGAAGACAGCCGGGTACAGCTGATCACACACGTGCCATACCGAGTCAATTTATTTTGCTTTTTTTAAATGCATTGCATGCCTATGGAAGCAAAAAGGGAGCATGCACTCTTTCACTATCTATCTGCACAAGTCTGAGAAGAGCAGTAAAGCTGAACATGAGGCAGTTGGAAGAGGGATGATATAGAAACTCACCTTGTAAAGAGTAAGTTCCTCCTCTCCAGGGTCGGACTTGTTGGCTGGGCACCGGGTTGTAGTGCTGCTGCTGATTCTGTGAGTTTTCACCCTGAGCTGGGAGCCCCCATTGAGAAGTGCAGTAATACTTTACACCAGAGGCACGTCCGACGTAGCACGCTGCGAGTGCAGACATTTTAGATTGGGAAATGCCTCAGTCATGCTGCTGAGCCCGCGAACACTTTAGGACCATTATAGGCGCTGCTGATCACCCAAATCAATACGTTGATTCAAACTAGAGTGTAAATGACACAGCTGACGCGATGCTCATTTAATTTGCTGCATAGATCCAGTAAAAGACGCTGCAGCATCATGGTTGGAATGTGGGCGAAAAGTGAAAACTATGAGTGAGTGCTGGTAAACTCCACTATGCAGCGGTTTGTGGAGTTTTTTCAGAACTCCGCGCTCAAAGCGGAGCGTGGAGTTGTCCAAACTACACAACCACCCACCCTTACTTTTGAAATGGTGGCCAGTTTACGAGTGTGGTCATGTGAGGAATCCTCCTCCACTGAAATCCTGTTTTCTGCCTCGCATCAGTTGTGTGTCGTAGTTGTCCATGCGTTCATTGAAATGGTCAATCCGTATTGTTAGGTAGTATACCTTTGAGTCCATGTTTTTTTTACCCTCTTTCAGCTTCTAAAGCAGCCCCACCACTTCTGACTCATTGGGTTGTGTGGACACCTGTTTTAAGTCTTCCACCTGATTAGCCTCCTGTTTTTGTAAAACTGGATCCTCAGTTTCCTCTGATCTGTTTGACCTAGGTTATTTCAAATTCAGATTGGCAGTACCCCATGGGCACTGCGTCCCCTCTGTCAGTCACCAAGCAATCGCACCTAGTGCAGCTCTTTGTTGACCTCAACATGTACTGCTTCTCGGTGGCCCCTGGGGGTGGGGGGTCCGTGCTGCCATCGATCTTCTGATCAGTTAAGGCAGGCATCTACTGACAATCTATGCGCCAGCTGATTGTTACTAGTGGTATTATTATATGGCCCACACGGGGGTCTTATGGACTGTAGAGAATCACGGCTCCATTGTTGTTAAGTGCAAAGCTAATAATGTCCCACCATCCACCAATACCTTGGACCTCTCCAGTGCAGTACCCCTTGAGCTACAGTGCTTTGGCGGAGCCCCTTGGAGCCAAATGCGACAGTCTGGAGCCCAGAGGACTCAGCTTTCGCCAGGACACAGGTGCATAGTGAAGAGTGGGGGAGGGCCACCACACGCTCTATCTGCACCGTGCAACAAAGTCAAGAGGCCCAACTGTGCACTCGACCGTGCCACGGGCCCTAACAGGACACAGGCTGGGTCCCCGTAACGTGCTCACCACTCTCAAAGGCCTTCCAGGTAGGGTATCAACTCTCTGTCATTGATATTTCTCTCTGGTTTTCCCTCCCGAGGCACTGGTTCCAAAGGTGCTGATGCAGCCCTCATGCAGCCACCACTTGCTTCCTGACAGGCCCGAGTACTTCCGTTCTCGTTGGCATTTGTCCCCAGCACCAACATTCACCTGCAAGCTCCAGCCCCGAGCAGCCTTGTGGACACTGTGCCCATGGGCACAATGTCTCATTGTACCTGCACATCTTCCGGGCACTGCTAACCCACTCCAACACACCTCCAGGGCAGCTCTGCAGCAATGGTGAAGCTGGCACAGTCCTGCAATGGCTCCAGACTGCGATAGCCTGGCCCAATACTCCTCAGTCAGCGCTCAAAAATTGAAATTACCACAGCTTGGACAAACTCAGTGTCTCATTTGGTCTATGCTGTGACTTTTGCGGGGAGGATCGGAGGATTACAGGGTCTATGTTGGGGGCTGTGTTATTTGGGCCAGGAAAGTTTGTCGATTAGGTGGCCATCTTATTGCGCTTTTCTCTAGTACCCCCATAAACCGCTTTTAAAGGTGACTCCTACGTGACCAATAGGTGTCCTGGCACTAATAACAATTCAGTAACAATCAGTAATAATGCTAAGGGTGACTGAAAGGGGGATTACAGTTTAAATAAGTGGGTTTTAGGAGTTTCCTGAAGACAGGAAGAGAGGAAGAGTAACTAAGAAAGGCAGGTTATTCCAGACTTAAGACATAAGGTAGCAAAAGGAAAGGTCAACTTTCCTCACTTTCTCAATGTGTGGGATTCAGAGCACATTGGCAGAAGCAGAGCACAAGTGTCTCTGCTTGGAGCATCATTATAATAGTTTTTTTATATATGTCATGTTATGTAGATTTCTGGAATGAACTATCACTGAGGAGGGTATACTGGTGCTGAGCAGGTGTTAGTCTAGACACACCTAGGGCCTAGTGGGACTTCTTGAAAAGACAGGTCTTTAGTTTCTTGTGGAATTCAAGCAGTGAGTAGAAGGCTCTTATGTGTATAGGAAGGTCATTCCACGCTTTAGGAGTGATGTACAAGAAAGCTCGACGGCTGGATCTGGTTTCCCGTATGTGTGGGATTTGTGTGGATCTGGATACACGAAGGTGTCTGGAACGTTTGTGGAAGCAAATGGTATTGTTGGCCTATGCTGTCTCAGGATGTGTATTGTATCGTCAGTGCAAGAGAAAAATGGTAGGCCAAAACAGCTGGTGTGAGTTGCCTGGGCACCTCACACAAATTGAAAAGTGTTGGGGTTAAGTGATGAACCCTGTGGGACACCACAAAATATAGATTAGAACTGTGATAGGAATTGCATGAGAAAAACTGCTTGGGTTCAATCAGGTAAAAAAGAAGACATCCAGTCTAAGATAGAACCCCCCCTCCTGCAAGCACTTACAGGGTGGTGGTGTGCCTTTTTGGAACAAGGCTGTATTACAATCCCAGCAGGTTGTTCATTACATTGAGGGTTGGCACCATGGAGATTTTAAGAGGTAGAGTTTTGAATGGGGAAGTGTACTTCCTCACCATGGTTTTGTTCTCCTTTCGGTGATGAACAGAAAGGGAGAATTGCACCTGCATTGGAGGAGGTAGCAGGGAAGTCATCAGGGGTAACTATAAGAAAAGATGTGGGCTGTAGAGAGTCATGTGTAGCTGGTACAAGCATCCGTGCTTTAGTAGCTGTTGGCAGGAGACTTGAAATTCATAGTAGTTGAATTGGAAGTAGAAAGCTGCATGCCTTTAAGGACTTCTTTGCGATGTTATCATATGTGATAATAATAATCTTCTCCTCTTCCTCCTACTGTGGAGGCCACAGACATGACAGTTTGAGGAGGATTTGGTTTTCTCCTAGGATTGCATGCCGTTCTCCGATTGTGAATGGTCAAGCATCAATGTCAGGCTCATCTGCCCTAGGAGCCAAAAATACAAGGCTCATAGAAGTGACATATTGATACACGTTTATGATCCATAGATGATATTTGATTATTAATAAGCAGTGCAGTAAACACATATTGATGAATTTATTGCCTAAAGCATTATAGTAGCAGCATCTTATTGTTGCATTAAAGAAGCAATATATCTTACTTGCCACCAACAAAAGCAGAACACTTTTCAAGACAGTCAAGCATTGCATCATCCCTCTGCCGGACCATTCTAATCCCCTTCACTACACAGAACGTGCAAAGACATCCACCTCTTTTTCAGTGAAAAATACAGAAGATCTAACAGCACATCAACAGCATCAATCCTGTTTCATCTATTCGGCCCATGCCTTTCCATAGAATATCACAATGGTGATACTTCAAAGCCCTATCTCTTGTAAATCTCTTTGATGTACTCCACTTCCTGCAAGCATCTTCCTATGATAATGTTGTCTTACTCTCGTCCTTTATCAGAGCTCTCTCAGGGGATGATCACTCACTGCTAATCACCATTTTCAATGCCCCCTCTCTCATGGCATCTTCTCAGGAGCTTTGAAGAGAGGGCAGATCCTCCCACTCCTAAAGAAACTTACACTAGACTGATGATCTTGCAAACCTATGGCCCATCACTCAACTACTAATTACCATTCATCAGCAAGATGATTGAAAAGTAGTCTATGTTCAACTCCGAAATCATATTCATGCTAAAGATCTCCTGCATATCTACCAATCTGGCTTAAAATCAGGCTACAGCATGGATACCATATATTACACATCATAGACAATGCCCCCCTGACCAACCATCAAGCTAACCCCTGCCTCCTATTAGTGCTGGACTTCTCAGCTGCCTTCGAAATGGTTGACCAGACCAGCCCACCCGTGTATGCACCCTGGAGTGTTGAATCGTATTTACCAGCAATTTTTGGGGGTTTTCCTTTCATTATGATGGTTCACTCGGCATTGCCCGGTCCCAAAAGACCTCTAGCACCTGTGTAGTTCCCCCGGGTTCGATCCAGCCCCCTGTCATCTTCAACATGTACATGGAGCCACTTGGTGGTCAACTCTCAGATAACATCATCGAGATTCACTAACTAAGAAATGCAAAAAAGAAAAACAAGGCAGCCTGCCTTTTCCATCTATGCACCCAGGATTAGGAACAACATTGCCTTAACCATTAGAGCCACCCTTAGGAAAGAGTTCAAGATGCACCTCACCTCTTTGGAATACTACATCACAATGTATTCATTTTCCACAAACCAGCTACCTCGCCTATCAACCAGTGCCTTTATGCTAGTCTCTTACCCCGTAAAGTGCTCCACTGAGTTCTGTACAGGGCCACGCTACAGAAATACCACATAAATGCGCACATGTATACTTGGTATGCTGATAGATGTTTGCTCTGTGGACAGACATTTAACTGCCAGCTTCTGAATGTGCGATAATGTCATAAAAGGTAATTATACATGGAAAAGACTTGTTATTGAATGTGTGCTAATGGTTCCAAAGTTGGTGTTTTCACCGAAAAGAGGTCTAACTGAGAAGTATTTCTTGTAGTTCGCAGTGCTGAATCAATTTACAGGATATTTAGCTCCCTAAACAGATAAACAACTTTAACACATCATTGCATATTCGCTTTCAGTGCTGGTAAAAAATGCTTTCACAATGACAATGCTGCCCTTACACAATTAGTTAACACAATTGAGGAGCTCACCATTGCAGGCCCATCCTTGATGCAAGCATCTATCAATGAATCCTCCACAGTGTGTGAAAATAAATATTGTAAATGTAGAACCCTGTCAGCAAAAAATGTCACTGTTCCTATTTGCACTTTGTTTTCTTTTCTTATAGATGTCTTTTTAAAGTGACTCTGTAGTGCCAACTTACTGCAAAAGAAAAGCACATTCTAGAATGTATGTTTTTAATTTCCTATAACATGCTTTGCTTTTAAAAATTGATTTAATATAATACACATTTTTCATAAAACAGATTTATGAATATTAGTACCCAGCAACAACATACTTTTCTCAAAATATTTACAGACATTTCTGCAGTCTCAGTATAAATACTAAACAGATGCTATTAAAATGCTCTTAATCTTTCTGAAGGGTACAAAAAGTAATAGTTTAATTTAAAAAATTACATAATGAATACATAATGTATAAAATGGTTCTATACTGTCTATTCGGGGTTCAGATGCCATTTATAAACCATTTGGCTTCCAGGTTTGTGGTTTATAAATGTCACCAAAACACCTCAGTGGCAGTATAGACCCATATTGCAGTTATAAAGTTTAAAGTAATGTTATAGTTAGGTGGTAATAAGATCTTAACATATGTTATGAAAACTACAGAAATTAATTGGGAAAAAATACACTATTACAATGCAGCTACGGTTAAAAAAATAAAGCCTTAGTACTACTGAAATCCACCAGTTATAGTTCAGTGAACTAACTGTAACATGCACCTCGTCAAGCAGTGCTTATTGCCTCCCATATTTCATCACTCATGACATGTTAAATTACATCATTGCTGACATCACTGATGACATCATTCAACAATTGTGACAGTGGGCTATAGGCTTTCAGCACTGGGAGTAATTCAGCTAGCTACACCTCTGGCCATTTTTCTCTGGACCTGCGGTACCGAAATGTCTTACAGGAGCAAAAGCTCCTGTAATCAATTTGAATTGAGTATTTTTTTAATATTTGATTCCTGGTCTATCCACCTCCTAATGCTGGTTTACACAGTATGCTAAACATGAAGCATGCAGTCATACAGACCATATTGGACCTTTTCCCTCTAATGGTCTATGACTCCTAAAAATTCAGGCTCCATGAGGAAGTGGGGGTGGGGCGATCCCTGCCCTCACACTTACAACAAGGCAGGGATCACCACACCCCCACTACCTCATGGAGCCTGAATTTTTTAGGAATTGGTATTTAACACATTCTGTAGAAAATCTGCAGATTTAGTCGGTCCTGAAGAAAGCCTGCTGACCCTGAGTGGCACTTGTAACAGGCTGAAACATGTCGACCTTACTGAGCTATAGATATTAGGGGTCATTGCACTCATAGAACATCACACTGTTTTTATCCCAGCTAAAGGACCTTATTAATAAACAAGAATTAGGACCCTGAAGGCTTTTTTTAACTTGCACTTAGGTTTTAGTATGAGCTCCACTTACAAACCATGTTGAGCCCTCCCACTCACACTAGGTGCAGTGGGTGAGGATCTGATGATGAAGCATGCCACTGGTGGTAATAGTGGGTGAGGATCTCTTTCCACTTTGATATTTGTTTTTACGCGAACTTGACCCGAAAGTATCAGAGCGCTTTACATTAGCACCAGTTGCATTACACAAGGATACGTAGGCACGGGGAGATTAAGTGATTTGCCCAGAATCACAGGATGTTGACCATCATTGCCGAGACTCGAACCGGTTCTCCAGATTAGAGATCGACCGCTCTAGCCATTAGGCTACATCCTCTAATATTGAGACCAGTTAATTTGACCTCTTAAAATGTTAGGAGTTCATCAGTTGTGAGGCTTTCCCTCTTTTGTGTAATGATTACAATGTTTAAGGGAGGCTGATGGTTGCCCCAATTTAGCTTCACACTACTCCCTTGTTTTTCTACGTTGCAAACAAATAGCCACTATGCATGACCTCTCTTTTGATTGACCTTCGCAAAAATAGCCACCCTCATCAATGTGCCTATAAAAAAGATCTGTGTGTCACAAGCAGGGATGTCTTGGTCTCTCATACCTCATATGTTTTCGAAACGAGTATCACTGAGTTGGCCAATCTTACGGCTTACTGATCAGTGGACATACAGACAAACCAGGTACACATCCAAGTGTGGAACTTGTAACCAATGGAGTCAAATGCAAAAATCCGACAGAAATATATAGAAAAATTTATTTTTTCAGCTGAAAATAGTGAAATTACATTTCACAAATGCTCACATCCTGTCAAACTAGGTTAATGTAAGTACACTTATGTTATCATGCCTCTGAATGACACAGTTGGTTTAAAGTGCATAGTACCAGTCAGGGAGTGCTGTTACCTTTTATTTACTAAAATGCTCAGGCCAGTTCCAACTGTGATCCAAACATTTTTGACTTAGCTTAGGAGAAAGTGTAAAGTTTGGTGAAATATGTATCAAAAGGAGGTGTATATCCTCCATGAAAAACCATATCAAGAAGACATTTTCTTTGTGCATGTCAGGTTCTGGTCATACTCTGAAGGTATTTATATGCCAATCTGTGGCATTATGTATTCTTCATAGCATAGCATTGCTTATCACACCACATGGAAACATATAATAGTCTATTATGACAAAACATAACTAACACTGAAAAAAGCTGAGTTTCAACACAATAAAGGTACAGCTTTCTAGACAGCCTATTCTTTGAAGAGTTATTTTTCTAACATGTTAAATACTAGTGCTCACCGTCGTGCACACTGTTGAAGCCTTTTTTTATTGTTGAAACATTAAATGTTGTCTATCATTCTAGCAATGAGTGTGCCCTATTATTTTTGTGCAGGCGTGCCAGCTTCTGATAAGTGTGAACATTTTCGTGAATATATTTTATTTTTACCCTCAAAGAAGAGAGCTCAGCGGCTGCTTTAGGTTCCCGCATGCAGTGCAGTTAAGGATGGCCTGTCCTCTGCCAGAGACTCATTTTCAGCTTTGAGATACGGCGCAGAGCCTCTTTGCTGACCCTTGATGCTAATTTGAAAATGTCTCTTTTCCCCTTAAGCTCCTCTCCTTCTAGATGTCAGCCTGTTTCCTTTTAAGCACCCCTCCATTTAGATTAGTAGATTAGTCCTTTTTCTCTTCAAGAGTTCTGACAACCTTATCCACACTCGACATCCTTCTTTCACACTAGCATAAAGCTTATCGATTTAAAAGCCGAGAGTGGCTTCAATTTCAGCCCAGCATGTGTCATTTTCAAAGTCAGAATCATCTTCTGCCATGGTATCACATTTCTTTTTTTTTTTAGCTGATATAAGCTCTTCATGTGACCTCAGCCACAGCAGCAGGCACCACATGCCCAGTGTTATCCAGAGCAATTTGCCTATTCTCACTGATGCATCTAGCAAATGTTCCAGCATCTCTCGAGTTATTTTACCAGTGTGAATAATGATAGCTCCCTATGTGCCTCACGGAGGTTTATTCACCATCAAGAGTGTCGGAAATATCCTGGACATATAAAGAAATGCTTGACATTGAAATAATCCTCAGCCAGGGCGGTAACATCGATCGAAGAGGAAGCAATTAAGGGGCATATTCTCAAGAACGTGTGATAACCATCGCAAATTTAGCTTAACGCAACTTTGCATATCGCAGTCCATCGCGAGAAAATAACACCGTCTTAACGTCCAATTCCCAACCTGGCGGCACCATGCGATAGCAGCATGATAACGTGCCAAATGACCGCGTAAAAACCAACGCGACAAACAAAAAATGCAAAACACGAACGCCCAAAAAGTTGCGATGCCACAAAGCGCGATACCAAAATCAGCGAAAACCAGCGACAGGCCAGCAATACCCATGCGTCATGCGTGAAAATGACCTATAAAATAAAAAATAAAAAACCAGCAAAACCAATTCAAACTGCGTAGCACCATGGATGCACCCGGACCGAGTGCAGAGGACAAGCCGAACTCCACAAGCCCCACGGAGGACCAGCATGGAACCCCATGTTCGGGGAAGGGCAAGGAGAAGAGGAAGAGCAAGACGGGGTTCAGTCCGCAGGAAGACCGGATCATCATCACGGAGGTGATAGAACACCATCAACAACTGTTCGTCACCTCCACTGCGGCACTGGCAACCCAAACGGAAATATGGCAGTCCATCGTCACCAACGTCAATGCAGTCGGAGTGTCGAGGAGGTCAATGGAGGATGTCAAGAGGCGCTGGCATGAAGTGCACAGCCAAACCAAGGAGAAACTCGCCGCCAACAGGAAGGCACCAACGGCGACTGGAGGTGGGAGTCCTGCGCCACAGGAGGAGCTGGATGAGCTGGAGGAAATGGTGGCCACAGTCATCAGTGTGGAGACGGTGGCAGGAGTTGGGGGCGTGGACACAGCTCGACATGACCTGACCCAACAGCAACAGGGTGAGTAACCACCAGGGACTGGGGGACAGGGGGAGTTGGACACAATGGCACACATGCACAATCATGTGTAGCACACTGCACACACACAATGACTGTGGAACATGTCCTTGGTACCCTTGCAACACTGCAGCACACATACAAACACCAAGTAGGCCCCCGTCCACCATGTGCACATATGGGCCCCCTCCAAATCCCCAACGACACAACCGAGCCATGCACATGTGATGAATCCAGAAAAGCAGCGGCTGTGTGAGCCACACTGACCATGCAAGTGACACTGCATGCCCGATAGCATGGCAGTAGCCAAAAAACATGACATGGTGCACGAATCGACATGGAGGTGGCCCAGTGCGGATCACATCCATAAAGGAGCAGGTCACACTCTGACATATCCACATGCACCCACAACCCATGCCGTCCAATACACGCAGCAGACGAACAATGCACAAGGCCACAAAATCTGTCCAAGAGCACATATGACCCAAGTCGCAAACATTTCAGCAACCGAAAAGCACACAATTCAAAGGCACACCGCCTCAAAGGGATAAGGGGACACGAAATCAGAGCTGCAGGGGCAACTCCCCCACAATGCAGCACACACACATAGCAATCACAGAACATCAGCAATGATGGCAATGTGGTACAAAGTGCAACACCTACACCACAGGACAGAGGACACAACAGGTTCCGCTTGTGTGTAGTAACTGTCCACTCACATCTGGCATTGCCTGACACTGTGTGATGATAATGTACGGGTACTACCACACATCAGTCATGTAGTCGAAAATCCCACTGTCTGCCATCAAATAGCCAGCTCCACCAAAACAGTCACAATGTATATTGGCATGCAGTCTGAATGTAAACATCTGCAAAGCGTCAACATACATGGGAAACTCTGTTAACCTGCATCTCCCCTTTACATTGCAGAGGGACAATCAACACCTCCTGCAGAGTAGACCACACATCTCATCAGTGATGATGAAGAGGACAACCTGCACATATGTCAAGACACCCTCCAACGGCTAATGGACAGCCTCCGCACCCCATCCCCAGGAGCAGGGCAGGCCAGCTGCCTCGAGGTGACCCCACCACCAGCACAGATCACACAGCAGGAAACACACACCACCACGGCTGTCTCCCAGGACCCCCACGAACAATACATGGAATTTCAACGCCGTGTGTTGGGTTGCCAGGTGGAGTTGGCTGATCAGCTGCGGGTGGGTTTCGAGCTCGTGGCAGCCAAACTCGATGCCATACGTGGGTGTCTGAGTCCCATCAGGAACCACGTACAGTCCCTAACGGACACCCCCTGTCCGCACCATGCTCCACGACAATCCTTGGCTGACCTCGCTGGGGCCATTAATCGGATACAAGAACTGTCTAGTCAGACAGGCACCAGCGATGACAGCACAGAGTTGGCACAGATGTGGAGGACAATGGAGACCATGGAGCAGATGCAGGCTTGAAGTATGGCTGCCATGGCTGAACACCAGCGACATGTAGCTGGGATCTTCTATGCCCTGCAGTTCATCATCTTGCCATTGCTGCCACTGAGCCAGTCCCAGATAAATGCAGCGGGAACTTCGACACACACATCTCCGACCCCTGATGTGTCTGTGGCACACAGTTATGCAGCCCCATCACCTTCGCACCCTGATGTGTCAGTGGCACACAGTGATGCAGCCATTACACCGCCACACACACCGGACACACCGGACACAGAAGAAGTATCAGAGGAGTAAGATGTGGATGGTAATTACTGTGTGAGGAAGGAGGCAGTAGCATCCATCACCGCCATATTGCCTGTCCCTGCCTGGTTCTGCCCTATGCATCATGCCCTGGGACAACACCTTCCACTGACCCCCGGAACACTCTGCGACATTCACCCGGACCCCGACACGGACTGCCATATCTTCACTGCTTGACAATTACACAGCAATCCTGCTACGGACTGCACTCCCCCTCTTCCAAATCACTTTTCAATCCCCAAAGGACTCTGGTTGGCCCACCACTGGGCTTCCATGTTATGTGGGCTTGGATGGCCATGTACAGCTCCCTCTCCGTCATTCACCAGAATGTGAATGAAACATTCGAAATCATACAGATGTGTCATGACTATGTTCACTCACGTATGGAAGTATGGCTGGACGTAGGGACAATGATTGCACAAGAAGGTACACCCTGGTAAATAACATCAATGAGCATGTTTATCCCCGAGACACATGGCCAATTTGATGACTGTGAAGGTGAGTACTAGCTGTGTCCCCATTGTACATTAACAACAATCTCACAACCCCCCAACGTAGGCACACGTCCATGTATTGAATAGGGCTGTGTGTAGGAATGACCAAATCGGTAGCAGGCCAGAAGTGGTGTCCTACATCACATGTGACAACAGAACTTCACGTTGCATACCTACTCACACACATCTGTGTGGACACATTCTGTTATGATTTATAACATTGCTCAACATGGTCAGAGGTTGGACACCATACTCACATTGCTGAAGACACGTAAGTGCACAGGTCAGCCAGCAACTATCCCAAAACAATGTCTGGCTCACAGAGGTGGAGCTGTCAAAAGGGACCCACCCCCATTGTACATGCGTCAGTCAGTTCCTCCCTGTGTAGGGACTATGCTCATTGTGGCACACGAGTGGTCAATCTAATCAACACTCATCACAGTTAGACACCAGTGGAGTTGCGTAGACTTTATTGGCATGTGCGTGTCAGTACGGACAAGGCAACGGCCACAACAGGCAGGGACATGCTTAAGACACTTACACGCAGCATGGAAACATGTCGAGGGGCAGGAAATGGGGAGACAAAAATGAACACCAATCATCACGGATGGCAACGGTCTCAGCCCACCTTGCCTTGCTGGAGGAGTCATGTGTTGTTTGGCGTCTGCCCATTGCCCCGTGTGAGGGGGCACGACTCACAGCCCATGGGGTCTGCATAGTGCTCTGCCACCGAACTGCGCCGACTGTCTGCTCTGCTGACAGTGATCAGGTGAAAGGGTCCGACAAGTTCACATGTCGTGCTACATTGCCATGTGTGTACTCTCCCCCCAGCAGTGTGTCCGAATTGGTAATGTTGCCAAACGACGCTGTGCTGCTCCGACCATGGAACTGCATCACCTTGCACAGGTGTGTGTACACACGTGTAGTTCCACGCGCATGCATTCAGAGTCCAGACAAAGGCAGACATGTCCTCTGTTGTGGTGGGATATGTGAGCATTCCCCACGATGCAACAAGGTGTTGGGACCTGTGCTGTGGGTGACAATCCGATGTGGCTGCAGGAATGTAGTTACTTGTACATGAATGCCAGCGCAGCTTCATGTGCAATGTGTTCCAATAGTACGTTGTTGTCGGGTTCAAGGAACACCAGGGTGAGCAATCCATTAACTGGTCCAGGCAGATGTGCTCAGTCCACGCCGTTTCCCCAATCCGCAACACAGCCCAATAGGGGAGCGCCTCGATGTGGTCACTGCACACGAGGAGTTGTGCAATCTCCCATGTGCAACTGCCAGCACATACACCAAGGATCAGTGCATCCCATGCACGGCTATCCCGGTGACACTCCTGTTTGTGGGCCAACAGGGGGCGCACTGTCAGGTCATAATCCAATTCAGCTACCGTTGCGTTGGATAGGCAGACCTCCATGGGCCACTCGAATGTGCATGATCGACAGTGGAACCAGGGCTGGACGCAGGTGACGTAGGCAAGACGGAAACTCAAACGGAAACTGATTCACAACACTGCCATTGGCAGGGATCCCAACAGATGCAGCATTCGTGCACGGTACAGTTCCACGTGACAGGGGTTGTGCATGTGCCCGGGAATGCCTGCCATTGCGTTTGTTGGTCTCATGGCACCGGCACTCCTCAGACCGGCGGAAGCTTGGTGGACAATATGCCACAGCTCTGGGCAATGAGTCGTGTGTGTTTGTGCAACGTTTGGACGTATGGGTAGTTTTTAACCAATGTGTCAAGGGCATCCCTTGCAGGTGTAGGTCGTGCAGGGACAAGTGTGTGTGGGGTGTGGGCACGTTGGTGTTTCATTAGCGCAGTTCGTGGTGTGGGAGTCGTCGGAGGCTGGTATGGTATCTCACGCAGGGTGTGCCAGCCGCATTCAGGACCAAGGTCGGGTTCGAGTTGGCCTTCGGCCTTGTGTGTTGAGACAAAGGAGCTTTCATTCCTGATTTTAGTCTGACTACTGCTTGCATTTCTTAATTGTGATGTGGACTTCGCGCTGACTTTGATGCCAGGCCTGTGATTTGGGGTGCACAGATTTCGAGACACACGCAGCTGTTGGCATGTTTGCATGAGCCAAGGGCCCGATTGGCCTTGCGCTCCTTGTTCAGTCTCTCTGTCTCTCTCTTTCTTTCTCTCTCTTTCTCTCTCTCCCTGTCCTTTGATGAGTGCCTGACACACCTTCTTATCTTGGATATTGTCTTGCAGGCTGTGAGTCACAGATTGTCCAGGGATGCCACGCCATGACTCTTCAAAATAGTTGTTTGGTGACAAATTAGAATGTGACATTTTGTTTGGTCTTTCAATGGTGTATGTATGAATCAGGATTTCAGTGCTCACATGTATGTTGATTGTTGCAATTGTGCGACATCAGGCGGGTGCTTTTGTTCATGTTTTCGTGCCGTTGATGTGCTGTGACTTGGTCCGGGGGGGTGGGGGGTGCCCGGGGTGGGACCCGGGGGGGGGTGGAGTGTGGTCCTGGGAGTGGTGGTGGTGGGTGTTGTGGCCCTCTTGGGTGTCCGGCACGCATGTTCAGTGGCTCCATGGCATCTGTTGTTCTTCAGGCGTGGCTCTGGCCTGGGCTCTCTTTTGTGGTGCAGGCTGTCGTCCGACTTTGCACCAGGTCGGAGCAGGTGTTAGTTTCCTGCTGCTAACGCGTCTTGTCGCATGTTTTGTGATCTTATCGCCGATCTGGCTGGTCGTTGAGAATGTTGAGGAGTGGTGTTGTCATGGCTTTTTGCATGGGAACGCCTACTCTGCATCTCATTAGCGATAGTTGCGGGGGTCATCTGTGGCGATGTTTTTTGCGGCTGCTATCGCGGGTGAACTGGTGTTATGGGCTGTTAACACCAGCTTGTGAATGGGGCGATGAATTTATCGCAACTTTGGCTGCGATAAAGTGCCATTAACTCGGCGATAGCTCCTTGAGAATATGCCCCTAAGTTTGGTGAACTGTCCGGATATAAATTGAATGTAAAGAAAACGCAAGTGCTTATCAATTTCAAACCTGAAAGTCCAATAATGGACGTTTGCCCTGTAGCTACCTATTTGGGGGTTAAGATTTCAGCTAAGATTGATTGCATATTTGCTTTAAACTTTGAATTATTACTGAAGGAGACTGCTATGCAGCTAAAAATTGGCATTAACTTCCAATAGGAATTTTAGGGAGATGTAATTTAATTAAAATGAAAGTATTACCTACATTTTTATATTTATTTCGATCGATTCCTCTGCGGGTTCCTAATCTATTTTTTAAGAAACTTGAAGGCGTATTTAGTAGTTTCATTTGGGGCTACAAAAAAGCCAGACGTGCGATAGACTTGCTTAAACTCCCTTATAATCAAGGAGGACTTGACTTCCCCGACTTTAAAATGTACTTTTGGGCAGCTTTCTCTTGGCGTTTCCGTAGCCTCTTAAGTCTCAACCAGAAAGACTCTTTCTATCGCTTGATTTTGGGAAGCGATAGTCATATGTTTCTATATCGGATCAATGATCCAAACTATTTTAAAAGAGTCAGGTTTAAGACTATTCGATATACCGTATACATATGGCGTGCAATGGCTACTAGATGCAATTTATCGCTATATTATGATAAACTTCCTTTATGGGGCAACCCTATGTTCCCTGAGGTGCTTCATGATAGTGCAGGCAAGTACTGGGCTAAGTGCGGGATTTCGTGTCTTGGGGATTTATACGACAAAAATGGGTTTGCGGCGTTCGAGAGCTTACAACTTTATTTCAAACTACCAGGCCACTTTTATTTTAAGTATTTGCAGATCAGGGATTATTTTGTAAAACATCTGACTTTGATCACAACAACTGACTCTGAGATTTGGGACTGCTTACATGGGGGAAAAACGAAGTCTTTGATTAGTGAAATGTATAAACATCTTAGACAGGACGATAGTGAAAGGTTGGTGGTGTGCTGGAGCCAAACTTTGGGGCTGTGGGTAACACCTATTGCAATCAATCATGCACTTGGAACTATTGACGATTCAGTTCATTCGGTCAGTTTGAGATTACAACAATTCCGCACTATATGCATGCTGTACTACACGCCGAAAAAAATAGCTAAATGGGCTCAAAGGAGCTTGGGGGGGATCGGACAAAATGTCGTAAATGTGGTACATATGCAGCTAATATACTACATATGTTTGTAACTTGTCCAGAACTGAGTATTGTTTGGCAGAAGATTGGTCAAGTGTTTCATCATAAATTGGGGACAGATTCTCCTCCAACAGCTTTAGAAATTATGATGGGCTATAAGGATGGCAATCAGGCACTCATGTGACTTTTTTTCAATTCTGTTAGTCGCTGCCCGGCTTGCAATTGCCCGGGCATGGGTCTCTCCGTGATTGGTGGACTATTGTCAGGGAAACGTATGGTATGGAAACAGCTCTGGCTAAAGTAAGGGGAGCTCTCTCTTTGGCAAAATTGGAGGCAATATGGGGACAATTGGCATTAGATGCATTATGATAAGACTGGTACTGGAGACATTTATTACAGGTCTGTTTGGGTTGTTTTCTATAATCGAGACGTTATGTAGTCTTAAAGCCATATGTAATGGCTCTTTTTTTTTTTCCTCTTTCCACTAATATGTTTTTCTTAACCTGTGCTTACTTCTTCTTGTCTAATTTGATGTATGATGTACGCTCTCTTGATGACAATAAACAGATTTAAAAAAAAAAAAGTAATGTGGGGCAAACGAGCATTGTGACTATTCCTGCTCTATGACCCTGAAACTAGGTTTTATGGGTTAATTATCAGTAAAGGATTACCAGATCCTGAAAAAAAAAGACATTGAAATAATCCTTAAACTGGAAGTAGGTGTGCATGTGTGTGTGTGTGTGAGTGTATGTGCGCAGGTAGGTGCGCATGTCACCGTGGGTGTGTTTATTGCGTTTCTGTGTGTGTGGACATGAGTGGTGTATGGGTGCCCTTGTTTGACTGCTTAGTTGTCTGTGTATGTATTTTACATGTGTGTGCTTGTGTCGATCCTGTGTGTGTTATTGTGTGTTTTGAGTGTGCCTTGGTGTATGGTGCTAACTCGAACGAGGGTCAGATATAGTGTTTTTCAGGTCAGGTCAGTTCTGAAGCCAGCACAGTTTCTTACTCTAATTCGATGGTATTTGGCATATCAGACACTGGTCAATTTCTGACTGATGTGTATTTCCACAATGCACGTTTTAGCAAATATGCCCAATGTTTAATTTGAGCCAGTGGTTGCAGGTGGGGCCCACCAGCACTTACATTTGGGGACTGGGACTTATTTTTCTTCAACAGACTTGAATCCAGAGCAAGAAAGAGGAAAACACAAAAGGGAGAAGGAACGGGATAGAGAAAGACAAAAAACCAGTGAGAAAGAAAGAAGGAATGAAAAAAGAGTGAGATAATGAGATGGGGAGTGTCCAGTAGTGGATTAACGATGCATAAAGTGAAAACAAGACATTCCAGCCTTGATACCCTGAACTTTGATGGCACCAGCCTCGGCTTCTAAGCAAAACTTTGGGACCCTAGCAGTTATTCTTTTACCATCCATCCATAGAACTTTATTTCGATCACAGTGGATCATAAAAGTATAAACAAACAAGACAACCACAGTACACATATACATAAAAATACAATTAAAGATATCAATTGATAAAACATGTCTTTTGCAAATTAAGCACTGCATGTGCCCTTTTACGGTTTTCAGGTGGCCGAAAATCAAACTGTGTGCATTCTGTTCGGTTAGCCAATAAAAATTTACCTGTCCAGCCACTCAGGTGTAGTGTTAGGATTGCAGACTGAATACCACATCAAAAGTAAGATAGCGAAAAGAATGATCTCCAGTTAAATGAAAATCTGTTGAGGAATTGACAAAACGCACTCAGTTAAATGGAAGCGCATATTTCTATCACTAAGGACATTGTGTATTGTTTTTTGCTCCAAGGTTAAATTTACTGTGACTAGCTCACTTAGTTCTTCAGTGGATTCAGAGACAAAAGTGTTGGATCACGCTGCAGCTCAAAAAAATATCCTGACCGTAATCTTTCTGCTGTTACTGCATCCTCATGGGATTATCATGAGTGTGATCTCTGTTCAATTTAAAGCTTATCTGGAGCAATATGGCATTCTAGGTGATTACCTCCAATCAGATCTTTGGCTGGAAACAGGCAATGAGACAACACGACTCAGTGTGCAGGTTAGTGTGCTTGGGGCACTGAATCAGGTTGAGCCTGCAAAGTAGATCTATAATGATTTGCCACTGCTTATGACACCATTGGCTGTCAGATTCCTTGAAATGATTAGTTGAGGTGTCAGACTGTGGTGGGGATTGTTGTCCACATTCCTTTCAAGAAGGATAAGCTGTACCTCGCACAAGGCATACTCCTTTGCTTGGACTTCTGGTCTTGATCATGGTGTAGGCCTGTAATTTGGTTTTTTTCAATTCCTACCTTCATATCAACCTTGTCAGAGGTGTTGTGCTAGATTCTGTTCTTACTCTGAAAGACAGCTGATCTTAAAATTCACAGGTAATTTTTATGTTGATCTTGCATGTTTTCAAGACAATTTTCAGGGTACATCTCTGGATGTAGGTAAATTGAACAGCCTGAATGATGCCAACACATGGTTGCTGTTACGTACTTCACTAATTAAGCTAATTTGGTCTAAAGAATTTTATTAACCATTCATGATGTACATTAATGTTATTCTAACCGTAACTAAGGTGAAGCCAAATTTATGACCCACTGAAATTTGCTGCATTTTGCAAAGCCAGCTCATCTGAATTTATGACTGCAAAGTACTAATTTACAAAATACAAATGAGCATTAACATTTGCAACTGTGATTGCAAATCGCAGTGCACCTGTTGTGAAGCTCTGCTTTTCTTGAAGACATTTTGACTGCCCAATCTTCATGTTTATGACTTAATCCAAGAAGTCTGTTATCTTGAAATGAGGATTCATTGGCCTCTCCCAGCTAATTAGTAACCACATAACCTGAAAGACTTCCATGGTCTGATAAAAATGTGTTGTCAGAAGAAGTGGACATGGCACATTATATGGATGCTAGCAACTCACACAGATAAAGATATTTGGCTTTTTGACTTGTCTTAAATCTTTCATTTTCTTCTCTACTGGAGAGACATTGATTGTGAACCTAATGACAAAGGAACATAATGGGCATAATGGACATAATGTTCCCATCTTTACTATTTTGGCAAACTCATGATCTATTGTGAAAATTGCGTTATGGGGAAAACATAAGGCAGTCTGAGCTATGTTTTAGGCAGGTTTAGGAAATCAAGATGATAACCATTATTAATTTGCAAAATGAAGGGCATGATGCTATACTTTTCAATGAATGAATAACCAGAGTAATCCTTTCAAGAGTGTACTCCAAAAATAGTTGCATGCTTGATGATGTTTCCTCAGCTTTACCCTCTTTATTGAGAGGAAAGTGTTCACCAGTCATGAGTGACCAGAAGACAATCCACCCATGGATATGTTGGAAGAAGCATGGACTGACCTATCCCCTTCTGTCAACAAAAAATCCAGTTTTTCACCGGTAGTGAAAAAAACTTTGCACCTAGTGAAAATTTTCTTTTCTGAAGATTGGACTTAGCCAAGAGTGGTGAAGGTCCTTAACTACTACACTAACTCAGTGAGAAAGGGATCTCCTGTAAGTCATGCTCCTATAAGACATGCCTCCATGTTAGTATTTTATAGTCCCTAACTCCAGCACTAACCATAACATTGAGCCTAATCCAAACTTCCCCACTCCCACCCTTTTCCAAGCCTCAGATGAAGGGATAGCTCTAAATCTATCCCTAGCCCTATTTCTAATCCTTTCCCACACCCTTTGCCTAAATCTAGCTCTAATATATATCATTCACATTTTCATAACCCTTGAATGAAGCTCACAGTTAACCCTTACTCTAAAGCTACCATATACCTAACTCATAGCCTAACATGTACACTAACCTTAGCCCCAACCCTTTCCCTGAGTGGATATATTCCTACTAAAATCTTATATTGTAAATGTTGATTTCTGACTGCTGCTTTTTTTCAATCCATTTGCTTTAAAAGCGTGATAGCACTGGCGTCACTTAAGAAGTAGACATCACATTTGTCCCACCCTCTCATAGCTGAGATTTCCTTGACAAATGCTTTCTTGAAAAACCCTCTCTTCTTAGGATAAAAAGTGTGCCAGTGGGTGCTTACTAATCTTTAAAAGCTGCTTTAAGCAGCATTATAAATTCCCTGTTGGCGCACTCCCTGAGGAGCATCTTCATCTTGCGTCATTTGTCCTTTGTCTCCTTTACCATTGTACTACTCTCTGCCCACTCATCACTACTAACTACACTTCCTCTTGGACCCACTGGTAACTCCCCCTATAGTAAGCTCTCCCTTCTCGTCTCCTCCCATTCCTTTAATGTGTCGGTCCTGCTTGATAATGTACATTGGTCTCTTGTACAGTGCTTCCTTGTTTTGTAGGTAGGGTTGCAATTTATACCTCACTTATATACATTCAAACAGTGGAGTGCACAGTCTAAGTGTTTCCTTATGTCCTTACTTGAGTACTCCAAGAAGATCACTTTGGCCCTGATGTACTAAGGATCTGCCTGCAAGGCAGTCAGTGTTTTGTATACCGACAGTATTGTCACTCTGACTTCATTTTACATCCTTCTTGTACGTCGCAGCAAACACCTGTAACAGCCTTCCCCTGCAGCTCCGGACAATCATCTCACTAACAGAATTCCGAAAGGCCCTCAAGACCTGGCTGTTCGAATAAGTACATTAGGACCTGCAAGTGCCTAGTTACCCTGCCGGGTGATAAGCAGCGCAATATAAATCCTTTATTTAATTTTAATTTAATTTGTATTTGTATAGCGCCGAATCACCAGCAGGTCTCTAAGCGCTAAAACAAGACCCTGAACCTGGAGCCTAACATGCCTCCTGAAGCTCGGCATGTCCAAATGGGCATGTCCAAATGGGCTTATTGATTGATTTTGTGTTTCAACAGTTGTACTTCTTCATCACAGGGCAAAATGCCCATTTTTCAGAATTTGCAGAATTTTTCCAGCTATTTACTCCTTTACTGCTAAGGCTTCCCCATCCCCCAAAGGGCTGAGCGCCTTTTTTGATTTTCGGGGCAGTTGGTGCTCAAGCTTTCCTAACATTTTCTACTAAAGGTATCAAGGACAAAGTTGAATCGTTTGTTTACCATATATTGTGGATTGTAAAGGTAGCCCTAGTTTGAGGATTCAACCGGTGGGAATTGAGCACATATCCAAAGACTTGTTTTTTTTTTTTTTTTTATTGTTACGAACGTGCTGTGCAATAAGAAATTTTAAAAAATGACACCATCTTGTAAGCTTTAAGGAACAGTTTTCACAACAGTTTTTGCATTTTTCTAAATGGTAGTTATTTTTCCTTTTTTGTGTGCATTCTACCTACTTGCAGTTTGTGGTGGAAACAGGTATGAAACCCATGAGAAAACCATGAAATCTGCATATTTCTGAAACTAAACAAAATTTCTAATTGAGCAAGGGGTAATTTCTGCAGTTCACGCATGCTTTTCTCAAACAAACTTATCATTGAGATATAAAAATAATGAAAATAAATAGAACAAAATAGGAACATGTAATATTTTCAGCTGTAATTCTTTGATCCGGTTGCAGATTTACAAAAGTAACATACTTTTGCACCCCTTTTGCCTTTCACGTTGCAGCAACATGCAGTGTTTATTGGTTGTCAAAAAGCATGCAATTTCCAGAACCAACAACTGAGCTGCAGCTTAAAATAATTTTTCATGGTGTACTGACCATGAATCAAATAATATGATTTAATGTAATGAATGAAAAGTGGGTATGAGGGAAACCTATGTATTTTTGATGTGTCCAAGAAACTGAGTTTAAGAATAGAGGTTATTTGTACAAATCGTGAATTTGGGGTTGCCCATACTATCATGTGATTCAGAAGCGTTTCATAAAATGAGTTCTTTTTTCACACCAGCTAATATTTGGAAGCTAAAAGAGTAATTTAATTGATACTATTCTGTGTTTCCATACATCTCCCTATAAAAATAGTACCCAACTTTTGTGGCTGGACCTACCGCCTCTGGCAGGAAAGGCCATAAAATGCAAAGTGGAGACATAAAGATTTCACCTTGAAAATGTACCCATTCGGTTATATGAGTAACTGCAGTATTTGCACCCCGGTGCAGCTGCCACTTAGGGAAACCTACCAAACCTAGAAATTTCTAAAAACTAAATAGGAAGGGGAATCCAAAGTGGTGTGACCTGCGTGGATTCCACTACGTTTTCGTACTCAGAATACCCTGCAAACCTCTGCAGGTCCCCTAAATTCCTACCACCCAGCACACCATGCTTCTCCTGATAAAAACAGAACACACCTTGTGTGGCTTGGCCTATTGCCACAACATGAAAGGTCCTAGAAAGCAATGTGGAGTCATAAAGATTTCAACTTGAAAATGTAACCATTCTGAGGATGTGAGTAGCTGCGTATTTGATCACCACCCAGAGAAAACCTGTGAACCCAGACATTTCTGAAAACTAGACACCCAGAGGAATCCAGAATGGTGTGTCGTGTGTGGATTCCACCATATTGTCGTACAGAGAATGCCCTGCAAATTGCAAACTTTGGCAAAATTACACATTTTCACCACATTTCTCTGAGTGAAAATTCTGGAATCTGTGGGAATCCATGATTTTCCTCCCACCCAGTGTCCCCACACTTCTCCTCTTGTGTGGCTGGGTCAATTGCCTACAACAGGTACTAGTCAAATGTTGGACCATGTGAAGTCAATGTGGTTTTAATGAGGCCTTCATGTGGTTACAGTTTTGGTTTCATGGTTATAGTTTTGGTTTGTTTCAATGATGTGCTTTAAGTCCACCCACACACGGGAGGCAGCATTTAATTTGGAAGAAGTGTGGGAATACAGGATGATAAGACTTTTGCCATTGGCTGGATGTACCTTATTTTTCTGTAGGCATGGGCGTAATTTAATCAGTGTAATTTTGTGGCACTCTTGTGATGCAAAGTAACTGAAATTAAGTGATTACACTTGATCGTGTAATTTGAGGCAGAAATGCCTACACAAGAGCACATAAACAGATTATCTCCACATAAACGCGAGCGGCTGCCATTTTGTGCTTGCCGCTTGCCGCACCTGACCTCCTACTGAGGTAAAACCGGCGTTTTGTTATCTAACGCGTGGCAACGTTTTTTTTTTCTTTTTTCTTTTTACTTCACTTCCATTGTACTGTTGCTGCTTTCTCACCATGAGCACCTGTGTATTTAGACTTTCCTAGTTTATAAGGCGCATTGGGATTTATTGAGTTCACATCTACTGCCTACCACATGTGAGTGCCTCATATTTCACTTATTCCTTGCTGCATTGACTCTCCCTATAAAGAAGAAAAGGAGGGGAAAGGACTTTTTCTTTTTCCATATGTCTGCTGAGTAACTTTTTTCTTACAAAAAGAGGGAGTGAAATAATGCTTTTCTTTGGTGGACTAATATTTCTTCTGCGTCCCTGTCTGCTTTTGCAGTGTGCTTAATTAGCATATGGGCAGGTTGAGATCTCCTTTAATTTGCATTAACTTACGGTCACACTGAGGTTTCTTCTAAAGGTCCAACATTGTCCACATAAAAGCGAGTGGTCGTTATTCTGAGCCTGTCGCTCGCATCTTCAAGTATCCTGTTGAGTAGGAGGGTGTGTTTTCATAACATATGTGCAGGTTGAGATCTCCATTAAAAGTTGTATATCGTCCTTCTCGACGTTCCACGATGGCTAGTGACATTTCTCCTCCTATCAGAGCTTCATCTTCTGGTACAAAACCCAAGAGAGTTAAAAATGACCCCCCCCTCACCCATTTTGTCATCGCATAATCCTGTCCTTGATACTATTCTTGATGAGGTGAGGGGTTTGAACTCTTTTATGTCCACTACTAAGGAGAAGCTTCAGCAAATTGAAGATAGGTGGATTACTATGGAAGCGAAGGTACTTGACATGGAACTGCGCATCAGTGACTTACATGATGTTTCTACTAAGATTCCTATACTGGAACAGGAAATTCAGCGTCTTAAGCTTCACACTGAGGATCTTGAAAACCGTAATAGACGTCATAATCTTCGTCTTTATGGCATACCAGAAAATTTGGAGGGTCCAGACCTCCTCCTTTTTCTTAAGAGGTTCCTGCCTGAGCTCCTTGAGCTTCCATTAGAGCCGTCACTGAATATCCAGCGTGCTCATCGCCTTGGACGTATTCAACCGAACTCTACTAGACCTAGAGGAATTATAATGTTATTTCTGGAGTTTACAGATCTTATGCGTGTGCTTCAAGCGGCAAAAGTAAAGCGTCGCCTTGTATGGTCTGGTCACACAGTTTATCTCTCTCAGGATATCTCCAACGCTACTAATGCCAGAAGGAAGGAATTTCTGGCCCTTCGCCCTCAGATGAGACAGTTAAATATTCGCTATGGCATTTTGCACCCTTGCCTGTGTAAGATTACTCACAATGGTTCTTCTCACTCATTTGATGATCCTGTTAAATTGAGGTCTTTCCTTCACAGTCGCTCACCGAATTCTGTGGATAGTTCTATCCAATGTCTCTAACTCGTTTCTTTTCCGTCTTTCTAACAGACTTCGTATGGCTGTTCATTTTTCTACTTCTTAATATCTCTTCCTCTGTTGCTCCGTCTGTTCTCGGTGCTGTTGCGCCCTATGCTCACTTTGTTTACTCTTTTTCTTAGATCTGGATCTCTTTCCTTGATCTACCTTTTTTTCTTCTTATTTTCTTACCTTTATCTATTCTTCTCTGTTTGTCCTTTTTTTTTTGACAATATTTTGTATGATGCATGTGCTTATTGTTGTTATTTGTTGTTATATATATTGTTTTTCGTATTCATCCAATAAGTGGTGTTTTTCTGAATCCAGCTGTCCTCCTGAAGTGTATCATCTCCATCCATGTATTACCTACCCCTCCTCCCAATATGTGTAATGTTGTTACGTGGAATGTTCGTGGTTTTGGACACCCCGTCAAAAGACAAAAGGTACTTTCTCATTTGTCTAAACTGAATTCTCATGTTTCGTTCATTCAAGAAACTCATTGTAATGATATAGAGTCACTTCAATTAAAAAGACAGTGGGTGGGTCAAGTTGTTTATTCTCCAGCCTCTAATCGGAAGGGTGGGGTTGCTATACTATTTCATGTCATTGCATGTACAAATTTTATCTACACACTGTGATACTGATGGACGTTGGGTAATGGCTAAGGTTGTTATACACAATAAGGAACTTGTTTTATTGAATATTTATGGCCCTGTTATGCCAGATCCTGACTTTTGGCATAATATTAAGATCTTAATTTCCTCTATTGATGGTCAAAATATTATTGTTGCTTGTGATTTTAACCAATGGTTAGACCCATTTTCTGATAGACAGTCGAAATGCAAATCTATTCCCGATAAATCCCAAAGATCATTTCAATCTGCCATTGCCTCTCGTCCATTGTTTGATGTTTGGAAGACTTGTAACCCTGATTCCCTTGAATTTACATTCTTTTCTAATGTTCATCATACCCGTTCTAGAGTTGATTATATTTTGGTTAGGAAACCCTTACTCCCAACTATTCAATCTTCCGAGATTGGGTCTATTTTTATTTCTGATCATGCTCCTGTCCTTTCTGCATTTGACCTCTCCCTGAGCTCTCCAAAATTTGGTAGCTGGAAACGTAATAATTTTTTGTTGTTAGATTCTGTTTTCATCTCTGAAGCCACTGCTTTTATTAACGAAGTTTTTTACTATTAATAAGCCTTCGGATACTTCCACTTCTAATAACTGGGATGCCTTTAAGGCCTCCTTTCGTGCCTTTACTATTGCATATTCAGCAAGAAAGAAGAAAACCACAAAGGCCAAGTATACATCTCTACTACAACAACTTAAATCGTTGGAACATAATTACTTCACCTCTAGATCCCCCTCCGTTCTTCATGAACTAATTAAGGCCAAATCTGCTCTTAACAAACTTGCAACAGTTGATGCTTGTAATGTCCTTCTTAAAATGAAGTCCAAGTACCACGGGGGTCAAAATAAAGCTGGCAAGATGCTGGCCAATTTTTTAAAAATTAAATCTGAACGTAAAAATATTGGTCCTATTCTAAACAAATCCACTAACAAATTGGTGTCCTCCGATGAAGATATTTCTATTGTTTTTCATGATTACTACCAATCATTATATTCTGACGACACGAATCCCTCTAGTCAAAATTTACACACCTTTCTTTCGGATCTTCCTAAACCCCCATCGCTGTCTGACGAATTTGAGGTATTAGAAACAGACATCACTCTCCAAGAGATAACAGATGCCATTAAATCTTTAAAAAAATCGAAAGCACCTGGTCCTGATGGCCTCTCTGCTGAATTTTTTTCTACTTTCTCTTCCGTTTTTGCTCCCAAACTCCTTGCACTTTTTAACTCCTTTCTTGACGACTCTAAGGCATTTGGTTCCTTTATGGAGGCTTTGATTGTCCTTATTCCTAAACCTGATAAAGATCACACCCTCTGTAAAAATTATCGCCCCATTTCATTAATCAATTATGATTGTAAGATATTTGCTAAAATCCTTGCCTCTCGACTTGAGTATATTATCCCTCTATTGGTCAAAACTGATCAAGCTGGTTTTGTTAAGGGCAGATTGGCGGCGGACAATGCTCGAATGTTTGCTAATGTCATCTCCTTTGGGAAAAAGTACAAGTCTCCCCTTGCAGCATTGTCCTTAGATGCCGAGAAGGCTTTTGATCGTATTAACTGGCAATTTATGTTTAATACACTTCAGTGGTATGGTTTTGGTCCGAATTTTATCTCTTATGTTAAACTGTTATATTCTTTTCCTCGTGCCAGTATTTTTGTGAACAACCATTTTTCTAAATATTTTACTTTGTATAGGGGTACCCGACAGGGATGTCCTCGCTCACCCTTGTTATTTGTTTTATGTTTAGAACCCTTCCTTGAGCGCATTCGTATTAATGCACTTATTTCTGGTTTTACACATAACTCCATAGAAATCAAATTGTCAGCGTACGCTGATGACATTCTGATATATATGTCCAATCCTATTACCTCTCTTCCTCCCTTTTTATATGAAGTTCAGTTGTATTCCAGTATTTCTGGATATAAGTTGAACTTCTCTAAAACAGAGGTTTTACCCTTAAACTCCCTCTGCTATCAATATATGTTTAATAACACTAACTTTACCTGGTGTCCCACAAAAATAAAATATCTTGGTATTTGGTTTTCCTCTACCTTATCTACCACAATCAGTTACACGTTTAATGCACTAATTACCAAATTACAAACACTTCACCTTTCTTGGTCACCTCTTCATCTGTCATGGTGGGGTAGACTGGATACTATTAAAATGATGATTGTTCCCCATGTCCTTTATACATTATCCATGTTACCTTTTCGGATTCCGGTTTCATATTTTTCACAAATTAATTCTATTTGTATTAAGTTTTTATGGAATAATAAACATCCCCGTATTGCCCTTGTGAAACTCAAACGTCCCAAAACAGAAGGTGGTGTGCGTTTCCCTGACTTTAAATTATATCACTCTGCATTTTTAATTCGTCAGTTTTTTGCCTTAACTTATGACTTTGCTGATAACCCTATCTCTCGTTGGATTGTTTTTGAACGTTCCCTATTAAAAGATTTTTATTTTCGAAACATAATATATATGTCTAATTGTACTTTCATATCAGATAATCCTATTCTAAAATATTCCCAACAATTATTATATAATATTTTGTCAGATGGTCTTGATCCGTACCAATGTTTTTTGTCCTCTACTGTTTGGTATAATAAGTTTATTAAATATAGACTTAAATCGTTTTATTACAAACACTGGAAGGAGAAGGGAATTATATTTATTCATCAGTTGATCCTTCATAATTCTGTTATTCCCTTCTCCCAATTGCAGTTGCAGTATAACTTGCCCAACTCATTTCTTCATGAATACCTCTTAATATCAACAGCTTTGCAGTCCTATTTAACAGCTAATGCTTTTCCATTGACTTCTCCCTCACTTATTCCTCCCACACTGATATATGGTGTTTCTCAGGAACATAGGCCTAAGTCTGCTTCTATTTATAAGATGTTGTTATTTCCTGTTAGTGAACGTTCTAAATCTCATACCGAATTATTCTGGGAAGCGGACTTATCTTTATCGCTTTCTATTCCTTCATGGGATAAACTCTGGCTCAAGTTATTCAAAACTTCTATTGCCGCCCGCATCACTCAATCCTTATACTTTATTTATAGTAGAGCTGTTATTACTCCTGTATGTATATCCAAGTTTTCCCCTACCTCCTCTTCCCTTTGTTGGTCCTGTTCTACGTCCACTGGGACTTTAATTAATCAATTATATGAATGTTCTAATGTTTTGAAGTTTTGGCAATCTATTTGGTCTAAATGTATGAAAATATTTCAATGTAATATTCCATTATCAATGCAAAATGTTTTTCTAGGTTCCGCCTCACCTACTTTTGATGTTTCTTCTCCTATTTCTTTGTTTGATCTTTTTATTGCTCTTGCATTTAAAGTGATTTTGTCCTGCTGGAAAGATAACTCTAAATTATCATCGTTAATTTGGTGGAACTATATTTGTGATGAACACAGAATTGCTAATGTCTCTTCTCTTTCCTTATCTCAGAAAATTAAATCTGACCTATTGTGGTTACCCTTTACTTTCTACTTATGCACCTGCATCTTAGTTTTTATTTTATTTTTATATCTTTACCTTTTATATATTCATTTTATATTTTCTACTTCTCTTCTCTTTCTATTTCTCTTTTTCTTACTTTTCTTTTCTTTCCTCTCTTTTTCTTTTTTCTCTTAAATTATTTGCCCATGTTTTTTTTTTCTGATACATTAATTGTTCTATTTTATTTACAATGTGTTCATTTGCTTGATAATGTTTTTTGTTTTCTCTTTATCTGAAAACTTAATAAAAATTATTTAAGAAAAAAAAAAAAGAATTAGTAATGAATAGTTACCATCATAGAAGGGGTTTTTCTATTGACAGTAATGAAAATCCCCTTCTAAGATGACTTTTTTCAGTCCCCGTTCGAGGGGCCACAGGGCAGGCAGGTGCTACTGTGCCACAGCAATGGGACTTGGGTTGTTTGCCGCTGCATTCCTGGGGTCTGTTCTACTATGCAATTGACTCTCAGTGGTATTGATAGCAATCAGTCAGACGTATGCCAGGGAGATTAGTGTGGGGGTACTATAGGCTCAGAACTCATCAAACACCTTTAACTGCAATAACTTGATTTTCCAGCCTAGTACTTCTCTGTAATAAAGAAAATTATTTTGTTACACTACACAGCACGATACTACACAGAGCATATGATAGTCAGATACCCGGTAGGTGGGTGAAAGAGTAATACAATTCAGTAGGCGGGCCCCATCTCACTCTACCCCCCCCTACAACTTCTTCCCATACTCTGGAGCCTTAGCAGCATAGAAACCAGTACAAGTGCACTGCTTCTTCTATTGTACACATGAGTCTGTAGTTAGGCTACATTGTCCGTTCAGTTCAGTCTCTCACCCGCCTCTGGGTGGCAGTAGGTCTCAGACCATCCTCCCACACACAATCTGTTCTCACCAGAGGTATGCTGGCTGTGGTCGAGCTGCCTCGCTCATGTCTGGGAGGCACAGATTGCACAGCAGTAACCTGGAAGCAGCTGTCGTGTCAGCTTTCTTTGGATAGAAGCCTTCCTTTGGACTTGACAGCATCTTGCAGCTGAACTAGTGACTTTTGATGCCAGTTGCATGGACTCCCTGGGATAGGGCAATGAAGCAGTCCTCCTAGGTGTAGGCCCTGTGGTCGCTACCTGCCGTTTCAAGGTGGTTTGGGCAATAGACGCTGAGCCTGGCCGGATGCTTCAGGTTGAAGGATTCTTCTTCGGCGACCAAGACCGCTTGGGCATGGAATGACCAGTACCACGGTCACACCAACAGCAGTCACTTAGGGCACACCAACAAGTGCCACGGGATAATGTCAATCCCTTTTTAGGGCAGGCGGGCCGATAGGACACACTTCAACAAGTGCCACAGTCATGATGGTGAGGATGACAGTAGGATCCACTCATGCATGCTTCTGGACTACTATGGTTCTTCCTCAAAGTTTGATGACCGTCTCCAACCTGGCAGCACATCAGTCATGCTCTTTTGTGAGTCTCATGTGGATGGACCGCAGCACCAGGGTCAACTGCTTCTGTCCACACCAGCAGTCAATTCCTCCTGCAAGATTGGCTCACTACTTCCCCTGTCATTCAGACAGGACTCGGCAGGCATTCCAGGACCAGGCATGCAGTTCTTCCTCCAGATTAGACTCTAGGTGATGTCCCTCACTTCTGGGAAGCAGTCTGTCAGGCAAACATCAACTTTTGCTCCAACATTCTTATGTTTGTTTTTCTGTTTCTCCCTTTTCTAATTTAGAACATTCTACCTTCAGTGAGCGGGACAGCATTATAGCCCTTGTGCCTCATTCTATACTGGTTGTTAAAGGCCCGATCCCTAGTTATAGGCCCACTACTGTGGCTCGGACCTATAACTCAGGTTCAGGGCTTTTAACAAATGGTATAGCCCTCGATAGCGGGCTGTAATGAAAAGTGTTTTGTTTTCCCTTTTATGCTGTTTAAGACAAGGAGTTTAAAGTTGATGAACAACATCCTGCAGCCTGTAACATTGCATCCTTGTGCTGGTTACTCAATAGGGGCTTCTGGTAATGGCTGGCGCTGCTGCACTCCGCCCTTGTGCTACTGAAACGAGGCACACCTAGCAATGGATTGTGTAACTGTAACCATGTACTGTCCAATCAACAGTAACAACTAGTAACGGCAAACACATTATTAGCACCTCAAAGTAAAACTCTTTCCTTCGCCGCTGCTTGCTAATTGTAGACATGCAAGCAAAGGCATGCCATCTCAGTAATTGCGATTGTGCGTTGACAAATCTAGGACCCATGCAATGGCAAGTAGGTCTTCTCTCATTTGCATATCTGTAAAAAATCCTCTGTCCTTTCAACTCTGGTAAAGTCCTTGTGCATCCAACATCATGGGGCCATCTACATCCCCGTGAATTGTCCATATTGGTGTGCTGCTCACTCTTCTCAAGGCGTGCTTTTAGATAGGGTACACCAACGTGGCCCTTGTTTCTGGTGCGATCATGCACAAACTGGGCGCAGTGACGGACGGTGACGCTCAACATTGGAGGGGCGACAAGGGGACAGAGAGACAAGCCCAGTGGGGGGCAAAAACATAGCTAAAAAAAATATGAAAACATACTTACCCGTGTTTCGCTCCCCATTCTTTTTTCTTCTGGCGTCAGCGTGACGGCAGGTACCACAAGGAGCCTCAGGCAATCCCCTTCTGCAAATCCTGACGCTGCTATCATTCTGCAGAAGAGCAGCATGAGAGCAGCACCAGGATTGGCTGGAGTGGGCTGGCTCGATGCTCCAGCTCCTTCTCTCCACCCAGCTGTCTGAGACAGCTAGGTGGAGAGGTTTACACTGTGCATGTCAGGTTGGCAGTCGCAAGATGGGCAGCATAAGTTACTTGCGCAGTATTAACTGGTGGAGTGAGCACCACTCCCCTGCTGCCAGTAAGCAGCAATGCCCCAACCCAAACACTACTCGGGCTGGGAGCAGTGAAAAATAAAACAGTAATTCATGTTATTACCATTATATTTTTCACTTTTGCTGCACTGGCAGCAGGGGGGGGGGGCGACGCTCCTCCGCCCTAATGGAGGGGCCACCGCTGCCTGGGCGATGTAGCCCTTCAATAATTTAACTTGTGATTTTATAATGCATATTTTCTCTTTAAAAATAAAGTACGTTCTCATTGATGACAAATATTTTATTACATCAAAAAGCTTTAAATGGCATACTGTGCCAATGTTAAACTGTGGGAACTTACATTTTAAGATAGCACTGTGTTTTTTTATTGTTTAGCTTTAAGGATAAACTCAGCCTGCAAGTCCCCCAATTCAAATAAGCTCAATTCTCTTTCGACTTCTATCTCCAGGAGAAACAGCAACACTCTAAGCTTATATTCCTGAATTTTAAAGCACCTTTCGTCCGTTTGGAGCCGCCAGCTCCTGTGTTTGGAGCATAAATGAAAGACTTCTCACACAGCTTCTCCTGTCCATCACCGCACAGCATCCTGCAGTTATCGTGTCACCTTAGGAGACGTCACTTACTTCCTGAAGCATGAAATCACCTTTTGGATGAAGCCAGACAGAAGAGCTCCATCAGATAAAGTTGTATCTGTTCTGTGTCTGTTCTGCCTGCACGGGTTGTGGAATAAACCTTCATTGTACATCTCCTGGCCTCGGTAGGATTGAACGTTCTCGCGGAGGATTTCCCTGCTCCATGTGGACATTTCATAAACATATTTAAGTCCAGCTTGTTTATGCTGCATACTGTTACTGGAAGAGCGCATTTGTAACTCGTCCTCTCCCCCCTGTATGATTGCAGCAAAAGCCTTTTAGCTAGCATCTGGCCATATGTGGTTGTCCTGGCAGGATTGCACATCCTTTTCAAATCTAATTTGAGCTCAATGAAGCATTAGTGATTTTTTTGAGGGATAGCTTTTCTTCACCGCAATCCCTAAAAGCTTAAGTATCCTTTGTGAACTGCTGTGGGTTTCACAGGGCTTGGCCCTGTCATGCTGCAGACCTGGTTCATATGTGAAGAGGCAAAACGCCTGAGGATTTATTAAAGCTGCAGAAATGGAACATATTAATTCAGGTCCAATTTGCAGAATTTATCCTTTGCTGACTTCAGGAAAGACACATTCTCTGTTATGAAGGCGGGGTTAGCAGGTTTACTTGTAGGAGCTCTGTGGTGAAACGCTAAGGGTTTATGACCAAGAACATGGATTTCCATTCATTTTTATGTCTATTATTTTGGAGTACACCTTCAGAAATTCTGAGACATAGTTAAGCAAAATATGGGATGCAGGGAGCAGCAGCTGCTCCTGCTCCAGTGACTTATTTGTGATGAGGTAAATTAGGCCAATTTCAGCCATTAAATGACATACACAGTGGTTTGTGCATGAACTAAATCCCGTTTCAGGAAGGAAAAATAAGTGTGTAGGTGTGTGTGCACGTGTGCACATGTATGTGTGTGTGGGGAAAGGTGAGGACTGTATGTGTTTGTGCACACATAAAAACCTGTTTGCACAGGGAATGCAATTACAAGTAGTATGGTATTTACTTTGTGCGACAAAGACAGCATTCCAAGATTCAATTTCATCAGGTCATAACTACCGGAATTTAACATGAGAAATGGCCCCTTGTCATGTAGAAAACACCAACATCAGCAGACTATTCCCCATTTGAGATAGTAAACATCTTACTTGAAACCATTTATCACACTAGATAAATTCCAAACCCTACAGTATTGGATTTATCCCGAATTATCTCAAAAACCTTAGATGATCCTCTTATTCAAGGCCGAATGTAACTTAATAATTACTCCTGGTTAGTAATTAAATGAGTGATCTAAACTAAATGCCTGCTGTGCATACAAAGAGGCTTGTTTGCTGGGACAATAAGTATAGAATAAAACGTGGGACTACATTAATTCTTGTTTTTTGCCATGGGACCCTTTCTGCCTATGCAGTGAAAAATGGATAAACACACAAGAGGCACACTAACAGTGCTTAATTTGTAAAAAATAATAATAAGTTTAGGGGCACAAAGGTTTCTTAGGTGGGTGTCGAATACCAGGTCTGCCAAACAGAAAAAGTCTCCTAGTTTTGATCCCATTACCTACCTCTCTCTTCAACCACTCTACACTTCCTTTCTCTTTATTGCACCCTTGCAAGTTCTTTTTAATCCCTGCATTCTCCCTTTGTCTCTTTTTTCCCTACATCCCTCTTCTGCCTTTTTCTGTCCTTCTCTCTTGCTCTGGGTGAAAGTCTAACGATGACCAAAATATGTCCTGGTTCCTGGAAACGGACACCTGTGCCCACCACAGGCAACCATCTGCACTCATTAAGCACAAGGGGTCATATTGCAAAAAGTGCCCCAGTGGTGCAACGGGCATGTGCGCCCACTTTGTGCACCCGCAGGACAATTTGGTATTACAGAAGGGACCCCAGACGCCTGTGTGGCCTCTTCTGTATACTAATAGCGCACATGTAGTGCTAACGCTATCATAAGAGGGCATTTCCTCATTTGCAATGGGGGCGAGGCCCAATGCAAATGAGGTAATCACTTTGCCTCTGCACCCGCACCATATTATGGATGCGGACAAAGAACTAAACATTTCTTTGGGAGGCGCACTGAAAGTGCACCACATAAAGATGGTGCACATTGAGTGCGCCTTCTAAAGGCAGCCCACTGGAGAGGAGAAAGTGGGACCTATGGAACCCCCAGACATCCCCTTGCAGGCGGGTGCAGTCACTCATTGCAACCGCCTGCCAGGGGGTCTATTAGGGCAGCACATTCAACATAATAGGGTGCACTTTCCCTGTTTACGCCCTCCGCAACCTTTTTAAGGTGTGCCGTGGTGTAAACAGGGAAAGTGCGCCCTTATGGTAATATGGGCCCAGTTATACAGGAGTGCTTGAAGATGGGTAGAGGAGTAAGAAAATCCAGGGAAAGTATCCTGAAAAAGAAGATAGAATGAAACAGGTGTTGAACAAGCCGCACATGAAACGGATGGTTGGGGAGAAAAGACGTGTGAAAGAAACACGGCAGAAGGAAGAAAGCACAATTTGCCTTCATAAAAAAACAACAAGTTTATCAAATAGAAAACATTGGGGTTCATTCACTAATATTTTGTTACATGAATACGTGTATTTTTCTTCTGGAAGCTCAGGAGTTTGTCAGGATTAAGCCACAACTACTCACAGAAAAAAATCTTTTAGAATCAGACTACAATGTTTTGTACCATAGGCATATTTTTTTTGAAAGTGAGCCATTTATTTTCATGTAAAGTTGAAGATGTTGTCATCTGACTGCGATAGAGTACTAGAGAGTAGTTGTATCAAGGAATGCACAGGTATTTTATAGAACATGCTAGAATGTGCTGTGTGTGTGTCACCACCTGTGATGCTCCCTGAAGGGTTTGTTCTGTCATGATTTTTCAAAGCTTCTACACATGTTCTATTTATTCTGACCTTTCAGGGGCGCCTTATATTGCGCAACGTGTCCAATATTTTTTACAGCAATTTTAAAACTCTTTTAAACTAATGTTAGGTACCAAATTAAAGTTATAAACGTCAATACATGATGTACTTGTATTCCTGCCTGGGAAGTTAGCCTCAGTGTGGATTTAGAATGTGTTTTGAGATAACATATGAGTCTTCTTCGTTTGATCAGCCATATGTGCCTGTTCTAGCCTGTAAACAGTGGGAAATCAAGAGATGACTTATTCTGTTGATGCAGATCTCCCCGGATGAAGCAATGAAATATATTGAGACAGCTTTCAGCACACATTTCTGAATGTGTAATACGAGCTTTATTGGCAAAGATTAAAATAGGTCTTTGGTTTCCAGATGGCTGCCCATCATTACTGCTCTTCTGTTAGGAACAAAGCTTATTTTTTAAACATACTGCACTCATATTATCCACAGTCATCTCCCTTTCAAGATTCTTCAGTTTACCACCAGAAATTGTCCTTGCAAAGGACAAAGGGGCATATTCACAAGGAGCCATCGCCGAATTAATGGCACTTTATCGCAGCCAAAGTCGTGATAAATTTACCTCCCCATTCACAAGCCGGTGTTAACAGCCCACAGCACCAGTTTACCCGCGATAGCAGCCGCAAAAAACATCGCCACAGAGGACCCCCACAAATACCGCTAATGAGATGCAGAGTAGGCGTTCCCGTGACAAAAGTCGAGACAACAGCACACCTCAACATTCACAACGACCAGCCACATCGGCGATAAAAACACAAAACAGGCGATAAGGCGCGTTAGCAACAGGAAATCTACACCTGCTCTGACCTGGTGTAAAGTCGGACGGCAGCCAGCAAAACAAAAGGGAGCACAGCCCAGGGCCACATCCTAAGGGCAACAGATGCCATGGAGCCACTCATCATGGGGCCCGGACACCCAAGAGGGCCACAACACCCACCGCCACCTCCCCAGGACCCCAACCCACACCCGGAACACCCTCCCCCCCCCGGGACCACCCCCAACCCCGGACAAAGAAATTGCACACCAACACCATGAATCCCAAAACAAACATTTTGCCTGATGTCGCACAAGCCGGAAAATAAACATACATGCGTGGCCAGAAAATGGAGAATCAGTCATACAGCAATGCAATCACCAACACAAAACACCATACAAACAAAAGCAAAAACAACCCTCAGGATGAGTCCTAGCTGCTCCCCACTGGACAATCCATAGCACACAGCCTGGAAGACCAAATCCAAGAGAAGAAGGTGTGCCATGCGCCCAACAAAGGAAAGAGAGGGAGAGAGCGAGGGAGAGAGACGGAGTGAGATAGCACAAGCAGCGCAGGGCCGCTCGGGCACCTAGCTCCACATGCCAACATGTGTGTGTGCATCGCCATCCGTACACCATGAGCCCAAGGCCGAGTCCCAATCTCAGCACCAAAGCCACATCACATTCCTAAAACGCAAGCAGTAGTCAGACAAACATTAGGGATGAAAGCACCATTGTCCCAATGCAGAAGGCGGGAGGACACCTGCACCTCTGACCTTGGTCCAGAACGCGCCTGGAACACCCTGATAGAGATGCAAAGGCAGATGGGGACGACTCCCACACCATGCATTCCGCAAATGAACCATCCGACTCATCCACAGCCCACAAACAGAAGCCCCTGCCTGTGGTACCCCCGCATGGGATGCCCTTGACACTCACGGAAACAGCAACCCATTACCCACAACGTTGCACACACATTCGAATCATTGCTCAGAGCTGTGGCATATCCTCCACACAACTGCCGCAGTCCAGAAGAGTGCCTGTTCACGAGACGCACCAACGCAATGGCAGGCCATACCGTGCACATGCACAACCGCCATATGCTGCATTTACTGGGCGCACTGCCACTGGCAGTGCTGCGGATCAGTTACAGGCTCAGCTTCCGCATTGTCCACGTCACCTGCATCCAGCCCTGGTTCCACTGCCGAACATGCACATTCGAGTGTCCTATGGATGTCTGCCTATCCAACACAACTGTTGATGAACTGGACTATGATTTGTGTCTGCGCCCCCTGTTGGATCACGAACAGGAGTGTAACCGAGACAGCCGTTCATGGGATGCCTTGACATACTGCGTATGTATTGGTAGTTGTGCATGGGAGATTGCACAATTTCAGATTGCAGTGACCACATCGAGGGGCTCCCCTATTGGGCTGTGTTACGGATCGGTGAGACGGCGTGGGCTGAGCACACCTGCCCGGACCACCTAATGGGTTGGCTCACCCTGGTGTTCCTTGAACACGACAACGACGTACTATTGGAACACATTGCATATGAAGCTGCACGGGCATTCATGGATGAGTAACTACGTTCCTCCAGCCACATCCGATTGCCAGCCACAGCACATGGCCCAACAACTTGTTGCATCGTGGGGATTGCTCACATATCCCATCACAACAGAGGACACGTCTGTCTTCGGTCGGGCTCTGGATGCATGTGCGTGGAATAACGCATGTGTACACACACCTGTGCAAGGTGACGCAGGTCCATGGTTGGAGCAACACAGCGTCGTCTGGCAATGTTGCCAATTTGGACACACTGCTGGGTGAGAGCACACACATGGCAATGTAGCACGACATGTGGACTTGTCGTACCCTCACACCTGATCACTGTCAGCAGAGCAGACAATCGGCGCACCCCGGAGGCAGTGCACCATGCAGACCCCACGTGCAGTGAGTCGTGCCCCGTCACACGGGGCAATAGGCAGACGCCAAACAACAGATGACTCATCAAGCAAGGCAAGGTGGGCTGTGAGCGTTGCCATCCGTGATGGATGTTGTCCATTTCAGCCCCAACATTATCTGTACCTAGACATGTACCCATGCTGCGTGTAAGTGTCTTAAGAATGTCCCTGCCTGTTGTGGCCGTTGCCTCGTCCGTACTGACACGCACATGCCAATAAAGCCTATGCCACTCCACTGGTGTCTAACTGTGAGGTGTGTTGTTTATATTGTCCACTCGTGTGACACAATGAGCATCGTCCCAAGAGAGGGAGGAACTGACTGACGCATGTGCAATGGGGGTGTGTCCCTTTGGCAAGCTCCATCTCTGTGAGCCAGACATTGTTTTTGGATAGGTGCTGGACGACATGTGCACTTACATGACTCCAGCTATGTGTGTATGGTGTCCAACCTCTGACCATGTGGAGCAATGTCATACATCACAACAGAATGTGTCCACACAGATGTGTGTAAGTGGGTATGCAACATGAAGTTCTGCTGTCACACGTGGTGTGGGATACCACTCCTGGCCTGCCACCGTTTTGGTCACTCCTACACACAGCCCTATTCAACACATGGACGTGTGCCTACGTTGGGGTGTTGTGAGATTGCTGTTGATGTGCAATGGGGACACAGCTAGTCCTCACCTTCACAGTCATCCAATTGGCCATGTGTCTCAGGGATACACATGCGCATAGATGTCAGTTACCAGGGTGTACCTTCATGTGCAATCATAGTCCCCACATCCAGCCATACTTCCATACGTGAGTGAACATAGTGATGACACATCTGTGTGATTTAGAATGTTTTATTCACATTCAGGTGATTGACGGAGCTGGAGCTGTACGTGGCCATCCAAGCCCACATCACATGGAGGCCCAGTGGTGGGCCAACCAGAGTCCTTTGGGGAGTGCACAGTGATTGGGAAGAGGAGAGTGCAGTCCGCAGCAGGATTGCTGTGTGATTGGCCAGCGGTGAAGAAATGGCAGTCCGTGTCGGGGTCCAGGTGAATGTCGCAGGGTGTTCCGGAGGTCAGTAGGAGGTATTTCCCAGGGCATGATGCATAGGTCATGACCAGGCAGGGACAGGCCAAATGGCGGTGATGGATGCTACTGCCTCCTTCCTCACACAGTAGTTCCCATCCCCTTCTCACTCCCCTGATACGGGTTCTGTGTCCGGTGTGTCAGGTGTGTGTGGCGGGGTGATGGCTGCATCGCTGTGTGCCCCTGACACATCAGACTGCGTAGGTGATGGGGCAGCATCACAGTGTGCCACAGACACATCAGGGGTCGGAGCTGTGTGTGTCGATGTTCCCGCAGGAGTCATCTGGGAATGGCTCAGTGGCAGCAATGGCAAGTTGGAGTACTGCAGGGCGTTGCTGTTCCTAGCCACTACTCGCTGGTGTCCAGCCGTGGCAGACATACTTCCAGCCTGCATCTGCTCCATGGTCCCCATTGCCCTCCGCATCTGTGCCAACTCTGTGCTGTCATGGCTGGTGCCTGTCTGACCAGACAGTTCTTGTATTAGACTCATGGCACCAGCGAGGTTAGCCAAGGTCTGTGGCGGAGCATGGTGCGTACAGGGGTTGTCCGATAAGGACTGTACGTGGTCCCTGATGGGACTCAGACACCCATGTATGGCATCGAGTTTGGCTGCCACGAGCTCAAAACCCACACGCAGCTGATGAGACAACTCCACCTGGCAACCCAACACACACCGTTGGAATTCCATGTATTGGTCGGAGGGTCCTGGGAGACAGACGTGGTGGTGTGTGTTTCCTGCTGTGTGGTCTGTGCAGGCAGTGGGGTCACCTCGAGGCAGCTGGCCTGGCCTGCTCCTGGGGGTGGGGTGCAGAGGCTGTCCAGCATCCGTTGGAGGGTGTCTTGACATATGTGCAGATTGTCCTCTTCATCATCAATGGTGGGATGTGTGGTGTGCTCTGCAGGGGGTGTTGTTTGTCCTTCTGCAATGTAAAGGGGAGATGCAGGTTAACAGAGTTTCACATGTATGGTGATGATTTGCGGATGTTTACATTCAGACTGCATGCCAATGTACATTGTGACTGTTTTGGGGGAGCTGGCTATTTGATGGCAGTCAGTGTGTTTTTCAACTACATGACGGATGTGTGGTAGTACCCTACATTATCATCACACAGTGTCAGGCAATGCCAGATGTGAGTGGACAGTTACTACGCATGAGCGGAACCTGTAGTGAGCTCTGTCCTGTGGTGTTGCACTTTGTACCACATTGCCTTCATTGCTGATGTTCTGTGATTACTGTGTGTGTGTGCTGCATTGTGGGGGAGTTACCCCTGCAGCCCTGATTTGGTGTAGCCTTCTCCCTTTGAGGCGGGGTGCCTTTGAATTGTGTGCTTTTCGGGGCCTGATTTGCTTTTGACTTGGGTCATGTGTGCTCGCGAACTGTTTTTGTGGCCTGGTGCATTGTTCGTCTGCTGCGCATATTGTAAGGCATGGGTTGTGGGTGCACGTGGACACGTCGGAGTGTGACCTGCTCCTTTACGGATGTGATCCGCACTTGGCTACCTCCATGTCGCTTCGTGGGCCATGTCTTTTTTTTGGGGCAGCTGCCATGCTATCCGACATGCAGTGTTACTTGCATAGTCAGTGTGGGTCACGGAGCCGCTGCTTTGCTGGATTCAGCACATATGCACGGGTCGGTTGTGATATTGGTGATAGGGGGGGCCCCTCTGTGCACATTGTGGATGGGGGCCTACTTGGCGTTTCTATGTGTGCTGCAGTGTGCCAAGGCAATCAGGGACATGTTCCACGGTCATTGTGGGTGTGCTGTGTGCTGCGCGTAATTGTGCATGTGTGCCATTGTGCCCATCTCCCCTCGTCCCTAGTGGTTACTCACCCTGTTGCTGTTGGGTCAGGTCGTATCGTGCTGTGTCCAGGCCACCCAATCCTGCCACCGTCTCCTCACTGCTGGCTGTGGCCACCATTTGCGCCAGCTCATCCAGCTCCTCCTGTGTTGCAGGACTCCCACCTCCTGTCGCCGTTGCTGCCTCCCTGTTGACGGCGAGCTTATGTTTGGTCTGACTTTTCAGATCATGCCAGTGCCTCTTGACCTCCTCCAGTGACCTCCTGGACACTCCGACTGCATTGACGTTGGTGACGATGGTCTGCCATATTTCGGTTTGGGTTGCCAGTGCCGCAGTGGAGGTGCCGAACAGTTGTTGATGGTGTTCGGTCACCCCCGTTACGAAGATCTGGGCTTCCTGCGGACTGTACCCGGTCTTCCTCTTCCTCTTGTCCTTGCCCTTCCCCGAAAGCGGGGTTCCTGGATGGTCCTCCGTAGGGCTTGTGGTGTTTGGCTTGTCCTCTGCACTCGTTCCAGGTGCATCCATGTTGCTACGCAGTTTGGATTGTTTTTGGGCTTTTTTTTTTCTTTCTTTTATGTTGCTTTTTCCCGCCGGACGCGTGGGATTTACAGGCCTGTGGCTGGTGTTCGCTGATTTCTGTACCGCGATTGTCCTCATCGCATAATTTCTCGCGTTCACGTTTCGCATTTATTTCGGCGTGGCGTTTATTTTCACGCTGTCATTTGACGCGTTATCTGGTGACTATCGCATGGTACCGCCTTGTTGTGAATTCCACATTGACACTGGGTTATTTTCCCGTGCTAGGCTGCGATGTTGAAAGTTGCATTACGCTACTCTTGCGGTAGTTATCACACGTTCTTGTGAATATACCCCAAAGTATTCCTTTGAAGGACGTCTCAAGGTTAAGCATTGCTCTTCATTCCTTCTGGCCCTGGTTAAACCCTGACTCTCAGAAAATATTTACAATAGTTTTATAGTTTGAGACGTGTTACTGTTTCCTGATAAGGAACTATTAATCAACTTTACAGATGATATGGAACAGATAAACATATTAAAAATCGGATTATAACCCTTGCGCAGAAGTTCATACACACTGTCTTCGGCAGGCCTGGAGCTTTGTCTTTGAGGGAAACGAAGGTAGTGCAATATTCACATAATTTGCTTTTGTGGGTGTGAGAAATTGGGTTGTTGGTTGATGGGGGTGAAACCCTACACAGTTAACAACTACAATCCTTGTCAGGGTGAACCACAGAAAGTCACCAAGTTAACCTATGTTTATCCCCCTGGTAGCTTGGCACAAAAGCAGTCAGGCTTAACTAAGAGTCAATGCGTAAAGCATTCATGCAGCACTCAAACAGTAATAAGCTGACAACACAACACCAGAAAAATCCCACACCAATTTAGAGAAATAAAGTAATTTGATACTGAAACATCAAAAAAACAATCAGTAAAACCAGGATACGTAATTTAATAGTGGGTCAAAGCGCCAATTGCGGTAATCTGGTCGCGGTGGACTGGGTCCAAGTCATAAAGTCAGGCTGACCGCGATGGAACATGGGCTGGATACAGGACTGAGTTCAGTCAGCTGTCAAAAGTACCTTGCATCCTGGTGCATTGAGATGTGAAGTCCTTGCATTGGCCTGCACAGCTCAGGCATCGAAGACGATGGAGCCATTGACAGGAGCTTATGAGGACTAGCTTTGGTGCTGATCCAAATGCGTTTGGCTGGGCTGGTTGTCGGCATCAAGATGCGTTGCGCTGGGTCGGTACTTGTGAAGCTGCCAATCAAAAGCTACAATGCACTGTCCTGCATCAAGGAGCGTTAAGCTGGACCAGTTGCTAGTGTCAAGAAGCATCACACTGGGTTGGTACTTGCGAGGCTGCCAAACTAGAGCTGCGATGTGTGGTCCTCCATCAAGATGCATCAGGTTGCCTCAGTGCAGAGGAGTCTGTTATGTTCCTGTAGATCAGAACAGGAGGCCAGCTAACTAGCCCTCGGAGACACTCTGATCATCCTGGATTCAACTTGTAAGTTTAGTCCTTCTTCCTTAGGTGGTAGGCCAGCAGAACAGTCCCTCTTGCAGCAGGGCATCATGACAGCAGAGCAGCAGCACTGTTGGGCAGTCCTTCTTGCACCAGAGCAGTAGGGTAGCAGAGCAGCCGTTCTTCTGTGTCCTCCACAGGTTCAGAAGTGATCTGAAGAGTTGAGTCTGAGGACCAAATATTTATACCTGATGTCAGCTTTGAAGTGGGAGAAGCTTCTGGAGTTTTCCCCTACAGAGGTGTCTGGAATTGTAGTGTAGTTCCTATTTCCCTAATAGGCTCTGCGCATTGGAATAATATAACCTATAGGTTTGACATAGGACATTGGACATAGGACATAGGTCGGTATGTCCCTATCGATTATATTAAACTTAATTACCAATGCCAGCTAGCTCAGAGGCCACTAGAAACTCCTTGAGAACAAGAAGGGAGTAGTTTCTGGCAACCGAAAAACATGACAACTTTGTTTCCCTTTAGAAGCGGAACACGTCTCAGAATCGTGGAAATAATAGATAACAGTTTCACTCATTCAATCGTGCATGCTTAGTTTCTACACAGTTACACAGAAAGGAAAGACGGGCGTTTCAATAAAAGGGTTTTATTGAACAGTCTTGTTTCTCGTGTAAGAGATATGTGCTGTTATGATCACAAGACAGTATGCAAGATAAATAATGTACAGCGTAAGCAGTAGAAATAAATAATACTGCGCTAGCATTATCTTTTAGCATATATTCACATACATAAATAACATGAGCTAAGAATGCGAGTACTCATACGATGCGTCTCTAAGCTAGTTCTACCTCAATGTACCTAACCTAGTCTAGGTGTAGGGAAGAGTAGAAGTAGGTGGAGTATTCTCTAGTATGGTAGACTAAGAATATGTTAAGTCTAGTATGCCAAGAGTCCCTCTAGGATCTAGTCAGCTCCATACCTTGAGAATGAGAGAGGTGGGAATCTCCTGCCGGATCTGGAACTCTAACACCCCGCGAAGGCAGTCAGAACACTGGAAGCTGGATTTGTCTGCGTGCAGGAATGACAGCGTCTTCTCAGTGCGTCAGGCCGGGATACGGGCTCCTCTGAAGTCGAGGTCTCCTCTAACTTGCTTGGGCAAGGGAAGGTATATTTATACCTGGTAGGTGTCGTGGAATGTTAGCATTGACGTGAAGTCGGACAGAGGAAGACGTCAGGAATGAACCCTTAAGGTATTACGGTTCATACATAATAGATGAGTTCTTGGAGAAATCAATAGTCCTATGCTAGGGGAACTCCTGAAGCTTAAGGGTCTGGTTTCTAAGAACTCGTTGTGACGTTAGGGTGGACGGATGTCGGTGACCATGCCTGTATTTGGAGTGCACGGTTAATGCCTAATAAGGACAGGGATTCTATGCCTATATAAGGGCAAGGCGAATTGTGCCTATATAAGGACATGATTCAGGAAAACCTATATACGGACCCCTAAAGCGGAATACAACACCCACTCCATCTTCGATTGAACGATAATACTAAATGCTAAACATTTTAAATGCTAAACATAAAATTGAGTACCTCATATTGCTAAAAACATTTCTAAGAGCATTTTAAAAGAAAAACTGTTGAAATGCCATAGGTACTGTACATTTAAAGCATTGTTTTCATTCTAAGCATATAACGGAAGTAGAATGCAACGTGAATGAAACAGTAATATATACATATGATGAAATGGTCGATAAGTTCTTAAAATCAAAGCCATTGCATATCATGGAAGTAAATGAAATGTTAGACAAGTAAGGTGACAATGTGTCCCTGGAAGTATTCAAAGAAGTCCGTTTTATAAGACTAGTTCTACTGTAGGCAGATTGTTCATTTGCCATGTCATTTTAAAAAATGTTAAAAGAAAAAAGTTCAATTCTGGGAAAAGTTCCAAGTTTGAAAAATATGAAGGCCAAATTTCATTGTTGCTCTGGTACACTGTGAGCCGAATCAAAGTCAGTGTATGGGTCTGGCGTAAACATTAGATCATCTATTTCCGTAGCCAAAATATCGTCCACCGAAGTTGGTGACATTTGGAACACCTCTTTCAGAATGTTAATTGTACACAGATGAGAAACATCGCCTTCAGCAGAAGATGGAATGTTCGCGTCCGTTGTTACCTGTGTGCCCGTTGATCCATCTCGTACCTCAGCAGCAGCCGGAAGCGTCTGTGAGATATCAATGAATGCCGCCATCAGGATTGGGAGCCTCTGGGGACAACACCCAGCATGGGCCGTTATTGGGTCCAGCAGAGTATCGATATCCGTTGGCATGACTGATGGGAGTGTTAGACAGGTGTCTAGCATGCATTCTTCACCGCAAAACAGGCAGGGTAGAACAGGAAGATGCAATTTTGCCAGATTGGTCTGAATGACAGGAACCACGTTGTATTAAGTTCCCTTAGACGAGGCATGCCCAAAAGCTGTACTATTCGCTCACGGCATTTCCGTTCAAGGAGGACTCTCTCCACATCGCTCGGAGTGATGTTGGCGAAGAGGCTTGCCATAGCGTAGTAGGAGGAATAGAAACAGAATTGCTGCAACAAGTGCTAGAATTAATGGCACACCACCAAACACCGAATGTGCGAAGTTTGGGATAATTCCGAGGACAGCCTGGAAAGGTGCTAATAGTCCGGAACAGATGGTCTTAAATACATGTACAATTCCACTTGTATCAGACATGTTAAAGATACGTCCTATCATTTCTACAAAATGTATAGGGCAGTTTGTACGAATTAAAGCTTGTATCTCAGCCGAAGTCCTTGCAACTTGTAGATCATAGGTTTCTTTGGCCGAGGTCAAAGGCACTGATTGTTGTATAAGCATGGCTTTGATTCTGCTTAAAGTATCAAATCGTATAAAAGAGACATTCAACGAAGGCCATAGAGGCGACTCCCTGACTGTGTCTATTGGGGCAAACAATACTTGCATACAGCAAGTGACCCTGGAGTTGACCGTTAATAGATATGGGATGCCATGCAACATGCCACAGCAACTCTGATCATTCAACATGAGGTAACTCCCATTAGAAAGTTGTCCAAACGTTGGATTAATCACAGCAGCTGGTGTACCCTTCTGGTGGCAGGACAAGTTTGCCACAGAACCATTACAAGCCCCGTGTAAAGATATGTCCTGACAAATTAGTGAACCGCTTAGTGCACTTTCACTGTGTGTACCGCTTAGAAACACTTCACTATCCCCACTCCAACATCTATAGGTGTAAGGTAAATTCCAGGATGTCTTAATGTATTCTTTACCCAACCTTTCATATTTGCCTGCTTGCATCTGTTTAAGGCAATACTGAAACTGGAAAGTAGTCACAGGTAGACTAATTTTGCCATGAATAAGCCATTCTGTAGCTGGTTTTTCTGCCACTGTGAATGGTAATTTCTCAAGTTTTTCAATGCTCAGTACTGTCTACTTTGTTCCCCTCTGTGCCAGTTCGATCTGTTTATCAGTTAGATTGTATTCTGCAAACAGAGCCGTCGTGTTGATAAGACGCCAAGGCACATAGCCCGCACGCAAAGATTGCAGCGTCCAGCTTAATAACATAATAGAACGTAACTGAGACTGGCCTTACTGTAACATGGCTAAATCTTGTTCCAGTATGTCGATAGCAGAGGATACAATACTGTCCAATGAATACATTCTGGAGGACAAAGTTGTTAACCCATTGTCGACCACAGAGAGAGTTTTCTCTAAGTTAATACGATCAAGTTCACGTATTCGTTCTGCGGCCACCATCTGTGACACCTTCCATGCTTCATTATAAGCAGCATAAATGCCGGCATATATGAAATGTTTTTGACGCGGTTTTCTTGGTCCAAGCAAGAATTCCCTACGGTCTGCGTCTTCTTTAAGTAAAGATAAGTGTTGTTTCACATCCTTAAGTGTAGATTTTTGCAGCCAATCGAGGCATAATTTTCCTACACTGTATGTTGTTACTACCCCCGGATGCTGTCTTTGGACGTATCGTGGGTCTGGCCTGTGAATAGTAAACCCCTGTGTTTTATTCAGGAATCTCTCTTGACAGTTGTTTGTGTCTGTGGGCCAGATCACCCATTTTCTCCAATCAGGATTTGTTCTGTTGAGTTGTAGTATTGTGTCAACTGTAACCGCTGCCTGTGTATTGTTATCACTTGCAGGTGTCGGTACAGAAGGTGCTTTCATGTCTTTAATCTTGGCTAACCCAAGGCAAGACGCTTGTTGGACCGTGTCATACAAAAACATTATTTGCTGAGGGACGATACAGGCTCTAAATAAAGCTTCTATCCCCTGCACTTGCCAATCTTTAGTACCCCAGACAGATTTTGTGTCTATTGTGTCTTTCCATAAGTTGAAACCCTGTCTAGACAGTTGGGCAATAAAAGCTGCAGAGTAAATCTGTTTTGTATTTGTTAACATAATTTTCAGTCCTGTTTTGTTTACATTTCTATAGTAAAATGTTTCGGGATCAGATGTATTATATCCTGAAAAATATGGAAACTTCTTAGCAAATGTTTTTGAACTACCTTTTGGTGGCGTAGGACAATGCTCCCATTGGTTAAACATAAACACATTTCTAGGTGTTGCAGAATTATGCAAAAAATGATGACCATAGTGGTTATAGCAATACAGCTGTTCATAGTCTGATGAACCCTCTAAATATTCATTATTAGAAAATGCAGCAGATTTTTCTAGGTCAAACATCATATTATTTACAGTTTCAAAGTCCCAATCATCAGAAAAGGTACTGGATGAAACAAAATCACTTAGTGAAATCTTAAATAAATGTGGAATGTTCAAATGTTCCGTCGGGCCAAAAATATCGAAATCTGTTTTGTCCCACACTATACCATCCTGTATTGGAACGGCTGTGATGTTCACTGCAGACAAGCCTCTTGTTTCACGATGGGATGATTTGTGAGGTTTTAAAAGTAAGTTCACTTCTTTTCTGTCAATGTCCACATGGATATATCTGCCATTTATAAGCACGCCCATAGTCATAACCAAAGCTAGCCACAGCAGGAAGAAAAATATTCCAGAAATAATCCATAGTTCAATCCATGGTGAAACTAGATAAGTCTTTTTCAAAAAATGCAAAAAGTCTTGTACTTGCTGTTTAAAGGTTTTTGATGCTGGCGACGTCTCGGGCTCACTCGGATCCTCAGAAAACGTATCAAAGTTAATGAAGTAGCCAGAAGCAGTTCTGTCAATTGTTGGAATTGCATCAGGATTTGTAGAAATCGCTGGAACCAGTTGATCACTTGTTACATTGGTGTAGACAGGTGTATTTGGACGAACTGTTACTTGTGTTTCAAGAGGGATGAGTTCCATAGCATTGTTGCTCAGTCCTTCATCTGTTACTGCTGAAGTCTCGATGGTTATCAGTCTTTCAGTCTGAACCTCTTGGATAGTAGCGAGAGGAGTGTGTCTGCTACTAGGTCGGAGTCCACAAGGCCTACTATTTAGTATTGGCCACATACTGTGGTTTGATGAGGTCGATGGACACAAATCTTTTCTCCTTTTTTCCAGCAAGGGGCGGCAGAAGTACTGTTCTTGTTCCGTGTATGGCTAGGACAGATACTGGTTGTCTGTAAGAAGGTCCAAATTCCTTCTTGTCCGCAATCTTCTCTCTGACTAGATCCCCAACTTTTGGAATCCAGGCAGGCCTTGCTGGGACCGCCGGTTTTTCCCCATTGGTGGTTGGCTGCAGGAATACGTTGCTTTGTTTCGTTCTTAGTTCATTTAAGTCCTGTAAAACAGCCAAACGATCTTTGATATCAAAGGGTTTATTTTCCACCACTGTGCCTCTACATTCCAGATCGGGCACCCACATTCTTGTCCCAAATAGGACCTCATATGGAGTGACCCCCCCTAGAGAACTTCTTGGCAAATTGTTTAATGAGCGTTGGACCCCATAAAGATGTTTGACCCACCCATCACCCGAACCTAATACCCTAGCTGTTATAGACTGCTTTATGTCCTGGTTTTTCCTTTCCACAACAGAATTTCCCTCAGGATGAAACGGAGAGGAGTACCGCAATGCAACGCCCAGACTGGCCATGGCGTCTTTGTAAGCCCGAGAGCTAAACGCAGGGCCCTGGTCAGAATGTAGCGTGCCTATTGCGTATGTGCCGATAAAGACTCGCAAATCTTTTATAACAGTTCGAGCGTCAGCCGAGCGCTGAGGCCATATCCATAGGAACCTTGACTTAGTATTTGTGGGATTGCATTTGTCCATGAGGACGCCTGTGCATAGATAGTCTAATGCTGTCTAACAATGGTGTCTGTACTGGGCAGCTACATTCGTAGCATGGTGTCTGGTGGCTTTCTCGCTGTAATTTACAGTCTATGCAGTTATTGATGAATATGTGTATTTCTGTATTCATCCCAGGCCACCAGTACATCTCCTTCAATGTCAATATTGTTTTAGAGATCCCTTGATGTGACAGACCCTTCCTCAGATGTGTTTCATAAATCAAAGCTGCTCTACGTTCCATGTTTGGAATTACCCTATCCCCTACTCCAGGGATTCGAGCAAAAGGAACGTTGTTCGCATCAATTACATAAGAGTACTTGAGTGGAAACTTTTTTGGTAACGCTGCACCACTGCCTTTGCTCGTAGCATTGACAGCCAACATTATCTCACTGTCTATTTTCGTTTTTGAACGAGTGATCGCAGCTACGGAAGCCGTCTGAACAGCCCCCTTTGCGGCTTCGTCAGCCAATGAATTCCCTGCAACGTGAACGCCATCACGTTGATGACTCAGTGTATGGATCACGTGAGCCTTTGGTAGTTCGCTTTTTAACTGAACTACTTGTTCCCAAAGCGTTTTATGCTTTATTGTGCCACCTTTTGCATCTTTGAACCCGTTTTCAAGCCAAGTTTGTATATATTCATTATACGACTGCACACAGTAGAAAGAATCGCACACTATTAGTGTGGGGAATTCTCGATCTGTACTTTCAAGTGCCAGTTTGAATGCTTGTAGTTCAGCTCGCTGAGCTGTGCAATCTCCTAGAGACTGGGTTTTTGTGACCATAGGTCTGAAGTTGCCATCGCGCATGCGACCTTTAACGATTGCGCACGCTGCACTGTAAGCTTGCTTACTCCCTGTTGCGGGTTGTGCGGATCCGTCAGTGTAAATTATGAATTCGTACTGATCGAGAGGCAGAATCTCAGTGGGCAGAGGACATTCATGTTCATATTGCAGGAACGCTTGTGTTTTTAAATCGGGATCAAAAACATATTCAACATCTGTTGCAGCAAGAGAATTAACCCATTGTATCCATCTAGGATGTAATGCTTTAGCATTTGGAATGCTCGCTTTTGTTACCGCCTCTAAGGCCGGTACTGGGGTTACGACAATAATGCGTTTCCCTTGGGCTAGAGCTCTTTCTTTTGCTACAGCGGTTTGAACTGCTGTCAGAATTTTTTCTGTTGAAGTGAAGCGCATTTCTGCTTGTGTATACAAGTGTGATTTGTATGCAATTGGTACTTTTTCACCCTCATTAAATGTTAAGTAGGTGAATCCGCATTGACCCGAAATTATTCGGATCACTAAATTGCGTTGACTTACGCGTGTTTGTAAGTGATTTGTTGCTAACATGTTAGCCTGGAGTGAACGCAAGATTTCTGTGTGTTCTTGTGTCCAATTTTTGATTGAAAAATCAGGTTTGATTAGTGCGTAGAGAGGTTTAACCCTTTCTGCGTAATTTAGAATGTAAGTTCTTCCAAAATTTAGGAAACCCAGGATGGATTGTAAATTTTTCAGCGTCTTTGGAGGTTGGAGCAGCGCACACCTTTCTAAAAAGTTGGCTGCCAAGCTCTTGCCTTCACTTGAAAGCTCATATCCTAGAAACAGGACATTGAGATGGGCAATTCTGGACTTTTTGAAGTTGAATTTGTAGCCCTCAGAGGCGAAGCCCAGTATAATGGTGCTCACCCTGTTCAAGTGTTTGTCCAGGTCATCGTCTGTCAGATAGATGTCATCGACATATGACAATGCCTCATTATCATAAATTTGTAGTAACTCCGTTACTCTCGCTGAGAATAACCCCGGGCTGTTCTTGAACCCTTGTGGGAGTCGACAAAATTGACGCTGGGTCCCCATTATTGAGAAAGCTGTTAAGTACCTGCTTCCAGGTGCTATGTTTTGACAAAAGAAACCATTTGAGATGTCCAATGTGGTTTTATATTTTTTACGCACAATGTTATTCATTAATGCTGTACTATGTGCATTTTGCACTGCAAATGTTTTTGAACAAGTGTTTAAGTGTCTGTAATCCAAAACTAGACGATAGGTATTGTCTGGTTTGGAGACAGGAAACAAAGGATTGTTCATTGAAGAGGTGCATGTTTCAATCACCCCCTGGTATTCAAGTTGATCTAAGATCTCCCTGACCTGTTTTTTAGCTTCTTGCTTTATTGGGTACTGCCTTTGTGCAGTAGGTTCATTTTTCAGATGTATTTTATGGTGAGGTGAATCCTCATCCCATCCTACATGATTTTTGTATAATGCTGGGGCCTGGGCAACTGCCCATTTCCTGGCATAAGTATATTTTAGATGAATTGGAATATGGTTAGAGAAGGCAGGCATAATAATGTCCTCGCCATGTGGGCACTCCCTGACAAATTGTGGTGGCCAGTCTTTTTCTGCTAGAAGTATGTCATAGCCCCTTGAAAGTTTTTCCCAAAAGAGTGCTTTCACCTGTCTAGGTATGTCTCCCTCCATCCGGAGTGTTATTTCATATAACTTTTGTGGAGTACTAACCCTGGTGTCTACAGTCTCAACTGTAATGTACTCATTCAAGTCCACTATCTCCAGAAGTTCCTTCAGGTTCTGGCGAGCTATTGTGACTTCTGCTGCACTGTCCAGCATTGTCTGAGCCCATTCTCCGTTCTTGAGTTGTGTTCTCAGTATCCTCGGCATGTCTGACCTTCAGACCTGCTACCTTCTTCTTTGAGAATTGAGGTTTTGATTTATTTTTCGGAACGTGTTTGTCGTCTTTCGATTTCACGCGTTCTTCTCTATGTTCTGACCGTCCTCTTCTTTCCGATGTCTGTGACGAGATCTGAAAGGTACGAGAGGAACGTGTATCAGTATCTTGATACCTGTCAGGCTTTTTCAAATTATCCCTATTCCTGAGGTTATACCTCCTTTCAGAGGGCTCCTTTTGAGGAGACCTACCTCGGGATTGAGAACGTTTCTCTGAATTATTTTTATTAGTTTCCCACTTCTTTTTAGAAGATGTAGGAGTTTGTTTAATAGAGTCCTTCTCAGGACTTTCAGATAGTTTTGGCTTCACTGGTCTTCCACCCAAACTATCTCTGCCTAATTCTGCATATGATTGTTCTATTATTCTGGGTAGCTCAGTTTGATGTTCTGTAACATCGAATTCCCTTAATCGTTGGCGGATCGCCACTGCTGCTGCCTCCCCTTTAATATTAGATAATATTATTGTTGAGACCTGGTCGAAATTTTTCAGTAATTTCATACCTAAATTTAGAGCAGGCTCTGCCCCGTATTCGTTTTGAATTTGTTTCAGGACATCTGGTATTACTGCAATTGATGGAATACCATGTGTTTTAGTATAGATGGCAGCAAAGACTGAGCCCCAAGTGGTACAGTCTTCCAGTTGTGGTGTGATCCCCATCGGTAAACAGATGGTTAGGATTCTGTGTTTCTCATACGGGCTAGTATTTGGAAATACTGCTTCGATTTGAGTAATTTTTTGAGCTATCCAGAATGGAATTTGCTCACGTTTTGTGGGCATTTTTCCCATGACTGCGTATAGAGTCTGTGGTGTAATTTTTAGTGTATTCCCCTGTTGAGGAGTTTGATTTGGAAGTGTCAATGGTGGTTGGACTGTGAAAGTCCGCATGACATATTGGACTAGTTGTCTGTAGATTTTTATTAACTCTGTAAGTTGAGTAAGTAATTCCTCGTCTGACATTATATCGCAGTGTCAGGATGAGGAGTGTAGCCGGCTAGAATCGGCCATGTTGCTCCTGGTCTACCTAGTGGACCGAGCCTGGTAATGTTTCTGTGATGTTTTAGGGCGCCTTTAAACCAGAGCTGATGCTCCTGGTATGTTAGTGGAATTTCAATATCCTCGAAAGGAATATATTCCTCTGGTGGATCATCTTCTTTGTAGAAGTGAAACAGTCTTGTTACTGAATTTGATTCAGGAAATATTACCCATGAATAGAATACCTCTGTCTGAAAGGATTCGTGTGCCTCTATCACGAAAACTGCTCTACCTCCTCTTGGTGGTAGGCCGTGTTTTATAAGTTTTAGAGTGATGGCTCTTCTTAAGTTTGGATTGATGTCTATGACACCCTCCTCGGTTTCAATAAAACCTGTGATGTTATAAGCTGTTAAAGCTGGGTGACCCGCAACTTCACCGTTGTCGGAGTCAGGCATTTTGTTTTTTGAAAAATGTAGAACAAGTTTCAAGGAAACAAAAAGATAAGGTGCACAATATTTTGGAACACTGTATCCTTCAACGTTGAACAAACCAAACAACTAATATATAGGGTGCTTCCCTATTTAGTTATGGCGGATATTTAACCCTACCCACTCCGGACGTCTTATGGAGTATGTGAGTAGGGGTCTCTGAGAAAAGCACGAATGAGTTACTCAGTATCTAGCGTTAAATTACTGCCTTACCAAACCGTTGGGCGCCATGTAGTGTAGTTCCTATTTCCCTAATAGGCTCTGCGCATTGGAATAATATAACCTATAGGTTTGACATAGGACTAAGGTCGGTATGTCCCTATCGATTATATTAAACTTAATTACCTGTGCCAGCTAGCTCAGAGGCCACTAGAAACTCCTTGAGAACAAGAAGGGAGTAGTTTCTGGCAACCGAAAAACATGACAACTTTGTTTCCCTTTAGAAGCGGAACATGTCTCAGAATCGTGGAAACAATAGATAACAGTTTCACTCATTCAATCGTGCATGCTTAGTTTCTACAGAGTTACACAGAAAGGAAAGACGGGCGTTTCAATAAAAGGGTTTTATTGAACAGTCTTGTTTCTCGTGTAAGAGATATGTGCTGTTATGATCACAAGACAGTATGCAAGATAAATAATGTACAGCGTAAGCAGTAGAAATAAATAATACTGCGCTAGCATTATCTTTTAGCATATATTCACGTACATAAATAACATGAGCTAAGAATGCGAGTACTCATACGATGCGTCTCTAAGCTAGTTCTACCCCAATGTACCTAACCTAGTCTAGGTGTAGGGAAAGAGTAGAAGTAGGTGGAGTATTCTCTAGTATGGTAGACTAAGAGTATGTTAAGTCTAGTATGCCAAGAGTCCCTCTAGGATCTAGTCAGCTCCATACCTTGAGAATGAGAGAGGTGGGAATCTCCTGCCGGATCTGGAACTCTAACACCCCGCGAAGGGAGTCAGAACACTGGAAGCTGGATTCGTCTGCGTGCAGGAATGACAGCGTCTTCTCAGTGCGTCAGGCCGGGATACGGGCTCCTCTGAAGTCGAGGTCTCCTCTAACTTGCTTGGGCAAGGGAAGGTATATTTATACCTGGTAGGTGTCGTGGAATGTTAGCATTGACGTGAAGTCGGACAGAGGAAGACGTCAGGAATGAACCCTTAAGGTATAACGGTTCATACATAATAGATGAGTTCTTGGAGAAATCAATAGTCCTATGCTATGGGAACTCCCGAAGCTTAAGGGTCTGGTTTCTAAGAACTCGTTGTGACGTTAGGGTGGACGGATGTCGGTGACCATGCCTGTATTTGGAGTGCACGGTTAATGCCTAAATAAGGACAGGGATTCTATGCCTATATAAGGGCAAGGCGAATTGTGCCTATATAAGGACATGATTCAGGAAAACCTATATACGGACCCCTAAAGCGGAATACAACAGAATTTCCTCCCTCCCTTCCCTGGTCCCAGTCTACCTGGGTGCACAATAGGCTGTGTGAAGTCCTTTGCAAGTGAGCTGCGCCAGTGCCTTTGAAGTGTAACTGTGAAGTGTGGTACGTGACAGCTCCACCCCCACATCAAGTCAGAGATGTGGGGGTGGAACCCAGACCCTCTATTGTGATGCTGTCTGAGAGGACTACACAAAGGTTAACTGCCAAGTACACCTAGTCATGTGACCCAAAACAGACTGCAAGCACCAAATGATTTGGACAAGTAAATGTCAACTTTCTAAAAGTGGCATTTCCAGAACAGTGACTTACAATACAGCTTTACCATCAAAGAGGGGTTTCAATTACAGTTCCTCAGATCCCAGACAGGACTTTCCTATCTGCTCCTAATCAAAAGCTATCACTTATTAAATTTAATGCAGTACCCAATGATATTCCATAGGAGAGGTAGACCTTGCAATAGTGAAAAATGAATTTGAGAGTTTTTCTGTACCAGGATGTGTAAAACTTAAAAAGTACATGCCCAGCTTTTTTTCCCACTGCACCCTACCCTATGGGCTGTTTGGGTCCTACCCTAGGGGAGACATTAGTATTAAAAAAGGAAAGTTTAGGCCTGGCAAAAGCTTTATTTTCACAACACTTGCAACGTCTTGACGCTCCAATTCCAATCGCACAGCCAAAAGCAATAATTGCAAAATTCCTCTTATGTTTTAATCCATATTTATTCCAATTTATCCTTAGTTGACCAGGCTTTACTTCACAGTACACGATTAGACTGATAAACGTCCCAATTTTTCAAAAGAAACAATTATGCCCATCGGGGCCTTTTACTGCTTCACGTAGGTACATACAATTCATGTTAGGCAGCTCTGGTTTTAAAAAATCCAATGCATTTCGGGCCTCTTTTATGCATAAATGCCGGATGGGCATAATTGTTTCATTTGAAAAATTGGGACGTTTATCAGTCTAATCGTGTACTGTGAAGTAAAGCCTGGTCAACTAAGGATAAATTGGAATAAATATGGATTAAAACATAAGAGGAATTTTGCAATTATGCTTTGGCTGTGCGATTGGAATTGGAGCGTCAAGACGTTGCAAGTGTTGTGAACTATGTAAAACGTGCTTTGAGGTGAGGCACGGGTCCAGTCAGCACGCAAGCGTGTAAAAAAGACAAGAAAAAGAAATAAAAAATATTGAGTACGTTGAAGAAAATGGTGTGCATTCTACCACTCTCAAAACTGAATTCTTGGAAAAGCTTTATTTTGCCAGGTCGAAATGGCAATCTAAAACTACACATACAGACTGCAACGGCAGGCCTGAAACATACTTCAAAGGCTATTTAAGTGGGTGACACAAATAGTGCTGCAGGCCTACTAGTAGCATTTAATTTACAGGCCCTGGGTACATGTACTACCATTTTATTAGGGACTTTTAAGTAAATTCAATTTGCCATTTGGACATAAGCCAATTTCACAATTTTTATGGGACAGAGCACAAGCAATTTATCACTGGTTATCAGTGGTAAAGTGCACAGAGGGGTATATTTATAAGAAAGTGGCGAAGCTTGTCATTAAGCCAAGAAGGCTAACGACACGCTTCGTCACTTTAGAAAGGCAGGGCTGCACCATATTTACAACAATATGGTCCAGCCTTGCGTTTCCCCCTGCGCTGGCGCTTAATTAAGCTACCTAGCGCCAACGCGGGCACCTTTGCACCATAGTGCAAGGGTGCCTGTGTTGAGGGGAAGATTATTTATGTGCAGGAAGGTTCCCCTTCCTGCACTTAAACAATCTTTAAATGCCGTTTTGTAACTTCTATGTGTGCTGCTTAATGCAGCACACATTGAAGTTGCAAAGCATTTTTAATGATTATTTATGTGCAGAAGGGGGACCTTCCTGCATATAAACAATCATTGCTGTTTTGCTGTTTCTATGTGTGCTGCCCAAGGCAGCAAACAAGAAAACAGCAAGAACGAGGAGAAATAAAGCATTTCTCCTAGTTTTGCCTGTTTAAGACCAGGTCTTCCCTGGTCTTAATTTTCATGCTGCCTCCTATTTAGGCTGCTCTTGTAAATAGGGGGAAGTGTCAAAATCAATGGGTGTTGCGGTGGAACGCCCACCACAACACCCATTGCACGCCCCTTTCACGCTAAGTGTAGGGTGAAAGGGGGGCCTTATTTACAAGGCAGCGTTAAGCCACGTTAAGTGGCTTAACACTGCCTTGTAACTAAGGCAAAGCTCCTATCGCCATCACAATGTCACTAAAAGTGACGTTGTGGTGGCGATAGGGGCTTGTAAATATGCCCCAGAGTTCTGAAGCCAGCAAAAACAGTAAGGTGAAGGCAAGAAGTTTGGGGGAAGACCACCCTAAGGCTGACAGGTCTGCCATTGTGGTACTCTAATGTTGAGGTAAATTATGTAAAAGATGGAAATCCATCATTTAGGGCCAGATGTATGCATCTTTTTTGAGCTCGCAAATGACCAGATTCGCAGAATCTGACCATTTGCGACCACAAAAAAAAGCATTTTTATATGTACAGAACCCTACTAACCTATTACCGAATCGCAAAATGAGTTAGAGCTTTGGTATTAGGAAGGGGCATGTTAAGGGCATTCCTTATGAATAGCGACTCACACTGGTATGTGTGAATGTTTTGAGACTGAAATGCGGTCGCAAAACAATCACAATTTTACTGCCTTCTTCAATTAGGTGGCAATCCATTCGCAAACGGGACCACTTCCGTTTTGTGAATGGTTGTAAAAACGTTTTTTAAGAGCAGGCAGTGGGCCCACTGACCACTGCCTACTTTTAAAAAATGAAAAGAAAACTTTTCATTTTAGTTTTGAAACACATCTTGTTTTCCCTTAAGGAAAAAAGGCTGCATTTAGAAAAATAAAAACATTGCTTTATTTTAAAGCAATCACAGACGTGGTGGTCTGCTGACCCCAGCAGGCGACCATTCCTGTGAATGTAGTGCTTCCCAATGGTCGCAAACTGCAACCTACCCCATGAATATTAAGGAGGTCGGTCTATTTGTGACCCACTGGGAATGGCAAACAGTGTAAAACACACAGTAGTACATTGCTGTTTGCGATTATCTAGTAGCGAATCCTAAAAATTCAATATTAGGTAATCGAAAACACAAACGTATGTACATCTGACCCCAGGTGTTATATATCAGCACAAAATGAGCCCTCGTGTTGATTTTTGATGGTACAACACATTTCACACAAAAATATTAAAATTACTATGAGCAACAGCCACTCATATTCTAGTCACTTGCATTGTTCCTACGCTCCTGCACTATACTTTTACCGCAAACGGAGTTATAAATACGAGACCTACGTAAGGGTGGAATTTTGAGTAACAATAAAATGCGAAATTCCCAAAACTACGTGAATTATGCCAGCATAATTTTAATTTTGACAGGGCCTAGAAACAATGCTTCCACCACGACCTTGCCCCATTGTGTGGGATTAAAATAGTCACTGGCGGAATGTGATGCAGAGCATCTGCAATTCCCACAAAATCAGAATTTCGTCATAACTTCTGGGTACCAGGCAAAAAATAATAATTGGAAGAGCAAGATGCAATTGATTTTTTTGAGAAAATGTACCTTTACATTTCAGTGATGGTCACGATGGAGCTGGAAAATGGGACTAAAAATGTTCACTCAATAATTGTTATGGCTTATACAAAAGGAAACATTTCAAATTTGGGAGCGCTATTCATCACAAATCCCACTTATAAAAGGAGCATGCTGCGTTGTATCTTTGCCCACGGCAACATGTTTTAAGCAGCAGAACAAAGGGACTTTTTTTCCTTAGGCTGTTCTTTGTGGTCTGTCAAAAAACGTAATGAATAACAGGTCTGCACTGGTTTTCACGGCAATATTTTATTGGGTTTCCTTCTAAAAGTTTAAATGGCGGGATATACTTTGAAACTAAAAATTTTAGCATTGCTGCTTTCAAGTGCAAAGAGCATATTTTTATATGGTTGCGATTTCTGCCAATTACCAAATAAAATAAGCACTGGCACGTCCAAATAGGCCGGGCCTCAGCTAGCCAGCAGTTTATTTATTTATTTGCCAACATATGCAAATGACATTAAAGGTAATAAAAAGTAAAAAAAAAAAAAAAAGCTGTCTAAAGGTGATATGCATCTATTTGTAGAAAATAAAAAGGAAAGAATTTTCCACCCCACTCTTATGTTTTTTTTCTCCTTCACAGATCAGCAGGACAGTTGCCAGACCAGACCTTAGCTGACTATGCCAAAGGATTGTCATATTTTCTGCACATCAGTCCAAGGGATCAAAAGCTATAGATTAAGTGAAGGACAAAGGAAAGCATCTGAATATTTAAAGAACTGAATGTCATTTCAGTAAGTGCACAGATGAAGCAATAGTCCCTACTTAAACCCACCCCATTCCACACATCATCAACTACTGTTAATACCGTGCACCCTAACCTTGGTGGGTTTATTTAACTTCTGCAGTGGTTGTGGGGTACAGAAGATACAGGTGCACTTTGGACAATGTGTTGACTGAATTAGATCTCACGAATAAGGATGAAGGAGACGTCGGTCAGGTAAAGACAGGCACTCAAAGAAGGACAAGCATTAGCAAAGCCAATAAGTCTGGCCATTTTTGGTGAAAGTGCTTATTTAATTCATTGACACCTTTTTGGATAAATTAAGAAAAACTATGGATCACTTGAAAACGGGGGAGCATAAATAGAAAGTATGTGGTAAAAATTGACATGGAAGGGCATGAAGAAAGTCAGACTATTGTGGAGAGATCAGGCATCAGTGCGTGCCTGAAAAAAAGGAAGTGAAAAAAAGAATAACCGAATAGCCTGGAGCGCCCATAGTTAAGGAGTGAAGGGAGTGGGTGCTGGCATCATGCATCAATTACTTTGTTGCCCAGGAAGTTGGGTGGAGTGCAGACCACAGTCACCAATACAAAGAGCAATTTTGATACCTTCCCTGTAGAGTCACAAACATAGAAAAAGATGTTGAGAAAATATTTTTTAAACTAAGAAACATGTGAGTAGTGGTTGCCGAAGGTTAAAATAGTGCAAAATCGCTTATAACTAAAACCAGTGGTTTGTCAAATGATGCATAAAACATTAAAAAAAAAAAAATAATAATAATCTGACAGTACGGATTTGTTGGAATAGGAGCGGGTAATCTTCGAGGAACTATGCAATCTCCATAGGAAAGCCTGGCATGCAAGGTAGGAAGTCTACACTAGTTCAAATTATGCAGGGAATCAGAATGCAACATAGAAGAAAGAAGGGACAGTAGGCAGAAGAGACATCTCTTTGGTAATGTCAAAGGACGACTGGACTAGAGACTGCATTTCAAAGGCAGCATCTGCACAGACAGTCTATACTATGTGGAGATCCAAGCAGTGCTTTAAGTGCAGTGAAAAAGGCTGAGAGTTTTTAAAAGGGGTGTGGCCAAAGAAGCCTAAATAGGAATCTTATAACTTATAACATGCGTCGGGTATGTAATTATGGGCATATCAAAAACACGCCAGCTGGAATCCTCTGCTTGACACAGAATGCCACCTTACAGTATTTAAGTGCCTCTTACAGTACTTTCTGCTATTGTATCCACATCTATCACACAACAACAAACACATGCACTTAAAATCAGCTTGACCTGGTGGCTTTAAAATACTTGACAACATTGATTTTTATACAATATTAGAAAAATGGTTGACATTTCCCATTCGTTTCTTCACAGCACTTTCCTCTGCAATTTGCCTCTATGAGTTAGTCATGCCCTTTTTCTCCACACATCTCTGTTTGAAGTCCCCCCCATCTGCATGCCACGCCTCACACTCTTTCTCCTTTTTCTCCACTCTCTCCTTCACCAACTACCTACTTTTGTCTCCTTGCCTTCATCATCTCCTGTGACACATGATGCCATAACACCTCCCTTCTCTCTCTCTCTCTCTCTCTCTCCTATATACAGTTTCCTACAGATTCATAATTACATTTGTCATATATGTGACCACCGCTCTGTGCGCTCTGATGAGAGGCCAAGGATCAGATGAGCATGCTGTGAACTCTCAGAAACTCACGATAAACCCTCAGCTCATGACCTATCATGCCCTATCATGCCCTATCACGAACACCCTTTCACAGCCTGAACTCATTCTGGCAGCTGCAGGTTGCTCAGTTTGCAGTATGCACAGTAGAAAACTCATATATTGAGTGAAAAACAAAAGTACAGAAACAAATCTGGGAAAATAAAATAACCTTAGGAAATCAGGGCACAAATAACAGGCAACATGAAGGAAAACGTGTGAAAGGTATCAGGGATTGCATCACTGACTTGAAATCCCCTAAGGTTCCTTGCGCATCTTGGCGAGAAAAAGATCGGTGTTTTCCTTGTACAGTTAAGAACATGAATATTGGGACAAGGAGGGACCCGTTTCAATGTCTTTTAATTAGTGCACGGTGCTTGGCAGTGGTCGGGGCCACCAAACTTAAAACCCTGGATCCAGCGTTCTCCGTTACCGTCGGAATCAAGGGAGAGGAAAGAGCTACATGACATCAACAAGAACTTTGAGGCACGGACATCCAGGCCTCACGTCATCACCTAGCGACTCACAGTAACCCGTGGCGCGAAATTTAAAGCCTTCAAGCAGTTGTCTGAGGTGATGGATTTTCATTGAGGTCTGAGAGAGAAGCCTCGTGCAGACAAAGGCCCTGAAGTGTATACATTGTAAGTCACAGTGGCCAACTAAAGTCACTTTGTACCCCCTGCTAGTCGAGAGTGGGGGCAGGGAGCTTCACTTATTGGTTGATGAGAGGGGTTGGTTAAAGGGTCCCCTGCTATTGTTTTTTTAAAGCAAACACAATAAGCTCACTAGGCTGGTGTTATTTTCACTCGGACCCACCCCGTTTTCTGGCAGTCAGCGCCTAGACACCCACGGGTAGTAGTGCGCTTTACAAATCATTATTTCATTTCATTCATTTCATGGACGGAGGGCTGAAACTTTTCTGACACTCACCCCCAGTCACAGATCTGGGTTGAATCCATCATCATTCTTTAGCTCACTTCGCCGCCACAGTTCAGACCCAGCCATATGCAAATCAGTCTTGACCCCGTACCTCATGGGAACAGTCCAGCCCGAACTGCCAAGCCAGGTCTCCCCTGGACCAGAAACAAGCATACTGGGACCGGTTTCGGGGTAACACCCCTCATCAGACAGGCTAGCTTTAATCCAGTGGTAAAGTGAGCATGGGACCCACGTTTGGGCATACCCAACCAACTTAGGGCGAACAAAACAAATACAATAAGATGATTGACGTAGCGCTGAAACTTTCCAGACACTCACCCCCACTCACTATTAGAACTGGGTTGAATCCACCATCGTTCTATTGCTCAAATCGCCACCCCAGTTTGGACCCAGCCACATGCAAATCAATCGGACCGGAAACAAGCATCCTGGGGCCGTTTTTTTAAGTGCCTTACCATAAGCCTATCACGGTCCAGCTTTATCAGGCTAAATCTCAAAATACATATATTTTTTGCCTTTCCACAGATACTCTTATCAATATGCCTATTGTGGAGTTGTATGTGATGCATATTACCAGGTGAACCTTTGAAGTGTCTGCTTTGAGTGACGTCTCTCAAGGCGCTGAATGTGTAGTGGGCTTATTTACTGTCTCCAGCCAGAGATCTATGGAAAAGCGGTGTAACTTTGAGGGAAGTAACTTAGCCTATCACACAGTGGACTGTGCATCAGCACATAAACATTGGTCAAGAGCAATATGTTTATGCTTAAAGCGAGCAAGTGGCCTTTTATTTCCATTAAAGTTTCAACATATTTCACACCTGCATGAAATGCGAATTATGTTCAGTACAAATTAATGGTCAACTGCATCAGCGCTAATTTATAAAAAAAAAACATAAGTGCCAGTTCCCTCGTCAGGAGGCCACTGCAGCTTGTACAACCCATTGCCACTAGCAGCACTGCCAATGACAGTATTAACATAACTACTAACCATCACACTCCTACAAGAGTGACAATTCAGCCTGTTTGAGGCCCCAAATCCATAAGAATGGCGTGGACATCAGGTATTAGTTGTTTTTAATGTATATTAAATTAATAAACATCAGTTGTTCTGCTTATCTCCAAATTGCACAGACAGTGCCACCATGGGGCAGCTATCATCAGTGCCATTGTTGACAATTAAGTGCTGGTGATCAGCACCGGAAACCACTGGCTCAAATTAAGCACTGGGCGTCGTACTTTGCTGCCTCTTCCACACATAATGAAAAAGTAGGACTCCATTAGCAGTCCTATGTTTCTAGCAAACTCGCTATAAGGATTAGCGGACTTTTACGCTGAGAGATGAAAATAACTGCTACAAATAATTATTTTTCCTTTTTAATGCAGAGCTTTCTTTATGGCACTAAATCTATTAACACTGTTCCGCTGCTTGTAGCAGCAACTTCCACCCTTTCTAAACTGGCACAGCGCCTAACAATCTTGTGTAGTAATTTAAAAACCTTAGAGACCACTAGTCTCTGTTAAAATAGTGCAGGAGCACAGTTCTTACTTTTGGTGCTTCCAAGGGGACCCAGTGCTTTAAATGGGCCAGTACTCACCGGTACTGAGTACCGGCACTTCTTAGATTTATCCCTCTGAGTACCGGCACTTCTCTTCTGCCGAGGAGAGTACCGGTACTCACGAAAAGATAGGCTTATTGGCTGTGAGTGCTGGTGAGCCGGAGTGGAAGGTGTCTCTGGCAGCCAAGGCGCCACTTCTGTATCCCCGATCTGAGCCCCAGCTGAGCTATTCAGCAGGGCTCATTTGAATAATTGCCAGGTGCTCACCATCACGCTGTGTTTGACAGAGCAGGGTCCGTTCAGGCCCTGTGCTGTCAATCACAGTCACACTATCCTGTGCATTTGTGCAAACACAGGAATCATGGCAGTCCCCTGGCAGTGGCAATCAGGCTACGGCCAGTCCGGCCTCAGTGGCAATTAAAAAGCCATGGTAGGTGAAGAGTATAACATGGCTTTCATCATACCCAAGTCTTTTGTGTGCCTGCTTATGTTTGTGTGTTTGCCTGCATTCGTATGCCTGTTTTTTGTAAGAAAAAAGTGAGAGAAAGAGAGAGAGAGAATAAAAACACTCTCAGGAGGTATTTTAAAGAAAATGGGTGGCACTTTGTGTGTACATGTCTGCTCCGCGACAAAGATTCATAAATAGCATAGTAGGGAGGGTTGGTGGGTGGGTGAGTGAGTGGATAGATGAGTGAACAAGGGTGGATGTATAGATGGATGGATGGATGGATGAATAGATGGATGGATGAGTGAAAGCATGGATGGCTGGGTGAAAGGGGGTGGATGATTGGATAAAAGGGCGGATGATGGGTGGATAAGTGAAAGATTGGATGGATGAATGAAAGGGAGGGAGGATGGATGAAGGGGTGGATGATGGATGAGTGGAAGGAGGGATTGAGTGAAAGGGTGGATGGAATAAAGGAGTGAAGGGGTTGATGGATAGATGAGCGAAAGGATTAATGAATGAGCGAAAGGGTGGATAAAGAGATGGATGAGTGAAAGGATGAATGGATAGGTTTGGAGATGGATGGATGGATAGGTTTGGATATGAAGGGTGGACAGACGGAATGGTGAAAACTGAATGATGGATGAAAGACTGAATAGATGACAGAATGTAAAGGTTAAATGGCGGACATCAGCAGGTAAATGGTAGGATGAAAGAATGAATGGATAGATCTATGGAAGAGACAAGACCCATCTTCTGGGGAGGGTCATGATAATTTGCTTCATTTACATTGTGCCATAAGAGCTTTGGTTCGAAGTGGGGGTATTTTCAGTTTCTTTCTACTCACGTGCTGAAAAATATATAGTATTGTGCCAAACAACAGCAATTAACAGTATGGCATTAAGAAGGTGCAACTATTGCAAAAAAAAGAAATGTTAACATATTATAGCATTTCTCTTTCATTTTGTGTAATGAGTTAACTTGCTTTGTTTATATAAACACATTTCTCATGTGTTTTGGTATGTGCTCCAACTAATATAGAAGTCGTTAAGTATCATCATGTCTTGCCTTTAGCCCCGCCCCCTCACTACACATCTAGCTAATTTTAATGAGTACCTGCACTTATTTTTTCCCATTTAAAGCACTGAGGGGACCCACACACCGAAGCTCTGCTCAGATTAAGGCATTTATGTCTGCACTTAGGGCCAGATGTACAAAGCATTTTTGTGGTCGTAAATGGCCGATTGGAAGAATCGGACAGTCTGTAATTGCAAAAATGCTTTTCTTCATTTTGAAACACAAAAATGCCAATCGGTAACAAGTTACTGAATCATAATTTGGGTTTGCAACCCAATTTCGATTTGGGTATTTGCAAGGGGCATGTTTAGAGCATTCCTTCCAAATACCGAAAATGAATGTTATGTATTAATGACCCCAGCATGCCACCATCCCTGTAATGGCTATCATTCCAAATGGGTTGCAAATCGCTAACTTCCTAATTGTTATTTATGAGGTGGGTCGCTTTGTGACTCACTAGGAATCGCTAATTTAAAAATAACATTTTCATACACTAAGCATAGCGATTACCAAATAGAGATTCGGAAAAAAGCACTATTTGGGAATCGCTATTCTAAATGTTCATACATCTGGCCCATAGTCCCTGCGTAGGAACTTTACTTCCAGGCAGTGATTGAAGTACAGCCGGAATGGTGCTCGGCAGCACATTGCACCCAAAATGCCACTATCCTGCTAAGTGCCGTAATGGCTGCTGTAGACTCTCTCTCTCTTTCTCTGCGAGTGCTGCTGTCTAATACCACATAGCATGCACAGCATACTGGATGCATCCTACCAGCTCTCTGCACACATGGGCCACTAAAGTCATGCACCAAGCTCATGGCATGAGACTGACCTTTTTGCATCTTAAAGTTGAATGTGATGAGGCAAAATTTCGTCACTCACAGTGAAGACAGCCAAGAGGGCTGACCCAGTGCCCATTGTAGTATATCATGGTGCGGGAAGTAAAACGCGAATGACACATAGACACATCGACAAACCATTGGATAAAGACCCTTGACCAAAGGCCCTATAAATTATATATATATATATATATATATATATATATATATATATATATATATATATATATATATATATATATATATATATATATATATATATATATATATATATATATATATATATATATATATATACATATTCTCGATTTTCCTTCTAAAAGGATGATGACGCAGCGTGGAGATGTTAAAACTTTATTGTACTCGTTTCGGCTGCAGAACAGCCTTGCTTACAATGCTGAGGCGCAATTTCCAATCAACTTTTAGCCATTTTTCGTGTCACTTGAAAACTACTGTGCAAACGATAGTGAACTTAGACTGGTAGTTTTCATTACATTCAAATCAATAGTTGTATTATATTTGATAAATCATACTGATTTTTCATAATGGTTTCACACAATTAATTTCTATACCCATAGTATAATTGCAGGAATTCACATTTCATTATTTGTGTTGTATTTAAAACCATATGTTTAAATTCAATTTTGATATCAAACACAGCAGACTGTTAAGACTCTTTTAAATTAAGGTTAATATTAATTAAGATAATCTGTTTCTAAAAATAATTAATCCAACCACATTCCAAAAGTACATAAAGATGCGGTAAATCCGCCTGGGCGCCCAATAATCTCAGCAATCGGGAGTGCTCTAGAAAACACCTCCAAATATGTCGATTCATTTCTCAGCAATTTTGTTAAGATTCTCCCTTAATATATACAGGATACAGGAGACTTCCTTCGGAGGATCTATGATCTTCCTTGGGAAGATGATTGCTTGCAAATCACGATTGATGTCTCTACGCTCTACTCGAGCATCAAGCATGAAGATGGTCTGAGGGCCATAAGGAACTTTTTAGGTGCTAGGCCATTGAAATTATGGCAGCATAGTCAGATGCGTTTACACATGATAGAGAGATGCCTCACGAGTAATTTATTTTTGTTTAATGGGGAACTCTTCCATCAAGTGTGCGATACAGCGATGGGCACCTGCTTCGCCCCCAGCTATGCGAATTTGCATATGGGCTGGTGGGAGAAGCAGGTGGTCCGTACCAAATACCACAAAGTATGGGACAATCACATTGTGCACTGGAGTTGATTTACGTCGATTAGAAATTGCGCCTCGGCATTGGTGAGCAAGGATGTTCCACAGCTGAAACGCGTACAATGGTGGGCGACCAATAAAGTTTTAACATCTACACGCTGCGTCGTCATCCTTTCAGAAGGAAAATAGAGAATTAAACACGGACCTTCTCTTGTGAGGTCTAGAATGACGACGCGCCCTACGATCAGGTGATACCAAAGGGGATGATGGACGGAGCGTTAGAGCAAATCAAACACTCACCCCCAGTCAACTGATCTGGGTTTAATCCATCATCATTCTTTAGCTCACTCCACCACCCCAGTTCAGACATGGCCATATGCAAATCAGTCTGACCCTGTGCCTCATGGGAACAGTCCAGCCCGAACTGCCAAGCCATGTCTTCCCTGGACCGGAAACAAGCATCCTGGGACCAGTTTCTGGCTATTCAGCTGTCATCAGCCAGGCTAGCTTGAATCCAGTGGCAAAGTGAGCAAGGGACCCACGTCTGGGCATACCCTGCCAACTTAGGGCGAACAAAGCGATACCAAAGGGGATGATGGACGGAGCGTTAGAGCAAATCAAACACTCACCCCCAGTCAACTGATCTGGGTTTAATCCATCATCATTCTTTAGCTCACTCCACCACCCCAGTTCAGACATGGCCATATGCAAATCAGTCTGACCCTGTGCCTCATGGGAACAGTCCAGCCTGAACTGCCAAGCCATGTCTTCCCTGGACCGGAAACAAGCATCCTGGGACCAGTTTCTGGCTATTCAGCCGTCATCAGCCAGGCTAACTTGAATCCAGTGGCAAAGTGAGCAAGGGACCCACGTCTGGGCATACCCTGCCAACTTAGGGAGAACAAAGCGATACCAAAGGGGATGATGGACGGAGCGTTAGAGCAAATCAAACACTCACCCCCAGTCAACTGATCTGGGTTTAATCCATCATCATTCTTTAGCTCACTCCACCACCCCAGTTCAGTCAAATGCAAAAGCATTGAAATTATTACATCAAGCTGCAGTTCCACTAGTCGTTACTAGGTGTCCCTCACGAGTCAAATGCAAAAGCATTGAAACCCTTTCATGAAGCTGCAGTTCCACTAGTCGTTACTAGGTGTCCCTCATGAGTCAAATGCAAAAGCATTTGACTTGAGGGACAACTAGCAACGACTAGTTGAACTGCAGCTTGATGTAATAATTTCAATGCTTTTGCATTTGACTCGTGAAGGACACCTAGTAACGACTAGTTGAACTGCAGCTCTTTGTAAATTATTTTGATATTGGATACTATAATATTCACTGCCCACTGCTAATCTCGTCCCATAATGCTTTGCAGGGCCTTTGATTGGGATTGTATTTTTGCCCATAACTGTGCTTGGGGTGGTCCTAAGAGGGTGGGACCACCACTGAATCGTTCAGCATGATATGCTCTTTGTGTTCAAGGCATCTGCTTGATCCTCCCCCTAGGTTAGGGGGACCCCAAAATCATCACCTCTCTCATTGCCTGATATTTTTCATTTTCAAAGTTAACTTTTGTGAATTGGTTATATGCTTTTTAGCATGTAAAGTTGCTTTATCAAAGCATTTGTGGGTGCAGTTTAGTAGCTGACTCAAATACCTTTTTGTAAATTGGCATAAATTCACTCAGTAGTTTTTCAAATATAAAGGAAAATCCAAATATTGTATATATAGGGACGTGACGGCTCTGCGAACTTGGGACATACCCTGACCCCCTAGGCCCCTTGTGGAGGGGTGGCCCAGAGGGTCCCCACCAGGGCAAAATAACGTTGTTTTAAAAAAATAATTTTGGCAGGGCCGTGCTGGATCTGGGGCTCCCATTGAAAATTAACAAAAAAAAAGAAGGGTGGGCTTCCGCGCTTCTTTTCTAATAGGCCCCCGGGTGGGCCAGGTCCCAGGGTAATAGGGGAATTAAAGGAGGGGGACGCATGGGCCCCCCCGTCCTGGGGCTTATAAATGTACCAGGGACCACTACCTCCCCTGGGCCACATTACAAAAATAAATCAGGGGACCTCACGGACCCCCCATTCCCCAGGGACCACTACGTCCCCGGGGCAATTTAATTTTGTAATGGGGGGCCTCACGGACCGCCACGGGGACTACCACCTCCCTGGGACAAATAAAATTTCTTAAAAATGGGAGGGGGGCCGCACGGCCCCCCTCCCAGGCCATTTTAAGACCCCATCCCCGCAGCCTGCCCATTTTTATTTTAAAAGGGAGGGGGCCTTGTGGTGCCCCTCCCAGGGTGATTTTAGCCCTAGAGACCCAGTCCCCCGGGGCCCGGCCTGAAGTGTGGGTGCCCTGGTCCCACCCAGGGCACCCACTTTTTAAAGATTGGGGACCGTGGGGGGAGCCTCAGGACTCCTGTGGTCCCTGCCCGCTCCCCTCCTCCTGCGGGAGCCGGCATTTCTTTTACACATAGGGATCTAGTAACGTGCAGCTCCCTGTGTGTAAATGCAATTTTGCTCCACTTCTAGGGGGCAAGAGCATTTTCTGCTCTTGCTTACTAGAAGTGGAGAAGTGTTTGCTATGACTTGGCGGGAGCTATAGGAAACAGCAATTGTCCGGGGGTGAGCACTCTGGGACATCGCAGGAGGCGGCCTTGGGGAGTGGTGGTCCCGAGTGGCATCTATGGCTCCAGGGGGGGCACAGGGCCCCCCTCCCATCTTCTAATTTTCCCCATGGATGTTGTGGTCCCCGGGGCTGCAGGGGGCCATGCAACCTCCACGCTGTCAGCAACTGTCCAGGACTTGGGCAAGGACTGGTGACTGGGTTGAAAACGAAAGCAGAAAGTGGAGTACAGCACTGCCTAGGATCACACAGAGAGTCAGAGGAAAAAAGGGATTCAAAGGGGAAGCCAGCACAAGGAAACAAGATGATTAAGACTCGGAAAGGACAGACACTCATGAGACGATTTAGCATTCAGACTAACTACACCCAGGATGGAAGTGAAAGACATATATGTATATATAACAACATTAACAATGAAGGGAATGTGGGATAAAGCACTCGGAAGCTCAGTAGGTTCCTCACCCACAATTGCTGTAACAGATACTGACTGCGAATACCCATATATTGGTTCATGCAAAGGCAGGGTCTGTGGATCTGATACCTATGGTGATGTTATAAAAGTAACTCAAGGACACTACTCACAGTGAACAGCAAACACCACCTAGGTTATCAGCTGAGCCCACTGATCCTGGCGATCAAACAGGGCGGCAACAGCAAGGGTGTAGATCTAAATACATAGCCATGATAGACCAGGAGCTAGCAAGAAGGAGCGCTTAACAGGAAAGAAGGAAAAACAAAGGGCACACTTGGCAGAAAACAAGCAACAAAAATACCAGGAAACTAGAACAAGCATTTGCAATGCAATAGGTCTCGCAGTTACGCAAGTTTGAGCTATTGGCATTGTAAATGGCTATGCCTTTTATTTTGGTATTGGTTTTTAAAACATAAATAAAAGACATTGTCATTTACAATGGCAATAGCTTATTGCGCTCCTTTGTTTATAATATTCTCCTTTTCCTTCGTACCTATGTTTTTTACTCCTTGGTTTCTTTCTGTGTGCTTTAACTCTCTCTTAAACTAATTCCAGAGGGAAGATTCATTCAGACATAATAAAGGTTTGTGCAGGCTGCATCGTTTCTGACAGCACCCGACTCTAGGTCTACCTACAGAGCAGCCAGTGTTGTTGCTCACGCCTCTGTAATTTACCACAACTCGGCACTTCAGCAGAACAAACGGCTTGTGCCCGACTACTTCTGGTCAAGGGATGCAAGTTATTTATCTCTGTTTTCAGAATTTGACGAAAAGATGAAAATATTTTGTCCCATAACGCAATCTGCCGTTTTTACTGCTGCCAGAAGCCACTCCCATGCCTTGTTGCTATATTCAGTTCCGTGTACTCTCTAGTAAAAACATTACTTGCCACCCAGGGGCTACGAGAGAAATGGTGGGTCCGAGGGAGCACCTGAAAGACAAAAGTACCCGAGTGGACACGCCCGAGCTAAATGTGGCCTGGTGCCAGGGGGTCGGACCCAGCAGGGAGAACTGATCTGCTGAGCCAGTCAGCATACTGAGACAACACCTATCCGGGGCTAAGTGAACTAGGGAGGGTGAGAGATGGGAGGGGGGGCGAGAGAAGAGAAAACAATAGGTGGGTAGGTGTGAGACGGGAACTCGAACAGTAGGTGAAGAAAAAACAGTGGAGCGGGAGTAAGAGACGAGCATAATCATGGTGGGTGAGAGATAGGGGGAGGGGGGCAGGGGTGAGTGATGGAAACAAAGTGGAGGGTGTGAGGTGGGAACAGGGCGGAGGGGTGAGAAGAGGTTGGAGGTGATGAGAAACAGGAGAGGGTGAAAGTGAGAGATGGTGGAGGGTGAGAGATGAGAAGAGGGTGGAAAGATGAGAGAAAGACAATAGTGAGGTGGATGTGAGATATGGTAGCAACATGGCGGAGGGGAGAGGAATGGGAACAAAGTGGAGGGGGTGAAGTGGGAACAGGGTGGAGTGGTGGGAAGAGGCTGGAGGGATTGAGAAATGGGAAGAGAGTAGAAAGATAAGAGGAAGACAATAGTGAGGTGGATGTGACATAGAGGAGCGGGGTGCAGAGGCTGGGGATGGGGTACAGGGCGCAGAGGTAAGAAAGTAACAATAGTGTGAGGTGCCAGGAGAGGGAAAGGAACCGGACGGATGAGTGAGAGATGGGAACTGTCTGGAGAAGTGAGAGAAATGAAGAGCAGTGGGTGAGGAGTGCAGATTGGGACAGTGCGGAGGTAGAGGTGGATGGGGTGAGAAAGAAACGAGCGGGTGGAGAAGAGATGGTTGGGGTAGCAATAGGCACTGTAAGGGTAGATGGGTGAGGGATCAGTGGATAGGTGAGGGACTGACGGATAGACCGATGAGAGTCCCGGTCGGGGTGACTGACGGGTAGAATGGAGAGAGAGGAGGCGAGCGGATTGGGAGAAGCAGTTAAGAATAGTGAGAGAGGCGGGTGCAGAGGTGAGAGCGATAGGTGGATGGGGGACCGCGGGAGGGACCGGAGGGCCGATGGGTGAGTACACGAATTGAGGGATGAAAAGCGGACGAGTGACTACTTGGGGAGGAATGAGCGGTTGGAAAGTGTTAAGGGGTGGGGGAAGGAGTGGAACTATCCAATGGTCGAAGGATGTGTGGGTGACGGAGCCAGGGTGGAGCGGTAGGGCATGGCTGACAGTGGTGAAAGGGGGAGACGTGCAAGAATGTTGTGATGGGCGGAGTGGGAGGCAGGGTAAAAGTGTGAGCGGCTTAGGCAGGACGAAGGGCTGAAGTGTGTGGGAAGGAGTTAAGAGAAACTAGTAAGGGCTATAAGCCTCCGATGTTTGGCATTCTGTAGCCCCAGGGACAGAAATATGCATAAAGGACACTCTTGTGAAAGAACATGCTGACCAGTTAGAATAGAAAAAACTGAAGTGGAAATTGTTGCCCGGAGCCTGTCATGGAAATCTTGGATCTTTAAATGTGATCGGGGGAGTGTCCAGGATGGTGACGGAATAGGACGCAGTGATCGGAGCTCCACGGGGTGCCTAGGCAGCTTGCTCATATAACCGCAGAGGAGGTGATTTCTGACAGCATCGACCTGCATCCACGTTCAGGGTACAAGCGGTGACCCAGCTGGGGCACCCCAGCGACAGCCCAAACACAGACAGACGATGTCCACAGCAGCAAGGAGCAGGGGCACGAAGAGACTGGTGCGGAGGAACAGAATAGAGAAACCGGAGATTGAGGGTTGTCCCCGACCTGCGCCAGCGAGTGGATCGTTGCTCACCCGCCCCCTGCCTGGACACGCTGCGGGTGAGTCTTGTTGTTCTCGAGCCCGGCGGGAGTGGGGGGTGGCGGTGAGTCACTGCACGCCTGTCATGCTCATAAAACGCGGCTCAGTAAAGCGAATGCGGGACATCTAAAGAAAAAAAAGCATTGCGTAAACAAATGATGTACGTGAAGCGGGCGCCCTAGCAAGTAATTTAAAAATCAAGTAGTCCCTAAACAAAACTAACAAAGCCAGACAGCGCAATAAAACAGTAGTCGGTCGGTGCTTCTTCCGATAAAAACGGAAGTGATGCATCGGATCAACAGCCAACAGAAACAAAGATAACAACAGCAATGCCAGACTTCGACAAATCGCAAGGGACAGGAGAAATTCCACTGACTTTTAGCCAACATACAGATTACTTTATGTCTCGCTGAGACAGCGCATGCAGCGCATGCGCTGCTAACTCGAGACCTAAAAAGGACAGCAGGAATAGGATGCCAGCAAACTAGGAAATGGAACAGAGGTAATGGGAAGAAAGGCAGGGTCTGGGAAAAGGTAAATACAGAAGCAGAGAGGCTCAAGGGAGCACTAGAGTAGTACAGGATCAGGAATCAAGGAACCAAGGTAGCACTGCTATTACAGAAACAAGGCATTAGCTAAGCTCAAGAATCAAGATTGCAATGACAGGCAGTGCTAGTTCTGGAAACAGGAAATAGCTACAGCTCAGAAAATAAGGAGTCAAGAGAGCACTGCAAGCAGTGCGAATCAGGAACAAGGAATAGCTGCAGCTCAGGAACAGGAACCAAGATTAACTATAGTTCAGGAATCAAGGAATATCAAAAGCTCAGACAACAAGGATATCAGAAGCTCAGAAAACAAGGATCGGTCTCACCAGAACACAGCTACAATGACCAACACTGGACTGAAAGGAGCTGGGGCTGCTTAAAAGAGCTCACAGTAATCACATGCATCAGGTGTGAGCAGGCTAGCAGCAGCCAGCCACAGGTAAGCTGAATTCCTCCACTCATCCTTGGCCTGCAGGGGTGGAGTAGAAGCAGTGAGCAGGGAATTCTAGGTAATGGTGTGTCGAACATGAGCAGGCTGGCTTCAAGCATGAGCAGGCTGGCTTCCACAAAACCCAGCATGGATTGGGAATGGATGGCAATTTCCAAGTAGCATCCAAATGACTGGAAGTCAGTATATGCATGAAGGGGAGGGTCTGGAAGCTTATTAGAACACTGGAGAGTCCCACAATTCAGCCCCCTGGTGGTGGACACGAGAACGCAGGAAGCGAGTCGTGACATCCGCATTAAATTTTAACTTATGTCCTCTGGAGTTGGTGGTCCCTGGGGCTCAACGGCCCCCGCATTTTTTTAAATTAAAGCCCCGGCGAGGTGGCGGCCCCTGGGGCTGCAGAGAGGGGTCCATGCCCCCCGCATCAGATTGCAATAAAGCCCTGGGGAGCTGGTGGTCCCCGAGGCTGTGGGGAGGTGAGAGAGGTCCTCCCAATTAAAATTAAATAAGCCCCTGGGAGATGGTGGTCCCCAGGGCAGCTGGGGAGGCCATACGGGCCTCCCCCGCATTAATACTTTAAGAGGCCCTGGGGAGGTGGTGGTCCTCGGGGCATAATAAGCCCTGGGGAGGGGCCAGTGCGCCCCCCTCCCTTATTAAAGCAATGCCCCCAGGACCTGGCCCACCAGGGGGCCGATAATAAACAAAGCACGGCAGCTCGGGATTCATTTTGTTAAAAAAGGGTCGCACAGATCCCACCCACATTTTTTTTAATGCTATTTTTGCCCTGGGGGGTCCCAGTGTGACTCACACACAGGCCTAGGGGTCAGGGTGTTTCTACCCTGCCCCCTTTTCTTTTTGTTTTACAGTTTTTTTATGGGACTCGGTTCAACTGAGTCCCAAGATGGCTGCCAAAACTTCCTGGTTGAAGTGTTGGCAGCCAATCAAATTTCAGTAGGGTTTCAGTAGGCTGTTGGGCTCCCAGATATCTATATTTTTTAAACTTGAATATCTTTGAAACTATTGAACGGATTTACACCAAATTACAAAAAGTGCACTTTCTGGACCAACATTTAGCGTTCTGGCAAATTTGGTGTAATTCCGTTCAGCGGTTTGGGCTGTAGTCGTGTTCAAAAATTGAAAAAATCCCCATAGATATAACATGGGGAAAACGGGTTTTGGACCCCACTTTTTTCTCAGCCCCCGCTTTGCGGATTACCCAGAAATTTTCAACACAGCAGCTGAGGTAAGGTTTGTGAAAAGTTTGGGAAGATTCGTCAAGTGGCGACAAAGTTATTGGCAAAACAAAAAAACGCTACTTTGGTCCTAACTATAACTATCTAATGGCTATCTATGTATAATTTATGCGTCACTCTATGCCTGAAAGGGAATTGTTTTGATATTATATATATATATATATATATATATACACACACACACACACACACACGCACGCACGCGCACACACACACACACACATACACGTGTTACCATCCTTGTGGGGACTATGTGTGAATACCTGCCTTGTGGGGACTAACCTTTCCCAATGTTTTTACAACACACTAATAAAAGAAAAATGTTAAGAAAAAATTCATGATACAGGATCCAGCTTCAAATTTGCAAATATATTGTTATTTAATCGTGCGCACAGCACCATCCTTGTGGGGACTTGAACACGTGCTACCATCCTTGTGGGGACCTAGTCCGTAACACTATTTGTGATTGAATACAGTCGAAGGCACATGGCTAAATGTTTATTTTATCAACAATATACACAAACAACATTACAATCTATTCATATATGAATTGCTGCATATATTCTAGGGGTATACATTAAAGACAGATTATGTTAATGTGCCCGAAAATATCATATCATGCTTAAAGAAAGAGACTTAAAGCTGTATTTAACCTATTTATTAGTGCTTAAAATCTTAGGAGATAAGGGAACTAACACATAAAGAAATTAACATATGGAACCAAGGAATATGGTCAAGTGGAACCAAGAGCTTGATTAGCTGCTTACATTTTTGCCAAAATAGATGTTCAAGTTCCCACAGAGATAGTGGGTGAAGATCATTGTGTTTAAGTCTCCATAGAAATAGTGTGTACATTCAAAGCTTAAATCCCATTATAAAGAGTGTGAAGCTAATGATGTTCAAGTCCCCACAGAGATGGTGTGTTATTACAGTGATGTTCAAGTCCTCACAAAGATAGTGTGTTATTACAGTGTTGTTCAAGGCCCCACAAAGATAGTGTGTTACTATAGCGATATTTAAGTCCCCACAGAGATAGTGCATGAAGGTGATTGTGTTTAAGTCCTCATTAAAATAGTGCCCCATTCACAAAGGTAAATTTAGACCAAAAGTCTAACTTTACTACTTTTCAATATTCACAAAGCCCCATACAGAGAATGTGAAGCTGATGATGTTCAAGTCGAAGAAAACACAAGGAGATGATGGACAGAGTGCTGAAACTTTTCAGTCACTCACCCCCAGTTACAGATCTGGGTTGAATCCATCATCGTTCTTTAGCTCACTTCGCCACCCCAGTTCAGACCCAACTATATGCAAATCAGTCTTGACCCTGTGCCTCATGGGAACAGTCCAGCCCGGACTTCCAAGCCAGGTCTTCCCTGGACCGGAAACAAGCATCCTTGGACCGGTTTCAGGTAACACCCCCTCATCAGCAAGGCTAGCTTGAATCCAGTGGCAAAGTGAGCAAGGGACCCACGTCTGGGCATACCCTGCCAACTTAGGGCGAACAAAGCAAACACAAGGAGATTATGGACGGAGTGCTGAAACTTTTCAGTCACTCACCCCCAGTCACAGATCTGGGTTGAATCCATCATCATTCTTTAGCTCACTTTGCCACCCCAGTTTAGACCCAGCTATATGCAAATCAGTCTTAACCCTGTGCCTCATGGCACCCCCTGGTGCTTCAAGTCGAAACAGAGCTTGCGTTTAATTACAGGAATGTTCAAGTCCCCACAGAGATGATATGTTTTTATAGTGATGTTCAAGTCCCCACAAAGATAGTGTGTTGTTATAGCGATGTTTAAGTCCCCACAGATATAGTGCATGAAGATGATTGTGTTTAAGTCCTCATTAAAATAGGGCCCTATTTACAACGGTAAACTTAGAAAAAAATCTAACTTTTCTACTTTTCAGTTTCAACAATGTAAACTTAGACCAAAAGTCTAACTTTACTACTTATTAGTATTCACAAAGCCCCATACAGAGAATGAGAAGCTGATGATGCTGAAGCCAAAACAGAGCTTGCGTGTAATTACAGGAATGCTCAAGTCCCCACAGAGATGGTGTGTGACTATAGTATTACCACGGTTGCCAAAGAGAATGTGTGTGATTATAGACATGCCCAGGTCCCCACAGAGATAGTGTGTGATTATAGAGATGTCGAGGTCCCCACAGAGATAGTGTGTGTTTATAGACATGCACAGGTCCCCACAGATATAGTGTGTGATTTTAGAGATGTTGAGGTCCCCACAGAGATAGTGTGTGATCATAGAAATGCCCAGGTCCCCACAGAGATAGCGTGTGAATATAGAGATGTCGAGGTCCCCACAGAGATGGTGTGTGACTATAATATTACCACGGCTGCCAAAGAGAGTATGTGTGATCATAGACATGCCCAGGTCCACTGAAAAACCTACACCCACCTAAACCCCAAAAATTCACTTGCCACCCAAAAACCCATAGCCACCATAAAAAATCCATTGTGACCCAAATACCCATACAGACACTAAACCTTAAATGATTCATTGCCACCTAAAAAAAACCCATACCAGCCCTAACCCCTAAATGTTGCCTAGCCACCCAAAACCCATGCCCACTCTAAATCCTAAAAAATCCCTTTCCACCCAAATACCCACACCCACCCTAAACCTTAAAAACCCTTGCGACCCAAAAACCCATACACACTGTAAAATCAACAATATCCCTTGCCACCAAAAATCTCACACCCACCCTAAACACTAAAAATTACCTTACCACCCATAAAACCCATACCCACCCTAAACTCTAAAAATTCACTTTCCTCCCAAAAACCCATACCCACCCTGAAAAATCCCTTGCCACCTAAAAACCCATTCAAACCCTACACCTAAACGAGTCATTACCACCCAAAAACCCATACCCAGCCTAAACCCTTAAAAAATCCTTACCACCCAAAAGTCAATACCCACCCTAAACCCTAAAAATTCCCTTATCACCCAAAAACCCATAACCACCCAAACTCATACCATTTTCCCTTGCCCCGAAAAATCCACACCCACCCTAAATCTTAAAAAATCCCTTGCCACCCAAAAACCATACCCACCCTAAACCCTAAAAAATCCCTTGCCAATCAGAAACCCATACCCACCATAGAAATAAAAATTCCCTTGCCACCCTAAACCTTAACAAATCCCTTGCCACCCAAAAACCCATACCCACCCTAAGCCCTAAACATTCCCTTACCACCCAAAAAAGGATACTCACACTAAATCCTAAAAATTCCTTGCAACCCTAACCCCCAAAATCCCTTACCACCCAAAAACCCGTACCTACCCTAACCTTAAATAATCCCTCGCCTCCCAAAAACCCATACCCACCCTAACCCCATAAAAATTCACTGGCCACCCAAATATCCAACCTAAACCCAAAAAACTACATTACCACCCAAAAACACACATCCACTCTAATCTCTGAAAATTCCCTTATCATCCAAATACCCATACCCACCCAAAACTATGAATTTTCCTTGCCTGCCAAAAATCCACACCCACTCTAAACCTTAAAAATTCCTTTGCCACTTAAAAACCCACACCCATCCTAAATGCTGAAAAATCCCTTACCACTCAAACACCTACACCCACCCAAAACCCTAAATATTCACTAGCCTCCCAAAAACCCATACCCACCCTAAACAATCCCTTGCCAATCAAAAACTCATACCGACCCTAAAAATAACAATTCCCTTGCCACCCTAAACCCTAATAAATCCATTACCACCCAAAGACCCATACCCAGCCTAAGCTCTAAACATTCCTTACCACCCACAAAAACGATACCCACACTAAACCCTAAAAATTCCTTGCAACCCTAACCCCAAAAATTCCCTTACCACCCAAAAACCCATACCCACCCTAACCCCATAAAAATTCACTGGCCACCTAAAAATCCATACCCAACCTAAACCGGAATAGTCCCTTACCACCCAAAAACACACATCCACTCTAATCCCTAAAAATTCCCTTATCATCCAAAACCATGAATTTACCTTGCCCCCCAAAAATCCACACCCACTCTAAACATTAAAAATTCCTTTGCCACTTAAAAACCCACACCCAAACCCACACCCTTCCTAAATGCTGAAAATTGCTAAACCCTAAAAATTCCCTTGCACCTAAAAACCCATACCCACCCTAAACCCTAAAATTTCCCTTGCCACCCAAAAATCCATCCCTACCCTAAACCCTAAAAATCCCTTACCACCCAAACACCCACACCCACCCTAAACCCTAAATATTCACTTGCCAACCAAAAAAACCATACCCATCAGATAAAAACCTATACTCACCCTAAACCCTATCATTTCGCTTGCCGCACAAAAACCCACACCAACCCTAAACCCTAAAAATCCCCTTGTGACTCAAAAACCCATACACATCATAAGCCCTACAAAGTCCCTTGCCACCAAAAATTAAACGCTAAAAATACCATTGAAACCTATAAAACCCATTCCCCTATACCCTAAAAATGCCTTACCACTCAAAAACCTACACCCACCTAAACCCCAAAAATTCACTTGCCACCCAAAAACCCACATCCACCATAAAATCCCTTGTGACCCAAATACCCATACAAACACTGAACCTTAAATGCTTCATTACCACCTACAAAAACCCATACCAGCCCTAATCCCTAATTGTTCCCTTTCCACCCAAAACCCATGCCCACCCTAAATCCTAAAAATCCCTTTCCACCCAAATACCCACACCCATCCTAAACCTTAAAAATTCCCTTGCGACCCAAAACCCACACTGTAAAATCTACAATATACCTTGCCACCAAAAATCTCACACCCACCCTAAACACTCCTTGCCACCATAAAACCCATACCCACCCTAAATCCTAAAAAATCTCTTACCATTCAAAAACCTACACCCACCCTAAACCCTAAAAATTCACTTGCCTCCCAAAAACCCATACCCACCCTGAAAAATCCCTTGTCACCCCAAAACCCATACAAACACTACACCTAAACGATTCATTATCACCCAAAAACCCATACCCAGCCTAAACGCTAAAAATTCCTTACCACCCAAAAATCCATACCCACCCTAAACCCTAACAATTCCCTTATCACCCAAAAACCCATACCCACCCTAAACCATAACATTTCCCTTGCCCCCAAAAATCCACATCCACTAAACCTTAAAAATTCTCTTGCCACCCAAAATACCATACCCATCCTAAACACTAAACAATCCCTTGCCAATCAGAAACCCATACCCACCCTAGAAATAAGAATTCCCTTGCCACCCTAACCCTTAACAAATCCCTTGCCACCCAAAACCCATACCCACCCTAAGCCCTGAACATTCCCTTACCACCCAAAAAAATGATACTCACGCTAAACCCTGAAAATTCCTTGCGACCCTAACCCCCAAAAATCCCTTACCACCCAAAAACCCATACCTACCCTAACCTTAAAAAACTCCTCGCCTGTCAAAAAACCATACTCACCCTAAACCCATAAAAGTTCACTGGCCACCCAAAAAGCTAAACCCAACCTAAACCCGAAAAAGTACCTTACCACCCAAACACATACATCCACTCTAATCCCTAAAAATTCCCTTATCAGCCAAAAACCCATACCCACCCAAAACCATAAATTTCCCTTGCCCCCCCAAAAATAAATACCCACTCTAAACCTGAAAAAAATCCTTTGCCACCTAAAAACCCACACCCATCCTAAACGCTGAAAAATACCTTACCACTCAAAAACCTATACCCACCCTAAACCCTAAAAATTCACTTGCCTCCCAAAAACCCATACCTACTCTGAGAAATCCCTTGACACACAAAAACCCATACACTACACCTAAACGATTCATTACCACCCAAAAGACCCATATCCAGCCTAAACCCTAAAAATTCCTTACCACCCAAAAATCCTTACCCACCCTAAACCCTAAAAATTCCCTTATCACCCAAAAACCCATACCCAGCCCAAACCCTAACATATCCCTTGCCCCCAAAATCCCACATCCACCCTAAACCTTAAAATTTCCCTTGCCACCCAAAAAACCATACCCACCATAAACCCTAAAAAATCCCTTGCCAAATCAAAAACCCATACCCACCCTAAAAATAAAAATTCCCTTGCCACCCTAAACCCTAACAAATCCTTTGCCACCTAAAGACCCATACCCACCCTAAGCCCTAAACATTCCATTGTAACCCCAAAAAACTATACCCATGCTAAACCATAAAAATTCCTTGCGACACTAACCCCAAAAATTACCTTACCACCCAAAAACCCATACCTACCCTACCCTTAAAAAATCCCTCACCTCCCAAAAACCCATACCCACCCTAACCCCATAAAAGTTCACTGGCCACCCAAAAGACCATACCCAACCTAAACCCAAAAGGTACCTTACCACCCAAAAACACACATCCACTCTAATCCCTGAAAATTCCCTTATCATCAAAAAACCCATACCCACCCAAACAAATTAATTTACCTTGCCCCCCAAACACCACACCCGCTCTTAACATTAAAAATTCCTTTGCCACTTAAAAACCCACAACCATCCTAAATGCTGAAAATTCCCTTGTCACCCAAAAACCTATACCCACACTAAACCCTAAAAAGTAACGTTCACCTAAAAACCCATACCCACCCTGAACCCTAAAATTTCCATTGCCACCCAAAAATCCATACATATCCCAAAAGAAAATCCCTTACCACCCAAATGCCCACACCCACCCTAAACCCTGAATATCCCCTTGCCAACCAAAAACCCATACCCACCCTAAACCCTAAAAATCCCTTACCCTCAAAGACCTACACCCACCTAAAACCCAAAAATTCACTTGCCTCCCAAAAACCCATACCCACCCTGAAAAATCCCTTGCCACCCAAAAACCCATAGAAACACTACACCTAAACGATTCATTACCACCCAAAAACCCATACTCAGCCTAAACCCTAAAAATTCTTTACCACCCAAAAATCCATACCCACCCTAAAAATTCCCTTATCACCCAAAAACCCATACCCACCCAAAACCATAACATTTCCCTTACCCCCAAAAATTCACACCCACCCTTAGCCTTAAAAATTCCCTCGCCACCCAAAAATCCATGCCCACTCTAAACCCTAAAAAATCCCTTGCCAATCAGAAACCCATACCCACCCTAGAAATAAAAATTCCCTTGCTACCCTAAACCTTAACAAATAACATGCCACCCAAAAACCCATACCTACCCTAAACCCTCAACATTCCCTTACCACCCAAAAAAACGATACTCATGCTAAACCCTAAATATTCCTTGCGACCCTAACCCCGAAAAATCCCTTACCACCCAAAAACCCATACCTACTCTAACCTTAAAAATCCCGCGCCTCCCAAAAACCCATACCCACCCTAACCCCATAAAAATTCACTGGCCACCCAAAAACCATACCCAACCTAAACCTGAAAAAGTACCTTACCACCCAAAAACACACATCCACTCTAATCCCTAAAAATTCCATTATCAACCAAAAACCCATACCCACCCAAAACCATAAATTTCCCTTGCCTCCCAAAAATCCACACCCACTCTTAACCTTAAAATTCCTTTGCCACTTAAAAACCCACACCCATCCTAAATGCTGAAAATTCCCTTGCCACCCAAAAACGTATACCCACACTAAACCCTAAAAATTCCCTTGCACCTCAAAACCTATACCCACCCTAAGCCCTAAAATTGACTTTGCCACAAAAACCAATACCTACCCTAAACCCTAAAAATCCCTTACCACCCAAATACCCACACCCACCTTAAACCCTAAATATTCCCTTGCCAACCACAGAACCCATACCCACCCTAAAAAGCCCTTATCACCTAAAAACCTATACTCACCCTAAAAATTCCCTTGCCACCCAGAAACCCATATCCACCCTAAACTCTCAATATTCCCTTGCCACCCAAAAACATATACCTACCCTAAACCCTAAGGCAAACCTTACAACCCATAACCACCCTTCACCCTTAAATTCCTTATCACCCAAAAACTCATACTCACTCTAAACCATAAACCATTTGCTGCTCTTAATGCCTTATTACCATGCTGCAAAATCATCTGCCACTCACACTCTGAGAAAGTGCATTGCGTTTCTTGAGTAATCTTATCTAGAATTCGTTACTATAGAGCACTCCCCTTGACTCCGTAAAAGTCTGTAGCAATTTCCCACGCCCTTAGCTTTGCTCTGAAAAGAGGAGCCAGTACAGATATTCAGGCAATACTCGATGGCTGACAATTTTTCAGCAGCAGCATAATCTGGAGATACCCTAAAAAGAAGAGCTTGCACCGCACACCACACCTAGCCTGAATCTCCTGCCAATTGATATACCTCTCTTTTCTTCCTCGGTCAGCACGGCTCTTCAGCCCTTCTTTTTTCCTCGAATCTGAGGAGGCCAGGCTCAGGGTGGCCACTAAATACTAGATTTAGGGGGTTAAAAGGGGTGTGTAGGCCGGGACCAATGGGTTCATTCCTTGGGGTGAGGACACCCCCTATCATTCCACCCTCCAGTGGGAGGAGGCATGAGCCTCTCCCTAACTGGCTGGGACCTTCATCTTCAAGATGGCGGGCACTGAAGAGTGGGTTTCACCTCGTCTCCCCCACCTGAGGGGTGGGGTTGGCAAAGGTGGGCACACCTCTCTTCCTAGCTTGCTGCTGGGGGCAGCAAAGGCTGGGACAGCTTACAAAGGCGACAGGCCTTTGAAGCTTCCCCTTCGTTGACCCAACCCATACTGGGGGATGAGGCGTGACACCTCTGCCCAGGATAGGCTTTTGTTTCTGGACCCAGAGAGTGAAGACTCTCAACCCAGGGGTCCGGAAACATGTCTGGTGGTTGCAAATGATGGATAGCCATTAAGGAACCACACCAGGGCTGGTCATTTTTCAGGGGGCATCTCTAAGACGCCCTCTGAGTGCTTCTTACATTAAATCCCACACAGGCATCAGAGTGGGTTTAGTTTGCTGAGAGGTTTGCTACCAAATGTCCCAGGTTTTAGTAAAGCCATGATGGAGCTTTGGAGTTTGCAATGACCAACTCCCAGACAATATACTCTTTATGGCTTTACTACCTTTACAATGTCTAAGAATGGACTTAGACATTGTAGGGGTATGGGGCTCATGCCACTGTACCCTCATCTGGGGCTAGTGCACCCTGCTAGAGGGGTGACTTACCTAGGCCTCAGGCAGTGGATTGTAGGCATGGCACACAGGGATGTGTGCCATGTCGACTCTTCACTTTTCTCTTCACCAAAACATGCAGCCTGCAATGGCAGTTTGTGGGTGTTAAGGTACAGGGCCTCTAAGGGTGGCACACTAGGTGCTGCAACCCTTAGAGGCCTTCTCTGGTCAAAGTGCCCCTGGTACAGATGGCACCTTTTACAAGGGGCTTAACTGTGGCCAGAGATGTGCCAATTGCGGGTACAAAGGTAGAGTTTTGGGGAAAGAACACAGGCCCTGGGAACCTGATTGGCAGGGACCAAGGGCACCTCAAGTCAGGTTGCATCAGATGTCAGGCAAAAAGTGGGAGGTAACCATGCAAAAGGGGCACTTTCCTACAGACGGGCACACCAAATTATGTGGCAGGGTTGACTAAATTATGCAGTAGGAAGGGAAATTATGCAACATAATGCAGCACATTTTTTGATAGTATTACTTCATTATTTTGTCATTTTTACGTATGGTAACACTGCCTGTGTAAAGATTTCACCCTGTTAGGACCAGTTTACCAACCAACTACGGAAAGCTGCAACTGAAAGATGACCAGTTAATCTCTGTCGAACACATTACCACATTGTTAGTAACTTTTGATCTCTTTGAGCTAGATAGTTAAAATCTGCAGATTATGCAGCAGATGACAGATTATGTGGCAAATTCATAATTATGTGAAAAAGACGCAGCTGCAGAATTGCATAATTCTAGTTGCCCTGGTTATAAAGCATATCTGTGCTTAGATGTTTGGGTGTGCCACTTGGTGCCATTTCCAATGGATACAATCCCATGAAAGGGGCAGCTGTCCTGAAGTGATTGTAAAGTCTGAATAAAGGCAAGAAAATCCTGTTCACAAATATATCAGCCATCCTGAGAAGTGCTGGTATTGTCTTTCTGCTTCTCTTCCCAGCATTCTCTGTCTCTGGCGTTCCATGTCTTTCTCTCTGTCTCTGTACATGTCTCTCTCTCCTGTGTCTCTCTCCTTTTGTCTTTGTATGTCCCTCCCTTTCTTTTTATTCTTTTCTCTCTCTCTCTCTCTCTCCCCCTGACTTTTCTCTCTGCCACTTGCTGTCTCTCTCAGCATCCCCTCTCTTTTTCTCTGACTTTGTATGTATCTCTCTGTCTTATTTCTCTGTCTGTTTCCCTCTCTCCATGTCTCTTTCTTTCTCTTTCACCCCATCTCACCCTGCCCTAGGCCGTTTCGTATTAGCTTGGATAAATTCCAAATGTTGCATACTCTGAACGTTATTTTTGCAGCCTGCTTTGCAAATTGAAAGGCTCCAGCTGTGAAATTATTTGAATAGGTTTGTCCGTTCTCAATATTGTCTGCTGTGCAGGGGTCTTTTTATTACTGCCTGTTGACCTTGCATCCATGGGGACAGCAGACCCTTCACCCTCTTAATCTCAACTATGCTTTTCTCTGTGTAAAAATGTTGGGTGCAAGTCATCCCATTCCCTCCCATATCACACTAGATTTCACCATTTCTACCTCATCGCATATTCCATATACCAGACCTCCAATTAACGTCAATGTGAGAATCTTTTGAAAACGCTACAAAATATGTGTTCAGCTTTTGAAAGGATCTGGAAAATATTTGTCCCTTTTACTGAGTAAAAAACGCCTGAGACAACTGTAACCATAGAAGGAATTCTTTGTGAATTTACAACTAGAAAACATGGATACCTTTACATTTGCTGTACACACTTTCAAATTGCACATGTCTTATTGCTTTTAATGTAAACTCGCTCTGAGGTGGAGGCTACGATCAGTGTGCCTCCTCTTGGACGCCTTAACCCCATCCTTGCTGCACTCAGGGTCTCAGATCTGAGGCACCTGATGCTCGTTTCTCAAAGGTGTTTTCCTGGCTACAGGGCCCATCCCCCAGTCTGCAGCGTAAACTGACTTCATGAGATTCCGGCGGCGCACTGGCCTCTTGAAATGCTAATGGCCCTTTTGTTATGCGCAGGTGTGTACTTGCACGTAGTTAGCTGCCCATCCCAAGTCCTGCCTTCAGCTTCCTCTCAAGGCAGATAATATTAACATCTCCAATAGTGGACTGTGGAAAGGGCTTTGTCAACACGCTATGGAGCAAAAACGAACAAAAAAAGTCTAACATGCTTTAAAAGTAAATATTGCGAATTGCACAGGCCCCTAATCATCACGCATCATTTCTGAAGGAAGCACAAGTTTAAAATTCTAAAAATGAGCCACATCAATAGATTTTGTAGCTTTCAGGTAAGCTGAGATGATCATTATCATTATACTTTTTTTGTCAGGAATATGCTAAACGCTCCTAGCATGCACGTGCATCAACATTTCATAGATTTTTCGTCTAAATTACTTTTTTTCCCATTCAGTCACATGATGGCTTGGGGGTACAGTAACGTGTGCATTATGTACCTATTGCTTGCCCCAGGTTTCTGATCTAGCCTTTATTTGACACTATTTATTTTCCAATATTAATACTTTCCCTCTCCCTGAGGCCCACGTTTGTTTTATAGACGCAAATTCTGTACATTTTTATGTGTTATCATTTTTAATGTTTTACTGTTACTTTCATTTTACCTTTTTCAAAAGATTGGGATTCTTAGTGCCTTTTGTGCTGTATCCAACACTTCCAGACAACAGTTTTCGTACTGAGTGCACATCTCCTGCAAAACAGAAGTTTCAAGCAATGCCATAGCAAATACCATAATGTGCTTTCTGTGGATTGTTTGCAATTTTCAACTTCTGGTATAAACTGTTGTGCTAAGATATGCCTTCCTCAAAATTAATGCATGTCGTCACTGTTAAAGACGGTTTTAACGATTACCTTTCCTCCTACGGAACACAGGTTTTGCTTCCATAGAACACACAATGGTTATTGTATTTAATAACCCATGGTGTAAGTTCACATTACAGCAGGAGACTTAACCCTTCAATATGAATTTTCGGGAAAGAGAAGTTCCTGGCCAAATCGAGAATTCTGAGTACGGTGGTATTACATCCTATACGAAACCGTCTGGATATTTCAAAGACAGATTCACTAGGTCAAACCTGACTGGGTATGTCACTGGGAGATCACCCAAAATTCAGGACTTACCTACAAAAATCAGTGCTACAACAACGATGTCCCCCTGTAACTCAGCATTCTGTAGGGAAGAACTCATATTTCCAACTGTAATTTTATATCTTGAAATTATACCTGCAGTATTACGATTTGTGGTGCAAAATTACTGCATCGGAATCACTGATCCACTTTTAATTATGAGCTTTTGGAGCCAACCATATCAGTAGAGGCTCTGGCTTGCGCCTCCCTGACATAGGACCACATGCCATATTTAGATAGACTCCCTGCTTGGTGGGCGGCTCAAATACTTTAAGAACAAGCACCTGCGAAGCGGTTGTTCTGAAGGTAGAGTATTTAGACAAGTTGGTGCAATGTAGTTTCGGTCCCTCACTGCAAAGTGTTTAGTTTTTCAGAAACACATTTCCAAAGCGGGAGCCAGATGTCTAGCTCTATCTCAGCCCGAGGTCCTCTGAGCATCTTCTGCAAAGAGAAGCTAAGCTGAGAAGCTGTACATTCTTCCTCGCCTGCATCCCTCTGCGCACTGTGACATCATTCCCTGAGTCTTACTGGTTGCACTAGAGGAGGGGCTGTACAGTGGCACAGGTTTTTCCATTTCCTGGATAAAAATACATAAAGAGACACTGGCCAGTCCCTCATCTGCTGCAGACAGGGACACTTGGAGAATGTGGTGATAGTGCGTGGTAAAGGGAGACACAATGAAGGCCTTGGTGCACAGGGGCTGAAACTGAGTTCAGAGAAGGGAAAAAAATAAAGCTCAACATGCATTTTGTCTCTGAGAGCTAAGCCAGACCCTTGGCTCATCTCTTCCCATGAATTCTCTGCCTTGCCCACCTCCACTGGCAGCCCAGGGGCATATGGTCACAAATGGCTCTAAACTGGCATGGGTGACAGAAGCAATGCACTCAATATTTTCAGCTTAGGTGGCAGAGTAGTGCTCAAGTGTTCTGACAGGGATCTCCTAGAGCACTCAATGTGTGTATTCAATTCAGCACAAAGTTTCATGCACAGTGGCCTCCTCGGGTCTCCCATGCCCCTTCATCACTATCCCAGTCAGTGTCTGAGGGAGCACTTGGCATCTTGTCTCCTTTATATTCTGAGACATTCATGGCCAGTAGAAGTGGTTAACTAACCTGCTCCAAGTTTTGGTCTGGCCAAGATGCCCAGCTGGGATAATGTCATGGGCCGATGTTAGGAGCAACTCCCTAAACATCTGAGTCACTATCACTCTCCTAGTGACACTAGTTGTGGGGTCTCTGGCCTCAGTGCATAGGAGTCCCTCCTCCCAATAGGTCCTGTGGAAATCACTGACACTTCCCTTTTCCTGATCAGCAACTTCTGCTTCGGGATCTCAAGAGTGGGACAGGTTCTCTGCCCCTAGTGCACAGCTTACCGAGAGGGTCCTCCTGGGCCCAAAAGCTCTGCAGTGTAAGGCCCAAGCTCCTGGGCTCAGTTCCCTCTGGGGCTGACAAGTCTTCTCCCTGAGGGAAGGGAAATTGATCTGGGGTCTGTCTGATCAGAAGTTGGTTTCCAAGACTTCTTGCCTTTTCTCTTGGAAAGTTGGGCCATAATTTCAGGCTCCAACACTTCTGTTTCACCCTGGGTTCTGATCTGTGCTTTTGTTTTTACACACACCCATTCAGGTATTTCCCAATATCGCTACATGGGTTTTCCTTTCTACCTTTTTCTTTATGCTGAGGTCCCCAAATCATTGCCAAGCAGAAACTTAACAGGAATCGCACAATATGCCACCACCTTTTTGTGGCCAGTAACCTCTCCATATTCTAAGGACACAAATATCAATGGTGCACCTTAGCCTGAATGTCAGCATTAAGGACTGTATACGTCTCTCCAAGCAAGTACTGGTCTGAGTACACCAGTTGCTCAGTCACAATAGTGACACTGGCACCAGTGTCTCGCAGAGCTTCAACTTGAACCCCATTTATATGTCACTGTTGTCTGTCTTTTTCCAGGTTACTGGGCCAGACAGCCAGGATTGCTATATCCACTCTACTCTACTCTATGTGACTAGTGCTGCCTCAGCAGGCTCTCTGACATAGTCCGGGCCCACCTGTGATCCCATCTGAAGACTTGCCAATGCATTTACTGCAGGTGTCCTAGAGGCATTCTTTTTGTTTTTACAGCTAGGGTCTCCAGTTCAGTGTCCCATTGCATGACATTCATGACACCAAGCCTTTTTGGGATCCCAGTTTTTACCCTGGTACCAACCTCTGGGGTTTCAAGAGTTTCTGGGCCCTACCTCCTGAACAGGTTTTTGGGGCCTTTAAAGGACCTATTTTTGTTTTTATCTTTTTGGTCAACAACTTTTCCTTGGGGGGGTCATTTTGCCCTCTTTCTTTTGGTCACCCCCATCAGTGGTTGTCTTGGTTACCCTTGTCTTGACCCAGTGGTCTGCCTTCTTCCCCAACTGTTGAGGAGAAAGTGGACCTAGGTCTACCAGATGCTGTTGTCAATGCTCACAATAACAATTACTTAAAAGATACCTAGTTTATAATTAAATTGCATAGACCTTCATAGCCATGAACATTGTTACCTGTTAACCAACCACCTCGTGTTTTCACTAAATAGTCCGAAAATTCAACTCAGGACTGACTTTGGGTTTTTCAAGTCTCCCCAAATGTAACCCTGTATTCTTCAGTGGTGAGTCGAAAGCCCTCAATCAGGGTACCCTTCATGAGGTTATGAGACTCTGAATCTTTTTCATCCAATGTCAGGAGTCCCTCTGTGCATTTTCCTCAGAATAGTTCCCAAAAGAGAGAGTCTCAAATATTTTTGGCTAATTTCCTGGCTATGCAGGCTCTCTCAAAAGCAGTGATCCATTTAGTGATGTCATCATCATCTGCATATTTAGTGACAATCCCTCTGGGGAATTTACAGTCATACAAATCTTCCCTCTCCCTAGTTATAAAATTACTTCCACCAGAGATAGGTCCTAGGCCAATCCTTTTTTTTTATTTCTATGTCCAGGAGTTGAGCTTCTAAGTTCAATCTCCTGGCCAACCTTTCTAGAAGGAGGTCATCCTTTGTGGGCCCTTTCTCTATTTCTGAGTGGGTGGACTCTACCACCTCCTCAGAATTATCTTCATTATTGTGCTGATCTTCAAATTCAGATTCAGGTGCTAACTCTGGGTCATCTCTCTCAAACTGTGCGAACATTCTTCTAAATTTTTCATTGTTAGCATGTTTGCTAGTTTTGATACCATAACTTTTACAGAAGTCCATGAGACTGGTGTAGGACAGGTCCATGTAAGGGACTAGGTTGAGCTCCTGAGCCTGGTTGTCGGTATCACCCATTATTTGTACTGAAGTTGGTACCTTTTGGATTGAGAAAACAAATCTAAATACAAATGATTTGCCTAACTACAGGAACAGACTTTTACATTTTCCCACTTAGTTTCAAACTTTTTGCCAAGGCCCTATCACTTAATTTTAGCAAATTTAGAAAATTAGACCATTGAAAAAAATACAACCAAACTAAAGAGCATTTTTTGATTTACTCATGTGGTCACTTATTGAGTGCTATCAGCAAATGCAAAGTCTTGCATCCCACCACTGATCCACCAATGTAGGAACCTGGCATCCTTATATGGTGTACTAAAGTGAAGTGACAAATTGTTGCGCTGCCCCACTGGGAAGCGTCCCTCAGGGGCACTGCCAATTCCCAATTGGAAAAATCTAATCTGATTCCAAATCAACCGTAGTATTTTAATTGAACTTTTTATTTTTCAATATATTTATTTCTCAATTTCATGAATTGTCCACATCATTCATGTGAAATCATTGTGTGCATCAATGGTAAAGCGTCAAACAAGGTGCTAATCATCCCCAATGCATTTCAGGCATATCGATGCCCTTCGTCAGGGGGTATGTTCCTAAAAAGCAATTAAACAAGGCGAAAATGAAACGACTGTTCAGTGAGTGGGCTGTCCACTTCCCCCGGTGTTCAATTTTAAGTGTCATGGTGATAGTATTGTCCACATGTGATCTCAATAAACATCCAAACAACTCAGGTGTTGGGTGGGTGATAAACGTGCAAACTCTCGAAAACGGAGGTTTCAAAACGAGTGGTGAGGTGTAAAACAACATGCCCCCCCGACACTCTGAATTTCTCCAATGAACCACATTCACAGAAAAATATGCTTCGTTGTCTAACCATCCAGTGGGACTCAGACTCTCATTTACAAATTAGCCATGAAATTAAGATGGTATGATTTAGTCCTCATTTGCAATGCGTGAATGAATGAGTTATAGCGTAGCTTGGGGTGTAACAAGTAACTGTGCTGTAACTCAAATTTGAATGCACATTTTAAAAATAAGTGCATGCACTGACCATCTGCCCAGAAGAAGTCATCCTGACTAAAAGAGATTGAGCTCAATTCACTGAGCTTTTTGTTAGAGATCCCAATTTGTTTTCATAGGCATATACGTTGTTGGTTGACGGAGTGTGAGCCGTTTTCAAGCAACAGCCACAACTCTGGTCAGGGTAAACCACAAAAGTCACTAAAGTAACCTGTTCTTAACCCTCTGGTACAAAACCAGTCAAGCTTAATTTAGAGGAAATGTGTAAAGTATGTATGCAACACTTAAACAATAACAAAGTGAAAAACCAACACCAGAAAAACCCCACACCAATTTAGAAAAACTGAGTAAAATTCAATAAATTATTTGAGACCAAAACAACAAAAGTCTAATGTAATACATTTTTTGAGACCAAAACAACAAAAGTCCAATCAGTAGAACCAGAGATATGCAACTTCAAAGGTTTCAGCACGCATTGCAGCTAAAAGCCCAAAGTGCCACTTCTGGTCATCTACTCATGATAGACTAGGAAAGTCGCAAGTTCAGGCTGACCACAATGGAGTGCAGGCTGGATACAGGGTCCAGGTTCGTACCACTGAAAAAGTTAACTTCTCAAAGGCCGACGCATAGAGTTCAGTTCACTGTGGAAGATGCTGCGAGAAGATAGGAGAGTGTCACAGACCGGGTGTTGTGGATGGTCATCACTGTAACAAAATGGTCCTGTTGGGCATCACGGGTGGTCGATCCTGGTGCTTCATGTTGGCGGTCACAGTGGGCTGCTGTAGCATGAAGTGCAAATCTCATGTTGCCAATCGTTGCAGGTGGTCTCTGTCATGGGAAGAGTAGAGTTCACCAGAGCTTTGTGTTGCCGGTCATTGCAAGTGACAAGATCTCAGCACAAACTGGCCCATTCACAGTCGCAAAAACTTGATGATTTCTCCTTTGTCTTCAGAGGAGTGCACACTGATGGCAACTGAGGACCCAGGACCTGTCGAGGTGCCCCTTGGGGACCAGGAACTCACACTAGCCGAGGCCAACAGGTCTCAGGCAGGCCCAGTTGCAGCCAGTCAGGTGAGCAGTTGCAAGGGACCTCAGAAGCTTGTTGTGTCTCAGTAGCTCAGACAACTGACCCTTGAAGTCAATCAGGTAGCCTGTGATTAATGGAGCAGGTCCAGCCTTCCTTCTCAGAGTGCAGGGTAGGTCTTAACCAGCAGTTGAGTCCTCTGGCAGCAGGGCAGTCCTTATCTGTAGTGTCCACAGGTCCAGGAGTGTACTGATGAGTTGGTCTCAGGGTTACATGTTTATACCTGGTGTCAGCTTTGAAGGGGGAGAAACCTCTAGACTTCCCCCACATCTGTTCCTGGATTTTTCCGTCTGTTCCCTGCCCTGGCTCCAAAGGTTCTGAGGTGACAATAGGCTAGTGTGAAGTTCTTTGTGAGTAGGATGAGGCAGGCCCTTTGATGTGCAAGTGTGGTAGGTGACAACTCCATCCCCACCTATCCTGCCAGGATGATCCATCCTGCCCACAGCTAGTCCTCCCTTCTAATACTGTCTGGGAGGAATACATAAAGGCCAGCTACCAGCCAACTACACCTAGTCATGTGACAGCTGCAGGCATCATGTGGAGAGAACAGGAAAATGCCTTTCTAAAAGTAGCATTTTCAAAATTGTGCCTTAAAATCCGACTTTACCATTAAAGAGGATTTTAAATTACAATTCGTTTGAGATGAAACGTGACATTTCTATCTGTTCTCAATCAAAAATGAGCACTTATTAAAGTAATAAGATAACCCAATGTAATCCTATGGGAGAGGTAGGCCTTGAAGTAATGAAAAATGAATTTAAGAGTTTTTCACAACCAGGACATGTAAAACCTAAAAGTACATGTCCTACTTTTTACATACACTGCACCCTGCCCAAAGGGCTGTTTGGGGTATACCTTTAAGGGTGACATATGTAATAAAATAAGGAAGGTTTAGTTTTGGCAAGGGGCTATTTTTCCAAGTTGAATTGGCAGTTCAAAGCTGTTCGCAGGCTGCAATGGCAAGCCTGAAACATGTTTTAGGGGCTACCTAAGTGGGTGGAACAACAAATGCTAAAGGCCCATTAGTAGCATTTAGTTTACAGGCCCTGGGTACATCTATTACTACTTCACTAAGGAATGACAAGTAAAATAAATGTGCCAGTTGAGTGTAAGCCAATTTTACCATGTTTAAAGGAATGAGCACAGGCATTTTAGCACTGGTTAGAAAGGGTAAAGTGCACAGAGTCCTAAAACCCCCAAAACACGGGTTCAGGAAACACAGGGAGATTCTCAGCAAGGTGGAATATTCTACGCTTGTAAAATGTAATTCAAACGTGCATCAGCATGTTTGTCTCCAAGGAAGCAATTTTTATCTGTGAATAAACCATTATGCCTGCATCATCATTAAATATCAGAATGTTCCCTCCAAATCCCCATTCAGGATATACTTTTGATCTTGTCTTTAACAAATTAAAATGTGTTAAACTTAGACCCAAATAAATACAAGTTGTAGGTGGATAACCACACATGTAGTGATCACCTACATTGTCATAGTTCCTCATCAGAAGCAAACAGTCCACAATTTCAACCCAAACTCTGAACTTGCAAATGCAGCAAATCCATCCACCATACAGATGAGGTCTCCAGAGTTATAGCAGGCACAGCTGCGATGCTGCTCATTCTAAGAATCCTACCTGGAGTTGAGGCTCCAGTCAGGCTCCCATTTCTCCAGAGGTCTGCATATTCCGCACTTCTCTCCTTAGCCGTAAATATTTACAGACCCATCAGAGCAGTATCTGTTTGCAGTATCCTTATATATCTAAACGCACTACATTTCTCCATTACTCAACATGTTACCTAATCTTGTTCTTCACACTACATGCACCTCCCCTTAACCACATTATATCCTGACAGCCAGTACTCACTTTCAAAAGTTTCAGTTTACAGCCTGACAAACGTCACCACAGCTCCAGGTTGTTTTCAATACCTTCTTAACCATATCTCCGTAACCCTCCACAGCTCTCTCATAACCTTCATAGATTTACAACCCTACCATCATTCCAAAGCTCATTTATGCTGTAATATCTTCACAGTTTTCCACAGGTATAGCATCTCTTGACAGACACCATCACTCAACTAAGGCAATACTTGAGAACACACTCAAACATCAAGAGAGTGGCCAGCGCTTCGCCACAACAATCATTGACAAAGCCAGTATATCTCGTCTTTTGGGCCTACTGGCTTTGCCAATTGCTTTTAGCTGTGCTGTACACCATTGGGATGCTGTGCAGCATCAAAATAAAAAATAAAGAAAGATACAATAGTGGTAGCATCTTTTCACTGATGCATACATGCATCAGAAAGCATGTGCTCACCAGTGGAAGGATACAGCTGAACATTTTTTATGAGCAGATCCAAAATGAAAGATGTCATTTGGCTCAGTAAATACAAAAAATATGTTTTTTTAGTACAAAAGTGGCAATTAAAAAAGGACTGCAGGTTTTGGTGGTGGAGGTGCCTGGTAATGCAGGAGCGGGGGAAGGGGAAAAGCAGTGCATGATAGGCAGAGAACATCACAGAAGTACACAGGTGATAGAGTGTGTGGAGTGGAGGGATGGAAGCATGCAGACAAGAAATGGCAGCATGGGGAGAGAAGCACATGGAGAAGAGAAAGCAACACAGTGGGGGAGAGAAGCACACAAGGGAGACAGCTAGAAAACACATGCACTTGTGGAGTGCTTAAACAAAACAAAAGAAAAGATAGCAGTAAGGAGTGAGAAAAGCAGACAGCAGAGAAAGAACAATAAGAAAAGGGAGAAGTAGAGACGCACACAAACAAGACAGCTGGAAAACACATGCACTCTTGTAGACTGCTTAAGGAATACACGAAATGAGTTCCCTTAAAGTGAGGAGTGTAAGGACACAACTAAAGAGGTTATTCTCCACAGGAGGGACAATCATAACATAAGATAAGACAAGCAATCTAAACAGAAGTAGGCAAATGAGAATGAAAATAAAGCAAAAAAAAGGCAAGCAATGGGTGGGCTTTTATCCCAATGTAAGATCTTGATAAGCTGATAATCGAGGCCTCATTTACAAAGGTTTGGCACAGGGCAGCGTTGCAAGGCTTCTTGCTGCACTGCCCTGCATCACAAGAAAAGGGCAGGAATGCACGGTATCTCTGAGATATGTGCATTCTTGTCCTCTTTCACAGCACTGGCACACAAATGGCTTCCATGTGCCAATGCAGGCACCCTTACACCATGGTGCAAGGATGTCTGCGTAGAAATCAGGTTGTTTTTGTGGAGGAAGGGACACCTTTCTTCACAAAAACAACCCTTATGCCACCCCTGGGGAGGTGCAGGATTTTGATGCATTCCCATATTTAGGCCTTGTTGTAAATCTGGGAATATGTCAAAAACCATGGGCTTTGAGTGGGAACACCTACAGCAAAACCCATGGCACGCCTACCCGGGGCAGTGTGAGGCAACGTCCTATCTATGAGGCCATGAAAAGCCATGCACGCTAGCTTTCTGTGGCCTTGTGGATATGATTCAGAGGCCTGCGGCAACAGAGCATCATTAAAATTGACGCGGCGCAGGCCTCTTGTAAATGAGATCCTTGGGGGCACATTACGATGACGGGCGGACAAAGTCCGCCCGCCACCGTAGCGGTGAATGGGACCGTCCGCCATAGGAGCGGCGGTCCCGCCGCGAGTATTAGGATGCCACCACCACGGTGGCGGTGGCACCCTTATTCCCAACATTGTGGCGGGTGGTGTTCACAGCACCGCCCGCCACAATGCTGGGAATGCACGTCGTGCATTGCCATGCACAAGGTGACAGGCTCCGCGCGGTGCCTGCCACCTTGTCCATGCCAATGCAGGGGGGTACCATAGGTACCCCCCATGTGCACCATCCACCCCCCCCCCCAACAGGCCCCCAATAGCAAAGACCGTATGCCTTTCCATGGCGGCGTTGCCGCCATGGAAAGGCTGCTCTCCGCATCCATCCTAATATTACTGCCCTTTTCCGCCCGGCGGAAAACCGGCGGACGGTCTTTCCATCCGCCGGGCTCCCCCCCGCCATCGTAATGTGGCGGGGGGAAATGGCATGCGGCGGAGGGGAATGGCGGGCGGATCGCCACCGCCATATGGGCGGTGGCGATCCGCCAGTCATCGTAATGACCCCCTTGGTCTTATGCAAACAGGCAGCTTGTTCTGTCTGGTAGCTTCCATCTAAAATTGCTTGCTCACAACAAGAAAAACTGGGAGTATACAACAAAGTGAAGGAAGGAAAGCTCTAATTAATCTCAGCAGCTGGTAAATACTCAACGTCCCATCCTGGTCCATTGTTATTTTGTACACCATGCCACCTAAGTTTGGACCCAGATATTGCACATCAGTCTGGACCCTGTTTCAATGGGAACAGTCCAGCCTGAACTGCTAGAACAGGTCCTCCATGAACTCGAACACAAGCAACCCAGGATGGGTGTTGCCCTATTAGGACTCCTCAGCTGGGTATAACTTGGTTCCAGCGGCTCAGTGGGCAAGGAGCCACTTCTGAGCATATCCATTCCATTTACAACATCACACTGAGGTATGCAAAAAATTATGGATGGAATTCTTGAACTAATCCCAGCCACTGGTAATTACTCGGGCCACATCCTAGCCCATTGCTATTTTGCACACCATGCTACCTCAATTTGGACCCAGCCATTTGCAAATTAGTCTTGACCCTGCTCCACGGGGAACAGTCCAGCCCGAACTGCCAGACCAGGTCCTCCCTGAACCGGAATACAAGGAATCCAAGACTGGTTTTGAAAGTTTTAGAGCTCTTTAGTCTGGCATAGCTTGGTTCCAGTGGAACTAGGGAGGACCTGCCTTGGCAGTTCAGGCTGGACGTTTCCCACTGGAGCAGGGTCAAGGTTTCACTCATTGGTAGTCCTACCTCACTTTTGTACTATTGCATGAAGTTTAGCCTCTGGCTAAAATGACTTTTAGCACAAATGTGTGAGGACGTCAGCGTCTGACTCCTTCTACATATGGTACTGCACAATTTTTTGCCATTCATTCAACGCAGTACTGCTGATTATTACACAGCTTCTCTATGCATGACATTTTGTGAATCTGATCCATACTTCTCTTCTTAAGAAATAAGGTAGTGCCCTTTCTTATTTTGTTGAAATATTACAAGAAAAAGAAAAAATCAACCAAAACTGCAAATGTAAAAACTGTACCTTCAACCTAGTAATTCAGCCTAAGCCTTACCTTTTCATTAGAAGAGCAGCTCTTCATATATCACAAACAGGCTGTGCTCATCATGGTTGTTTCCCTTATGAGGACAAGTATGAGGATTCCACATGAATTCTAATGCACTTTTCATATGTTTGGTACCATTTCCAACATTGTGCAATACATTTTAACATAGCATATTCTGCTGTTTTAGTTGTAGATGGCATAAAATCAAAATAGTCAGCCTGAGTGCCCTCGCTTCATTTTGGCTGTTGAGAACGTCTTAAGCCACCCAGACACATTATTTTTGCTCTCTATGCGAGGGGCCACTTGAATTATGTAATTTTACAGCCATGGCATTTTCAGCATAGTTATGCTTTGGCCACATAATCCATCATGTGCTGCATAACCTGCAGATTTTAACAAAAAAAATATGTTTCTACTTTAAATGGACAAAAACGACTAAACCCGAAGTGACACACTTTGCCCAGCAGTCGAATGCCCTTGGCATAGGTTCTCTGGTCTTCCTTTCTGTTGCAAATTGCTACATTTGGGGTTTAAACTGATACTAATTAGATGAAACATTTGCCCAAACAGTGTTAACCTGTTTGGAAAGCATGACAAAATGAGGAAGTATACTATCACAAGGGTGCCGCGTTATGCCGCTTAATTTGCCTTTTCTCGCCAACCCTCCCACATTATATTATACAAGTGATAGAAATTATTTTGAAATGTTCGAAGAAAAATAAAATGGAGACGCCCAAAATGTAAATGTAAAAGTTTTTTTTCTTTATCAAAAATAGGAAATGTTGCTATTAAACTTTCTACATTTGTGCAGGTGAATTTAGTTTGCAGCTAGAATAGATATCTATGCTTAGAGTGCGGCGCACCCATTAAACTCTGCGGATGCCCTGGCCTTTCTCTTTTTTCTTTACAATATTTGTCAGTAATACATAGGAATAAATGTCCCACTGCATGGGCTTCTCTTGAAAGGCACTTTGTTACTTGTGTTTTTTTATTATTGGAAGTGCAAAAGCAGATAAACAGTGTCAGGTGCTCAGCCTCATTCTGAGTGGTGCTGCTGAAGTTTCAGGCCAAGCAAACCTAGTGCTTTTTGCTGGTGTCTCTCTGCTCGCCTAACATGGTGTTTGAAATCTGTTGCAACTGCGCCCATCCCCCAGTCTGCAACAGTCACTGACATGAGATGTTCTCAGCTCTGCTAGTTAACTGGCCCTTTGTCATGCACGGAAGTGTTTTTGCACATCTTTGGCTGACCTTGCAACGCCCTGGCTACCTTTACTTCTCTGCATGAAAACAAACTGCGGAGAACACTTGCATTCTTGTAACAAGACTCTAAAGAAACCGTCTGCACATCTAAGAAATGAAATAGTAAATGTTTTAGGAAAAGCACATAAGCAATAAGTAGACCGCACAAAAAAGTTCATCTTATGGTCAAATGCTGCTCAAATGTACATGTTGGCATTAGATGATGAAAGATAAAATAAAGCTAGCACGGATGCAATTAGATTGCTTGCATTTTCGGAGGTCTGGCAGTTAGATATTTGAAGCATTTCTTTTTAAATATAAAATGGAATATTCTGCTTAAAGTTTAGCTTCACTGAGTCAGGTACAAACACGACTGGGCTCAGTAAATATTTTTCGAATTGACAAAAAAGGATCTATTCACAATAGATATGTATAATGTTTGCTATCTATATGCTTCGCAGTCGAAGTAATTATCTGGTTTCACTTTTTATTTCTATACCATAGAATTGTACAAATTCGCCCCTATAATTTAAATTTCACTCAGGCCTACCAGGAAGTTTACAGAAAGAAGCCATATGCACTTTGCTTTAGGAAAGAAATAGTCCACATAATTCACCTACCTGCTACAGTGTTTACTGATGCTATTTCCTGAAGGAACCCTTGTGTACGAAACACATTAGGCATTTCTAATGTGCAATACACGGCCTACTAACAGGTTAAGGACAAGCAATAAAATAACCCCAAGTGTTTCAGTTTGGAAGGCCTCGATTTCTGTAATTGAGCTCAAACTCCGATAAACTGCAGACTGCTTGCAAAGAATACATTGCATAATTATAATGTAATTTTTCAAGGATGTGTGCAATATTATCTTGAACTCGAAAATGATGCATTTTGCATTTTAATAGCAGGCGTGAAATCAGCAGCAGCTTTTGCTCGGGCACCCGACTCCCTTCTTGGCTGCTGCCAGTCCCACGCTGAACTACAACTCTGTTCGAAGGTGCGTTGGCAGCAGCGCCAACTCGGACAGACTAATCAACTCCAAGGGCTTTCAGCACCTTGATCTGCAGTCGTGCTAATGTGTTTTTTGTCAGGCACAAATGTGCGTTTGCATGTCTGTGGGCTGCCCATTCTAAAGTACTGTTTTGAGTTTCCTCTTAAGCCAGATTCCGACATCTCCAACTGATGTAATACAAGGGATTTTCTTTCCTTGCAGCAAAACACATTGCAGCAAATTCAAATGTGATTCAAACAGGGTGCTGCGTTATTTCATATTTTGGTACAAAATTGTTTTATGTTAATGGGCTTTCATTTATATATCAAGCAAGCAGGGGCTGTTTAAAATATTGTGTTGTAAACACAGTCATTATTTCAATAGGGTGCTCGGAATTTAGACGAATTATAACGTCAAACATATACTTTTAAAAACTGATGAGTTTAATGCCAAAGTATATATTAAAGGGGAATTCTGGTTAAGGATTAAAGAAAATGACCATACTTTACCACTTTTTTGGACATTGATATGCATTTTAAAAAAAAATATTTGTATTGTTGTCACATCCATGAGTACTGATAAGATGATGAAGTGCACCATTTCTTAAATAGGGATTCTGTCATGTGTTGGAAATGTAAAACAATAGTATTCAATTAAATGTGCATTTCTTAGCTTTTCAAAGAAAATAGCTACTAAAAATAAAAGTGCAAAGTCTGTAGCCTCATTTGATCAATGTTTTGCTTCTAAAAAAAGGTTCCATAAAATTAAAAAGGCCATTGCATTCAGGTATTATGTTTTCTGATGGGTTTGCTCCTTCAAAATCACTATCCTCTGTTGCTGGATGGGATTCAATCACTGAAGTGTGTTTAATATGTTAAGTGTGTTTAAGGCTGCAGTACCACCGCCAGTCTACGGGGGCAGAGCGGAGCAACAAAATAAACACACATGGTGAAACACAGGTCCCCACAAGGCAGTTTTTTAAAAAGTTGTAAAAATTGGCACATATGTTTCTGAAGTCATTTCCAATCATTTAGAAGACTTTACCTTGTGGGGACTTGGGTTCAGGTCCCCACAGTGCAATCAAGTCCCCACAGCGTGAGTGTGTTATCATACTCAAGTCCCCACAAGGATAGTAACACAAACCCACACGCGCGCGCGCGCGCGCGCACACACACACACACACACACACACTGTTTGGCGAATTGCCACTAAACTTTGCAGACCTATTCCTTTTTCTACATTGACTAAAGATGGAAACTTTCACAGCAATTAGTTAAGGGGGTGCAAAGAAAAAAGAAGGGGGGTCCCAAAACATGTTTTTTCACCAATGCATTTTTCATAGACTTTTTACTCAGATGTAGCACCAAAATAACTGAACACATTTTATTGAAATTTGGCAGGAATATAGATTACGGTGTGGAAAGGATCCTTTTTGGTAGTAGATCTAAATAGGTTCAGTGGTTTAAAATTTTAAGACACAAAAACTTAGTGATATATTGGGCTGCGGTATGCCATGGCACATGGCGATGAGGAAAAAGAATATGATTGGGTAATGATAGCCTTTACAAAATTGAAAGTCAGCCATATTGTTTTGTCCACACTTAGGGGCCCATTACGATGCCGGACGGAAAAGCCTTCCGTCCCCCATGGTGTCGTAAAAATACCTCCCACATGACCCGCGGCATTTCCGTCGGCCAAATTACGATGCAATGAACGCAAAACACACCGCGGCGGACGGATGTCACAAAAGACCATCCACCAGGGTCGGAAAAGCTGCAAATCCGACCGCGGTGGATGGAGAAAGCTGTTCAATGGCTTGAAAAGGCTGCTCCTGCCGCGGCATGACCGCACGGCTAATTACGATGAGAATGAGGAGCTGGCTGACCGAGCACTGCATCCGACCGCCGCGTATGCACATAGGCAAAATGAATGGCGGACGGAACCAACCCCACAACAATGCCCGAAGGGTGCCTGTACTCCCTGCTGCCCTCAATCATAACACACACGCCACAATGATACACCCCAACTTGCTCCTGGCAAGGAAAGCCATGCGCAGCATGGAAGAGACATCTGGAGGTCACCAAACATGTGGACACACCCACATACCACAGTATGAAACCAACCCCTTCTGGGACCAACTTCCTTTGCACACCACAAGCCGAGACAGAGAGACAGGACACACCTCACACACTTCACATATCTCCACCGCTACCTTGCACCCTGCACCCCTCATCCAATTGCACCATGCCCCCCAAGACAATGCCCAAATCCACCGACTCAGAGTTGAGAGTGATGGTAGATCAGACAATCAGGGTAGAACCACATTTGTCTGGGCACCTGGTCCAACACACCCTACTTGCGCGCAAGACTCAGATGTGTGCAAGGATCCACAGCAAAGTCAATGCCGCAGGGACCACCCTACGCACTGTGCGTGACATCAGGAAGCGGTGGGGCGACCTCAAGGGCCGGGTCAAGCAGCGGCTACAGGGAGGTGTGAGTCACACCACAGCGAATTTTCAGACACCTCTGAGCATGCAGCAGGTTCCCCCCCGGCCAAACGGCAGAGGGGGTGTCCGAAAAAGACCCCGTTAGGATCACAAGGCACAGCACCGTGCCGTACCAGTTCTCGGAGCAACCGCTGATGTCACCACTGTAACACCGAGCATTGACTGTCGTTGTAAATACCAAACCACATTGCCACAAGGATGGGAGTGTTCGCTTGGACTTTGGAACTCTACCACTGTGTGTCCTACCCTAACTATCTGTGTACCATCACCTCCTACTACACCCCTCACCTGTCACACATCGCAAAATAAGCACAACTCACAACAGTATGCCTTCGTGTCAAGAGCATTCTCATCACAGTAAGTAGCATGTTGACTCACATTGCAATGTATCCGAATATGTAAAAGCAAAAATCCATTGAGAGAGTGGAGGTACCTGGAATGACACAAGGAAACAACAGTGCGTTGCCATATTATGCAATAACCGCAAAAGCACACCACGAGGCAACACTGTACAATATGCATTACAGACAACACCGGCAAACACCATCAACATGGACAGCAGGGGGACTGGAGCACACGACTGCACCTCCCAACACAGTCTCGCCCTTAGCATCCTGGTGAATACAGTCCAGTTGAAAAGCTTACTTCTGTCACCGTTGTTGTGTGTCACCTAGGTTGGTGCAGGTCAGTGCTGCGAATCTCTAGACACATGTGTGTTGCGTTATCCTCCCACATCAGTAGGGGTAAGATACATTGTGATCGGTGTCTGCTGAGGAAGCTGCCAGATTCTACTCGGGTCTCTGTACCTCTCCCTGCCCAACTCAGGTGAAACACCTCAGTCACATGACAAGTAAGCATCATGACTGAACTGCATATACCAGAATGCCAAGGGGTGAACTGTGCTGGGAGGTGAAGCAGTGTGCTCCCATCCCCCTAATAACATCATCATGGACATGACGGAAGTTGTCACAGATCACACAGCGCAGAACAATGAAATCCTTAGCAGTGTGCCCACAAGAGCCAGCATCACACCACATCCTGTCATGTGGACGATGGTGACATTGTCGCATTCACACACTCAAGTACTGTTGCACAGGGATTTTCAAGTGACATGCACGGTCTATGCATGTTTACCCACATGTACACCAGTCCCTGACAACATACCCGCGCTAAACCTGTTTTACAAACAAAGTTATCTTCTCCTGAATGGGCACAAGTGCTGCGGTCACAGGGCAGGCATCGCGTATATAGGAACTGTTGCACGCCGTGTTCCTTGCTGTAGCAATGTCCTCCTCACTCCCCCATATGTGATTGTGGATATCCATTTGTGGCCTCACATTCCCACAGTGAAAGCGGACTTCAATAAGTGTGCAGGCACAATGTGCTTCTGTTACAACAAGTAGTCGCTCCCACATCAGCCCTGAGACCTTTTTTCCGGGGGACTGACACAAGAATCATCGAAAGCCTCTGATACTGAAGGCCGTTGCACACTTTTTTGAAACATGTGGGCTCTGGCCTTGTCCCTTCGTTTCATGCGATTTCTGGAGTTACATCGGGTGTCATTCCTCCAATTTCCAGACTGCATTTAGCGGTTTGATATCACTACTCGTGGCTGTACAGCTGAGCGCTGGTTCTAAGAGTGCTCTCACGCCATGTCTGCCCATCCTGTGGTCCAGTTGAACCCCGGTCAGTTGCAACTGTACCGTGACTGCATGCAGCTCCTCTTTGGATGTGTCCCATTAGCTGTGCTATGCATCAGTTATAGGCTAACCTTCTGCTATGCCTATTTCCCCTGCGTGCAGCCTGTGTTCTACTGCCGAAGATGCCCCTTTGACTGGGCCATGGATGTCTGCCTTTCCAACACATCCCTTGCTGCCCTGGATCATGGGCTGTGGGTGAGTCCTTTATTGGTCCATGATCACTACTGCTCCGGTGATACACGTTTGTGGGATGCCTTCCAATGTGTCAGACAGGCTGACAGCTGCGCCTGTGCATTTGCGGAAAGGGTCCTGTGCCATGCCTACATCGAACCTCTCCCCGGGTGCCATGGGATGCTCCTTTCATCCTCGTGGTGCGAGGAGCACATCTGTTCCTTCATACTGCTGGATTGGATGACGGTCCTTTTTGCTGGAGATGATTTGGATTGTCTTTTGGAACTGATTGCCTTCGAGGCTACCTGTGCCTTCTTGGATTCGTAACTACTTAACAGCAACAGGAACTGTTGGTGACCAATTCAATGTCCTTTTAACTTTTGCACGCCTACTAACAGGAATTGTCATTCTGCTCTCTGACTTTTGCCCTATCTGCATTTGCTCTGACTCTGCTGACCTCTGCGGTCTGTTTTGCTTGGTACCACAGACCTGAGCAACGGGGAGGCTGTCATCTGACCGTCATGGACATTATCGACTGGCATGAGCCCGGCTTCCATCATGCAGCTGTAGCACACAAAATTCACATGGGGTAGTCGTTTTGCAAGTACATTAGTATTTGTCTGTCACATGAAAAGTGTCTGCAGAGCTTGTTCTCTGCGCGGTCCAGGAGCACTGCCTGTACATTCTGTCCGTGGTCGGAGGGGATTGTCCATTGTCATTCTGTTCTGGTCAGGCCCTAGCACCCCCACTCAACAAGGTGTCACTGCTGCTAGAGGACACGGGTGCCTTTTAGATGTCATGGGGAGGCGGGCTAGTTTCCCCACACTTTGAGAGTGATCCATCCAGTGATGTGAGCGACATAGCACATGGGATGTACATTTCACTATGTACTGGCTGAGCATTGGGTCTGCTGGCAAAGCCCATAGACCTGGGACATCTCATTCAACTCCTCCCAGCAAGGGGTGGGGGGATATGCTCGTGGGTCTTCATCCAGGGGATTATTGATATGACATCTTGCTTCATGTGTTATGGATGTGTCACTATGGAAACTGTATATGTACTCATGCATTCTCAACGTCTTGTGGCACGTATGTTGCCTGTATTGCAACTGTAGTAAAAAAGCACATTTCAAAGCGTGTCTTGTCTGCAACTTATCGACTTGTGTACACACGCTTGCAAACCTCTGAGTGAGTGGGAGAGCTAGTGAGGCACTATAGCAATTGGGTCCTGTGCTAATGGGTGTTTCTGGGTGCTCAGTCCCTGCCTGCCCAAGTTCTCCAATTCCGCGCATAGTCCTGAAAGTGTACAAAATGCCAGTAACAGATCTCAAAGTTTCTTAGACAACAGCAAGACACGCAGACACAGTCATAGTCGCTTATTGTTCACTTACACTCAACGGAAGTAGTTGACGATGAGCTGTTGTCGCTGGTCAAGGCCTTCTTCCTCACCACTGTCATCGTCACTGGGCATGTGCGGGGTGGGTGCGGGGGCTGCTGCTGTTCATCGTCGTCCAGAATCAGGGGGATCCTTCTGCGCATGGCCAGGTTGTGTAGCAAGCAGCAGGCGACTAACATCTGGCATACCTTCTGTGGTGAGTACTTAGGTGCACCACCAGTCTGGTCCAGGCACCTAAATCTTGACTTCAGCAGTCCAAAAGTATGCACCAACACACAACGTGTCCTCCCATGTGCATCATTGTATTGGACTTCCCACGGCGTTGTTGGTTTCCGCAGTGGGGACAGCAACCACTGACGATTGGGATGCCCAGAGTCACCTAGTTGTGAGACAGACAAGCAAACAGTGTGATCTTAATGTGTGGGGAGAGCAGCATGTCACACATACATCACAGTCATTGACACAGCCCACTGACCAACAAGCCAGGCCCGCTCGCGGTGCAGATTGGCCATCAATTGGTGTATGGTGCTGTTCCGCAAGATGTAGGAGTCATGTGCTGACCCAGGATACCTTGCACACACGTGTGAGATGATCTGATCCGCCTGGCATGCCACTTGTACGTTGATGGAGTGGTAGTGTTTGCGGTTCCTATAGATGTGTTCACTTGCCTGTGGTGGAACGAGGGCAATGTGGGTACCATCAATGGCTCCCACAACATTTGGAATGCCTCCCAGGTCATTGTACTCCACCTTCACAGCTGCCAATTCATCCCTCCTCAGGAAGTGGACAGGTCTGTCCTTGTAAGGCATCAATGCTGACAGGACGTCACGCAACACCATGCTGAACATGGGCTGTGACATCCCCTCGGCGCTGACCACAGTGTACTGGAAAGACCCAGTACCGGAGAAATGCAGTGCAGCCATACCCTTCACTGTAGCAGACAATGAAGCCGGATATTTTCTTTTGGACTTCAAATGGGGTTCCAACTGGGCACATGGGTTTCGTAGTGTGCGGTGATCCAAACGGAATCCCTGGATGATTTCGATGTCCTCCATCGTCGTCAGGTCGGGGACAGGGTGAAAGATGGGTGGTCACCTCCTACGTATGTCGGGATACACAAGCATGGGCTGAGTTCTAGATGAAATGTGGTGCACAGCTTACCCAGAGACTCGCACAACCACAACATTGGCAGGCCTCATGGTCACGTGAATTGCACAAGTGACCTGCATTCAGACGTTGTTTTTCTTCACTCACTCGACATACTGACACTACGACATCCAAAGAAGTCGATGTGTATGGCATGTAGTACACTGCTACATCACGGATGAGCTGCCCTGTGGTCAGATGGCACGGCACTAGTGTTTCCCAGCATCAGTGCTGAGTTGCATGTTGCTGCTGTCACTGCACGAGCGCAAGCTTCAGTCCCATATCACGCAACACCATTACGGGATGAGGGCAGTGAGTGTCATCTGGACAACGCTACATGGTTGTTCAGCACGGTGGACAGACACATGTGGACATTATGGGGTCAGTCCTGCGTGAGTGTGTGTGGAATTTGTGTAAGACATTGCAATGTTCACCTGAATGAGGCACAAATGCACATGGATTGTGTATACATGCCCACATGGCTGCCAATGAGCGATGATGTCAGTCAGAGCTATGTTTGTTTGTTCCACATGTGCACTCCTATGATGTGTGTGTGAACATTAACAGGCAATGGCAGCTGTGCACACTGCACGCCACACCAGTACGTGTGTTGTGAGTGCTAGGGGTTACAAGTATGTCTGATTTGCAGACAGTGGACACCTCTGATTGTCTGCCTACGTCACTGGCCCTTCACAAGTCGACCCCTGGCCAAGGGACGCCAGTCAGTTGTCTAGGGATGTACAAGCGATGTTCACAGGTTGGATGTTTCATTACACAACATTGGTACAGTGCGAGAGACCTTTGTCCTTTTAGACTCCTTCCCTCATTTCGGTCCATGCTGACCACGGGGCATGACTATGTATGTACTTTCACTCTCCTTTTCTTGGACATGCCATGTGTGTGTAGACTTGACTCAAGGGTCACACTCTCTCATACCTTCACAGTGTAGTGACCAGCTGGTCACTGTTCTAGTTGTTCTGATGTACCAGCCACTCCCAGAGGGCTGGCTTACCCCCCACCCCATAGCCACCCAGCACAGGCATCACTGGATATGTAACCCTGCCAACAAACAGGGCCGGACGCACGTGCCCTGGGCCAGTTCTCCTATACATGTACGGTGTCTGTGTGGTTACTTGATATGCATGGGGGCCTCGTGCCCCACAACATTACACATGGGGTGCACCAATCACTTTAGGCAAATGAGTTGTGATGGGTGATGTAATTCGCATGGCGTCAATGCAAATGCAGTATGTGTTCGCATGCGCGGTAGCTGGCATCTGCGGCGATGACACGCATTGGCCCCAATTGGATGATGCAGGGTTGCGGTCGCAGCTTCCCGGCCGGAGCGGTGTGGCAACCACTATGCAAATGAGCCATCGGCCAATGGGGCCCTTCGGCGGCGTGCATATTTTGATGTTGCGGTGTGTGCACTCTGCTACTGCAAGGCTCGTCATTGGCCCCAATTGCCTTCAGGGGCACCGAGGGTCACTCATGGGGATGGGGTGGGCCTCCCACTTTGCATTTGGCAGGTCGCCACATTCATCGTGGTGCCGCCACGCTTGCTGGGAGTTGTAGTTGTTCAGGGGTTGCATGCGTGGAGATGTTTGGTACGTACCTCTGCTGTTGGGTGCGGCGGCGTCTTGTCTGCGGGAGGTGCAGCAGGTAGTGCAGCGGGAAGGCCTGTAGCGCTGGATCCATGCCGGCTCAGGTGGTTTAGATGGGTGCTGTATCAGCTCTTCCTCTCCGTTGTTGTGTTTCCGCCATCCGCAACGTGGTTGTTTGTACGCGGCGGTGGGAAGGGCTGTTTGCCACATCGTAATCTGGTTGGCGGACGGAACGTGTTTCCGCACACCGGTCCTGCTCTATTGGCTCCGTCCGCCATCCTTGCGTACGCAAAAAACGTGCGGAGCCTGACAGACCGCGGCGGACGGTAAATGGCCTCTGTAGGACCATTGTAATTTGGTGGTCGCAATGACTGCACCTGGGGCGGGAAAATGAACGTTTTCCGCCACCGCCACCAGCACGGATGGGCTCCGTCCGGCATCGTAATGGGCCCCTTAGTCTGCATTCTGGATTTTAAGGAGAAATATAGTGTAATGTGGCTAGTGAGTTCACAACACTGTGTATGGAAGAGTTATAGGACGTTTCGGATGGGGAACAAGTTATAACTTAGGTTATTGATTGAGAGGTGTAAATGCCCTATTCAAGCAAGAACCACACTCCTTGTCAGGGTAAACCACAATATCACTAAATTAAACCTGTGCTTAACCCTCTGGTAGCTTGGCAGAAAAGCAGTCAGGCTTAACTTAGATGCCCTGTGCGAAGTATTTATGCAGCACACAAACAGTAATAAAGTGAAAACACAACACAAGAAAATTCCTAAGCCAATTTAGAAAAATAAAGTACATTTTACTAAATAAAATGAAACCAAATCAACAAAAATCCAATCAGCAAAACTGGAGATATGCAATTTTAACATTTTAGGTAGGTTAGTGCCTGTAGCATTTTTCCAGCCCAGGAGCATGAAAATGAATACGCCACATGGAATTCTGTAACAGACGCCTTTATTCTTCAACCTACAACTATGCTCTGTACGCATAATCTTTTATAACCACACCTTAACACCTTCCAACAACTTACGTAATTCCCATCAGAGTCTGCCCAGAACCATGAGGGTCCTAGCTCACATAGTGTCGACGACACTACATCCCCCCTTTGTTAAATAAAAATTACAAATAACATGAACATTATATTTCTTCAATGAGTCTTTGAGGTGCTGGAACTGAGCTGACAGACCAGGTGGTATGAGGTAGTTGGGTTGCACCTTGATTCTGCATGGATGACACAGTTTCAGATGTGTTATCTGGACATTTAGGCGAAGTCGCCTCTCTCACAGTCTCACGAGCTGATGAGTATCGAAGTAGATGTGTAAAATGCGATACGTCCATGGTGATGGACATTCCGGGATGCTGCACCATCACCATATGTCCTTTGCACGTTACAACTCTCAAAGGGTCAATAGCCAACGGAGTGTCTGTTTTCTAATTCCGTTTGACTAGCGCCCAGTCCCCTCTATCAAAGACTGTTTCCTTGGCGCGTCGGCGCTGATCTGCATATGTTTTCATCTTAGAAGTGTCCATGACACAAACCTTATCGGCACTCAGCGATCGGTCCGATGTCCATTATGGTAATTTGGTTCTGATGGCTCTCCTAAATAGCAAGGTGGCAGGACTCTCATCAGTTGATCGATAGGCACGAAGGGCTTGATACAGGGCTTAATTCAGATCTATTCTTTCAATTGATGCTCAATGAATCACCTTCTTGAGGGTGCCCATAAATCGTTCACCAACACCATAGGCTTGGGCCAAAGATGTGTGCTATTTTGATGCTTAACATTGAGTCAAATGAGAAACTCCTTGAATTCTTTGCTATTGAAATGTGGGCCATTGTCAGATTTCAGAATACGGGGATGGCCCATGCTGCAAAAATGTTATCAAGCTGCTCAATGACTTTGTCATGGGCTGTCAATGATAAGTCTTCCAACAAAGGAAAATGCGAGTATTCATCAATGACTACAATGAGAAGATGTCCGTTTCCTAGAGAACCAAAGAAATCAACTGCAACCCTCTCCTAGCCATGCACAGGATAGTCAGACATATTCAGAGGATGCTGCATCACCTTTGGGAATAAGCAGTTATAAAGGTGGCACAATTTCAGCTCTTTTTCAACTCGTTCATCTAGGTGAGGGAACCACACTTGGGGCCAGATGTACAACCATTGGCAATTGCAACTCGCGAGTCGCAATTGTCAATGTACAACAGTGTCTGAGACACTGTTTGCGATTCCCAATGGGGTTGCAAATTGCATGCCTCATGCATATTAATGAGGTTTTCGCAATTTGCGACCCCATTGGGAATGGCTGGCACTCCAAGGGATGGTGGCCTGCTGGGGTCAGCCGACCTCCATGTCTGGGACTGCTTTTAAATAAAGCAGTTGTTTTTTTTTTAAATGCAGCCCGTTTTCCTTAAAGGAAAACGGGATGCATTTAAAAATAAAAAAATGAAACATTTTTGTTTCATTTTTTAGGAGCAGGTAGTGGTCCCTGGGAACGCTGCCTGCTCTGAAAATATGTTTGTGCACCCATTCACAAAGGGGACGGGGTCCCCTGGGGACCCCTTCCCATTTGCGAATGGTTTACCACCCTCTTAAAGAGGGTGGTAAACTGCAAGTGTTTTGCTACCGCAATTGCGGTCGCAAAATATTCTTACATAGGGTTCAGACGGTAAGTGGACATAATATCGACTTTTTTATATCGACATGTTTTAATATCGAGTTTTGAATATCGACAGTACTAAATCTCGATGTTAAGTATATCAATGTAAAAAATATCGATTTTTTGTGTTGTAAAAAATATCGATGTATGAAATATCGACTGTTAAAATATCGTTATGTTATAATATCGTTATAGATTTTTTTTGTTGTTATGTTTGTTTTTGTTATAATATTATGTAATTAATGTTATAACATTTTAAATTGTATTTTAATATTTAGGAGCGGGTTATTGGGTTTTAGGGGATAAGGGTGGGGAGTGTTTCAAAAAAGTAGTTTTAAAAATATATATATTTTTTTAATTTATAAATTTAATTTAAAATTGTTGTTTTAGGAGTGGGATGTTGGGTTTATAGGGGATAAGGGGGAGAGTGTTTTAAATAAATGTTATTAAAATTTTTTAATTTTGAATAATTTGTAAATTAAATTTTAAAATGTTGTTTTAGGTGCGGGATGTTGGGTTAATAGGGGATAAGGGTGGGGAGTGTTTGAAAATATTTTTAATATTTAATAAATTAAAAAAATTATTTAAAAATTTGAAAAAAATGATTTTAGGAGTGTTATGTTGGGTTTATTTTGAATAAAGGTGTGGAATTTAGTATATTTTTGTTAAATACTAATTAAAAATGTAAAAAAATTTTTTTATAACAAATATTAATTATTTTTTTAAATTTTTGTGTTGATAGGGGATACGTTTGATTATTTCTTTGTCAAAAATATTGTATTATTCTAAATTTGAAATAATTTAAAATTTAAAATTTTACTAATTTTAATAATTAAGGGGCCCATTAGGATGGCGGGCGGATCGCCCCCGCCGGGCTGGCGGTAGCCACAGCCGGCCCGGCGAGGGTGATCCGCCCGCCATCCACGCCTGATTGACCCCCGCCATATTAGGATGGCTGGGGGGTCCGCGGCGGACGGGAAGACCGTCCGCCGCTTTTCCGCCGGTCGACTCATCGGCCGGGCGGAAAACGGGCACAATATGGTGGCGGTGTCTGCAAGACACCGCCATCCATATTGTGATGCAGGCGGTGATCAGCCTTTCCATGGCGGCGTTGCCGCCATGGAAAGGCATACGGTCTTTGCTGTTGGGGGCCCGTTGCGGGCCCCCAGAGTGTTGGTGGGGTGGGGGGTGCACATGGGGGGTATCTGTGGTGCCCCCCTACATTGGCGTGGACAAGGTGGCAGGCACCGCGCGGTGCCTGTCACCTTGTGCATGCCAATGCACAACGTGCATCCACAGCATTGTGGCGGGTGGTGCTGTGAGCACCGCCCGCCACAATGTTGTGGATGGGGATGCCACCGCCACTATGGCGGTGGCATCCTAATGCCCACAGCGGGTCTGCCGCACCTCTGGCGGACGGTCCTATTCACCTTACGGTGGCGGGCGGACTTTGTCCGCCCGCCATCGTAATAGGCCCCTAAGAGATAATATTTGTGTTTATAAATAATTATATATGTGGAATTGCAAATAATAATTACAATATTTTTAATAATTTCCAAATAATAAAAGAAATTCATCAATAGGTTTTAAAATGATATATAAAAATATGTTTTATGTTTCATAATTATAATTTTTTTTATTTATATGGGAAATATAGTATTTGTAGGTTTTTAATAATAAATTATATTTTATTTTTTTATTTTTTATGAATATGATTTATAAAATGGATTCTGATTTACTGATTTACATATTGTAAGATTTTATAATTGTGAATATAAAATAAAATATGTTTAATGTACAGCACCTTCCCTGATTTAATAATAATTGGAGTGGGAATAGTAAATTATATAATTTTAGTGTCCAGCACCTTCCCTGATTTAATAGTAATTGGAGTGGGAATAGTAAATTATCTATGTTTAGTGTCCAGCACATTCCTTGATTTAATACTAACTGGAGTGGGAATAGTAAATTATATTTGTTTAGTGTCCAGCACATTCCCTGATTTAATACTAACTGGAGTGAGAATAGTAAATTATATATGTTTAGTGTCCAGCACATTCCCTGATTTAATACTAACTGGAGTGGGAATAGTAAATTATATATGTTTAGTGTCCAGCACCTTCCCTGATTTAATACTAACTGGAGTGGGAATAGTAAATTATATCTGTTTAGTGTCCAGCACATTCCCCGATTTAATACTAACTGGAGTGGGAATAGTAAATTATATATGTTTAGTGTCCAGCACCTTCCCCGATTTAAAACTAACTGGAGTTGGAATAGTAAATTATATATGTTTAGTGTCCAGCACCTTCCCTGATTTAATACTAACTGGAGTGGGAATAGTAATTTATATATCTTTAGTATCCAGCACCTTCCCTGATTTAATAGTAACTGGAGTGGGAATAGTAAATTATATATGTTTAGTGTCCAGCACCTACCCTGATTCAATACTAATTGGAGTGGGAATAGTAAATTATATATCTTTAGTGTCCAGCACATTCCCTGATTTAATACTAACTGGAGTGGGAATAGTAAATTATATATGTTTAGTGTCCAGCATCTACCCTGTTTTAATACTAAGTGGAGTGGGAATAGTTAATTATATATCTTTAGTGTCCAGCACTTTCCCTGATTTAATATTAACTAGAGTGGGAATAGTAAATTATATATGTTTAGTGTCCAGCACCTTCCCTGATTTAATACTAATTGGAGTGGGAATAGTAAATTAAATCTCTTTAGTGTCCAGCACCTTCCTGACTTAGGGGTCGATACCGATTTCGGCCGGAAAACGTACTACTCGACACGGACCCGTCATTTTTTCCGACCGAACCGTACACACGCCTTACAAATAGCTGAGTACGATGCAAAGCTCGAAATTTACGACCGACTCGGCCGGAAAATATATTATACGTCCGAGTCAGCAGGAAAGGAGCCTGACGCGATAGACTCGTACGCGCAAAATTCGAGATAGCCAAGCGTCAACCTACAGAGACGTACGCGAACGACTCCATCTAGCCAAGCATCAACACAACCCGACAGACTCGGACGCGTACGATGCCACATAGCCAAGCATCAACACGACCCGACAGACTCGGACGCGAACGATGCCAGATAGCCCAGTATGAATGGAACAGACTCGTCCAAAACAATTTACACAAGAACAAGCATCAAGTGCTGTCAAAACGACTTACAAAATGAGAAGAAAATAAAACAATGGAAACAGAAAGAAGACTACCAAAAGACGCATTGTCATCATCAAAAAAACACATTTTCAATTAACAAGACACACCCACAACACAACCTATATAAAGGGAGCCAAAACTTCCCAACACCATTTGCTACTTCGACAGACATGCAAGCACACCACACCACTAGACAGACAACTCATCTAGCTACCACAAACACACACATCTCATCCACCAAACAACCTCCACACAATAGCACCAAAGAAACACACCTCCACTCACACACACTCACCCTCACCTTCACACACACACACACACACATCTCCACCAACACCCATCACCATGCCCCCAAAGAAGAATCCACAGTTCTTAGCTGCTGAGTTGGAAGTGATGATAGATGAAATCATCTGAGTTGAGCCACAGTTATTTGGCAGCTTGGCCCAACAGACCTCCCAGTCCCAGAGAACCAAGATGTGGGAGAGGATTATCAACAAGGTGAATGCCCATTCACCTATCTTGCGCACAAAGGAGGATATCCGGAACCGGTATTATGACGTTCGCAGGAGGGTAAAGAGGCTCATTGCCAGAGAACATGCCCTGAGCACCAAGACTGGCGGTGGACGTCATAAACCGGTGCATTTCACCACCTGGGAGGTGAAGGTGCGGGACCTCCTCCCACAGGAGGCCATAACTGGACTAGCTGGAATCCCAGAACCTGGTGAGTACATGTACAAATAGTCTAAATTCACCCCAAATACACAGCTACAGACACCACAGCAACACATCTTGAATGTAACTTTGTACACACTATCATGGAACCCTGGAACATGCTGGCCCATTTGTCCTGGGTGGGAGGAGGAGTGGAAGAAATGACTACTGCCACCAGCACACACTAGTCCCCCCCCAGTCCCACAATAACACACCTGTCACTATGCTGTCCCTGAGAGTAAATGCAAATGCCCTGTCAAGATGGCTACACAGGGCCATCCTGTACAAAATTTGGAAATATCTACTGCCAGTTCTTGGCCTACTCACACAACTACAGACCATAACCTTAACTGCACATTACACACACTGACAGGTATAGATCAATCACATGTGGCCTCAATGTGCATGCTACAAATGTGTGTGGAGGACAGGACACACTCTAATTAGCTGTCACACCACATAACACCAAACACAGATAAACACACATCAGGGACAATGCCCACAGACAGTAGATGTGAGGTGTAATGCAAGACGGCTGACACTCTTGCGTTGTGTCATGTGCACAAGGCATTGTTGTGTGTAGCATTGTAATTCAACATCAGTCAGCGGTCTCAGCAACCTTGAAAACTACCACCCTCACTGTCATTGCTCCTCTGACAATGATGAGTAAGCTGGGCTGTTTGCCATTGGAAAGTGGGGTAGAAGTCAACACAGCCTAACTCAAGCACTAAACACACTGTACCTCACAGCTCTGACCATGAAAAGGCAAAAGACCATCCCTGGGAAAGATCTCTGTCCATGGAGAACAAGTAGAATGTACATGAAGTGATCATGTGCAAAAGTATGCAGCAACAAAATGCACTACATCAAGATATACACATGTGTGCAAAGTGATGAAAAATATCAACATAAATATGACTACTCACATTGCATATGTTCACAAACAATACAAAAACTACACACGCATAACAACAACCATGTTGGGACATAGCAGAACAGCACAATGCGAAACATCACACAAACTTGCTGTAGGCTCTGCGCAGGAGTACAAACTTATACTATTCACCATTACAAGTCCAGTGTGGGCAACATTAGGGAATGTCAGATCATACTATTATCGCATAATACAACTACTGAGTATTCTGTGGATTATTTTAATAATACTAGTTCTATTGCTGCTATTGTATGGATTTTTATGCTATATACTATATTATGCTGATTCTCTAATGAAATAATTTTTTAACTTTTGTATTTTTTGATGCGGCTGAATTACACAAATAGGATTGTGCCCAACTTTTATCCCCAAAATTTTGTATAGGTATGTGTGTGTTTATGTATTTTATGTCTTGTACTTTTATGATTTTAATTAATCGAATAAAGTGGATTGATTGATTGATTGAACTACTCATGTCAGTTACTCCCCTACTGCATGCCAATGTAATGAGCTGTGTTTCAAGGACTGCCATGTAACAATGCATTTGTCAGAAGAAAAGCGTTGCTATTGCATACGAGGTTACACATGTGATGTCATTGATTGTTCACATCAACACATACATCCAAGCAAAATCATCTAATGATGACACATATTCAGGAGAGTGAGTTTGCATGTCACCCCAGCAATGTAACTGTGAGAAACTCCACAAAGGCAAGCACAGATGCACAATTCCTGCCAAACATAAGATTAGTCACAGTATATATGTCATAGTGAAAACACTGATGTGTGAAATAACAACACACCTGGCTCATGCACAGTGTGACACTTGCCAAAAAATTAATACGAACAGTCAAGGATAACAATACATGCACATTGATGCACAGAGCTGGACATGCTCAGTAAAGCACATGTCTCCAAAATAACAATGTCCGATTACAAAATATCTCAGTGTCTGTGACGATTGATGAGTAGAAATAAGAAGGAAACGCAACATTAGCCACAACAGCTTCACATTTGGCTGTGCATGACCACATAACATCTGAAAAAACACAACTAACATTGTGTCTCTCTACTACCCACAGGCACTCCAGAACAGAGGGCATCATCTGGAGAAGATTCTGAGTCCATCAGCAGCTCCAGCACAACGTCGGACACTGAGACCTCCAGTGTGGATGACTCTCACACCTCCTCGGGCGATGGGAACCAACCTGGCACCTCCGGTGTGGGTCAGCATGCAGCACCAGTACGATCAGCAGCCCCAGCGACCACTCCTGCAACGTCCATTAACATCCAGACGCCCCGGATCCCCACAGACACACTTAGACAACAAAACCCTGGGAGCACAGCAAGACAGCCCAATCTGGATTTGGCAGGAAATACCAGCCCTGTCAACAATGAAGAAGGACAGGAGCTGTCAGTGCATGCTACGCCAGGCAATGTCCGTGCGGGTAGGGAAAGGAGTGGTGTGAGGGTGCGTGGTGGGAGGACACGTCCCTCAGCTGGTGTCGGAGAACAAGCTGACCCCGAGTTACAACGCATTTTCAATGTATATCGCGAATGCACCGGAGACTTTGGCCAGGTTGTCGGGATCCTCAGGGACATAAAACATCAGCAGGCTGCACATTTCGACCGGATGGACAACCATATGGACCGTGTGGACCAACACATGGACCGTATGGACCAACACATGGACCGTATGGAGTCCAACTGGTCAAAAATAGACAATCTCACTGCGGTGCATAGGGACATACTTACATGCCTATGCCAGATAACCACCAACATTACCCCACCTCCCCATGTGCACTCCACACCTGTTGCCTCAACATCGGCAACTGCCACAGGGTGGGATGAGGAGTCTGGCGTACATTCCCCTCCGCCGCAGCAGCCTGATACTGAGGGTCACCCCCCAACAAAGAAGAGGAGGGGCCGTCCAAGGAAGGATGGCAAGTGAGAGACTGATGGACATGCATCCCCCCCAGGAACCAAAGAAATGCTCTGGATATCCTCCATTGTGTGCAAATCATTCACTTTGTTGACAGTCCCTGGACTCTCCCACATGGGATGGAGCATGTAAATTGGACTAAATGCCAAATGGACTGTGGATTACGCTCAGAAGGATTTTCATCTGACAACACTTCCAACTCCTCTATGAACTGTGGATAATAAAATTGGGAATGCAATCACCTTTACCTGTTAGATTTGTTCACATGCACATTAATAAATTCATATTCACACAATCCCTGTGTCATCTGTGAATTATACACTGTACCCACTTATTAGCTCATGATCTGTATCACATGGCACTGTCTCACAATGAGGTGCATGAGTTCTGTGGTAGTGATTCTTCTCATACAGAAGTATGCACGGCAAAATAGTCCGTTGTTGAAGGATGGTTGGACATTAGTTGCACATCAGAACACACAATCCAATGACCCACTACCTCTGGTGTCTCATCATCTCAACAAAATATACAGAAGACACCCAATGATTCTACCACCCAGTAGCCAGCACTAACAACATCTCCAAAGCAAGGTAGCAATGCACACATTCACGCTCACTCACCCATGCGTGTCCAACAAATCATGAATCAGAGTGTGTGTAATGTTCTATAATTCACGTTTGAGGAAAAACAATCTCTGACTGTTGTCCTACAATGCAGCATACGAGCTAGCCCCAGCAGCAGCAATCATGATTGTCAAACAATATACATTTCCATAATCAAACATAATACTACAGGTGAAATGTGTTTACAACCTCAGTGTGGAAAGCACCACCCTCCCTGTGATGGTGACATATTCTACAAACCATTGAAGAACTCTGTGGCAATACGGGTCAACCGCTCACCTCAGACAGTAGGAGTACTGGTCACAGCATATGCACAGCAGAGCACTGGTGCGTATATGTAGTTCTACCATCTGTGTAGATTATTGCCCTGTGCATCAATGTAATGCAAGTATTCCACTTATGTGTAACAAAGTGTAGCATTTCATGGCGAAACTATCCGTGCTGACTGGATCTACCATTACAAAGAGTCCTGTTTTTCAACCTTGTGGCGCAGCGCTTCAACAGTACCAAAATGATCTCATGTGGACTCAAAGTCATCTTGCACAACAATCACAGAAAGAATGTGTGCTAAAATGTCACACACAAAGCTATTATGTCAGCTTGGCTCCGGTAACTTTAGCATAATACAGCATGATCCTAGGGACCAGCTTACAATTCATCTACCGCCTCATGAAGAAATGTCACATGACACATACCAGAGATAGCCACGCAAGGTCAGCACAACACACATAGCACATGCAACATTAAACATTGCACACACTGTTGTCAAATTAAAACCATTGAACCGCACAAACAAAGACCATTGTCTAATGAAATGAACACCATGGCAGAAAAACATGATATGAACGGTTGTAGCATATTTTTGCTACGGAGAAGGCAAACATCAATGTGTGTAACAGGTTTATTACACAGGCAGAAGCTCTGCTCAACACAAAAGCAAACTGATTACAGTTCCAAGTATCCATATAAACCAAAGAAAAGACAAATCTGACCAAATAGATTGGCTGTCAGAGAGTACTGGTCCAAATTGAAAATCCATTATGGAACCGCGTTGTGTGTACCCACACAACACCCAAAGGAGCCTGTGAAGGAGAGACATAGTACAGTCTTAAATACAACTTGCCATGATGACATATCCAATTATTGACTCACTATTGTCCATTGTAAATTCTGACCAATTGCTAGGAGTGATTTCAACAATGTAGTGGAGACCATCATAACTTAACATACACTGTACAACGGCAATGACCCTGTAAATTAGCAGACCCACACACATATCACAACATATTGTCCTACATACACACATCACGCTTAGGAAAGGCATCATCAGACATATATGCATACTTACACTCAAGTAAAGAAGTTGTCAATGAGCTGTCTCCTGACATCCACCTCCTCTTCCTCCTCCTCCTCACTGGCAACGTTCCCCAGGCCTGGATCCTCCCATGAGGGAGGACATTGGTCCCTGTCATTCTGAATGAGCGGTAGCTTATTCCTCACAGCCTTGTTGTGAAGCATGCAGCACACTATGATGATTTTGCACACCTTCTCTGGGGAATATTGAAGGGCACCTCCTGTCCGGTCAAGGCAGCGGAATCTGGTCTTCAGCAGCCCAAATGTGCGCTCAATCACACGCCTGGTCCGTTGTAACGGACATCAGCAGGTGTGACCGGGTTCCTGAGTGGTGTCATCAACCAGGGCATGTTTGGGTATCCAGAGTCTCCTAAAATTATCAAATATGAAGGATCAGTTGTGCAACAACAGGGTACAACATGACAGACAATGATCACACAACTGACACTGACAACTTGACTCACCAACAAGCCAGGCACGCTCATTCATGAACTGGGACATCAGCTGGGGATCCGACTCATCCTCATTATGTATGCATCGTGTGCAGATCCCGGGAAACGCACACATACATGGGAGATGATCTGGTCCGCCAGACATACCACAAGGGCATTGATTGAATGAAAGTGTTTACGATTCCTGTAAACCTGTTCATGGGCTCGTGGTGCAACCAAACCCACATGTGTCCCATCAATTGATCCAATCACATGTGGCATGTGTCCCAGGGCATAAAAGTCATCCTTAATGGCACGGAACTGTGGCGGTGTGGGAAAATGTATGTACAGGTCGAGGAACCTCAACATGGCCTCACACACATCCCGGAGCACTCGACTGAACATCATCTGGGACATCCCACCAGCATCAGACACAGTAAACTGGAACGAACCTGTGGCAAAAAAATGTAGTGCCGTCATCACCTTCACCTTTGGGGTCAGGGCAAAGGGATATGTGCGTCCAGGTAGCAAATGTGGTGACAACTGGTCTGTCAATTCCGAAATTAATGCCCGTGTGAACCTGTATTTCCTCATGCACTCACGCTCCACCATGGTTTCAAGATCTGGGAAGGGTCTGTGGAAATTTGGTGCCCTGAGGAACACATGACAAAGTATGTACACATATTACTAAATGAATTAAACTTCAAGTAATACAGTATCAACAGATTGCGTGGCACTTACAATGATGACACAGTGAAGTCAGATGTCTGAGGTTGACCTAATCCAGAAGTTACAGCAATGTGAGCATGAACATACACACAATTATGTCATGTATTACCAAATAATACAGTGTAGTACTGTGACTACTCACTGTTCTCTGACACTCTCCATGTGATCAATTGTAACATGCACAACACACACACAATTAAGTATCAGCCATAGATTTATAGGACAAATAGCACATGAATTGAATGTACACAGACATGGACAAGGTATTACAACCTAGCAACAACACTACATACAGACAGCTTGTCACCATGCACAACACTGTCATGGTCTGGACATTGTCTTGATGTGATGTATGACCTACACAACACAATGATCCCCTGGGACAGTGGCCAAGCATAGGAGGATGATCTGTGAAGTGGTCACTCACACTAGTCATGTCCCTCACAAACACTGCTATAGTTGCACTGTAAGCTAGGATCATAATGTGAGTAGTCTTGTCTATTGTGTCTGTCCCATTTGACATGTGCAGAACTCCATCCACACAGGGCATACAGCATGCCATTATTCATACATACATTGTCTCAGTTGATGAGTGGGCATTGCATGCATGCGTCTGCCACATCCTGAGCGAGCCGGACTGACAGATTGCATGCTTGATTCAATGCTGTTCGACGCGGGTGAGTTTTCAATACACGCGTCTGCCACATCCTGAGTGAGCCGGACTGACAGATTGCATGCTTGATTCAATGCTGTTCGACGCGGGTGAGTTTTCAATACACGCGTCTGAAACATCCTGAGCGAGCCGGACGCACTGATTGCATGCTTGATTCAATGCTGTTCGACGCGGGTGAGTTTTCAATACATGCGTCTGCCACATCCTGAGCGAGCCGGACGCACTGATTGCATGCTTGATTCAATGCTGTTCGACGCGGGTGAGTTTTCAATACACGCGTCTGCCACATCCTGAGCGAGCCGGACTGACAGATTGCATGCTTGATTCAATGCTGTTCGACGCGGGTGAGTTTTCAATACACGCGTCTGAAACATCCTGAGCGAGCCGGACGCACTGATTGCATGCTTGATTCAATGCTGTTCGACGCGGGTGAGTTTTCAATACATGCGTCTGCCACATCCTGAGCGAGCCGGACGCACTGATTGCATGCTTCATTCAATGCTGTTCGACGCGGGTGAGTTTTCAATACACGCGTCTGCCACATCCTCAGCGAGCCGGACGCACTGATTGCCTGTTGGTCGTCATGGTGACAGACGCACATTTTGCATCAGGCACGATTCGCGTACGGTACAATTCAGTTTACTTTTTTAACAAATGTATCAAAATCTAAACTGTCATGATGCAGGTATTTTGAACGTTGCAGTAGGCGTGTCCGATGCGTCCTATCTCATGGATTGGACTAATTCATATGATGCGAACGAGTCTGACCTATGGCTTTGTATGCATGGGACCGATTATGCCTCTGCAGCACAGATATAAGGCTGTCTCTTGCCCTGAGAGCTCACTTGCCTGCACTGAATGCTCCATATAGACATCTCTGCTACCACTGCTGCTGTCTCTGTATCCTCTGGCTCCAAGAATGGCACGTACTGTGGAGAGGGCCCCAGCCTTCACAGAGGAGGAAAACCAGGCCCTGCTGGACAGCCTCCTAACACAGTACAGCAAGCTGTATGGGAAACCAGGGAAGCAGGTGAGTGTGCTGTCCACATCCTCTCTCATTGTGCATCTTGTCTGACTAGCACTAATGGCATTGTGTGAAGCAGTGGCTAGCATGTTCACTCAGTAGTTGTCACACCCAAAGTGTGCAGGTACCTGCAGTGAACAAGTACTGTGCTGTGAGAGTGCATTTAGAGACGGTCATAATACCCAGGCAATGTTTCCATGTTGGTGATGCAGGACAAGAGTCCATCCACATAGTTGCACTACCTGTGTACATCAGATGCCCTTGTGAAAAGCACATGTTTATCCAACTGTGTGATGCACAAACATGTTGTATGTGTGTTAATGGCCCTTTAACTTTGTCATCCTCACAGGTTGATGCCCATCAGAAACAGGAGATCTGGCTGACCATTGCCAGGGCAGTTCGATCTGTGGGGGTCCACAGGCGTCGCATCCGCAGCTGCCAGAAGAGGTGGCAGGACCTACGTGGCTGGACCAGACGCATTGCTAGAGTCCTGCTGAAGCTGTCGCCTCCTCACAGTAGGGGCGGACACCGGACCCTGACCCCCCACATGCACCGGATTCTGCCAGTGGTCTTCCCTGACCTGGATGGGCTGTTTAAGGCCAGACAGCAGCAAGGAGGGGGTAAGTGCATGCCTTGTCTGTGAACTGTGTCTAACATGATCTTTGCATTCCTTCAGCCTGGTTATCCTACCACAGTTTGTCTGTCTGCTTGAACTAGAATCATGTCCATTATTTCTGCAATGGCCCTTCCTCATCTGATACACAGGTGTGTCCCTTTCAGTCAGTGACATGTCTCACGGGGGGCCTGCTGTGGTCCAAGGTTGATGTGGGGGACCGCATCTGCTACCGGCAGAATGTATTAGCATTCATGAGTGGGGAATTTATTGACATGTATCTGCACATTGACAGATATGTCACATGCACTATGTGTGGGCCATATATACGTGTCTTAGTTGATGCTCTGCCTCGCCATATGTGTGTGGGGTGTTTCCCAAACACACATGCAGCATGTGTGACAATGTTGTGATCTCTGAAGTATGTCCATCATGTGTGTCACACATGCATGAACACATGCCTACTGTTCAGGCTAATCCCATGTTGCACATGGACCAGGTCAGGTATGCCTACTCCGGACATGGTGTACACTCAGTTCTCCTAATCATGTGTGTCAAAGTGAATTAAATGCATTGTGCAATGTGCAATCAGGTATCAGCCTCTGTCTCATTGTGGAGTGGGCTAGCTTTTTAGACTCCTGGGCTGTCAATTATTTTTGGGTGGTCAGACAGCTGACATGTGGCTGTTGGATCTTCATGATGGGGTCAAACATCGGTGTGTAATGACTTGACTGTGCCTGATGGTGTATCCAAAATTTAAGTGCAGGCAGCTATACTTCATTGTCATCAGACTGTGATGTGATCATGTTGCCAGACTTGTGCTTGCTGTCACTCTACTGTGGCATATGTATGACGTGGGATCATAATTTGCCTTAACATTTGGGTAGCAGTGGGGCAACATGTGCACTTGACAGATGCAGGGCTTATATTCCCCACAACTTCATGATTGAGATACAGTGCAGACTGTTGGTTTTGTGATGCACTGCACCAGTGACAGAAGGCAGCAATGACTGATTACCCAGACTGCCCTGTAGCATGTTGTTTCATTTGCTATAGTGTATCCTGCAGTGATGGAAGTTGTCCTGCATGCACTCAATTGTGGCATCGTCCAGCAAGACATGAGCACATCATGGTGTGTGGTGAAGGAAGCATATCCATATTACTGACAATTACTTTGGCCATCCCTTTACCTGACACATGTACAAACTCAGTGGCAGGAGATGGTATATGTGGGTACTGACACATTTCCATCACAAATCCTGCAGTTCAGACAACTGTCTATGTGGTGCATGTGTGCACAAATGAGTAGTGTCTGGCTACATGCACCAGACTTATGTCTCCATGGACATGTAGGATATGAGGGCATGGTTTACTGACAGACTGACATGTGTGTTTTACAAATATGTGTCTGCACTTAAGAGTATTTACTGCAAATGATGCACAAACGTGCGCTGTCATGTGCTGTACTGACTGTGATGTGTGATGTCGCTACAGGTAACTGATGTTTCTCTGTTTACCCTGTTGATTTGCATTTACATCTATGGACACTGGAGGAGACAGCTCCACTGACCATGAGGAGCCACAGCGCCAGACAGGGTCCGCTGCGGAGGATTCGGAGGGACCCAGTGGAACGGAGGGTGAGGGGAGCCACACTGAGGAGACCTCGGCTATGTCCACCTCGGCTGAGGAACACGCCAGCTTCAGTGATGACTCCCTTGTGGAGGCGGGTGCCAGCAGCCCCCAGACAACACCTAGCAAGTCTGGCCCGCCACCACCACCATCTCCACCCTCCCATCTGCTCCCATTCCAGATGTCCGTGGAGGCTCCCATGTAAGGGAGCATGTCTCCTTCGTGCCAGGCACCGCACCCCCTGCCCCTGTCTCCCCTGCTGCCCTGAGTGTGGAGTCTGTGGACTTTCTGAAGCAGCTCCATGTAGGTCAGACAGCGATGCTGAGTGTCCTCCATTCCCACACCAGTCTGTTGACACAACTGGTGTCCTTCATGGAGGGCATCTCATCAAACATGTCTGCCCCACATCGGACCATTCAGGCCATGGCCTCCACACAGACGGCAGCAGTGTCCCTCCTCCAACAGACCCTCACCCCTGCTACCTCTGCCACATCCACAGTCACCACTCCCCTGCCTGTCCAACAGACACACACACCGCACATGCACGCACCACATCAGGCAACAGCAGCACACAGACACGCAAGCCAAAGTCTAGATCCACAAGCACGCACACTCCGGGGACTGATGGCACACACACAGGGGATGGGTCACAGACACACATAGAGGCATCCACAAGCACTCCGCATTCCTCAGATGCCTCTCCCTCCAAAACACCTTCCCTTGCCTCACCTACTACCCCCACTCCCAAGCAGCTCTTCCTCTGTGACCTTGGCCTCTTCCCCACAGACCCATCTGCTCCAACTTACAAGGGGAAGAGGAAGTCACTGCAGCACAGAGGGAGTTCCCCTGCAAAACGGACACCCTCCCCCAGGCGCATGGACACTGAGGCCCCCACCCGCAAGTCTCCCGGGCCATGAAGGGTAAGACACCACCAAAAGCACAGGCTTCCACCTCACACTCTCCATCCTGCAGCCCCCCGGACGCCAATACACAGGTCCTACGGCCATTCCCTGCACCAGGTTCACCCACACACCCATACCACATACCCAGGATGCTTAGGCCCTCCCCCCTTCCACATGCACTTCCACCCCCGCCTCACATGCTCAGCCTGTTCCTGGCACTGGTGTGGAGACCGTGTCTCCCCCCTCTGTCCTGCCCACCTTATCTGAACCCCATTTCACTCCTCTTGATGTTGGCACTGCAGTAGGAGGCACATCCCCCGTCTGATTTGGGCACTGCAGTTGAGAGCCCGTCCACCACATCTGTCCTGCACACTGCAGTGGTGCAGGAAAACACCACATCTGACTTGTGCCCAGCAGTGGTGATGGTACCCACTGTGTCAGACCCCTCCACTGCAGTTGCTGGCATCACTCCTGCACCCACCACACCTCCCCTGCCCCATTCTCCTGTCCCCTGATCCTGTCCCTGCGGTGCCTGGCCTGCCACTATGTATGCCCCTCCAAGGAGTGAGATGTCCCTGGTCCATAGCAGTGCAGGCAATAAATGGATGACAAGTTTTCACATGTTACCCTGGTAGGACTCTTTGATGGACTGGCCATTGGCCTTTTTGCATTGTGGCATGAACATTCATATATATTTTATTGCTGAATAAAGCCATTTTTGTTATCCAGTGGTGTTGCATATTATGTACATGATGTTGATGATGTGTATCATGAACTTGCTATTGTAATGGTGTCTGTGTTTGTGCAACCGCACCACTGCACTGTTATGTCTTTTTCCGGCCATTGGCAGTATGTTTTTGGGAGGTTTTACCCTAGTGTCCCAGCGTCTCCTGGCTCATCAGCCTGCACATTCATCATGTTTGGTATCTCCCATTGCTGACATGGTATGGGACTTGTTCACCTAACATCTACAGTCTCCACAGGATTCCTTAGTGTGTGTGTCTGTTGGTGTAGATATGTGTGTATTCCTCATGGTGCTCACTTTGCACATTGTCTAACTGTTCACTGGAGTCATTGTCAAGGATCATGGCCATTGCTTGTCTGCACATGGCAGAGGGTGTTCTTGTGATACACAGCAATATTTGCCAAACCAAATCAATGTTTGTATGTGACACAACCACTACATTGCCACAACATTGCTTGTGCAATTTGGACACGGACTCATGCATGCTGTTTTGAAGATGCTGCTATTTTCATGTACACAATGACCTTTTGGTCACTGTGGTGATGTGGGGTTTAGACCCCATTGCCACAGTGATCAGTAGATGCAGGAATTTTGAACCCCACAATCACCTTTTGGTCACTGTAGTGATGGGGGGTTTAGACCCCATTACCACAGTGATCAGTAGATGCAGGAATTTTGAACCCCACAATCACCTTTTGGTCACTGTAGTGATAGGGGGTTAGACCCCATTACCACAATGATCAGTAGATGCATGAATTCTGATGCACACAATCAGCTTTTGGTCACTGTGGTGATGGGGGTTTAGACCCCATTACCACAGTGATCAGTAGATGCAGGAATTTTGAACCCACAATCACCTTTTGGTCACTGTAGTGATGGGGGTTTAGACCCCATTACCACAGTGATCAGTAGATGCAGGAATTTTGAACCCCACAATCACCTTTTGGTCACTGTAGTGATGGGGGTTTAGACCCCATTACCACAATGATCAGTAGATGCATGAATTCTGATGCACACAATCAGCTTTGGTCACTGTGGTGATGGGGGTTTAGACCCCATTACCACAGTGATCAGTTGATGCAGGAATTTTGAACCCCACAATCACCTTTTGGTCACTGTAGTGATGGGGGGTTTAGACCCCATTACCACAATGATCAGTAGATGCATGAATTCTGATGCACACAATCAGCTTTTGGTCACTGTGGTGATGGGGGTTTAGACCCCATTACCACAGTGATCAGTTGCTGCAGGATATTAGTGACACACATTAACATTTTGGCCACACATGTGTTGTGAGTCACATTGTATGTCCACTGCCACAATATGTGTTGTCAGCATTTTTCACATAGAAACATGCAATGTTGCAAAGATGGTAGAGGGGGTGGTTTGCTTAGTCTCCCTATGTGTGTGTATCCTGGTGTTGATGGGCATCCTGCCCCCTATGAGTGGGGATGGTCATTTTGATAGACATCCACCCCCCTATGGGGTGGACAATACTGTGAGTGTTAGGCACCCACCCCCCTATGGGGTGGACAATACTGGGAGTGATAGGCATCCACCCCCCTATGGGGTGGACAATAATGGGAATGATAGGCATCCACCCCCCTATGGGTGGGATATGCTGTGAGTGATGGGCATCCACCCCCCTATGGGGTGGACAATACAGGGAGTGATAGGCATCCACCCCCCTATGGTGGTGTTTCATTTCGTGTACTCGTGACATTTAGGTGTGTGGTAGGTGTCTAACTTACCTTCTGCATCGTGCGCGTCGGTAACGATGGGCGTACAGTATAGGGAAGACATGCGCGATTGGATACATGGCTGCTCCGTCTCGTCCCCGTTGATCGTGTTCTGGCGCGACTCGGAGCTTTCATACACCTCGTCCGGATGCTGTGACGTGCTGGAGCCGGCGCCCTGTGCGACGCGTATTGGGGACACATCGTACTTGCGTATCAGGAAATTGGTTATGTTACGCCTCCGTACGACTCGGTTTCCGTGTTTCCTGAGCCTGTTCGCTACTGACATAGTGCACGAATCGGAGCCGACGATTCGGTCGGAGATTTGCCTGTTGTACGCATCGTACTTGCTAGTTTGTAGGAAAAAGCTCCGGATATGAGTCGGACGTAAGGTAAGCCTACGAATAGCATTGGGAAGGCACTTTTGGCGACATCGGAATCGACCCCTAAATGTAAATTGTAGTGGGAATAGTAAATTATATATGTTGATAGTTTTATAAACTAAATAAATTAATATAGTGTGTAGTGGGAATGTGTATGAATAATAACATAGGTTAAAATGATAAAACAAATATATATATATATATTTATTAAAGACAATTATTTTATACAGTATATTGATTTTAAATAAATTTCTAATACAAAATGAAATATTATTAAATTAATAAATAAATAATGAGACATGTAATTTTTGAATTGATATGTTTTTGTATTGTCAAACATATAGTAATGAAAAAATTTAATTTGTTTTATTAAGTGCATATAATATAAATTGTTACACATAGAGAAAATAAATACAAACTTTATTTTTCAGATATTATACATTTGGTACATATGTATACTTTTATATATAATTATTTAGCAATTTCTTTTTTTAAACATTGCTAAACTTTTTAATACAGTAATGTACATTTTGTAACATGAAAAAAATTAGTTTTATATTGCTTTTTAAACATTTGTTTAAAAATAATATTTTTTTATAACAGTTGTACATTTTTATTTTGTATTGTGAACATTTATTATATTGTTGCATATACTCTACATTTTTAATAATATATTTGTTTTCATATGTTTTTATACAAACAGTTGTTGATATTGTATTAAATTTTTTAACAAGTAATAATAGTTTTTAATTAATAGTATTTATATATAAATTATAAATAATATTAATTATTACATGGATTTATTTAATAGATTTTTTTTATAATATGTATACATTTTTTAAACATTTATTGCATTTAGTACATATTTTTTAAAACGTATATAACATGTTTAATTATGTAATTATAATAATAAATATTATATGTTTTATAATATTTATTATTATAATTTTGCAATGAGGAAAAAATATAAAAAAATTTGAAATATAAGTTATAATTTGTAGTATTTTCACAAAACATTTCAGCAATGTATAAATCATGTTATAACAGTTTAAAAAAATATATATAAAACTTTAATGTTTAAATTAGCCATATTTGTTGATAACTTGTTTTTTGTAACCACTCGCGTTTGTTTTGGGTCATTTCTGAGGGGAAAAGCTCGCGGTTGGAAGCTGCGTCGCATCGGGGAAGGTAAGTTTAATTTTCTTTATTTAAACTATACTTTTAGTTTAATTTGAAGGTAGTTTGGTGCTAGGTAGTGTGTGTAGTGTTAGGTTTTTGAAGTTTTGGTGATTTTTATGTGTAAGTTAGGTTTCAGTGATATGTCGTCCGTTAATTTAGAGGCCTATGTTAGAAATGTGTAAATATGAGAAAATATGTTTGAATATGGTGTAAATAATGTTTGTAATAGTATTATGTTATAGTTTATGTGTATGTTTGTGTGGGTGGGATTGTTCGTGTTTTTTTACAGGTTTTGGTCATTAGAAGTGGAGGTTACGAGAAGATTGCGGTTTTTTTGTTAAGGAAGTGTGTATTAGTTTAATCAACTAATAATTTTTTTCACTTCCTTAATTTTTTGCGTTTTCATGGAGCGTTCCTTTTTTTAAAAACCTTTTTCGGGATTTTTATGGTTTATCGTTTATGGAGTTACGGACGGAGGATTAATTTTGAAACAGTTGGATTTTCCATTTTTTGGGGGGATTTCTTTGGTTCTATTGGTATTATGATATACCTGGATTTATTTACAAGAGTTGGGATTTCATTTCTTCAGCTACAGAAACGGTAAGTAATTTTAAATATTTATTGTGGGAGGAAATGTTAAAAAAGTAGTGTTATTGTGTTTTATATTTTCATAAATAAAATTAATATGTCAATATATATTTTTGGTTTCTTTATAAATATATTTGACAAATTAATTATATTTGTGAAAATATAAAAATTATATTTATTTGTTTGCTTTGATTTTGGTGATGACTAGGATATTTTGAGGATTTTTAAGTTAAAGTAGGCTTTTGGCTATTGTTTCTAGGTATTCTAGGCCTCTTGTTGTTGGATATAGTCTTACTTTATATTGTAAGTATTCAAACATTTGTCTAGTTTGTTTGGTAAGTTTTGGGCCTATTTGTGTTACAGATTGCTCTATTCTTAGTTGTTGGTAGCTCTGTTCTTTTTGGATAGATAGTAGTAGTTTATGTAGAGTAGGTGGAGCTCTGCCTGTTGTTGCTTGGAAGGCATTATGCCATCCTTCAACAGCATTGTTTGTTTTAGCTTCTTTATTTAGTGTGCTGTGATATACATTCCACCCTGGAATGTGGTATTTAGGTTGCCTTCTGTGTCCAGATCTGTGGAGTCTTCCTACCCAGGTATCCTCAAAATAGTCTAGAAGGGGACTTAGGGGTCTATTACGATGGCGGTCGGATGTCAACCGCCGGGCCGGCGGTGGCGCCCGCCCTACCGGCAGTGGACATCCGCCCGCCATCGCAACCAGGAAAACTGCCGGTCATATTAGGATGGCGGTGGTGACCGCGGCGGTGGGAAATTCCGACCGCCGCTTTACCGCCGGTTGCCATCCGCACTCCTGCCTGGCGGGCGGAGCAGGACCGGGATAATGGTGGCGGTGCAGAGCAGGATCTGCCGGCAGGATTATGATGCCGGCGGTAGCTAGCCTTTCCTCAGCGGTCAGACCACCATTGAAAGGCATGCAGTGATTGTCTTCCGGGGGCCTGTTGCAGGCCCCCAATGTGTTAGGGGGGGTGTGGGTGCACTGGGGGGGTAGCCATGGTCCCCCCCTACATTTCCCTGTCCCAGGTGGCAGGCACTGTGCAGGCCTGCCACGCAGTGCAGCGAAATGCAGGACATGCTCCTCTCGGCATCGCAACGGTGCTGCGGGCAGCAGCAACCGCCGCAATGTTAATGCCCGCTGATCAGACCACCGCGGTCGGTTTTCGACAGCGGGTCATCGTAATTCGACCGGCGGTGATGTCGCTGTACATGACGGAGCGGTCTTTTCACCGTACCATGGCTGGTCGGTGAGGTTTCCGACCGCCATCGTAATAGGCACCTATGTTTTTGTTCATTTTGTTGATAGCATGGACTTTCTATCAATAAGTTGTAGTGTTCAGCCACGTCAGTAACTGGGACGTAGGCCAGTGCTATAAGTTTTTTTATTTGATATGCAAAGGAGCTATTTGTTGCATATTCAACACCTAGGGGTCGATTCCGATCTCGCTCGGAAGGCCTCCGAATCGGATTTGGCTTTACCGGATCCGATTCGTAGCCCTTGTTCACGACCGAATCATACACAGGTCCGAACGACCAAGTACGATGCGAAGATCACGTAAGCGCCGACCGAATCATTTCCGGAACCGAACCGCTCCGTGTGTCTCGTTTGTAGACGAATCGTGCCGCGCAATGGAGCCGATTTCCGACCGAGCGAGTACGATGCACGATTCGGACAGCCGCTTGGCCTCAGTCTCAGCAAGACGAAACGGCTGCTGGAAGCGTACTTCGAGGGGCAGTACCAGGCCCCCCTTCACCCGGGGCCCTCTGAATCTATCACAGGGGGTGCCCATGGGACCCCGATTCAAGCATGCACAGTGTGGCGGGCACCGTGGGGTGCCCGCCACAGGTTGCACGCTTCTCCCCACCCACCCCTTTTCTGCTATGGGAGCCTGTGTACGCGTCTGTACACAGGCTTCCATAGAGTTCAATGGGAGTCCGAGCGAACCGAGTCCGTAAGCATACGGCTGCATCGTACTCGCTCGTTCGGACTCCCGAAGCACTTCTCGCTCGGAAAGCCCTCTGGATCCGAGTCGTACGGAGGGCTTTCCGAGCAAGTTTGTAGACGAATCGTGCTGCGCAATGGAGCCGATTTCCGAACGAGCGAGTACGATGCACGATTCTGACAGCCGCTTCGCCTCGGTCTCAGCAAGACGAAACGGCTGTCGGAAGCGTACTCGGGGGGGCCGTATCAGGCCCCCCTTCTCCTGGGGCCCTCTGAATCTATAACGGGGGTGCCCATGAGACCCCCCGATCCAAGCATGCACTGTGTGGCAGGCACCATGGGGTGCCCGCCACAGGGTGTACGCTTCTCCCCACCCACCCCTTTTCTGCTATGGGAGCCTCTGTACGCGTCTGTACACAGGCTCCCATAGAGTTCAATGGGAGTCCGAGCGAACCGAGTCCGTAAGCATACGGCTGCATCGTACTCGCACGTTCGGACTCCCGAAGCACGTCTCGCTCAGAAAGCCCTCCGGATCCGAGACGTACGGAGGGCTTTCCGAGCGAGATCGGAATCAGGCCCATAGTGTGGATTTTTGGAGGTGTCTCCAAATACATTGATTAAAATGATAGTAGCAACCCTGAATTGCTGTGTGTGGGTAGGTTTTTAGTATTGCATTTATCATTGCCTGCTCAAAATCAATAATTATTTTTGGGGAAAATAATTATTGGTTTCTTGTTTAATTTTAGACAGTAGTTCAATATATGTGGAGTTTTGCTTATTTGGTAATAATGCGTAGAGAAAAGGGATGTTAGTATTTTGGTATAGTGCATGGACAGTATATAGTTGATAGAATGGTTTGGGACATATTTTAAAAGTCCCGTCCATCATCCAAGTTTCAGACTGTTGGAGTTTTACTAAATTATTAGCAGTTGCAAACATAATTATTCTTTTATCTTTAGATTTGTTATCATAAAGAAGAAATTGTTCTTCATTATGTGTAATTGACAGTTCTGGGGGAATTTCTACTTCTTCAAATGTTTTTGGGGCAGGTGTGGTGGTGGTAGTAGCTTTTTTCGTTCTAGCTATAGTTCTTTTTAGGGAAGATATTGAGGGCATTTGGCCAGTAGCATGTTGTGGTATTTTGGGGAGCATTTCCTTAAGTATTTCAGTGGTAGATTTTTGTGAACTAGTGCTAGCTTCTTTTATATCGTCTAGAGCATTTCTAACCTCAATTTCAGTGATGTTAGGGGGGTGGTTATGCTCCCTAACATACAGAACAGTTGTTTCCTTAGTTGTAGCCCTCCCATAACACTTATTAGAATAGTATTTACTACATTTCCAGTTTACTTTCAGTCCAGATTGTTTTTCTTGGGTATAAACATACCCCATGTAACATAGTAAAAACTTTCCTTTTTGTGAAGTTATGAATTGGGCGCCTTCAGTCATTGCGATGTTTCAAATGCTAAGAAACATGTATATGACAATTACTAAAAATAATACTGTACTGTTTTATTTATTAATATATATACATTGTCATTTATATACTTACAATGTTGAATTTGAAGTCGTTTTGAATGCTGATGCACTTTCTTTGCTGTTTGATATCTGTTTTGTTGCTGATATTTCTGTTGGTAGAAAAGAAAGTAATTTTAATAATTTTGTTCAATTGTGAACGAACTGGGGGGGGAAGTTGGGATATAGTTGGGCTTTGGTTGGGTATTTTAGGTAATTGTTTTAATTTAATTTAGTTTAATACTTACTTTATTTACAAGTCAATTTTTCACAATGTTCTTTAACTGTTTGGATGTTTTCAGAATTATCTGTAGAGGAGATATAAATAAAAAATATATATATTAATTATTTTATCAGTATAAATAGTTGTTTTTGCAGACTAGCAGTAGTATCAGATTATAAATGTTATTTACTTACTTTCTGGAGTAGGAAATAGAAGTTTCTTTAATGAAGTCCTGTGTTCTGGCAGCAATCCGGCAGAGTTTCGCCTTCTTGTTTCTTTTTGGTTTGAGGTGTAAAATAATGATGAATTTTCCTGTCTTTATATAGTGTTTAATTAATAGTTTGTTTAATTTCATTGGTTTATTTTAATATTGTGTGTCTTTTATTGGTTGTTATTTATTGTTTTAATTGTTTTGGTCGTTGTTTTCCAAATATGGAAAACGCTAATTAAGAATCTGTTATTGCATTTTTTTTATTTTACTGTTTTAGGGGCCCATTACGATACCCGGCGTAAATAAATCCGCCAGGCATGGAAGCGGCAACAATCCGCCCGCACACACCGCCTGAACACCGACCACGCCATTACGATTACACAAACCGAAAACCGCCACCGGCGGAAAAATCACACAAAATACCGCCCGCCATCGTCCGAGTCGGAGTCAAACCGCCCGCCACGGACGGAAACACGCACGACAACACAAAACCGCCCGCCCACACGGCCGACACACCGCACGTGAAATTACGATCGCACCGCCATGAGCGCGGAAAAACCACAAATATACCGCCCGCCAGCGCAAACAACGCCGATGAGAATCGACACGGCAGAAGCCATGGCACCAACGTACCTGCACAGAAACCATCCGCACACAAAACCAATAGCACACAACATGGCCAACAAGTCCACACAGCAAGGCACGCACAAATACACAAGCACAGTACACATCCCGAAAACACCCCCGGACAAACAAAAAATACAAAGGCCAGAACCCCAGACACAACACACCTGAAAACAACAGACCATGAGGACACACCCACATAGGTGAGTACAAAAGCAGCACTCCCACAGACCACAACCCCTTGCTACATTGCAAACCAGAGAGGAGAGGAGAGGACACAGTGACACAGCAAGGACAGCAGCACACCACAGAAACGCACACATCACTACCACCACCACCACCACCACCACCACCAAACACCACCACCACCACCACCACCACCACCACCAAACCCCGGCACCACAAACCCCCTGCACATTACACAACACACACCGCACCAGCACCACAAACACCATGGCACCACAAAGAATGCCCAAGTTCACGCCCATGGAGCTGACGGTCATGGTCGACGAGATCATCAAGGTGTACCCACAAATCTATGGGAACATGGTCCAGCACACACCACTAGCCACCAGAAACAGAATGTGGAACCGGATCGTAGACCAGGTCAATGCAGTCGGGACCCTGCCCAGGAACAGAGTCGAAATTAACAAACGTTGGAATGACGTAAAGAGCCTGGTCAAGAAGAAGGAGGGCAAAAACAGAGAGCTGGCTGCCGTCACTGGCGGAGGGAATCCGCGCTCTTTAAGACCTTCAAAGCGTGGGAGGAGAAGGTGCGAGTCGTAATCCATCCGGAGATCCTCGCCGGATTAGCAGGGGAGTGGAGGCTGGTAAGTACAAACTAATGTATACCAGCACACCGCTATGTACTCACATGCACTACCACCATGCCACAGCTCCCAGGGACAAACACCCCCATGTCCAGCACACAATACACAACACATCACACACACATGCAACAGACACTACCACACACAGCCCAAACCGAACAACTGTAAGATGCGTGGGGACATGTGTACACTAAGCCAGCCACGTAACCACCAACAGGTCCCCAAATATGCCAGAAGCGCCACAACGAGCACCCACCACACCCATGTGTCCGCTACAGCTGCACTAACCGACAAGTAACAGGTAAGTGGCAGGAACACAAAGTGCAGTGGGTGGGACGGTGGACAGCCCAAGTACAACACACACCAGGCCCCAGTCCCACAGCACAGCAAGGAGGAGCATCCCCCACACCCACAGCCACGTGTCAGCCACCGCAGTGCACAACGACAGCCGAAAGGCAGACATCACGGTCCACAGCAATCGGTGTCAGTGGGTGTCCAGCCACCCCCACGACCCACAACACCCCCCACCCCCACAGACCTGCAACATGGAGCACCCCCGCTTAGAGCCATGTGGCATCCAGTACAGTGCACGCACGAACAACTTGCAGGTGGGAAACTGGACAGGGCTGGATTACTGGAGGCATGAGGACCAGAACACGACCAACACATGGGACATGTCACGTAGCAGACGAACACGCAGCACCGCCCACCGTCACGAACAAGTGAACAATGTGCACACGGACATGAACAACAGACTCACACCCCACATGACCCATCACAGACATAGCAACACCCAAGGAGCCACGTCTGCATGCACAAGCCACACTGAATATAGTCCCACACGGCAGCCACTGTGCAACTCATCACACACAACCGAAACACCATTGAAGTCCTGTCCATGTAGCCCCTACTGCCTGTCAACCACACACCCCACAACTACGCCTATGTAAGACAAACAACACTAGACGCAACAGAGCGGAACAACATAAATGCACACGAACACCACTGAACCCATCAAACTCACAGACACACCATGCACATACAACATACCATCCATCCCATCCGTCAGCCCCAGTCTCATGAAAGGCATGTCATCCGCACAGCTGCCACACATACAGCAGTCACGCTAAGACACATGCCCATGACCAACCATGTGCCAGAAGTCAATTAAGCGCACGACACACTGTGAGCAACAACACACAACATGGGCCACACCCCCCGAGCACTGCAGTGATGCACATGGCACAGGGCAGCACGCACACCAAGGAGATGGGACAACTGCAATACGTTGGCTGGCACACAACTATCACTCACTCATAACGATGCGTCCAATGCCATGTCCAGTAATCACAACAGACAGCAAATGTGCAGGCCATGTCAAGCATGCACACACCTCAAACCATGCACTGTCATGCTGCCACAACACATGTCACGTTCGGCACCCATGGCTCACAGCATGTACCCCAAAAGCATATTCCCTCCCAAATGCGAATCTGGGGCATGGCCCCCATGTTGCCATATGCGTTCCTAAGCGTTCCATTTGAACCCCAAAAGCATATCCCCTCCCAAATGCGAATCTGGGGCATGGCCCCCATGTTGCCATATGCGTTCCTAAGCGTTCCATTTGAACCCCAAAAGCATATCCCCTCCCAAATGCGAATCTGGGGCATGGCCCCCATGTTGCCATATGCGTTCCTAAGCGTTCCATTTGAACCCCAAAAGCATATCCCCTCCCAAATGCGAATCTGGGGCATGGCCCCCATGTTGCCATATGCGTTCCTAAGCGTTCCATATGAACCCCAAAAGCAAAGTACAAACCAGACCCAGGATGGGCCAGGAGCCCGCATACACCAGAGTCACAATGAGTAGGGGCACAGCAACACACCCATCGGCATGGCCAATCCGTCCCATGCCACATGTGCACAGCACACAGTCCCATTGCCTAGCACACACAACTACAGATGCCACAGCCACACACTCGCCTCCGGGAAACCCATGTACGAGATTGCACGAACTGCCAATGTCAGACGACAAATACATACTTCGCCAGGTGCAACACAATAACAAATCTCATTCTCTCCACAAGTGACGAACTGCCGGATGCTGGGGATGGAGACAGCAGCCAGCACAGCCAGCCCACAAGCCCCCAACGAGGACACACGGATCTGGAGGATCTGTCCTCCTCTTCGGACACGGACCACCAAGCAGGCCCATCTGGTGTGGCAGGGCCCAGCCGCTCCCCAGGACCCCTCCTACCCACCAACCCATCATCCAGGGATGCTGAACAGTCCCAGCCCCCTGCTGCCACTGTCGTTGCGGCCACACCCACGGTCATTGCGGCCACTACCACTGCCGCAACCGCCACCATCGCCGCACCGACCACCACCGCCACCACCACCACCACGTCTTCGCTGGCACCAGCCCCAGCGCAGGTGGTGGCCCGGCCCGACTGGATCCACCCTGGGAGCCACAGCGAGGACCGTGGTGTGCAATGTGGCTAGTGGGCAGGCCGGTGGCAGCAGGACTGGTAGGAGGAGCAGGGTCAGGGAAACGCCAGCCTCCCCTGGGAGCCATGCCCTGCCTCAAATGGCCAGAGTCCTTGGGGCCTATGAGGAGGCCCAAGAACAATGGGTCAGGTCTGCTACAGACACGCGGGAGGTGCTGGGGGTGCTGAGGTCCATGGACGCCCATATGGGCCAATTCGTGTCCCGTATGGACCAACTCGTGGACCTCATGGGCCAGCTGGTGGTGGCGGTGGGGTCACAGGCAAGGCCAGCAACACCACCTCCGCCACCACCTGCTAGGGCGCAGGGTCGGGCAGCAGTGTCCACTTCCCCTGCGTCCACAGCCAGTGAGCACACCTCACCCACCACCAGCAGGTCGCCACCACACACCCCCTCCCAAACGTGGAAGGGGCCGTCCGAAGAGGAAACAGATCTCCCGGGAGGACTTCGCACGCTCCAGTCGCAAGTGAGGCAGCCAGCCAGCCTTCCGCCAGCCTTCCTTGACCAGCCACTGCATTGACTTGCTCTACGATCCCACTCCACACAGCCAGCTGGATGGCATGTGTGTGTTGGACTATGGACATAGAACCAGTGGGTACACCCTGAGCTTCACGCAGCCATGACCGACAGCTCATTGTCACTGCACGCACCACTTTTGTCATCACCTTACACACAATCACATGTCACAGTTTGGAATAAATGCACCTTTTTCACTAACTGCTGTTTGTGCCCTGTGTTTTATTTGTACGGAATACAACGGCCACCTTGGGCGGAAAGGCACCTGATGCGTGGCATGGCAATGGAATCCGGAGGGCCTGTAGGGACCTAGGGGTGGGAGACAGAACAGGAGCACATTCAATGAGTGTGTCACACACCCATCACACAGTACATGTCAACAACTACAAGCAATGTACACACATCGCACAGAGCAATAGGGCACAATGCCACAGTCACCAACAGTGGCATACTACCCTGGCCATGGAGCGTTGACACACTGCACGCAGTGAACATACGGCCACCCTGACACAGCACACACACACCTGCACAGATACAGACACATCATCCGTCGTACATGGACACTCACCGTCAAGTGAAGTAGCGGGCGATGAGCTGCTGGCGCACATTCCCAGCTTCCTCCTCTCCGCTGTCCACCTCACTCGAGCTGTCCTGGTCTGCGGGCTGGGGCCCTGGTTGATCTCCGTCATCCACAATGAGGGGGATCTGCTTCCGAATGGCCAGATTGTGCAGCATGCAGCACGCCACCACTATCTGGCACACCTTCTGTGGGGAGTACGCCAGTGCACCCCCGGTGCGGTCCAGGCACCTGAACCTGGACTTGAGGAGGCCAAAGGTACGCTCGACCACACGTCTGGTCCTCCCATGTGCCTCATTGTATCGATCGTCTGCTGGGGTGCGAGGATTCCTCAATGGACTGAGCAGCCATGCCCCATTCGGATACGCAGAGTCACCTGGGTGTGAGGGACACAGAGAACCGTTGCTATTCCAACTGGACAGGGGACAGCATCGCACAACCAGCACGCTACACCACTCCACATACTCACCGACAATACAGGCACGATCCTGTTGCATATTGGCCATCAGTCGTGGCAAGATGCTGTTGCGCATTATGTGTGCGTCATGTGCCGAGCCTGGAAACTTGGCACACACGTGGGTGATCACCATGTCCGCAAGGCACACCACTTGCACATTCAGGGAGTGCGTGTGCTTCCTGTTGCGGTACAGGTGCTCAGTGGCCTGTGGTGGAACAAGGCCAACATGTGTGCAGTCAATGGCTCCCACGACGTGTGGGATTCTGCCAAGGGCATAGAATGCACCCTTCACTGCCGCCAATTCACGAGCCCTGGGGAATCTGATGTACCTGTTTCGGTACAGCATCATGGCTGCCAGTACATCCCTCAGCACCTTGCTGAACATGGGCTGGGACATCCCTCCTCCACTGCCCACTGTGTGCTGGAATGACCCAGTGGCGAAGAAATGCATGGCGGCCATCACCTTAGCCGTGGGGGTGACAGCAGTCGGATACACCCTGCGGGGACGGAGATGGGGCTCTAACATGGCACACAGTCGATGCAGGGTTGGCCTGTCCAGCCGAAACTTCCTGATAACCTCTGTATCGTCCATGTCCGCCAGCAATTGGTATGGGCGGTCAATGTTCGGTCTCCGCCTGGGTTAAATGGCAGAGGACACATGTCAAAGCAACACGGCACATAGCAATTTCGCATACACATCACTGACATGACTGAGCAAGCACATGAGCCACAGCCCAGCTGTCAAGCTGGGACGGCACGGCCACAATACACTTACACAGGTCTCCCAACAATGGCAATGGCAAGTGAGACATACCACTGCCATGTGCATGCACATGGGGATCTAGGCCCCAATGACTTGCGGGGCGTGCTGATGGGGACTGACTGCATATTCGTCAAGCGGCAACGCCACGGCAACATGAGTGTCTGCTGAGCATGGAACTGCTTCCGAGGCTGGATGAGTATGGCACACGACGACGACGATGTGGGCACGGGCTGAGCGGCCAATACAAGTGGGACCTGTGGCACGAGGGGATATGAGACAGTAGTAGGTGTCAGCACTGCACCCTATGTACAGCACTGTACGGATCACAGCTCCCGAAACATTGACTGGTGTCCACATTGACAGCCCCATGCCAAGACGGCTGTGTGCTTGCAGTCACACGTCACAGGTGAGAGGTTACATTGCACGTGCCAGGTGGCAGACGTACATAGTGGGAGCTGGCATGTGTGTGCATGTGTCTCCTGTTCAGGATCCACCAGATGGGCGCTGACTCTGTACTGAGCATTGGACACAGCATGTTCCGTGGAAGGCTTGTGTGTGTGGGATGGTGGCACTGGATGTGCCTCCGTTGGGTGGGGGGCCATGCACAGGGCGGGTACGTCGATGATTGCGCATTGTTGGTCACGGTGGGTGCACCAACTAAGATGTGTTGCCCTGTGTTCAATTCCTATGTCCGCATGATGATGGACTGTGGATGTGGGCAGACTACACATTGGTCGATGTGCTGTCTATATGCATGTGCCTTCACACCAGGCACAGCTGCCCCTGCACATGTGACCCCTGCTGGACTCGCTGCTGGGTCTGTGGAGCTGATGCACCTTCTGCGCGTGGGGCGGACAGCTCTCCTCACTTCCCTCATTGCGCATGTCATGTCTTTGCCGCAGGTGACATGGATCATGGAGGGCCCACATGTACGCGTGGGTAGGCTACACATGATTGTTCACTGGTCGCCACCCCCAGTCAGTGTTTCGAATGGGACGGTTGTCGTGCTGGTGGTATGTTCGATGTGGCGGATGGGCGGGCCTAGGTTCGGGCTTACATTCCGGACATGGGGGGGTAGTTGGATTGGCGACTAGTTGCAGTACACACGGGACACGTCTCTTCCTTTCCACATCTGGGTCATCCCTTGTACTAACTGACAGTGATACAGTCATCTTCGCCCCAGCCCTCATGTCCTCCCTCGCCCCCCAATATGCATGCTCACCTGCGAGGCTAGCGCTTGCACAGGCAGCCCCAAGCTCGCACCAGAGAGGGCAAGGAGTGTATGTGTGGGTCCAGTTGCACGAGTGGGCTGTCTCAGGGTATGATGTGTGGCGGGACGCCGTCCACCTGCGTGGTGCCCCAAATGGAGACCCGGCCTGCATGGACTATGCATCACAGTCTTCGCCTTCCGGATCCGCCACCTGCGACACCCAGTGGCTGTGGCTGCCCTTGCGGCCAGGCCGCGTCCGTCTGTGGCTGATGGCCCACACATTCACTCTTTGGCCTCTCTGGGGAGGGCTCAGGGGTGGTGGCGCACGCGCTTGCACTTAGTCGCAATGGCATGTGGCGTGGTTGGTATGATGGGCAATGGATGGGATGGTGCGAGCCACCTCCCGTGACGTCAGTGCTGCTCGTGCTGTGGTGCGTCCCCCTACACTTCCATTTGACTTTTTGCCATGCTGGACGTTGAGGTTCTATTGCCTGCGTGATATGACCAGGAGGAGCGCGAGGAGACCTCTCACACACCATGCTCCACTGCCATCCCGTGCCCTGTATCGCCTGTGCGGATTGACTATGTTGGGGTTACACCTGGTCGACTGGGGCTGTGTGTGCCTTGTCAAGGGGCATGGCGGGCGCACAACAGGATCCAGCTTGTCCACAGAGGGTGGGCTGAGGTGCGCCTGGTACCGCTTTGTACGTGTGCCCGGCTGCTGTGCACACACGTGTTCACTCCCCCGACAGGTGTCCTCTCACAATGCCCAGGGAAGCGGTGGTGTACTGTTCATGACCCCTCCCAACACGGCGTGCTCCAACTTGGCATGTGCGCATCTACCCGTCGCACCCACCCACCTGAGCACTGCGTCCATACGACTTCACACGACACATGTGTGTCTTCCACAGTAGTGCTACTCATTTGCGTTGACATCCAATACCAGTGGACTACATGGTCATGTCACGACTGCCGTGTACTTCACATACTCTCATCCTCTCTCATTCGTACTTGTGAAATGAGTCAGCGGAGACAGTTTTGGTTTCAAACATTATATTGAGTCTTCCTTCCTCTGTGATGCAGTATAGTGGACACTACTGGCAGCGGAATACATGTTGAGGATATACTGAGCATGATTACAAATTGGATAGGGTGTGGGGTTACATGTGATTGGCTGTTGCATGTGGGATGTGGGCTTCAGAGTTACATCTGCTTGGCCAAGGCTGTGCTAATGTACATTTACGTATAGCTGCGGAGCTGCGGACTTTGACACAGACGGTATACATGTAGCCTACCAGACCGCTCGGCATCATGGGCACAGTCCATCTCAGTTCCATGTGACAGGTTTGCTGCGGTTGTTCCTCATGCACGCGTGCATGTGAGATGACATCAGGGCATGTGCTTGCGTGCATGCAGCGGCGTGCCACTTGTTGTTGCACTGTGGTGGTTACTGGACATGTCACAGTCACTGGGGTCGTGTTGTTGTTGTATGCACTTGTCGTCCATGCAAAGGTCCTGGTATGGGATTCCCGGGGCGGGGGTGGGAGGGGTGCAGCACCCACAGACTCCAGGCGACCTATTCATGTCCACTGAGCGGTGTGTGTGTCCATGGGCGCTGGATCCATGTCGTGTCCTGGTTGTTCGTGCAGTTCCGTCCATGTGGGTGCGATACACAGAGCCCATGCCACTGCCTCCCACGATGCATGCGGTGTTCCTGGATGTGATGGGGAACAGTGTGCATGTCCCGGTCATATCCGATGTCATGGCGATGTCGTTGATGGTGTGGTTACAGTTGCCGGTCGTTTGGTATGGCTGTTGTGGTGGTGACTGGCCAGTCCGTGCGGAAGCTGAGCATGGGTGCGGGGTTGGACTTCATAGGTCACTCGGGGAACCTGCGTTGTGGTCCGACGTATTTACAGGTTGTCAGGTATGCGATGCCGTCCAGCAGGGCTTCCATGTCATTGGTGGTGTACATGTTTGCCAGCCAATGAAGCGGATGGTGGCTCTCAAGGTGTTGTTCGTAAGTTGTCCCTTGGAGGACCATGATGGGGCATGCTGGGTGACATTCGATGTAGCTGTTCTCGATGATCCGTCGTGTGGAGGCACAGTGGTCCCATTTCAGTGCTGAGTGCGATGTTGGCCACATACGCCATGCCCCCATAGGCAGAGCAGGCCCTGTCGTGTGCGTCCAGAGGGAGGAGTAGTGGTAGCAGGTCCGCCTTCAGACATGCCGGGTTGGAGAGGCATATCTCGACGGGATGCTGGTAGGGACACCTCCGACAGTAGAAGACGGGCATGACGCAGCTGAACAATGTGATGCGGTAAGTCAGTCGGTAACTTACGTTCAGCAGGGACAGGAGATCGCATCCCAATGTATGTATCGTGTTGGTTTTGTACAGCTTGAGCTGTTCGGCGTAGTTGGGTAGGTGTGTTGCGGTTGCCATTTCGCAGCGGTTCGTTGAGATGGCGTGCTCCGGCTGTGTGTGCAGTCTGCAATGTGCACGCTCCGGGGTTGCTGTGAGCTCTGTGTAGTCGTAGGGAGACAGGACTTGTGTTCTGTTGGCTTGTTTGGAGGACACGGGCCCTCTTCCCACATGCTTCTCAGACAGTTCAAGGTCAGTGCTGTGTGACTCCTTCCAATTAACTTGCATGTGGCCGACATGGGGAGTGTTTTCTTCTTTCTTCCCCGTCCGTTGTGTGCTTCTGTGATATGCGCTATCTGCCCTGTGGTCGGTCTCCTCGGCATGCCTGTGTTGGTCTATTCTTGGACAATGGCTGTATTCACCGGCTTCTGTCGTAGGGCTGTGGTTTCGGAGTTGGAATGGAAGGTCATTCAGTGCTGTCTGCTCTCCCTTGTGTGGGCGGCAGGCTGCCTTTCCGCTCTGCGTTGGGCCTTGTGTGTGGATGTTATTCTTGGGCCACCTGTTGTCGGTCCCCGGGCTCTTTGGTGTTCCGTTTCATATGTCTTGTTCATATGTGCAGGGTGGTATGGGTTTTCAGTGTGGTACTGGCGTTCCTCTTCCCGAAGGAGCCCTGCTTCTCCTAGTTGGTGTTGCCGCCGCTGTGTGCTACGCCATGTTTGTTACACTGGGGTGTGTCCTGCTGTTGCGTGACTTCACTGACATGTGTGCGTCGGTTGTGTGGCGTTGGGTGTTGTCCGTGGATTGGGCGTTGGGGACATGTCTGTGGCAGGCCTGTCACGTGTCATGTGCGTTCGGGGTGGGGCTGATGTGTGTGCTGCTTGGTTGTGTCCCTGTGTCTGTGTGCGACGCATGCATGGCGCTGCGGTTGGCCTCTGCGTTGTGCGCATGTGTGGCGGCGTCATCGGCGCTTTGGGGCCGTGACGGGGTGGATGGTTCCTAGTCCCAGGTGGGTGTGTACACATGTGTTCCGCGATGTTAGGATTTGGCCTGTGTGTCATATGTGGATGCAATGGTGGATGTGTAGTGTACACGCGCTGGTGGGGGTTGTCCGCTTTTCCGCCCTTGCACTGTGTGCGCTGTTTGCGTGCACTTGTTGTGTGTGTGCCTACCTGCGTCTCCAGCGGTACGTTGCGTCCTTGGTGGTGCATCAGCAGAAGCATGGGAAGGGCCTGCAGTGCTGGATTCATGCCCGGGGTGCCGCTTCTTCGTTGTCCGTGCTCTGCGTCCGTGTTACCGCCTCTCTTTCACGTGCGGTGTCTCTTAGCCGTGGGAGCCGTTTGTTTGCGGCATCGTAATTTATACGCCCGGGCGGGGCGTGTTTCGTCGGACAGTGTGTGTCAGTTAGGCTGCGCCGCTACGTGTACGGGCGCACTTTGATGGCGGACGGTGTTGCTGGCTTGCCGGCGGTGTTTGGCCTGCTTTCGCATCGTAGTGGGCGGGCGTGTGGACTGCTGCGTGCCGGCGGTAACTGGTGGTTTTTGCATCCGCCAGCACGGCGGTTGTGCTTCCGCCCGCCATCGTAATGGGCCCCTTAGTCTCTTAAATGTGTATTATATTGTATTTGATGTTAAATAATATGTGCAATTTATTTAAGTATAATATTTATATAGTTATTAATAGTGTGTTTATAATATATTTTATGATGATATATTTTTATAATTTTAAAACAGGTTGTATTTGATTTATTTTGTATGCAGTGTATGTTTATTGATAAATATATATTATTTGGGTTAGGTTTTGTATGTTTTAAATGTTTTTAACATGTCGATATATTTTGAAACGATATTATTGCTGTCTATATTGTTGTTATTGATATTTTTGACTTCTTGTATATTTTTTAAATATGTTCGATATGTTTTATAACGATATTTTTGTGTTCGATAATAGTGATATCGATGTAAGTGTTTGACGATATTTTGGTGTCGATATTAGTGTATTTTTTAAAAATAATTATAGGATGTCGATATTAGTGTAATCGATATTTATGTGTCGATAATATGGTAGGTCGATAATGTGTCTTTCGATATTATGTCAGTGATTCGGTTCAGACTCGCTATTAGGAAGGGACGCCCTTGGAACGCCCCTTCCTAATAGCGAGTCGCTAACCCTATTTTGCGAGTCGCTATTTAATTAGCGACTCGCAAAATAGGGTAAGTACATAGCCCACAGATTTTCTGCATGCGCAAACGGGTCTAAAACCCATTCGCGCATGCAAAAATCTGTCGTACATCTGGCCCTTGGTCTCTTAGAGCTCTCTTGGTGGCTACAATGCCACAATGTTCTTCATAGGCTAGCTCAATGACTTGCTGCGTCAGGCACTCAGGTATGACAATTCTTGAGCCTCTCAGTATGATACCCTGTCGAGTGATGGATTACTCATCCTGTACATTTTGGAATTTTTGAAATTTAACATCATCAGCAAAAGGTTGGCTGCTTTTCTTCCAAGATCCTGACATGATGAGGTCTTTGAGGATGAGCATGTCCTTATCTGCATTAGTAGCAGCAATGATAGTTCAATAGATAGAGCTGTAGGTGTGCAGGACTGCACAATGAAATTGATATACTCTTCAGCCGCGTTGGATGTGGAGCTGTGGTAAAGTAGTGGCACTCGTGAAAAGTAATCTGCAGAGTTTCACTCTTTTCATGGCTTGTGTACAATCACAAAGTCGCACTCTTGCAGTCGCAACCCCCACCTCTCAATCCAAGGAGGCATCTTAGCTTTTGGATTTCCAAAGATAGTGAGCAATGCTTGGTGTCTGTAATAATAGTGAAATGTTTCCCATATAGGAACACATGAAAATGTTTGCAGGCGCATACGAGAGCCAGACTCTCCTTTTCCGGCTGAGAATAGGCACGTTCTGTTTCAGACAGGCTTCTACATAAGCTACAATGTGTTTCTGAGCATTTGGATGGCCATTTGTTTAAGCAAGAATCGCTAGCAGCCCCACCGGGCTCGCTATGATCTCAGTATGTAACTTGGGGTTAAAATAGGCAATTTCAGTCACATTCTTAAACGCATGTTTTATGTCTTTGTTCACATTCAGAAGACCAGTGAAATGGGACATTTTGTTTTGTTAAATCTCTCAATGGGGCACTCACTGTAGCAAAGTCACAAATGTACCTTGAGCAATAACTGGCAATGCTTAAGAAGGATCACAGCATGGTTATATCTTGTGGGGGCAAGTAGATGACAGTGCTTGCACTTTATCTGGGTCAGGAGTCATTCCCCAATCAGAGAATATGTACCCAAAGAATTTAAGTTTGCTTTTGTGAAACTCACACTTTGCTGCATTCAGAGTGAGACCTGCATCAGTAAGTAATTGGCACACTTGTATAAAAGTCTTGTCATGCTCCTTTTGTGGTGTCCCAAACACTAGTATGTCATCATTGTAATTGAAAGCATGAACAGGTTGAATTATTTAGCGAATGACATTCTGAAATATCTCGGCAGCTGAAGATATTGTAAAACTCAGTCTTTTGTGGCTGAACAAACCAACTTGAGTAAAAAAGTAGTAATGTACCTACAGTTCTCTTCCAGCTTGAGTCGATGGTAGTTGTTCAGATCAAGGTGGGAGGTGTATGATCATGTCCACGATGTGGTGACCAGGGTGTCTTTCTCTCTCCATTGCTTTGTTTGCCCGGCGCATATCAACACAAATGCCCACTGCATCTTCACTGTCCTTCTTTGGCACCACAACTATGGGCGAAACCCAGGGTGTAGGACATTTAGACCTTTCAATGATGTCATGCTTCAACAGTGTTTCCAGTTCTTTCTCAACAGCTCCTTGTCGATGAAAAGTGACTCTGTGGTGCCGTTGAGCAACAGGGCAAATGTCCTCATTAATATGGAGTTACACTTTCATTTTCTTGAGTTTTCCTAGATCATGAAACAGTGATGGGAAATGCCTTGCAATTTCAGACTGAGCGTGGAGGTTGTGATTTGAAAGATATCAGTCCCAATTGATAGATATCAGTCCCTAGTCGGCAGCAGTGGTAAAGCTAAGTAGGAATGCACTAGATGATGTTCCTTGAAGGACATGAATTAGTGCCTGCATTGACGTCGTCTTATATCGCAAGGTTATTGTGAACGACCTTTGACTTTGTAACAGTTTGGTAGCAGCCCACGTGTTTACCTTCGTATTTGACGGAGTAAGGCGTGACACAGTAAATAGGCTATTGAACTTTTCTACTGGTGTGATGTTAATCGATGCACATTTGTCTATAATGAAGGTTGCAGGGCAACCGTTTACCTTCAATGTAATTTTAGGACAGCTTCCAAATGAGTTTGGTCGCTTCATTTCATGATTTTTCTTTGACATTTGATCTTCTTTGCAAGCAGAAAATCCTACATGTGCATGTCATTTCTTAGTCCATATCATTACCGCACATTCGTCTTCTTCGCTAGCACTTGATAATGATGTTGAAGAGTCTTTATATGGTGACCTGGATGATGATCAACTGTACCTGGTTTCCACTTGTCATAACTGATGTGGCCGTTTGGCCTTGTAGGCATGGTGAGAATGCTTCTGGAGTCTTCTGGCATCCATTTTCTCTTCTTACTGTCATGCATTTGGTTTCAAGACCATTAGGAAGTGGTTTCCTTTTCCACATCTGTCGCATCTCTGTCCTATGGCTGAATATTTACCTGCATGGGGAAATGCAAATCCACATCAGAAACATAACTTCTTTTTCTTTGGCGACGTCGGCTTGTGTGCATCTACTTTGAGCTTATGTTTGCTTTTCATGATCAACGCTGATTCATCACATGCTGTTCGTGCTTCCATATCTGCAGCTTGTCGATCTGCACATTCTTCTGCTCTTGCAGCTATTAGCATTTTCTCTAAACTGAGCGTCTATCTCAACATGAGTCCTCAAGGAATCTGAAAGACAACTATCAATGATCCTAAGGCGCATGACTTCTTTATCCTTAAAGTCACAGAACTTACAGTGCTTGATAAATGCATCAAGTCTCAGAAAACTGATCCATTGTTTCACAAGCCTGTTATCTTGCTTGGTTGAAGATGTACCTTTCTCAGTTGACATTCGGCATCAGATTGAATTTGGCATCCAACGCTTCTTTTATCTTTCGGTACGATATTGCATCAGTTTGTGAGACTTTCTTTATCACTTCTTTCACTCCATCACTGGCAAGGTTTTTCAAGCATTTAAACGATTTTCTTATTGTTTTCTTCTTCTAGCTCATCTATGAAATCATCAAATGTTTCAATCCTTGCAGCCCATCTAGCACTGATATGCTGTTTCTCTGCGGTATCAAACAGAGGTAGTAGCTTTAGGAATGTAGTCACATTGTACTTTGCCCGTCCTTCCACTGCCATTTAGAGCAGGTGTTGTTTAGACAGTGTTGTTCGCGCACAGCAGGGCTGGCAATCTCTCTGAGCAACATCTCATTGTTTGGGCCTAGCCATCTCACCCGATTTTGAGGTTGTATGACACTTTAATCGCTTGCTCTGGTAAGTACATTTCTTCTTTCATATATGGTTGTATCTGCCTTTATCTTTTTTTTTGTATGAATTATTTGCTCTGTGTTATGGCAAGGCGTAGTATCTCTTTTATCGACCTTACCAGTGAATTCTGGCGGGCTCTTCGAATGTGCTCCTCTGCAGGGCCTTCGACTTCTTTGACGGCTGTGTATGGGCTGGAGCGGAAGGGAAACAACCATTACATTGCATGCGTTTCAACGCATGCGATTACAACGCGGTCGTTACAACAACCGTGTTGTTACATCACAGTACATTACAACGCAAGTCGTTACATCGACTTGCTGTAGGGGGCGCGCTAACCTAAGGAATAGTATAATTTACTATTCCAACACCTTCCCTACTGTTGCGCACACTGGAGTTGGAATAGTAAATTATACTATTCCTAAGTCCAGCGTGCCCCCTACAGCAAGTCGATGTCACGACTTGTGTTGTAATGTACTGCGATGTAATAACGCGGTCATTGTAACGACCGCGTTGTAATAGCATGCGTTGTAAACGCATGCGATGTAAGGGGCTATATTCGAGCAGAACTTCGATCCCACATACGCCAACCGCAGGTTCTTTGCATCGATTTGGGGTGCACGTGGTACACACGAGCAGTTTGCTGTACCTTTGCAAACAATCAGGAGAGCAGTCTTGATTCTTCTGGGCACGTATCCCCTACTTGTTGACATATTTAGTGTCATCCCCAATAATTTTTCTTCACCTTGTCACCTTGCGTCTTCCGCTGTGTTTTTCACTTGTCACTTGCGCCGCCACTTATTGCATCACGAGCACAACGTGCACTAAGTCCTCTTGGGTTGCCTTCGCAATTTATGCTTACAGTGCTGTTATAACTGTTCTGTATAAACTGAGATTTTAAATATATGATGCCATGAGCACTTTTGAAAGAAGACCGGGAGTCTCCCCTTTTTTGCGTCTGCCTTGTAATGTTGTGTACATACATATGCATTTGCCTTCCTTATTGAATCCGGTTGAGACATTGTTGTAAATTACGCATCCCCAATGCAGAAGCATGAAAATGAATACACCACACACATAGCTCTGTAACAAACATCTTTATTCTTTTTGTTTTGTTTTTAAATATCTTTATTTGGTTTTTCAGCGTTTCATAAATAACACAGCAAACAGTGCTATAAGATGCCAAATGTGTACCTGAGACTGAAAAACACAAAAAAAATGAGGGAGGCATGCACACATGCACCCACACACACCCAATCAAGTACAAGGGGAAATTGCATGGCGATTTCATATACAGAAGAAATCACAATGAGGAACACAGTTACGCTCACACATAGAACACCATAGTTTGATTATACCAAAGGAGTCACAGCTCCCAAAGAAAGCTGAACATCATAGTATTTCAACCACCCTCCCCACACTTTGTGGAATTGTGTGGACATCCTCTGCTTTTGTATGTGACCCTCTCGGCCGCTATATATAGGTCCATTCCTGTCCTCCATTCAAGCAATGTCAGGACTTCAGGCGCTCCCCAATATTGTGCCACATCCCGCTTGGCAACTACCGACCCTAAGTTACTAAAAAGAAGTTGCACCCTGGCGATGTCAATATCTCCCAACACTCTCAGCAGGATGCACTTATGTTTATGTTTTGTTAAGCGCATGGCTGCCCGAGGGCTTCCCTGTGCTGAATGAGAGTGCTGCTAAAAGGGGTAACTAGACCAGGTATGGGGCTACTGGGGGTACAATCATGCCTTGAGCTTTTTCCTGAAGCTGGGTTCCTCTTCCAGCAGTCTCAACCCAAGAGGCAAAGAATTCCAGAGCTTCGGGACCAGAAGTGCAAATGATCTGCCTCCCCAACTCGCTCTCTTAATTCTTGAAGTTCTAAGGAGGCATTCATGTGTTGATCTTAAACATCTGGCAGGTACATAAGGGGAAATAAGACCTCTGAGTTTAGGGGGACACCTACTATCTATTGCTTTATGTGCAAGGCAGAGAGATTTAAATGTAATCCTTGCCTCAACAGGCAGCCATTGAAGCAGTTTCAAAGACTCCTTCAGCGATTCATGGCTTGGGATTTTGAGAAGTAGCCTGGCTGCTGCATTCTGCACAACCTGTAGTATTTTTGTAACATATTTTGGAGATCCCAAATAGAGGGAGTTGCCATAATCCAGGCAGGAAACCACCATAGATTGAATCACAATTCTTCTTAGATGATCCGGGATAAGCTCCAAAATCTTCTGAATCATTCTGAGCAGTCCAAAGCATGTGGGAGCAAATATTTTGCTTGATCATCCATCGTTAGCGCTCTGTCCATTCACATTCCCAAATTCTTTATAGGGGACTTGGAGACAGGAGTATTACCCACACAACTTGGCCAACTAATCAATGGGGATTGTTCCCCAAGAATATCAGCTCTGTCTTGTTGCTTTTTAGTTTCAGGCAGAAACTAGCTATCTATTTAGACACTTTTCCCAGGCCGGGTGCTAGTTGATGGTGTTCCAAGTTTGAGCCATTTGCAAAGGAAATCACCAACTACATATCGTCCACATAGAAGACTATGGACAAACCAAACTCCTTTATAATTTTCGCCAGCAGACGCATGTAGACATCAAACTAGGAAGGGCTACTTGATGAGCCCTGAGGCATCCCGCAAATAGATGGCATACTATCAGAAAAGCATGAGGATTCCATAATCTGAAAAGATCTGTACTTTAGGAAGGAGGTAAGCCAATCCAGAGATTTATCTTGGATCCCAACCTCCCTGAGCATTTTTATCAGGATTGTGTGGTCTACGGTATTGAACTCCGAACTTAAGTCTAAAAGCAAAATTGTGGCAGATCCACCCTTATCAAGTATGCTTTTAAGCTCCTCAGTGTTATGTTATGTTATGTTAATTAAGTTTATAAAGCGCACAGCTGCCCCAGCAAAGGGGCGTCCCGGCGCTAATGCAGAGTCTAAGAGGGCAAGAACTAGACTGTAGGAAACAGGTAAGTTTTAATGGCCTTCCGGAAAGATAGCAGGCAGTCTATACGGCGAATCTGCACGGGAAGGGAATTCCACAGCTTAGCGGCCAAACAGCGGAAGGACCTGCCCCCGCCCTGATGCGTTTCACTCGCGGGACAGTGGCCAAAAGTTGCTCAGCGGAACGTAGCTGACGAGCAGGGACATAGGGGACCAGCAAATTAGATAAAATCTCAGGGGAAGAAAGTTTTAGAATTTTGAAGGCCAGACATAATGTTTTAAATTCGATCCTCTTGGAGACGGGCAGCCAGTGGAGGCGGCGTAAAGCGCCAGACGTAGAGCATGTTCTGGGGAGCCTGAGCAGAACTCGAGCGGCTGCGTTCTGGACTCGTTGAAGACGATTCACTTCGGCCTTGTTGGCACCTAACAATAAAACTTTGGAATAATCGAGTCTTGATAAAATAGTCGCCTGAACTATCAGTTGACGTGTGGCTGGGTCGAAGAACCCCAAAATAGGCCTCAGACCCCGTAGGAGACCGAAGCAGGTGCCGGCGATCTTTTTAGTGTGATCCTGAAAACCAAGAGTGGAGTCGAGCCACATCCCTAGATTCTTTACCACCAACTTAGGTGTTGGGGCGCAGCCCAAGGATGCCGGCCACCACTGCATACTCCAAAGCCCCTTATCATTCCCCACCAACATCACCTCAGATTTGCTGGCGTTGAGCTGAAGGCAGTTCGTGGTCATCCAGCGTGCAACCGCCTCTAGACCGTTCCGGAACTGTGTGGCGTCCCGAGGCTGGTCATCGGAGAGGGCTACTACCAGCTGAGTATCATCAGCATAGGAGACCATGGTCAAGCCATGGTCCCGCGCCACTCCTGCCAAAGGTTGGACATAGAGATTAAAAAGAGTGGGGCTTAACGCCGAGCCCTGGGGGACCCCCTGTTTGATGGAGTGGGCATGAGAAAGAAAGGGGGGGGCGGAGACCTGAAAAGATCTGTCGGACAGAAAGGACCGAAACCATTCCAGTGCCAAGCCGACTACCCCTGCTTCCTCTAAACGGCGCAGGAGGATCTGATGAGTGACCACCAGAAGGGAAGATTCAGTGCTATGCTGTGTACGAAAGCCAATCTGTGTAGGATGTAGATGATTGTCTTCCAAAAAACATGACAACTAAAGATTGACATGTTTCTCTAACAATTTCCCTACAAAAGTTAACAATGAGATAGGACAGTAGTTGCCTTGCATTGTTGGATCAAGATGGGGTTTCTTCAACAAAGGCTTGATGATTGCATGTTTCCAATTTTTTTGAACTATTCCTGAATCTAGTGAGCGATTGAGTAACTCAACTATCGATGGACGAATGACCTTCATACCTTTGGCTAAAATATGAGGAGGTGCTGGACCTAAAGTGGATCCTGATTTGGTTTTGCCCATAAGTACGCGGATGTTCTCCTCGTTCAATACTGGAAAAGTGTTAAAGCTGGTGAGGTCGGCGTTAAGAAGATGTCCTCTGTTTGACTTGGGTCTTTATTTATGTTACACCGAAGTGAGTCATAAATATCTACAACTTTCTTCTGGAAGAATACTGCTAGCTCATTGCGTCTGTTCTTGGTAGATCGTGGATGAATGTTACCATGTTGTAGTGTTGTAAGTACTTTAACGACCTTGAATAGTTCCTTAGGGGAATGAAAAATTTCCTAGCTTTCGTAACAGAAAGTTTCAATTCTATTAAGGACACGGAGGTAAGGATTAGGCTTTTCTTTCCTCGTTTATTTCAACAGCAGCAATTTTAGAATAAACAGAAAACAACAACGAAGACTTCATATCCCATGAAGCTCAGAGAAAACAACAAATTCCAGAGCATGGAGTCTCTAACCAATCAGGCGTCTCCTGGCTCCATAACTGACGACGAGTCCTGCAGTGCTTCCTCTTTCTTCCTGCGACAAAGCCGACTGTGGAAGATCTTTACTTCTGTTTCGATGTCTCCGAACCTATGAATAAAGAAAGGAGTTGTCACCTTCTGCGTGCAGGCAAACTATTTCATACACCTTAAAACAGAGACTTAAAAGCAGGAAAACGCTTTACTTACATCATTACGTACGTTTCACAACCCGGGTGGGTTTAGATTTATTCTAAATGTGGGCTAATCCTCGCCTCCGTGTCCTTAATAGAATTAAAACTTTCCGTTACAAAAGCTAGGACATTTTTCATTCTATGTCAGGACACAGAGGCGAGGATTAGGCTAGTTTAAAGCTTAGCAAACACAAGGAGATGATGGACGGAGTGCTGAAACTTTTCAGACACTCACCTCCAGTTACAGATCTGGGTTGAATCCATCATCATTCTTTAGCTCACTTCGCCACCTTAGTTCAGACTTAGCTATATGCAAATCAGTCTTGACCCTGTACCTCATGGGAACAGTCCAGCCCGAACTGCCAAGCCAGGTCTTCCCTGAACCGGAAACTAGCATCCGGGTCCCAGTTTCTGGGTAACACCCTTCATCAGCCAGGCTAGCTTGAATCCAGTGGCAAAGTGAGCAAGGGACCCATGTCTGGGCATACCCTGCCAACTTAGGCCGAACAAAGCAAACACAAGGAGATGATGGACGGAGCGCTGAAACTTTTCAGACACTCACCCCCAGTCACAGATCTGAAAAGTTTCAGCGCTCTGTCCATCATCTCCTTGTGTTTGCTTTGTTCGCCCATGAGGCACAGGGTCAAGACTGATTTGTATATAGCTGTGTCTGAACTGGGGTGGCGAAGTGAGCTAAAGAACGATGATGGATTCAACCCAGGTCTGTGACTGGGGGTGAGTGTCTGAAAAGCTTCAGCGCTCCGTCAATCATCTCCTTGTGTTTGCTTAGTTTAAAGCTTATCCACCACTAGGGCCGCAATGGAGGAGACTGGTTTAAAGTAAAACCTTTTAAAGGTGGAATCTGATGACCAGTCAGCCGCATTCAGGATGTCCTCCAAGTGGGCTCCTAGCGCAAAAGCTTTCGAGGCCATCGCGCCTCTGGCAGATTGCGCACCAAATACCTTCGTGACAATGCCGGCCTCGAGCATCACCCAGCGAACCCATCTTGCGATGGTCGGGGAAGTGACTGCCCTAAAGGGTTTTCTTAGAGCAATGAGCAACTGGCACTCTCCATGCGGGCGTAGCTCTTCCATCATGCTTTCATAAGCCTTGATACACCTTACCACACAAAGTTTGGAAACCTCTGGAAAGACTGGGTAGGAAATGACCCGTGAATGGCACTTGGTCTTTCGCGATACATGGAAGGTAACCCCATCCGGGGTAAAGGATTTCCCCGAAATATCAAGAGGCCTGACATCCGAGACCCTCAGGCAAGACACCAAGCACAACAACATGGCCAGTTTGGCCGACAACTGCTTGCACGAAAGATATTTGTTACTAGGCCAAGTGGAAAACAGGTTCAGGACCTTATTAACATCCCAGAGGACCGAGTATCTCGGTTCCGGGGGAAGGGAAAGGCGGATGCCCCGCAGCAGCTTCGTCACTAATGGATGTTCCCCAACCAGATGGCCAGCTACCAACACGTGACCAGCTGAAATAACGGAATGTATTGACTGTCCTGTAGGCTAGGCCATCAGAAGCCAGTTGGGCAAGAAAATTCAGGACATGGACAACGTCTGCCCCCATGGGATCCAGACTCCGTTGCAAGCACCAACCCATCCATCGAGACCAGGCCGACCTATACCGTTAAACGGTGCCGTCTGACCAGGCTTTTGAGAGGAGCTGCGGAGCTTCTCTCAAAATTCCCGGGACCATCTATCGATCCCGGTAATCCGCCATGCCATCAGCGGAAGGGAGTCGCTCATGATCAGAGGGTGAGGACTGCCCGTTGGATCGCTCAGGAGATGAGGGAGCAGGAGTAGACGGATTGGAGAATCCCAAGAAAGTTCCATCAGAACTGGAAACAAGCTTGGGCTCTCCAAACCTGGGTGATCACTACCAGCTCCGCCTTCTGTCGCTGGACTTGTGTCGTGAGCCGCATGATCATGGCAAAGGGGGAAATTCGTAGCCCTGTTCCGACCCCCAATTCTGAAGGAACGCATCCGTGGCCGTTGCCCCCGTCTCCGGTGTCCAACTGAAGTACCGGGGAAGCTGATGGTCCAGACGTGATGCAAAAAGGTCGATAGAGAACGTTCCCCACAGATCCTGTAGGGCCCGAAACATCGGAGGAAAAAGTTTCCATAGGCTCGAGTCCCGGAGATGGCAGGATTGCCAGTACGCTACCTGGTTGGACGCCCCCGGAAGATGCTACACTGTCACTGAGACCTGGTGCGACAGACAATACTCCCAGAATTCTTTGGCCAGGTCCGCCAGGGCTTTGGAACGAGTCCCACCCATGTGGTTTATGTAACGGACTGCTGCCACATTGTCAATCTTTAGGAGGACGCAGGACTGAGCTCTGTCCTTCGTCCAGCAATGGGCTGCGAAGGAACCTGCCATCAACTAGAGGCAGTTGATGTGTAACGCTCGCTGCTCAGCGGACCACCCTCCGCCAGTGGTGAACTCTCCACATCGTGCCCCCCAACCGGAACCGCTGGCATCTGACTCAATCACCAGGTCCGGAAGGGCTCCGCAGATGGCACGACCGTTCTACGCTTCCATGTGGGAGAGCCACCAAAGTAGCTCCTCCTTCGCCTCCTCGGAAAGCGGAACCTGTTGAGCGTATGTCAAACCCCTGCGTAAGTGAGACACTTTGAGTCTCTGTTGGGCTCAAAAATGCAGAGGACCCGGAAAAATGGCTTAGATGGAGGCTGAAAGCAACCCCACCACCCTGGCAATGCTGCGCAGAGAGGTCTGGGGTCTCCGTAGGATCTGCCGAATCTCGTGACGGATCTTTGCCATTTTCCTGGATGGGAGGCTCAGGGTCGCCTCCACAGAATTTATCACAAAGCCCAGGAACGTGATCGATTGCACTGGAAGAAGGCAAGACTTCGCCTGATTGATAATGAATCCCAAGGACTGGAGGAGATCTATTGCTGATCACAATTGCTGGGATAGAATCTGGGGACATTGGGCCATGAAAAGCATATCATCCAGGTATATGATCATCCTGATCCCTTGCGATCTCAACCTTTCCACCACCGGGTGCAAGATCTTGGTGAAGCACCACGGCGCGGATGATAGGCCAAAAGGAAGAGAGATGAATTCGAAAGTTTGGCCTTGCCACTGGAACTGGAGGAAACGACGGTGAGGAGGAAAAATAGGCACCATCAGGTAAGCATCCTTGAGGTCTAAGCGGACCATCCAATCATTGGGGCACAAAAGGTCACGGAGTAGGTGAATACCCTCCATCTTCAAATGGTGGTACACCAACCACTCGTTGAACTCTCAGAGATTTATGACAGACCGCTGACTTCTGTCCTATTTCTGCACCAGGAACAGATTGCTCAAGAAACCCCTGGGATGAGGGGAGGAACGACGGATCGCTCGTTTGTCCAGGAGATCCTGGACTTCCTGCTGAACCAAGGCGGCTTTCTTGCCGGAGAACCCTATAGGGACCGGGAGGGGGGAGACTTGGACCGGGGAGCCATAGAACTCCACATGGAAGAAGCGTCCAAAGTGAGAGGAGTCCTGCCACTGTCCTCTCTGAGACTGCTGGTCCCTGCCGGAGGCTGTCTGCGACGAGTGGCCAGCCGAGCGGCCCCTACCACGGCCGGCCCAGCCCTAAACCTGAGCATTAAAAATACGCTTAACCGTGGACTGGGCTTTGTCCAGCGAGTTAAAGGTGGAGACAAACTTGCTGAGCTCCTTCACGAAAGGGTCTCCAAAGAGATCCCCCTGGGCCACCTGACCCGCTTCAGAAGTGGCTAATTCGCCCAGCTTTAGGGCCAGTTTGATAAGTAGCGATCTGCGCCTCTCGGTGGAGATGGCACAGTTCGCATTGCCGAGAAAAATAATGGCTTGCTGAGCCCAACTGGACAAGACCTCCGGGGGGGTGAGGGCTCCCGAAGCCTTGGCATCCTCAGCCATATAGTATATTTTAAACAAAGGGCCCGTGACATCCAGGAGTTTGTCCTGGCATGCCCGCCAGGACCTGTCAATGCCCTTTTTGGGGTCCTTGATATACTTAGTCAGGAATGTCGCCATCCTGGCGTCTATCTCTGGAGTAAGTGCCACTTCACCTTCGAGGGAAGGGCGAGGGCACTCCGCCCTGAGGCGGGAGCGGACCTCCTGGTCCAGGGGTTTTCACAGCCAACTCGCCACATATTTGCATACTTTTTCACAAGGGGCCCATTCTGATGATCTGGGATGGAGGAGTTCCTCCAGGTCCAAGAGATCCGATTGTGGATCTGCGACGGCCTCCGAGGCCTGCTGGGGACTTCGCGCCAGTGAAGGGGATGGGCGCCAAGACCGGCTATGGTCGGACTCTCCGTCCGAACCGCCCTGGGAGTTATCTGAGGGCTGTGGTGATGCCGCTGTTACCCGCACCCCTGGGGGAGGGACATCCTGAGGGGCGGAGCCCAAAGGCGTGGGAGGCGACTTGGTGTCCAAGAACGCCTGCTTTAATCTGGCAAATGCAACCAAATCCACCCCTTCTGGATGTGGGTGTTTGTGCGGTTTCTCAGAGGGGAGGGTGGCGGCCTGCTCTGGGGCCTGCTCTGGGGGTCGAAGGTCTGAGGGCCCTGGAAGCTCTTCCCTCGCATAGAGGGGTGGCAGGCACTTCTGCGCCAGATCCATTAATTTCCTCTCCAGAGGGGCCACCGCCTCTGAGACCGCCCTGGCTATGGAGGCGTCAACCGCGTCACAAAAGTCATCCGTGACCGGGAAATACTGAGCCTCCTCGTAGTAGTCATCAAGTTCCTCTATGACCAGCGCAGTCCTGAAGGACTGGAGGACAAGAGGTGGGTCTCAGGTAAGGAAGGTGGCCACCCACCAGGTCAGAGGGCTAATTATAATGGGTGGGAGCACCCTGGGTAATGGTCCCCGACTAGGGAGTGTGCGATATTATTAAGGGTGGGAAGTGGGTTGGGGTTACCCACTGAGGCACAACCAGCAACAGCCCTGCACTTGGGCTAACAGGAGACACTCGCTCCACTCAGACCATGAAAAACTCCCTAATGATCACATGGGCAGAAAATTTGACAATGCCTGGGCCGGTCAGCATGAGCAGGCTATAAAACCTGCTGTCCCTACCCCCACGAGGGGTGTTCTTGCTCCAGGCGAGCCGGGGGCTTAACGGACGTGGATGGAGGCGCTCGGCGAAAGCCAGAAACTGACGCGACCTCCGTCCCGCGACGTCAAAACCAAGAGCGTCTGAGGAGACAAAAGAGGCACGCGCCCTCTGGTGGCCGGCGGACCGCCACGCCCTCACACTGGCTAATGAAACTGAATAATGTGGCCACGTAGGAGCGGAAAACTGTTCCCGCGGCCACGGAAGAAGCAGAGGCTTCAAAATAGAAATCAGTATAAAGTATAATAGTCTAATAATAAAATATATTACAATTGTGTCATAACCAAAAGGCCACAGAACAATCCCCAATATACCCTTGAGGAAGTGAGGCACTTAACTGACACCGAGGCTGCAGCAGCGAAGAAAGAGAAAGCGCTGCAGGACTCGTCGTCAGTTATGGAGCCAGGAGACGCCTGATTGGCTAGAGACTCCATGTTCTGTAATTTGTTGTTTTCTCTGAGCTTCATGGGATATGAAGTCTGAAGAAAAGCCTAATCCTCGCCTCCGTGTCCTGACATAGAATTAGAAGCCTGTCTAATCTTCTTCTAATAGTACTTAGCCTGGGATTTTTACATTTCATTATGATAAAGTCTAATGGTGGTTTTATATTCAATTTTTAGAGAAGGATCATAGTGCTTCCTCCATTAACTCTCTTGCTTCCTACAATCTTTCCTCAGGGAGGCTAGGTGGGTATTAAACCAGGGGGCTCTTTTAGTATTTAATTTAGGCTTTAACCTAGATTTTGGGATACAGTCATGTAATGAGTGCAATCAAGTGTTCCCACTGAGTGTACGACTCATCTAAATTACCCTTTAGATTTGGAGTAGAAGCCTCCAAGGTCTTGACCCACGCTTCTGGGACAAGTTTAGACCAACTTCACGCCGGGTTAGAGGAGACATTAGATCGCGTTTGTATTAATGATTTAGCTAATGTGAAAAGTATATACTTGGGGTCAGGAGGAATGTTTGCACCCACCACCCAGCCCAACTCTCCCACCACAAGTGTCCTATACTACTGTATAGCCAGGCACCTCTAGAGCGTATGTATGTAGGAACCTGTCTCGTCACCACAACTGAGACAGTTCAAGGAGGCCGCCTTTCCCATCCGGTGTAGCCGGTCCCTGTTGTAGTATACCCGGTGAGGGATTTTCAGTTGTATCAAGCACAGGCGAGATTTTATTGCAACATTCCTCTGGTGAATCAAGGGTGCCTCCTAGTCCATGTCTTCTAGGTCTCCCACCTCGAGGCACCACCACTCCTCAGTCTGGACAGTCTGTCTGGCATATTGTTCTTAAGTGTTTTATATGTGAGGGATATTGCCTTGGACAATAACTATTACTGCAGTATCCAACCCTCCAAAGGGGCAAACTCGGGTAAGTCCAACATCTCTATGCCTTCTGCCCACCAGGTATGCCGTTGTTGGGATATATTTCAAAATTTGGTTGCTGTGCATAGAGTACTGTGGTCGGAGAGTCGCAGACGACACCAACACAACACCTTCAAGGAGATACCCTACATGCACGATCTCCAGTAAGTCCCATGCTCCAAAGCCCCTTATTTACCCAATCTATTTCAACCACGCTCCCGCCCAGAGTGGCGTCTCACATGTCAATTTGCCTGCCCAGCCTAAACAGCCTGTGGCTCTCTGCCAGACCTCTGTTGCCACCTGAGTGGCTGGCAGCAATCAACTGAGTCCCTTTCCCCCTTACAGAAAGTGAAGATAGGAGCGGCTAGTAAATTGGTTGTACTCCAACTTGTAAGTGGAATGGTCTTGAGGGGAAAACGCCCAGTCATTTACAACTACCAGGTGCACTGCCCAGTAGTAGGCCCTAATGTCCGGGAGTGCTATACCCCCATTACGGGGATTGTTTGGAGAGTGGAAAGGGCTATTCTAGGGTGCTTACCACACCATAGCAGGGAGAGGAACTTGCCCTCCAGCTTACAAACACGGCCTCAGAGAGCAGGTAATAGGTTTTGTGCATGGCGTAAATAGCTTTGGGAGTGTAATCATTTTGAACATGGCGGCCCTTCCCAGCAATGTGAGGGGTAGTGCATGCCACTGGTCCTCATCATCCTGCCAATCAGTCTCCTGAGATTTCTGTTGAAACATTGCTCCTGATGTGGCTTCACATACATGCCCAGATAGTGGAAACCTACGGTCACTAACAGGAACATCCGAGGTAGACTGGTGGGGTTCAAAGGGGTGTAGGGATGGCAGAGCACTGACTTATTCCAATTAATATGATAGCCTAAAAGAGCCCCGTAGGTCTTGAAGGTATTAAGGATCATAGGTATGGTAGTCTTGGTGACATACAGCAGGAAGTCATCGGCGTAGAGAGAGATCCTTTCCTCCTCCCCAGCCATCACTGAGATCTTGAACCCCTGGATATCTTGGTGGGAATTTATCATTGCCACCAATGGCTCAATGGTGAGAGCGAAAAACAGGGGGGACAGGGTGCACCCCTGTCGATTGCCACACTCTAAAGAGAATGCCATTCGGGAGCGGAGAAACTTAACTATAAAATAGCTCTCACTTCCTATCACAAGAATTTTAAAAAGGCACGAAAAGCCAATGTCATATTAAAACTCAATCAGGCAGGTAATTCAACAAAAGAACTCTATAAAATTCTCAACACTTTCACCAATCCCGCAGCCTGTACCCAGCAGATGCTCCCCTCTCAGGGTCTATGTGACAGCATAGCTAATTATTTCGATGAAAAAATAAACCAAATCTACAATAAATTTCCTCATGGCCCCCATCTCGGGGAACTTTCCAACTTGCAACCCCCTACCGTAAGAAGTGATGATGAAGGCCTTCAGCGTTATAATGCGATACAGATACCTCAGGCTGAAGCCATGCTAAGAGCAGCGAAATCTAGATCCCCTCTAGACATTATGCCAGCACATGTATTTGCCCTATTAGCTCCTCTCTTGGCACCCTCCATCTGTGACATCCTTAACAAGTCTCTGCATGAAGGGGTACTCCCTCTTGATTGCCGCTCAAGTGCTACCAATCAAGAAGAAATCTCAGTTGCCCACGGAAGTGATTGCCAACTATCGCCCCATCTCGCTTCTACCACTAATGAGCAAAATGGTGGAAGGGTATGTCAACAATAACAAAGCTGTGCTGCTGATTTTATTGGATCTGACAGCAGCCTTCAACACTGTCTCTCATCAGAAATTGATTTATCGATTGAGAGAGTCTGGAGTGCAGGGACAAGCACTTAAATGGCTTTCTAGATCAGCATACCCAGACGATTAATCTTGGCCCCTTTCGCTCCCAAACCTTGAAGCTTACTAAGGGGGTGCCCCAGGGCTCTTGTTTGAGTCCTACCTTGTTTAATGTTTATGTGGCCCCCCTTGCCAAGATTATTAGGGAGTACGGATTTACTCCCTATTCTTATGCTGACGATACGCAACTGCTCTTGTCCTTTGATAAGGATACAGAGCTAGTTGAACATCGTTTTGCTAAGGGCATGCTAGCAACATCAGCCTGGAAAACTTTCTCCAGTTAAATGCGGCCAAGACCGAAAACCTGCTGTTTGGCTTGGCTCAAACAACCTGGTCCCCTAATTGGTGGCTGGCTGATTTGGACCTCGCCCCGATCCCGTCACCTGTTGCAAAAAATCTTGGGGTCCGCTTGGATGTGTCGTTATCTATGAGGAATCAAGTCATGACCCCCTCAGGGACCTGCTACCATACCCTGAGGCTTTTGTGCAGAGTGTTCCAGTGGCTGCCCCTATCTGTCCGAAGAACTTTGATCCAGCCACTGGTCATTGGTCGTCTCGACTATTGCAACGCTCTGCTAGCATCAGCAAACTAATCTCTTCTGAGTAGACTACAGATAGTCCAGAATGTTGCCGCACGCTTGGCTCTCAAAAAGCCGCCTCGTACCTCCTCTAGGCCATTGCTGAAACAGCTTCACTGGCTTCCTATCTGCCAGAGAATCAAATTCAAACTTTGCTGCCTCGCCCATAAAGCGCTTTATGGTAGAAGTCCTAGCTATTTGGCAGACAAGTTTAAAGTCTACTTTCCCAGCAGACTGCTTAGATCTGAAGGGAAAGGGCTGCTTGTGGTCCCCCGCTACAGGAAATTACGTACAGGTGGCAGAACTGTTGCATACCGTGCCCCGAAATATTGGAACATTCTGCCGGAGGCCCTGCGCAAATGCCCCAGTCTGTTTCGTTTCAGGAAACTCCTGAAGACTGAACTATTCCGGGACTGATTTGTGCTCGTCCTGTATCCTCTCTTTCTGGCAGCGCGGAGATACCCCTACGGGGGTGATTCCAGCGCTTTATAAATCCCATACATACATACATACAATGCCAAGGACAGGACCCCATTTCCTAGGCCCGCCGCCATGGGGGCCTGATATAATAGGGAGATCCATGGTCAACACCATGGGTCGACACCGAACTTGCAAAGTGTTTTGTGCAGAAAACGCCGATGTATGGCATCAAATGCCTTTTCCGTGTCCGATGCCAGGAAAATATGGGAGTCCTTTCTTAAAGTCACTTCCGACATCCAGTCGTGGAGGTGTCAAAGGTTGAGCCTCGTAGACCTACCTGGTATGAAGCCAGTCTGGTCTCTGGATGAGTGGGATAATTACTGCTAGAAGTCATGTGGCAAGAAGAGTGGCCAGTACCTTCACCTCAATGTACAGTAGTGAGATGGGCTGGTAGGAGCCGCAGTCGGTGTCAGGCTTACCCTGCTTGTCGATTACAACAATGGTTGTGCAATGTAGATCTGGAGGCAGGGCTCTCTAAACAGGTTGAGCCTATGGGGGGCAAGTATGTTTGAGTATCTTTCAAAAACCTCCGCCGGGAGGCTGTTAGGTCCCGGTGCCTTTCACTTTTTCAGTTTGGCAGTGGCGGGCATGACTTTTTATAGGATGATATCAGTGTCAAGTGCTACTCGATCTTCAAAGGGCACCACCCGTAGGTCTACCCCGGCCACGTATTCTGCTATGCTAGGGGCATCCGCCAACTGGCAGGCTTTGTAGAATGAGGCATAGCAGCCATCAAAGGCCTCTGCGACAGCAGCATCAGTCAAGTGGGGGACTCCCCTTCCATCTGTGATGGTGTGAATCCATCAGAAAGCCACTTCCTGCCTACCAAGCCAGGCCAGTAACTTACCCACATTGTGTCCCTTATCGTAAAGACGATGTTGTGTGGCCAATAATTGACTGCGGACCTCACTCATAGCTAAATCTCGGTATTCCTGCCAAAGTGCCTCAAGGAACATAAGGCCTGGGGATCCGTACAAGCTCCATGGGGCCCCCAAGGTCCAGAATACGCTTTTCCAGTCTTTCTATCTTTACAACCTCCCTCTGTTTTTTGCGGGCCAGGATATTTTGCACCTTCTCTCCTAGCACTGCCTTGTAGGCCTCACAGAGAACCACAGCTGACTCAACTGTCCACTGGTTCTCCCGAAAATAAAGCTATGAGTCTATTCTTAGTTAGTTTGCGACCTCCATGTCTCTCAGATCCGACACGTTTAACTGCCACCCGCTCCCCGAGGACGACCTCTGCCCTCCATAGTAATCCAGAAGGGGGAGTGGTCCGACAGGCCTTGCGCTAGATACTAGCCTCTCCTGTGGGCACAAAAAGATAATCTAACTGGGAGAAAACCTTGTGCACCCTGGAAAAGTAGAAGTAGTCCCTTTCTCTGGGATGTTCCATCTCCACAAATTGCAGAGGCCTAGGACGTGTGGGAATTTCCCCAAGGTTGTGACTCCTGCTAACGCAGCTGCCAGACTCACACAATCCAATGTCAGAAGCATGACGTCCCACCACATGCATAGCCAATTAAGCCTCTAGAAGTATTGTTGCCACCTGATCAAGTGCTGGGTGTTGGAGGCGAGGCTGAGCGCAGACACTAATCAATGTGAAGGACTTTCTGCCCCATTGTCCCTGGACTCCCACATACCTTCCGCCCTGGTCTGTCCACATTCTGGACACCTGAAACGTAAGGGAGTTTACAAGTATCGCCACTCCCCTTGAACCGGAGGTGTATCCTGCGTGTGCCAGGACTGTGTATGCCCCTCTACCCAGAAAGTGCCACTGAATCCCTTTTGGTGGGTCCCCTGGAGTAGGACGACATCTGGTTGCAGATGTCATATGTAGTGCAAAACCAAGCCTAGCTTCTCCTTACTTCCCAACCCATTGACATTCCAGGGAATTATGGTGGGACACGGGCATATGGTATCTCACCCTGTGCCATACTGTGGCAATTGCATGGTGCCAGCTGCCCCTTCTGACCTCCCAGTAGGCGGGATGTACCCATGTGCCCCCTCTTCTTTAGATGAACTAAATCTAACTAACCCCTGAACAATTCTCCAAAATAACCCACTATCCACCCCACCCCCGCCACCCCCACGAGGATAGAAAAGCATGTCAACTGGACAACTACTCGTACCTGAGGCAGGAGCGTTCTGTCACCTAACTGCACTCCCCCAGTCACCCAAGAGGTGTCCTAACTGCTACAGACAGGGATCACCTAGAAAAAGAGACACCCACCCTCACCTGAACTAAAGTAAAAGTGAGATGATGAAAACAAGGAAGATGAGAGTATGTCCCACACAAGGATAAACGGTGAGAGAGAGAAGATGTGGGGGGAGATCAAAGAGTCCATAGACCAGACCCCATAATCCCTTTTTGTCCCCTGAATGCCCCACAAGTCATGTAAACAACTTACATCCCCACAATAGGACAAATACAATTACCATCGCACATCTCAAGCAATCTTCACAGTGTCCATCTGAGCTCACCCCTCTAGCCCACTTGAAGCAGAACATGAACAGGGAAGGCAACTCCAAACCCTGCGAGCAAAGCAAAGGTGACCAAAAATGGGCTAAACACAGGGGGGAAAAGCCATTTAATGTCTAAGTTCAGCATGTCTTCCACCATTTTTGACCCGCTGTCTGCCAACATTGCCAAAGTAACTGCCTCAACGAGTACTCTGGCTTCTTCCCTCTCTTGCCTCTGGGACTCAACATCCAAGGTTCCATCCTGTCGCACCACCAACCGGGCATTAGAATTCGGCCTCTGCCACCACCTTGGGCATGGATGCTGCATCATCCCCAATTGGCATCTTCTCTGCGACCCCAGCCAAGGAGACGGCCCTCCCCATGAACCTCCAGCCAGAAGTGTGCATGTCCATCGTGAAGCACCTTCAATTTCATGGGGTAGAGCAGCATGTAGGTAAGGTCCATGGCTTTCAGTCATTGCTTGATCTCTGTGAACGTCTGTCTCTGTTGCTGGATCAGCTAGGTATAATCGGGGAAGATATGAGTCAACTGGTTGTTGAACCTCGGGTCTCCCTGGCATCTAACCTCCCAGAGAATGGCTTCCCTGTAATTTAGGAGTTTCACTAATATTGCCCAGGGTGGACCACCCGCAGGGGAAGGTTGCACCAAATAACAATGTGCCTTCTCTACTATAAATACTGAGGACAAGGCAGTCTCTGGGATCTTCTCTCTTAGCCACAGTTCCAGGAACAACTCTGGAATAGTGCCCTCCACCCTCTCCAGGAACCCCACAAATCGCAGGTTGCACCTCCCAGCTCGACCCTCAGCATCCTCCGCACGTGCCTCCAGCCTCTGCGTCTTAAGGGTTGCCACCGTGGCCTTAAGGGATGATAGTTCCTCTTAGATCTGGACAACTTGTTGTTCCTCCACACTCAAGGGACTCCCTCCACCATCGCAATCTTTTCATAAGAGCAAAGGAAAGTTGTCTCTGGATATCTCAGAACTGGAGGGACCAGAGGTGTTCGCCGCCACTCACCGTGCCCCGAGGAGGAAGAGCATCACCACCCAACAAAGAGTATGCTGCCGGTTCCCTCCAGTGCACCATCAGCGAATCAATGCCATGAATGTCAGGATCAGGCGGGTGTGGGTGTGGAGTCACCGTATCCCCCAGGGCCTCTCTCAGTATTTCCCCCTGCATTCGGACATTCAGGCTGCACATGTAGCATCAGAAGGGGGGTAGAAGTTGTCAACGCTCACTCGCAGTGCTGGCAGGACCGTTCCAGGTGCCAGGCTCCTTCAGGTCACCACAGGGGAGCTGGCGTGCTCTCTCCAGACAGGCCTCTGACTGCCCTACAGGTGCCAAGGGGCCAGCCTCGGGCCCTGCGGCTACAGCAGGCTCTGAAGCACCTTGCAGCTGGAGGCGAAGTTGGCCACCGCTGTCTCCTGGCATCAATGTTCTGTGGGGCTGGCCCCGGAAGGCAGGGGGACACCGCCCTCACACTTCAGGCAGGAGTCCGTGTTTCGCAGCCTGTGTGAGGCTGCCGGTGCAGTCCCCACATGCTGGGCAGCACCTGGCTTTGTGACCGATGGTGTCCCTTCACAGCGACACCACACAGCCCTACCTCCAGGTAGGCTAGCCGCCGAAGACGGACACCACCTCTGTGTCTCCGCTATCTCTGTGGCTGATAAAAGCTCTCTGTTGGAGCCAATATCAAGGCAGGAGGCGGGGCTCTTTCCCTCGTGGCAGTGTGGGTCTCATAGGCATCACCCGCCGCACCTCACTGCAATGGCCCTTCAGGCAACTTCTCTGTCCCAAATCGCCTCCTCAGCGGCCCTCTCGCCTGCCCACCAGGATCTGTTACAGGTGTGTAGGAACTACGGGGGTCTTAGGCACTGGCGTATGGGAGGATTATCAAGGATACTGTATACGGGCCGGGAGCATCAGTTTAGCACCCTCGGCCATCTTGCCAGCCACCAAAGCATCTTTATTCTTCAGCATACGACTATGCTCTGCACGCATTACATCATAACCTTTTATAACCACACCTTAACACCTCCAAACAGATTACGTAATTCCCCTTAGAGTCCGCCCAGAACCATGAGGGTCCTAGCGCAGATAGTATCAAGTACACTAAAGCGTCTAAATTCACAAAGTGCAACTCACGGTCATCTGGTGATGCTAGACCAGGTGAAAGTCACAGGTTCAGGACTACCGCGATGGACCATGGGCCAGATACACGGACCAGGTTAGTCCTGCTGAAAAAGTTACCTTTTCCGGCATGAAGAGTCCAGAACTTTGGATTTCTCCTTTTCTTGTAGAGCAGGGCACTCTGATCTCAGCCAAGGTGCAGGACCTGGGGAGACACCTCTTGGGGATCAGGAATTCACTATAGCAGAGGCCAGCAGGGCTCAAGCAGGTCCAGGCAGGTCCAGTTGCAGAAGGTCAGCTGGGAAGTTGCAGGAAGGCCTCTGGAGCTTGTTGTGTCCCTGTAGCTCAGAACAGAAGTTCAGATAACTCTCCCTTGGAGTCACTCTGGTAGCCTGGGATGAAGAGAGCAGGCCCAGTCTTCCTTCTCATAGACCAGGGCTGGCCTCAAGCAGCAAAGCAGTACTCCGGGGAACAAGTCAAGCCTCAAGCAGCAGGACAGTCCTCTGAAGAACAAGGCAGGCCCCTAGCTGCAGGGAAGTCCTCTGGGGAACAAGGCAAGCCTCAAGCAGCGGGGCATTCCTCTGGAAAACAAGTCAGGCCTCAAGCAGCAGTGCAGTACTCTGCGAAACAAGGCAAGCCTCAAGCGGCACTGCAGTCCACTCAGGAACAAGGCAGTCCTTCCTCTGTTCTGTCCACAAGTCCAGGATTGTATTGAAGAGTGGATCTGGAGGTCCACCATACCTGGTGCCATCCTTTGAAATGGAGGAATTTTCTAGGCTACCTCCACATCTGGTTCTAGAAAGTTCTTCCTTTTTCCTGTCTTGGCTGAAAGACACCTAGGCTCACAAAAGACTAGAGTTAGGTTTGTTAGTGTTGGCTGGAGGCACGCCCTTTGAAATGTAAGAGGGGCAGAGAACAACCATTCAGGCAGGATGGCCCCTGCTGCCATCATCTAGACCCCTACTTTTAACTGTGTGGGCCCAATGTGCCTTCTTAATGGGGGAGCCATTAAAAGGCCCAAGCAGCTAGAAACTCCTAGAAGGCTTTAGAAGCTTTATGGCAGGAAAATGCCAAATTTTTAAAAGTGGCAATTTCAAACTTGTAATCTAGAGTTCAACTTTACCATTAAAGCAGATTTTAAATTACAATTCACTTGAGTCCAAACATGACATTTCCATCTGCTCCCAATCAAATGTTGGTACTTATTACATTTAATAAGGTAACTCAATGTTATCCAATGGAAGAGATAGCCCTCAAAGTAGTCAAAAAATAATTTAGGAGTTTTTACACTACCAGGACATGCAAAACCTAAAAACATGCCTCAGTTTGTAAATACAATGCACTCTACCCTGTGGGATGGTTAGGGCCTACCTTAGGGAGGACTTATATGTATTAAAAAGGAAGGTTTAGGCCTGGCAAAAGTTTTATTTTGTCAGGTCGAATTGGAAGTTTAAAACTGCACTACAGACTGCAATGACAGGCCTGAGACATGTTTTAAAGTGCTAATTTAGTGGGTGGAACAATGAGTGCTGCAGGCCCACTAGTAGCATTTAATTTACAGGCCTTGGGTACATGTTGTATCATATACTAGGAGCTTACAAGTAAATTAAATGTACTAATCAGGTGTAGGACTATTTAACCAATTATTAGGGAGAGAGCAAAATACGCTAGCATTGGTTAGCAGTGGTAAAGTGTACAGAGTCCTAATCCCATCAAAACCAAATTCAGTAAACAGGAGGGGTGAAGGCGAAAGTTTTAGGGGTGACCCTGAAGAGAAGGACAAAGTCCAACAACCTGGATATTTCAAGAGAACAAAAAATAAATTAAACAACATATGGTGCATCAGTATAATGATATTCAGAGTTTATAAGCTAAACTTGGCCTGGTGGAAGCCCTACTTTACAATGTGCTAGGTATATTACACATATATCAGAAAGATGGTGAGCTCTGTAACAACACCAGTCATTTCAAAGAGCAAACTCTCCAAGTTATTTCCTTTTAAATCAATACAAGATTCATGCATATTTATCCATTCCATTTATACCCTTTGAAGAGGTGCTCTAATAAACTGAAAATACAACCAAAATTGTCTCGCAGTTTTATATAAAGCTGAAAACTTAAATTATGGATCAGAAAGCTCCCAATTTAGCCAATTGTCACAAAGAAGTATTAGCTCTAGACTACAATCAATTATAGACAACAATAAAGTTTATGAAGACATCCGTTACTGTAGAAAGTATCGTTGGCAATATCTACATAATATTTGTCATACTTTTCATGTACCATAAAGGCTTAATACATTTTATCTTCTAAAAATTATGAATGCCCACAATTTTGTAATAAGGAAGGAGAATAAGAACATATGCTTTTTTTATGTATGCAGTAGATTCAATCTTTTTGTGTTAAATTGCTGTTTTTCTTGTATTAGTGTCTGGCACTGACTTTTCCCAGGCTGCAGAAAAAGCTGTATTTGATGTAAGTTTGGTTCTTAGGAATGCTACTCTTTTTCCAATGACTAGATTTTGTTGCAGCTAAAGCTGCAGAATAGAGTTAAACAGATAGGTCGCAAGTGTTATGGAATACCCTCTCAGCCAAACTGAAGGTACGCCCATCTCATTTAGAGTTAGGTGGATCCTCAGTATGTCGACGGCAAAGACTAGTCTGAATCCAGTGCCGACATGCACCTCCGATGACCCAGCAGAGTTATAGCGTCAAAGGTTTTGTCATGTGTTCTCCTGCCTGTCACTGCCAGTTAAAACTGGCAGTAAGGGCCATTAAAACCTGAATAATGACCCCCAAGCCATGGGAGAAAACTCTATGATGTGGGGATCATTATTATTATTTTTTTAAACAAAATCCCTCTTTGGGTTTTATTTTTGACATACAGCTCCATCATGATGACAGAGCCATCCGTCAAACTTTCAATGCATTTACAGAAACCACTGTGATGGCAGTCGAACATCTCTAATTTGGTGGGCAGACTACCCCTCACCATGGCGTTAGTAAAGTAGTCCTCCATGGCAACGGTACATACCCATCTGCCAAACTCTATATCAGGCCCTATATTTCCATTAGAAGGCACTGTAATTCTAACTGTAAGGGAGCTTATGCATCGCTCTCTCCCAATTAATTCACAACATACAGATTGACACTAAAACTGGGAGGACCCTAGGACAGGGAACAAAGCAACATATAGAGTAAAAGGACACACTAATAGGACAAAAGTACTCTGACAGCAGAACCTGGTAGATTCTATCATAAAGGGAAGAAGAACACTGTCAGAGGGTCAGGAATCTTACTGATACTAAGGGTGTCAGCTCACAGTACTCATTGGCTGGGACAAGGAGGCACAGAGATGAATTGCATAAGCATAAGACATGACGGACTTGTCAGATTAACATGAGATTGAATTGTTGGAAGGTCACCAGGCTGGAACCTCTAACTGAGAGTTCCCTCAATTGGCACCACCAAAACCAGCAGGCAACTATCTGTTCCCTGAGACAGCCAATAGCTCAATGAAGCCATAGAAAGGTGGTATTTTGTGTGTATTTTTTTTTTTTTTTTAAAAAGCTTAATTTAATTTAAAACTCCATATATCCCTAATATGTCCCCACTCATGGCCAGATATGATTCATCCACTCTGATCAAGACTGTTGAGATTCAAATGTACATTGGGCAGTGCCCACATTACATGGTTTACTTAGCTGACTTCCTACTGGGAAACATATACATTTTATATGCTTTACCTTTGCTAAATGATATCAGAAATATATGTGTAATGTTTAAATAGATCTGTACCGCCTTGACATCTTGCCTAGCAATGAAACTAGTAAACTTTGTTGGCTCTTTAAGAGTTTTGTTCACGCAATATGAAGCTCCCAATTAAGAAAATTAAAAATCTCACTTTTACTTTGAATAGATTTGATAAAGTACTACTAATAAATTAAAAACGAAAATGCATTCATGATGTTCCCTTTTAATACTGCACCTACAATATTTTAACTTAATTTATCAGGTACCTATTTTGAAGTAATAGATGATAATGGCTTTCTCTTAATCACATAGGGGCAGATGTATCAAAGATTTGGTTAGCGATTCTCAATTTGCGAGTTTTAGCGATTCGCAATTTGAGAATCGCTAATCGCGATGTATCTAGAAAATCGCTAAAAATCTGTGATTACTTAAAAGTCTAAGAATATTCTGCGAATCCCGATTTTGCGATTCCTTATTAGCGAAATTCGCAAAGAAAGAATCGCAAAATCGGGAAGCAGCAATTCAGGTGCAGCTTGATGACATCACACCCAGGAAGTGGGAGTGATCTGCTGCACCTGAGTGCCTGAGGCTGGGTCAGAGGCTGTGAGGAGAGGCAGAGGAGTGAGCACAGCAGTCACAAACAGCAAGAATGGATTCCCAACACAAAGAGAAGGACAAGGAGAGGGCACTGAGGAAGAGGAAAAACAAGTTCAGTGAAAGGGAGCAGGAGGTCTTGATTGAGGAGATGGTGTGCAGCCATGAACTCCTATTTGGAAAAAAGGCACTCCGTGTACCTGAGTCCAGGAAGCGCAAAATCTGGCTGGCCATCCAGGAAAAAGTAAATGCTGTAGGTGTGACCCAGCGCACGGTCGAAGAGCTGAGGAAGAGGTGGTACGACATGCGCCAAAGGTCCAAAGAGAAGGTGGCAACCAGGCTGGCGCAGTCCAGGAAGACAGGGGTGGAACATCCACAGCAACCGACTCAACACCCCAGGAGGAGTTGGTGGAGAGCACCCTCCTGCCAGAAAGCATCAGTGGAGTGGCTGACATAGACAGCTCAGAGCCTGCAACCACCAGACAAGGTAAGAGGCATGCCAAATGCAGCCCCCCACAGCACCATCCCATCCCCACACACAGGAATGCACCCAACACACACTACAAATGCCACTCCGGTCCACTTATTCCAGCACACACAGCAATGCATCATGGGAGACGCAGTCATAGGCACAACACAGTGGGGCAAGTACACACAGCAATGTTGAAGCAGTATGTGAGACCCTGTAAAGGCAGGAATGCTATAGATACCAGTTAACCAATCCAAAATGTGAAAACTTTATTAAGTGAGAAATGTAGACAATGTCACAAAATCAATTTTCCCGCTTCATCCACAGCACAACCTGGGCCACTGGATGACAGTGCGGAGACGAGGAGGTGGAAGATACAGCTGAACAGGCAGGGCAGGGGAGCCAGAAGACAGCAGAGAGAGCACACCTGTCCCAAGGAGGAAGCGCACCATTGTGCCACCACTGCCACCCCTGGAGGCAGATACACAGTCCACAGGCGAGGAAGAAGCACAGGCAGAGCCAGGGCAGGGTGTGACACAGGTCCCGGCACAGGCCACACTGCGACATAGAGTGCATGGATATGGGAGACGCAGGCCACGTGCCAGCACCAGCTGTGGCACGGATGATGAGGACACGGTGTTTGCTGGACTGGAGGGCAGCATACTGCAGGTACAGCGCCTGCAACAGAAATCACTGCGGTCCATTAATCGGCAGCTGTGCACAGTGAACAAAAGCCTATGCCACATGGGGGAGGGCATCATGGCCATGGCAGGTGCCATCCATAAATTGTGTGCCACATTCAAGAGGGACAAGGCAGACAGGCACAGACTGAGGCAACGTGCGGACAGCCGACTGCACAGCTACACCAAGGTGGTGAACCGCCTCTGCACTGCCACTAGCCAGCTGACACGTCGCACCATCAGCATGCAAGTGGAGATGTCCCACTGCTGCCAGGATGTGGCGAAAGGCCTGGTGCTGGTCACCAGTGCCGTGGAACACATGCAGACAGCCAACACAGGTGGCCCAGCACTTCGGGTCTCAGAGGATAGCGAGGAGGTATCCAGCAGGAGCAGCATTACACCACCAGTGCCTGTGCCAAGACGGCGCAATGGGAGACAGGGAACTACACATGTGGAGTCATGGGAGGCCAGTCAGCACCCAGAGCAGGCACCAGCAGGCCGCAACAGGAGAAGATGAGCTGCCCAAACTGAGTTACGCCAAAGGGTGAGGTAACCCATTACAACAGGACTCCTGGCTTGCTCACAGACCTGCACTGTGGACATAACATGTGCTACACATAGTGGGCTGCATGGAGTCTCTCAGGCTGTGTGACGTATTCTATCCTGCATGTAAGGGCTGAAATAAACACAGACCTGAAACCAAATAACACATGCCTCATGTCATTATTACTCACCTAGAAGTAGTTATGGGTTATCTCATCCTGTCTCTGTCGTCCCGCAGCTGCCCCAAATCCAACTGCAGGTCTTCCAGGGGGCATGGGTCTTCATCGTCAGAAGTGTCACTGTCTGACAGTTCAACTGGGATGCCTTTCCTCACCGCAATGTTGTGTAGCATTGCGCAGGTGGCCACAATCTTGCAGCTTGTCTCCGGGCTGTATTGGAGTGCGCCACCGCTTTTATGCAGGCAGCGGAACCTGCTTTTGAGGATGCCAAATGTCCGCTCTATTTTGCATCGTGTTGCTTTGTGAGCACGGTTGTAACGCCGCTCCCTGGGATTGGCTAGGTTCAGGTATGGCTTCAGGATGAACTCTCGCACCACATAGGCACTGTCACCTGCAGGGACAATCATGAGAGGTCAGTCAATGGCCCACAGACCAGTGATGTACCTGTATATGGGAGGTCAGACATGCACTTACCTAGGAGGTAGCCCTCCCCAAACTCGCCAGCAGTGAGACGTCCGTATATCCCACTGTGCCTGAAGATGAAGGAGTCGTGGCGCTCCCTGGGAATTTGGCAACAATGTCCGTGATGAGATGCCTGGCATTGCATACGATCTGAATGTTGAGCGAATGGTAGGACTTGCGGTTACGGTACACATATTCATTGGTTGATGGGGGTGTGAGAGCCACATGGGTACCATCAATACAGCCAATTACGTTTGGGAAGTGTGCAATCTGGTAGAAGTCCAGTTGTGTCTGTTGTAATTCCTGTTGTGTGGTGGGGAATTGTATGTGGTTGCGTAGCCTTTGTACCATGGCATCTAGGAATGCACGAAAGAACCGTGACAGGCAACTCTGGGACACCCCACCTGCCACAGCTATCACCCCTTGGAAACTGCCTGTGGCCAGTAGGTGCAGTGAGCACAGTACCTGGACATGGGCTGGTATGCTTTGGGTCCTGCCTGTTGGGTGTTCCATGTGGGGTCTCAGCTCCTCTATCAAGTCCAGGATGCTCTTTGTGTCCAGCCTGTACTTGTTGTGGATCTCCTCCTCAGTCTGCATGAAGAGTGTGATGCGCACCCTAAACACCCGTTCTTGTCGCATCCTTCTCTGTGCTGCCGCACGCAGTCGCAGCCTCCTTGCTATCAGGTAGAGTGAAGCCATTGTGGAAGTGGCTGGTGCATTGTGGGCCTCTTAATATAGCTTGCACCTGGTTACCACCTGGATTGTGTTGGTGTTAATTCTATGGTGCTAAATAGCGATTTCTTAGGATTCGCTATTAGCGATTTTTTGATACATTGCATTGCGATTCCTTACACAGCGATTTCGCAATTTGCGTATGTCGCAAACATTTTGGAGCTGTTTGCGAATTCGCAAGAGGGATACGCACATTTTAAGAATTCGCTAAATAGGAAATCGCTTATTTAGCGATTTCTTATTTTGCACTGCGAATATTGCTCATACATTGGGTTCTCGCTTTTTGAGGTCGCAAACGCTGTTTTTTAGCGAATCGCTATTTTTGCGACCTCAAAATCGTTTGATACATCTGCCCCATAGTGAGGATGATCCGTGGTAAGGTGATAACTAAGCTATATAAACGTTTTATTCTGTTCTAAACTTTTAAACCAGTGAGATCACAGGTGGCTAAACTTAGAGACACTTCTTTAATATAAAGACAGTTCCAGTGCTCTTTTCTGAAAGGCAGAGAGAAATATTTTGCTGACCTCCTTTTCATATATTTAAGAACATGGTGGGCAATTACCTCACCACTAAGCACAAAACACAAGTTTGAGCAGTTCATGAAATGTCACCAGAGAGACTTTTTCAGGCTTAATTAGGGACTTAAATTGTAGGAACACAATGGGAGAGGAAGGGAAGGAAGCCATTCAGAGCAAGTGAAATATATGTTTTTGTGAAGAAAAGAACATTACATCCTATGTCTTTTATGCTTTCATCAACGAAGGAACATACTGCTAAATGTGCTTCTGCCAAAGTCCTCAAAGGTCATTTTCCCTGGATAATAGAACGTTTTGCATCTCACATTAGAATACGCCTAGCCTTAAGTTTTCTTTCCTTTATAATTGTTTTAAAGTAGTGTAGTAAGTTATAAAACCTCAGATTGAGCAGTCCATAACTTTTCACAGCTAGCATTTGGAAGGGTTGCACTGTGTGCAGGGACCTGATCCTCTTAGGGAGGGGGGTAGTCCCATAGGGAAGTAGAAGGGAAGGAGGGATCTAAGACAGTATTTGGTTGTCCTATGTAGTTTTGTGGACTGTTGAGTGGTGTCAGAAATTGTTTGGGCACATATAACAATGATTAATACAACAGCAGAGCAAATACCATTTGAGGTGATATCAAGGAGAATTACAGTTGGGAAGCTCAATACAGCATGAATTGGAATAAGAGTAAAGTTTGAAACCACAGGGATGCATTGTTGCAAAAGGTGATTTGCAAGCAGATGCAGATGAGGCCAACAAATTTGATGATATAAAGAGCAGAGTAAAGGATAGTAGCTTATCAGCTGGAAATTGGGTTAAGGTGCTATCATCTTGGTATTCGTAGTAGGGCTGAATATTTGAAACCCAAGAGGATTGTGGAAATAGGGCCATGCATGTGATTTTTGTAGATGATGGCAGACAAACCGCTGAGAGTGTGGTGAAGATGGGCAATGGTATTGTCTATTCCCCACATTTGGATTTCAATATGTTAATGGAGATGTTAAGGGTGTGCAGTAGATATTTAGTGCAGCTAATCGCACTTGTGGATCAGAGATGATTTTCAAGATTAGGGATACCGCGGTTGCCTGAAAGGTTTATAGAGGAGACCACTGTGATGTCCAGCTCCATAGTAGAAGACATCTTAGAGAAAAGCCAGCTCAGTGTACCAGAGTTAATTTCTTTCAGGCAACACACACACAAGCAATACCAGATTGATCGGAAAGGGAGGAAAGTTTGAGATTGATATGGATGCTCTGTTGCAAAAAGTGATTTACATGTAGACGTGGCCAACTATTTCTTTGGTATCAAGAACAGAGTAAAGAAATGCAAATCAGTTGGAGATTAGATTAGGGTTCGATCACCATGCTTGTCAAATTGGTTGGGCTGAATATTTGAAACCCAAGAGGGTTGGGGAAATAGGGCCATGCGTGTGGTGTTTGATTTCCATCCCCATGGCAGAAGATGACTTAGAGAAGGGACAGAGCAGTGTACCACAGTTAGTCCCTGTTAGAAATTGGGTTACTGGTTGGGGGGGGGGGTCAAAGCCTATTAAAGCAGCAACCACAATTCCTGTTCGGGTGAAGTCACAAGCAAACCCCAAATTAACTTGTGCTTAACCCTCAGGTAGCTTGGGACAAAGCAGTCAGGCTTAACTTAGAGGCAATGTGTACAGGATTTATGCAACACTTCAAACTGTAATAAGGGGAAAACACAACACAAGAAAAATCCCACAACAATTTAAAAAGATAGAATCAAATGTAATAAATTATTTGTGTAAACAAAAATTACCAAAATCCAATCAGTAGAACCAGAGATATACAGTTTTGAAAGATTTAATTGCAAATAGTGCCTAGAAGCACAAAGTGGCAACGGTGGTAATCTGATCGTGCCGGACCTGGACAAAGTCAAAAGTTCAGGCTGACCGCAATTGAGCATGGGCTGGATACAGGGACCAAGTTAGGCCCGCTGAACAAAGTACCTTAAATCCTATTGCGGAGGGTTGCAAGATCCCGCATCCAGGATGAGTCAAGCAGCGGCGGTTCAGAGGAAGCTGTGAGGCTGTGATGCAGAACCCTGCATCATCATTAAGGATGCCGTAGACGAGGGGCTTGCAATGCGAAGTCCTGTGTCAAAAGTGTGTCGCGCATGGTGGTACCGGAGAAGCTGCAGGGCTGCTATGCGGAGACCGACATCGTCGTTGAGGATGCTATCAACCAGGGGCTTGCGTTGCAAAGGCTTGCATTGAGGATGTGTTACGCAACTGTGGTTCTGAGGAGACTATGTGGTGCGATGTGAGACCTGGCATTGTGGGTGCGTTGTGCTAAGGCAGTTGGGATGCAGCTGTGAGGAGGTGAGTTACGCTGCTTCAATTCTGCTCACAGGACCACAGCTGGACTGCCAGAGCATCTTCAGGCCTTCTTCAAAGGGTCCATGACTGGGGTGGCACCCCTTGGGGGTAGAACCTACAGCGCACAGAGTCCAGGTGCTAGGTTCTTGGTGTTGGAGCCTTTTCTGTCCGTAAGACTCTGATCAGGGGGCCAGCCAACTAGTCCTTGGAGCCACTCTGGTGGTCCTGGGATCAAGATGCAAGTCTAATCTTTCTTAATCAGGCAACAGGGTAGCAGGGCAGCCCGGTCGCAGGGCAACAGAGAAGCAGTCCTTCTGGCAGGCAGCACAGCAGTCCTTCTGAGTCCTCCACAGGTCCAGCGGTGTGCTGAAGAATTGGGTCTGGGGTTCCAATATTTATACCTGGTGCCTACTTTGAAGTAGGAGAAGGCTCTGGAGGTTTCCACCCCCAGAGGTGCTTGAAATGTTCTGCCTCCCTGCCCTGGCCCCAGTTTGTCTGGGGTCATAAAAGACTACTGTCAAAACCCTTTGTGAGTGAGTTGGACAGAGCCTTTGTGATGTGCAAGTATGGTATGTGACGGCTCCCCCCTCATCAGATCAAAGATGACCAATCCTGCCAACTACTATTCCCCTTTGTCTCATTGTCTGGGAGCAATACACAAAGACCAATTGTCTGCTACACCTAGTAATGTGACCTATGTTACAGGCTACAGGCAGCAAATGGTTAGGGCAAGAAAATTATGATTTTCAAAAAGTGGTATTTTCAGATTTGTGACTTAAGTTCCAACTTTATTATTAAAGAGGGTTTCAAATTACAATTCTTTAGACACCAAACTCAACAATCCTACCTGTTACCGATTGCAAGTTATCACTTATTAATTTTAATAAGCTAACCCAAGGTGATCCTATAGGAGAGGCAGGCCTTGCAGTAGTGCAAAACAAATTTCAAAGGTTTTCACTACCAGGATATGTAAAACTGAAGCAGTTGTCCAAATTTTCAAATATACTGCACACTGCTCTGTGGGCTATTTTGGCCTACTCTAGGGGTGATTTATATTAATTAAAAAGGAAGGTTTAGGTTTGGCAAAAGGCTTGTTTTGCCGGGTCGAAATGGCAGTTTAAAACTGCACACACAGGCTGCAATGGCAGGCCTTAGACATGTTTGAAGGGCTACCTAAGTGGATGGCACAATCAGTGCTGCAGGCCCATTAGTAGCAGGTAATTTACAGGCCCTGGCACAAGGAGTACCACTTCACTAGGGACTTACAAGTAAATAAATTGTGCCAAGAGCACATGCACTTTAGTAATGATTAGCAGTGGTAAGGTGCACAGAGTCCTAAGGCCAGCAAAAACGTGATAAGCAAAAATGGAGGAGTAAGGCAAAATGTTTGGGGGAAGACTACCCTAAGGCTGACAGGTCTAACAGCACCCTTTGGGCAGTACACACAAAGGAGTCTGCTTGTGTCAGGATTCTACCTCCTTGCCACCGGGTAGCATTAATGAAGGCTCTGTGGTGTTCTGCCTTGAGACATGATAACGACAGAACACTCCTTCACACACTTCAAGCCATGTGCCACTTTGCACTCTAATCCTTGTTTAGCAATGCCCCTACTGCAGTGGCGGCTCGCATAGGGCGTGCTGCGGGCGGTGTCGCGGGGCGGGGGAGGGGCAGGGTAGGGGTAGTAAACTCGGACATACGACGGAACGGAGGAAAGTAATTATTACATTCCTCCGTTCCGTCGTATGTCCGAGTTTACTACCCCCACCCTGCCCCTCCCCCGCCCGCCCCGCAGCACGCCCTATGCGAGCCGCCACTGCCCTACTGATGCATTATGGACCATGTATTTTTTTCTGGTAATACTTTATCTAACTTACATCCTTAAAAAGGAGCCCTGTTTGTTTTTATGGTCCCTGTTCCCCATGGATTACCAACCACTACGTATATGTGTTTCTGACTTTCCTTTGCCCAAAGTCTGATTCACATTCTGTGCCTGATTTTCTTCTTTTTCTTCTTATGCCTTCTGACTTCTCTAGTCTTTCCCTCCAAACTCTTAATACACATTTTACACATCTGAGTATGCTATGATTCCCAGCACCTGGCTTATTCCTCATACCTGGCTCTCTCCCTACACATGAGCTCCTACCCTGAGCTGCCAGCTATAACTTCATGGTGATCCCAGTGCTCAGAGTTCTCACAGTTGTCTTACTTCTGCAACTCTGTCTAAAGCTAGTCTCACTTGCTGCTCTGCTTGAAAGCTAATTTCTAGTTTATGTGTGCTTTACATACTCCTAGATACTTGTTTTTTTCAGTTTCTGTCTTGGTGTTTTTGCTCCTCTATTCTTTTTTTCTTTTCTTTGATGCTATAGCTCCTCTTCCCCATCCTGATCCTGTTTTCTGATGCTGTAGCTGCAGCTATCCTGAATTCCAGAGTTCCTTGTCATGACTGGATACGTCCAATCATGGTCTTATTTGTATGTAAATTCCTCCTATTGTATTCCAGTCTTATTATGTTTCTGAGTTTCCTGTGTCTGTCTTGCTTTCAATTTGTTAGTTAAGTTTGTCTGTCAGCTCTTTCTACCTTCCCTCATGCTTGCCTCATTACAAGGTTTTTTTTTTAATCTAGTCCTAACTTTTCTGAGTCCAATTTCTAAATGTTATTCCTCTTGTTACTTTATCCTCTGTTGTGTTTGTGGTCTAATCTTGGTTATTATTCCCAGAGGGTACCAGTGACTTCTGAAACGTGTTGCAGCACGTACACAAACTCACTTAGCAATCTTCTTCTACTGGAGCTGCTCTTCGTCTTCCAAGACTGTGAGAATAAAGGACCATTCCCTTATTGAAATCTATTTTCTGTCACAGAGAGATCATTTTACAGGAAGCATACAAACTATAGTTTATGGTAGTATGACATTTACTCTTCTGCTTTGTACTTTTCTATTGTTTATTGTACTGATTATGCATTGTCTTTCTAGTTTTGCGTTCTACCCTCATGGCGCAGTCCTCAGGGGGTCCCTTGCATATGCTAAACCCTTCTTCCTGAATCCCCTTGTTGTTGTGGAGAGATTTTTAGATATTGAAACCTTGATCTCAGTAGGGATCCTGTTAAATTGCAAGAACAACCCAGACACATTTCTAAGGAGATGTTTAGGATAATAAGCTTCAAGAAGGCTATGTATTTATGCACATGTCCATTGCCAAAGCATATAAGTTATTTACAGACTGCAAAAAAGACTGATTTAAGGATCAAAGTATAAAATGCCTTACTATGATCCCTTTATTGTTACTGGGAGGTTCTTTTCCATAGGCATACAATCTATCAGTAATGTTGATTTTTCCTCTGCTTTGTGCATTTCTATTGCCTTCCTATTGCACATTTGTGGACCTGGCCCTTTCTGCAGGGTTATCCCCAAACTTTTTGCCTTCTTCCTTCTATTTTTTTGACTCTCTTTTTCTTGGCTTTAGGACTCTGGGCACATTGCCACTGCTATTCACTGCTTAAGTGCATGTGCTCTCTCCCCTAAAATATGGTATGATTAGTTTACACCTGTTTGGCATATTTAATTTACTTGTAAGACCCTTGTACAGTGTTATCCCATATACCTCAGGCCTGTAAATTATATGCTACTAGTGGGGCTGCAACGCTGCTTCCCACCCACAGAAGTAGTCTTTCAAACCTGTGTCAGGCCTGTCACTGCAGGACCTTCATGTGTAGTTTACTGACACTTTGACTTGGCATTTAAAACTACTTGCCAAGCCTTAAACTCCCCTTTTACTGCATATAGGTCATGCCAAAGGTAGGCCTTAGGTAGCCCTCTGGGCAGGGTACTGTGTAAGTAAAAGGGAGAACATGTGCCTTTATTGTATGACATGTCCAGGTAGTGACAAACAGCCTAATTTGTTTCTCACTACTGTGAGGCCCACTGCTCTTATAGGCTAGCATTGGGAATTTCCTTGTACGTGTTTCAGTGGTAATTTCTGATCTGCCAGGAGTAGCGTTGCCATGTTTGATATGTTTAGAATGGTGATGATAAATCCTGCTTAATGGTGTAGACGTACAGCACGTGGAGATAGCATGCTGGCTCTCGCGCATGAGAGATGCTGAGTCTCTGCAACTTGACACAGCTATATTTAAGCTTGTTCACCCCCACCTAAATAAGCCCTGATTGAACCCCACAAGATTGTGAACCCACCAGCATGATACCGCTGGGCCATACCCGCGTTACAAACAATATGATCATATCTCGGTACTGACCCTGCACCTATAAATTATTCACAGGAGCAAGTTGAACCACCCTGCATGCAAGACACCAAACCTCAGCCCATTTAAGATATGTAGAGCTCTTTGTCTAAATCAGATCCAATTGTTATCTCCCTTATGTAACTTCCAGGAAAAAGGAAAACGAAAAGTAAAGATCTGCATTGAAGGCACCGAGCCCTCATCACCCTTCACGGATAGATCCTCCTCCGAGTTGGGCACCCAACATAATTTAAGAAACTCCAAGACAAAGACCGGTATGTGCGAAGGATAGGAACAGTAACAGCACTTACACAGTTTCTTGTAGAAGCTCCCACAATTAACATCACCTTGTCCCTTAAATGTATTTACAGTGTCCTACAAGAGCATATCCTGCCCTGAGGAAGACCTTCCACCTAAACTACACCTAGGTCCAACCCCGAAGGTCGAAACGCGTCGGCACATTTCAAACTGAGGCCAAGAGTTACCATGACCAATCGTTGGAAAAAAGTACCAAATGTCTAGGCATAATTAAGATAGCTTAGCCTCGAATCATCACACTAACACTCTGACCTCCACTGGACCTTCCATTACCTTAAAAGTGGTCGAAGACACAAGGGCAACAGGTCCCGATGCTAAATTCTAGTAGGGCATAAAAGGATTAAAATAAGCAATAATACATAAGATTCACAGTATACATGTAATGTCTATTATTTGTTCATGTTTCAGTATACATGTAAAGTCTATTATTTGTAAAATGTACTGATATTTTTCGTTTACATTTGATTTGTGTATTGTTTCAAGCAATGTAATGTCATTGTCCTAAGTGTAAATATGTATGTTACTGTCATCATTTACTGTTACCTTCAAAGATAAATATTTGACATTAGGTAACAACCTGGCACACGAGTACTTATTTGTTACAACCAATTTGGTTGTACATTCTAAATAAAACCAGGGAAACGTTAGTATTTAAAAAAAAAAAAAAGTTAAACAAAGTAAGGAGCGTTCATTAATTGAACAAAAAGTTGAGAGACCTTGTGTGCTCTCCACTTATGAAATAAATCATGATCCATGTTCTGGGAGGCATTGTTTTGCAGTAATCTTTGTTTATTTCCATCACGTGGAGAGTGTGGTACTTTGTGGCTGTGAGTGTTTTCAGGCACCGCTCTGTGGGATACAAGCACTGTTCCTGGTGAAAGCCATTGCGCTATGCTCCACGCGCTGTGCCTTTGTTGTGCTCTAATTGCCTGCCGCACTGCAAGAACCCTACCCTCAGAGGGGTCCCGTCAGCTGGACAGGCATGCCGGATTCAGCCTGCACTTGGAGAATCTCTCAGCACCGTCATTCCTCTGGAGTGAAGATTCAGGGTGTCACCCGCGTAGTCGATGCTTCTCCCCCTTCCCAGTGAGGAAAAGCCAAGTTTTGTATATTGCGGGCCCATTTCTGAGGCCCTCTTACCTTTGCTGCACAGAAGTCCACTGATGCTTGTGGGGCTTTTCCCGCCCTCGACAGGCACTAAGGGTGAGTGGGGCTGGGGAAAGCATCCAAATTGAACCACAGCCCCAGCGGGTGACTTGTAGAGATCCCTGGTAGCCCAGGCCATGTCATGAAGAAGGGCTGCCCTGGGGGTATTTAACAGCTGCACCTCGCGCTCGCGGGTAGCTGTATGGGCCTTTGCTGATTCCACTGGTGGGGGACTGAGTGAAGCCTCACCACATGATTTTTCAGCATGTGCCCCCCTCTCCCTCTTACAGTATACCTCAGGGGCGGCGGTTGTTTGTTGGTGTCATTACAGTGAAGTCCTCAACTGAGGCCCCCCTGATCCAAACTTGCCACATTCAGGAAGCCTAAATTACCATATTACAAGTAAAAGGCACGCAGGAGTTCCTGTGGCCCACGTTGCACACCTGAATACACAAGAGTCAGTGAGGCTCAGAAATCTACCATAATCCTGCTAATAGGAGTGCAGGTGCGCTGGACCCTATGTTGTTGTGTTAGATGTGGATTCTATGTGTTTATCTCTACACAAGTATGCCTTACCTACAAAGTATTTATGGTTTTATGGAGATATGGTGACTCTTGTGGTTTCTTGCTCTAAACTAACTGTTGCATTTCATACCCTGATGTTGTGATGTATGTCATTTTGATTTTTGCAGTGTCAGGATAAATAGTAATGACTCAGGATTTGCATAGCATGCACAATACTTATGATTTATGTTCTTTTGGTCTATGTTATATGCACAATATAAATTATATTTGTGTATAATACTGTGTGGGGTCTCTTTTATGTTACTGTGAGTGTGGGTTGGGCAAATGCTTTACACATTGCCTTTGTAGATAAGCCTGCCAGCTCTGCCCCAAGCTACCAGAGTGTGAGCACAGGTTATTTTTGGTGTGTAACTTACTTGCCCTGACTAGAGTGGTGGGTAATGCTTAGCTTAGGTGCATACCCTAGCCAACCAGAAACCCTATTTCTAACAGTAGTGCACTGTATATGTGTTGTATTATTTTTCTACAGGCATTACCTAGTTCCTGTTCAGTATTCAAGTGCCAGCCCGCTCCAATCTACTCCAATCTTGAGCTTCTGTCCTGTCCTTCTACTTTCAGATTTCAGGTTTCAGATACTCTCTTGAATGTGTTAAACCCCTCCTCCTAAATCCCCTTATCCCTGCAGAAAGCAAACTGTTTAATTATGTAAGTTCTAGTCGCAGCATGTGTCCTGACAGTGGGCTAACCTACTTCCAGAAGACGTCATATATACTAAACGATTCCTTTGATAACTAGACTTATTTGGATGGTACAAGAAGAACATAATAGGTAGTAAAGCTTACATCACAGGCTGGTTTCAAGGATCATATCACTTGCAGAAGAAAGATCTCTTGCGCCTATTCAAATTCTAATCATTCTTTATCACCCAACTTAGAGCAGCACCCTGGTATATTCCAGGATAAAACTTTCCAATGGGTAAGCTTATTGTTAGTATTTGAAAAAACCTAATTCAAAAAATGTTTGCTTTGGAAAAGACAATCTATCCTTCTTCAAGTAGACTATCTTGGCCTTCTCTCTCATATTCACTGGGATATACTGTCTCTGTTCTGCAGAATTAACAACAACAGCAGTTTAGGCGGTAAAACAGATCCTGTTTTGTTGGTAACTCAAGCATGGCCCTTCATTCACCAATACATCACTAAAACCTCTTTCGGCTGATGTGTCAGAACCTGGATTCTAATTTTTCAGACAACATTATCTAATTGTGAGGACAGGAAAATCAACAATTTCTCTTCATACTGAAACACCGGACTACTCATACTTCTTTTTATAGTTAATAAAAAAGCCAGTGGTATAGGCGATGAGTGTGAACTGGAGCTTCCCTCTAGGAACTTCCATCTAGAATTAATCATAGATAGTTTGAACCCGCTCTATACCATCTTCCACACAGATTAGAACAGCATCTTTACAAGACTCAAAGACGTATGCTGATACCCCCCATTCCCAAGCCCCCAACAAAGATCAAAAGAACGTCCAGCAAAAATGAAATCCTACCTGTTTGAATGGCTGTTCCTGTATTTCATTTCACAGCACTGCGATGTGAAAATGCCTGTAAAGCTTCCAGGGATGTAAATGCACAGATTCATGCTCAAAACTCGAAAATTATATAACAGTTGGGTTCTTCAGGTGTGGCTCTCAACAGACTGATTCATAGAAAATAGAACAGTACATAAGTTAAAAACGCCTGGCTGAATAAACTTAAAGAAATATCTAACTATAAACTGTATTTCTATTAGGTGGAATGTCATGTTGTTTGAAAAGTTCTGGAATCCTTTGCTATCGATGTATATATACATAAACTGACTCAGTAACATTGACTTTTCACCAGCACTCTACCTCTGCACTGCATGCATTCTGGTTCAACGCCTACATCTCATCCATCCACAAGGAAGACATACAAAACATTGAACCTTACTGCAAAATACTCTTTAAATAGTTTTTGTAGGCGTTCAGTAGAATTTAAGACACGAAGTTTAATGCACAAAACAAATTTCGGATATTTAATAATGTAATTCTATAACGATGTATTTCTGTGAGAAATTCTATGCTTCAAGGCCAGTAGTGCTCAACGTGTCCCGCATAATGGAGTCCTGTTGCTTTAGTCTGCATCAGGAATGTGAATTGGAGCTGCCAGCATGAATAACTAGCCATCAACTCAAGCTTTAAAGTTCAATGCCAGAGATTTAAGCTGGCAGCATTCAATTCCGCTTCTTTTCTTCGCCAGTGAACCGGTAAACCACAGGGTAAGCATAAATACACTTTAATCGCCCATGTGTAAAAGCTACCTAAAATAATTTCATTACCCTGGTTGCTGAACTCAGCATCTCCTGTTTTATGGATCATATAAATGCACGTTCACGGTGTAGATGCCCTGCTTCCGCCCAAAATAACAAACCCAGTGACCCTGTAAACCGGCCGCTGAGTTCAGGAATGTACAAAAAATATTTCCACGTGGCAAGAGATGGGCCAGTGTCTAGTTGCAACAGCAAATGCTGAGGAATATGGTTGGGCTCCAGTCCAAGCGTCTGACAGGCTGACTTGGGCCTTTTCAAAATGGACTCTCTGAACTCGGTAACAAGGTTGACACTGAAGAAAGACTCTTCTGACCAGAGCTTCCGCATCCTCTTAGGGGACAAATATGTTTTCGAGCAGTTGTTAGTACTGGATGTCCAGGATTTTGCAAACCTGTCTGTCCTCTTAAAAAAATATGGATGATGGATATTTTTAACATACTTGCATACCAAAGATTCCTTGTCTATTCATAAAACATTCTGTGCACATGGCATCTGAGAATGAACTCTATGCTCCCCAAATCCTTATGAATAATAACCGAAACCCCTTTTTCTATAATATAAAATTAAACATATCCATCTCCTTTTTTGCCTAATCAGTTATACATAAATGTAGTTTATATGCTACAGATCTCCAAGGGGGTTGTGTGATGAGTCTCCTGGTCATAAATCAACGAATAGTAAAAACATTTGAAGATATCTGCAATTAATAATGCCTATTAGTCGTCCATCTAAATAGCCACTCCTCAAGCCTAATACAACCATGAGATAAATCAACCAGCAATCCGAATGACAGCTGGATTTAATTATGATTATCAAGAGCACTGTCCTCCTTGCAGATTACCAAAGCAATGCAGAATAGTCAAAGGTATTCGAGGAGGAATTAACATACTTCAGATTACCAACAGCAGCAATATTAAAATTAATATTATGAATATATTTATCTACATATTTAACTTTTTTAAATTCTGCCACAGGTGCACACCAACTGTGCAGGATCATACAAGTCAAATACCTCCTGTCAGGAATCTGGGTCAGAAAGTTCCAGGACATACAGGGAGTAATGGGCCTCAAAGGTAACAACTAGGGTCTTTCACCACTGGTGACACCCCCACCCCCGTACTGTGGAGACATTACTGGGAACCAGGTACCCCTTTTTAGCACTTGACTCTCAGGGCAGGAAGACAGAGCAGTCCAAGTCTTACTCAGGGGAAGGGCTGTGGGACACTGACTCAGTACTCAAGAGCACACAAACAACACTTAATAAATCGCCACCAGTCATTGCTTTTTCTGATAAAAAGGAAAAACACTTAGGGGCCGATTCCGATTCGGGCCGGAAATCATTCCGACCGAGCCGGACCCGGAGAGATTTCCGACCGAATCGGACCCTAGCAGTCCGACCGAACGAGTACGATGCGCACGTATGCCATCGGACTCGATTCGGTCGGACTCCCATTGAAGTCAATGGGAGCCAGTCGTACGACGCGTACACGGGCTCCCATTGACTCAATGGGCACGACGCGAACAAGGGCGCCCCCTACAGCATGTGCGCGTCGGTGCGGGTCGCGCCGTACATGCACGTGTAGGGGGACCCATGCGTCCCCCTGTGTGCGACTCGCGTGCCTACGCTTCCAGGGGGGTCCGACACGGACCCCCAAAGTGCGGCTCCGACAGCTCCTTGGAGCCAGACTGCGCGAGTTGGTCGGAGCGGTCGCGATGCGCATCGTACTTACCCGGCCGGGGAACGTCTCCATTGCGCGGTGCGAGTCGTCCCCGTGCGAGTCGGTCGGAGCGGTCGGGTCCTGCGAACGAGTCGGTCGGAAATTTCGCGTGCGCTCGCATCGTACTCGCTCGGCCGGACCCGCGTACGATTCGGTCGGGAAACAGGGCTCCGAATCGGATCCGGTAAATCCGAATCCGATTCGGAGCACTACCGGCCGAGATCGGAATCGGGCCCTAAATTGCACATTACTAAATACTACATGTAAATTTACAAATATGTTCAGAATGGAAGTTTGAAATGACTATGGTGACACCCTCCAAAGAGCCTCACAACCAACTGGGGATGCACACTAAAGTCAAGCCCAACAGATCAGGGACCCCCCAGCCCCCAAATGTACCCTCTACCACCAGCACAGCTACAACTTCTGAAACCTAAAATCTCAATACCCCTCTCTGTTCAACACCATACAGTGGGCACAGTCAATCAAAGTACGACATACTAGCTTTATCAGAGTGTCACCACTATAGTTTACGGGTGAATAGGTGGACAAAACAATATGTAACCGATAGTACAGGATCATTGGATATGTGCAATGTTTCAATAGCAATAAAGCAATGCTAAATACTGTGCGGTGTATGAGCCTTCTCCCTTAAAACTTGCTGCAAAGCAGCCACAGAATCTAGAAATTGAGGTCCCTACACCCCAGAAACGACAAAACTAAATGTCCCAGGTCTAGGACTGTTTGAGAGGGCAGGAACCTCTGATGGGGTCACTATTTTGCCAACCCAGGAAACTCTGGCAACATCAACATGAAGGGGGCCATTCTGGGGGTGTACGGTTTCTGTGGGTGGTCCCCCAAAACTAGACACAACACTTTGTGGTCCACCTGCTCCCCCTTAGGCACCACAGTGAAGTATTATAAAATAGTTCACCCTGTGTCTGTTCCTATCCTTGTAGTTTGTTCACTTTTTAGGCTGCTCTGATCTTGGGCACTTTCTTTTAGAATCCAGGTGCCCAGCCCCAAGCTACTCTTGCTCCTGGCACCATTTCATCAAACTGCTTCCTTCCTCCCTCCCGCCGTTGGTAAGCATGAGCAGAGTCTTCCATGAGGTGCCCAAACACAGGCAAAGAGAGTGGGGAAGGAACCAAGTACTGCTCCTGAGGAACTGGCCGTTCCCCGGTAGCCGTGCTCTGCATTGCTTTCAAGGCACTGGCTTCCCATGGCAGTCAAAGCTGTAAGAGAGCACAGCTCGTTTTCCCCTCCTGAGCACTAGCCCTTCCAAAGGGGGAATGCCATGTGCTTTCTCCCTGGTAAATGTTCATGACGGGACTCTCACCAACCCTGGGGAGCACAATTATGAAAGAGATGAAGTGCAATGTCTGCACCCTCATCAGAAATTCCCCCAGAGTGATAAGCTTCCTTAGGGCTAGAGTCCACAAAGGGTGATTTAGGATTTCCATGCCCCTGTAGCTTCAAGGGCTGCTGATCTGTGGTCTCCTGGTCTCTAAATTTGTAGGTCTTCTAGGAACTGATTTTTCACTGCTGTCTTTCTGAGATGACTGTCCTCCTTTCCCTCAGTTCCTAACAGCCTGTTGAGGATACCTTTCCTTCAGCTCCAGCACCCAGCTTCATCTCTCCAGTAGAAGTAGCTCTGCAGGACCCACAACCTGCTCCTCTCTCTAAACTCCTGGAACTACTCATTGATCAAGGGTCATCCTCTGTAGCACCCCACATCCCTCAAGGCTGATTACCCCTCTCTTCCTGCACTCCGAGACCCAACAACATCCTGGTCACTTGCGAAACACCTGTGTGTTCAGCAGGAGTTGAGGGGGCAACTTTGGGTATTTTCCACATAGGACTGGTCTTTGGAAGTTCCAGAGGAACCCTCTCCTCTAGGGTCTCCAGTAAGTCTACCCTCTACTGTCCCCTACAAGCTGTGTAGAGGCCAGGGGAGATCAGTGTCACTGGACCTGTAGAACAAGATCCAGAGTCAAAGCTAATACAAGTGTAGAGTATCCCACCAGTCCAGATAGGGGTTCATTCACAGGGGACCATCTGTCCCAGGGTCCTGAAGAATCCATTGTTTCTCAAAGTCTCTACTTTGTGCAGGGGTTTTTAAATGGGGTTGGAAAGTTTCAGAAAGTGGACAACTCTTGCTCAATACAAGAATTTCCCCCATACTAGTCCTCCTGCACAGCATCTTGGGACTTTTCAAAAAGTGGTCAGGTGCCTCAGAGCCTTAAGTTCCTAACTGACACAGGAACCTGGGTCCTTCACTCCAAAACCTCAAAAGAGAAAGCTCTCTTTATGGTGTTAGACATCTGGCTGCCTCCCCTTTTTTCTAAGTGTGAGTTTCTCAGTCAGTGTAAATGTAATTAACCTATGCAGATTCTGCTCTCGCCCTCTTCCTCTCCCAGGAACAGGTTTAATTCACCCACAATAGTTCTATTGTGTAGGGAAGGCTGTTATCTTCCTGCTGACCAGCAGAATACATCAGGGTAGGCCAAAGTCCAAATCTAATTAAGGGCTGCACTGGAGAAATACGACCAAAATCAAAGTGCACAAAGGAGTGCAAATATGGTCAATTCAATATTATATTAGCACTTGGGATCTTTGTATATCTAGGAAAGCTTATGTTAAACCTCTCTCTAGGTTCACCAATGTGAAGTTGTTACTTTGGTGCAGCTTTTGCCTACAGAAAAAATACAGTAAAGCACTACAGATTTTCAGAAAAGCAGTATAGTCTCACACAATAGCCAAACATACTTTGAAACCTTTCTTTTTGCATGCCGAAATAAATTATAAGGTCTGCACAGGTAATAAACAATTTATTAAAGCTCCCGTTTGCAACAACCTGTCTGTGTGCAGATACCCAGCTAAGATACACAGTAATCTTACTATTTGAACCTGCATACATGCACACATGGCCCTGCTTCAGAGTCATGTGCAATAGCTCAGAGCCACTTATCTCGCCTACGCAGCAATGGACCTTACTCCAAAAGGCAGGCACTGACGGGTAGCACTGAAATGCATTTTACCAGAGCTTACAGTGACCGTGACCCAGTTAGTGAGACTCGCTCATTAATGACACTCAATCACAGCAGCGATCCATAAACCAGGTGGTACAAAAGAAAAACTCTAGGGAGGGTAAGGGTTTGGAACTCCATTCCTCACACCTTCTTTGGTCTGTAGAAAGGCTTTCGCATCCATGTCACAATCAAGGCCAGCCATCATTTTTGAAAATGCAAAATACATCTGCCTTTGCATGACAGTAGGAAATTTGATATTTGGCAAGTCAGCAACCACTGTGACTCGTAACAACAAGGTCCAGCCAAATAGTGTTCAAACCTAAAATGTGTAAGCTAACTCCACTTGCATGTTTAATGGGATAATCTTGTCTAAAAGTGCCACTTTACTCGCAAACCTACAAAGGTTTGTATAGTATTCTCATAAAATATATAAAAAAATATTGTGGTAGAAGAATATTGGGTCCAAAATATTGTTAACCCAAAAATATTGTGGGATAGAAATAGTGGGTAATAATATAATTATTTTAGACATAGAATGTTTTTATTTTAATATTGTTGTATATTATATTGTTTTCTTTAATATAGTAGTCACATTTTTTATTAATGAAATATTTATTAGTTATGCTATTAAATAATAAGGGATTGATATTATGCTACTATTTGTTTCTAATATGGAATTTACATTTTTATAAATGTAATTAGTAATGTTTAATTGTGTTGCAGGTTGTTGGGTTTGTATGGGATTAGAATAGGATGTAATTTAAAATATTTATAATGTTGCATTTTATTTGTAACTAATTATTTCTATTACTTACATTATTATATGATAATGAATTACTTTAGTTATTTCATTGACTAGATTTTAATGACTTGTTTTTTAAATAATTGTTATTGTTGGTTACTTTATTTAATTGCAACATTCCCCTGAAAAATACATAGTCTCTGGTGTCTAGTGGGCTTTCTGCCCCCCCGGGGGAGGGGGAATTGGGCAATTGCCCCAATTCTCCCCTGAGGAGGCAGAAAGGCTGTCTATGCCCTTTTGAGGTGGGGACATGGCCATACCCATGATGGGCAGCCGCATCCCCAATCTACGGGGGCAGATTGTGGGTAATCACCCCATCTGCCCTCCAGATAGGGCAGAAAGGCTGTCACCATATTTTTTGGGGGGTGGCGAGCATGGCCATGCCTGTAGTGGGCAGCCTTTATCCCTATATTTATTTTTATATTAGACCCTGGTGTTTAGTGGGCTTTCTGTCCCCCCTTGGTTGGCAGATTGGGGGTAATTACCCCATATGCCCCTCAAGAGAAGCAGAAAGACTCACTGTCTTCTTGTTGCAGGTGAGGCATGGCCATACCCATAGTGGGAAGCCCCCACTCCTATATTCATTTTTTTATTGACACTGATGTTGAGTGGGCTTTGATTGAGGATAATTACCCTATCCACCCCCCAGTGGGGAGGAAACACTGAAACAAATAAATTGCTTGGGGCGAGCACAAGCTCATACCTAAGGGGCTACTCCCTTTTTCCATGGTTGGATCCCTGCTTGGGGATCACGCCCCTTTCCAACGATACCTCCTACAAGAGAATCAGTGCTCGGGGGGCTGAGATATGTGAGATATGCCACTGAGCACTGATTCAATGAAAGCAAAATGAGCCCATCGGCTTGTATTACTTTTACCTTTACTGTAGTGATGTAAGCGTACCCTGTGCACCGATCGTCATTACAGTAAAAAAAGCAAAACACTCAGACTTCTTGAGAAGCTCTTCCTGAGCAGCCTGAGTACAAAATAACATAAAGGGCTACCTCTGGTGCCAATGGTCGACAAAAGCACTCAGAAGGTAGTGCAGGTGTCGGCCATTGGCCGACACCCGCACTTAAGGGGTTTATAATTAAAATATATGTATTTGTATGTTTATATATATATATATATGAACAACAGCAACCAACTCCCACCGAGGCATCCATGGAAGAAGACACGGACTCGAGGTAGTCAGGATACGGCATCAGTTTTATTAGATCAGGTCACCCTCAATCTCAAAAATAACAGAGAGATGCGTTTCGGCTTACTAGAATCCTTTTATATATATATTAAAGCTCCAAGTTTGCCCCCCTAGGCATAGACGCACTCTACATCAGGTAGCAGTAAGCCATTTATTGGTAAAGAACAGCACCGGCATACCAAATCGTAATTACAGCTTCTTGTCGTTGAATTGCCTGACGCGTTTCAGTGCCCATAGCACTTTCCCCAGAAGCTCGACAATCTTGCAGGCACAGCTGAACCACCACCATTAAGTACACAATTCCCGCCCTAAGATGGGCTGCTCCGTTGAGCAACGTGGCCTTATGGGTTATGTAGTCCGCAAATAAAATCCCAAATGGGCGCCTTAATTACATGCTGATGAAGAGGTTTAAAGCTCTTAAATGGGCCTCAGCATGCCGATCTGTTCATTAATCCATGTCCGATGTCCCACACAGCGGCTCCAAGTGAGTCTCAGCGACGCTGTGTGCGTGTGCTTTGTGCAGCCTGAGACCTTCGTGAGGATTGCCCTGTTATTGTGCACACCCGGAGTCCAAGTGAGTCTCAGCGACGCTGTGTGCATGTGCTTTGTGCAGCCTGAGACCTTCGTGAGGATTGCCTTGTTATCGTGCACCCGGAGTTCAAGTGAGTCTCAGCGATGCTGTGTGCGTGTGCTTCGTGCAGCCTGAGACCTTTGTGAGGAGTGCCCTGTGATCATGCACCCGAAGCTCAAGTGAGTCTCAGCGACCCTGTGTGCGTGTGCCCTGTTGCAGCCTGAGATCTTCGTAGCCTCAGCGGCCCGGACCGGCAGCCCCGGAGGAGCCGAGCCGCCGGCCCAAGCCCGCCGTTGCCAGAGCGGGACCTCGAACCAACCTTGTCGAGGGAGGGCCCGAGTCCCACTGCCCGGAATTCACAAAGATTGCATCGGAGGCCCAAGTCGCAGGAAGAGGAGAGGAGAGCGAGGTCGCACCCCCCCAGGTAACGTGTGTCGACGCCTGGGGCGGGGTGCGGGCTCAGAGGGAGACGCTCTCGGCCTCTCCCATTCCTGCAGTGCTAGCCTCTGCTTTCGCTCGTATCGCGGCCCGTACTTGCCAATGGAGTGGCAGTACCGGGGCCGGAGCTGCACTTTTTGTTTACACCATACCCGTGTGGGGGCAACTGTTGACAGAGGCTGACTGCGAGTCAGTACGAGTGGCGGAGAGACCGCCTGAGGCACCATGATCGGTGCTGGAGTGTATTACGCATTGCATTGTTTCTGCATCACGAACTACCTGATTAGTGTATTACGCATTGCATTGTTTCTGCATAACGAACTACCTGATTAGTGTATTACGCATTGCATTGTTTCTGCATAACGAACTACCTGATTGTCGTATTATGCATTGCATTATTTCTGCATAACGAACTACCTGATTGTCGTATTACGCATTGCATTGTTTCTGCATAACGAACTACATGATTAGTGTATTACGCATTGCATTATTTCTGCATAACGAAATACCTGATTGTTGCTTTACGCATTGCATTATTTTTACATTGCAAAGTGCCTGATGCTAGCATTGCGAACTGCATAGCTTTGCATTAGGACTGCAGTGGAACGTTTAGAAGTGCTCATTAATATCGCCAAAACTTACAAGGGCTGGCTGACCTAACAACCGGCTAGGAAGAATATTACAAATACGCATATGTTGGATTTATATCGTGTGGTCTTATCATATATCTTTTTATATAAATTTATACTCGTTTTTATGAAACTCGTGTTGAGTCCATTTGTGGTGTCATCATTGGGTTGCTGTGAGCGTGGTTGCAAATACTTTACACATTTTCCTTGAAGATAAGCCTGGCTGCTCGTGCCAAGCTACCAAGGGGGTGAGCGGGGGCTATCTGAGAAAGTGTCCTTCCTTTCCCTGACGTGAGAGCGAGGGTCCCTATTTGGCCTAAGGTACCTACCTACCTCAGCCAACCATGGATCCCGGGTCTAACATTTGTGGTCAGCGGTTGGGATTTGAACGTGTATTTGCAAATTCACTCACAGTAATTGGTGTACATCACAAGTTTAGCGCAGACCACGACGCAACCACATATTGTGTTTTTGATTTGTTGGTTCTATTTTTGAGCGACCTTTAAGGCACACATCATGTCTCAGAGGAGTCAAGTAGCCAGTGAGGCTGCAGAATTAGATTTCGACATTGAGGCATTGCTTACCTACAAAGTTGATCAATTGAGGCAATTCTGCAGCGCTTTGGGGTGTCCCATGAAAAGTAGCGCCAAGAAGGAGGAACTGCAAATGGCCTTGAGGGCCTGGTGGGAAGCCAAAGGGGCTCAGGAGAAGGGTGATGTTGAGGTGAATGAGGATGACCCAGGGAATGGATTTGGTCCACAGGATTTGCCAGTGGAGGGACCAGCCTTAGGGGCTGGTAGTAGCCATTCAGGGAGGAGTTTTTCACCAGAGGAGCTGGAGGAAAACCACAGGGTCAGAGAGCATGAGTTGGAGGTTTTAAAACTTAAAGCTCAAGCAGAAGAGAAGAAGCTGCTCATTGAAAATGAAAAGCGAGCAGAGGGGAGCGGGAACGCTCTCGCCTTGGAAGAGAAAAAGATTCTCTTAGCTCATGAGTTAAGCATGAGGGAACTGGACATTAAGGTTAAACAGGCAGAGTCCAGTTTGAATGGTGGCAGCGTACGGCCAGTGCCAAGTGTGGATGAGTACAAGCGTGCACTGGATGATTGGGTGTTGGTGAGCATGGCGAATGATTTGAAGGGGTTGCTCAACTCTGCCCCTAGGGAGCCTAGGCTCAGTAATTGTTTTCCAGGATTGCGCCAACCCGTGTTAGGGTGCGAGCTCTTTGATTCCCGGGAGCTGGCACAAGAGCCGCCGGACCCCTGGTCATGGGTCCAAGGGTCTGAAAAGGCCTTAGAGAGGGAAGAGAGGCGAAGTAGAACCGTTAGGTCCCAGAGTAATGGGGGGGCATGCGGGCTAGCGCCCTGTCTCAAAAGAGAGGGAGGGAGTGTGAGCAGCATCCCCAGGGGTTCACCACCCCACCCTGGAGACTGGAGGGTTCCTTAGAGGAGCACCTGGTTGAAGGCCTAGCGCCTACTTGCCAGCTGTGTGAGGAAGAACACCTAGCGTCAGGAGGGCGTGGGGCGTCTGTAACCAGAGCTCCCGTGGTCCTGAAGTTTGTGGGTGCCATTCCTAAATGGCAGGCACATAAATCTAAATGGAAGGTTAAGGGAGGAAGGTGTCCCCCCGTGGGAAAACCCATGGGACCGTGTCCAGCCAGTAGGGCTAGGTCCCCTAGGAGTGACCAGGGTAAACCCACTTCTAACCTGGAGGACAGGATAACTGGGAACTGTATCCTGACTGATGGGTCTTCCAGGGGTACCGCTCTAGGTGGGGGTTGGCAAGGGACCAGCACCCCTAGAGAGGCCCCAACTGCCAGGAAGTACCCATGGAGCGGCATAGTTGGCCCAGGGAGTAGTGACCAAGAGAATACCCTGGGGTCAGGAAGGCATAGAACAAGAGGGTGTCCCTGCGGTAGCGGGCCTGCGTCCGTGTTCTATCGCCCCAAGCAGGGAAGTCCATCAAGGTAGTTGATTGGTCTACCCTGGCTTTTGGCTGGGAGGGGGTTGTGTTGGACTTGGCCCTTTTTGGCTAACGTTCCCTAAACTTTTTGCTTTCCCCCTAGACCTTTTTTCTGACATGATGTTGCCAACTTAGATGCTTTGGACACTTTGCCACTGCTAATCAGTGTCAAAGTGAAAGTGCTCCCTGTATAAAGTGTAATGGTAATTGGTTGTCCATGATTGGTATGTTTGCCTTACTCCTAAAGTCCCTAGTAAAGTGCACTATGTGTGCCAGGGCTGGTAATGCAAATGCTACTAGTGGGCCTGCAGCACGAATTGTGCCACTCACACAAGTAGCCTTAAGGAGGGAACTCAGGTCTGCCACTGCAGTGCATGCGCGCAGTTTGTTAAACTGCCATGTTGTTCTGACAAGTGCACCCACTTGCCAGACCTTACCCTTCAATTTCTATGCACATCAGACACCCCTATGGTAGGTCCCAGGTACCCCCTGGGCAGGGTTCAGTGCATGTGAAAGGTAGGACATGTACTAAGGTGTGTACCATGTCCTGACAGTGAAATAATCTCCATTTCGTTTTTGAATGTGGAAAGGCCATCTTGCCCATAGGATAAAATGGGGAGTCTGTGTAATATGTTTTCCAGCCTATCTTCCCAAAGGCTTGAGATGGAGAGGTGAAGTTTAGTGTGCCTGAACACACAATGTAATAACACATCTTTTTATGAAGGTCGTTTTTGCATTGTGTGTTTAGAAGCCACTCTTTTAGAAGTGGCTGGGTTTTTGTGCTCTAACATTTCTGTGTGTCTCTGCCTGGTTGTGGATTGACTGTCTGGATTTGAAAGTGATAGGATCTGGGGAATGTCTTGACCCAGGGGAGGAGGTGAGAAAGCAACAGGCTGACCTGCATCTGGAGTGTAGGGGGGAGGCGTAGCCCCTAGAGGTGAAGAGGCCTGGGCCGCAGCCATAAACCAATGGCTCCGTCCCCTGCTGAGTGATTGAGGATCCAGACCCCCACTATCAAAGGAATAAGGTGTCACTGGCAGGGATGCACCCAGAACTGGTTTGAACAGGGGTCAGTGCCCCACTGAACACAAAGACTTCAAAGATATTTAGGGGTATAACTATGAGAGCTGAAGACCCTGAACTTTGGAGAAATGGATTGATCAAGATTGAACAAGACTGAAGCTACTTCGTGGTCAAGAGGAACCTTTGCCAAGGAAGAAACAGCTGAAGAGACTGAAGGAAAGGACTGACCCTTGCTGTGTGTTCTGGGGCTGGCCTGCAGTTTGCTGCTTTAACCAAGGAGAGGCTAAAGGAACTTTGCTGTGTGCTGTGTCTCCCTGCTTGAAAGGACTTTGCTGTGTGCTGGGTCCGGAAGTAACTTATCCCCAAGGGCCCGAGGTGAGCTGGCTCCCTGTTGCGGAAACTCAGGAACATAAAAGTTTCCAGGAGAGTCTCAGCGACGCTGTGTGCGTGTGCTTTTTGTAGCCTGAGACCCTCGTGAGGATTGCCCTGTGATCGTGTGCACCGGAGTCCAAGTGAGTCTCAGCGACGCTGTGTGTGTGTGCTTTGTGCAGCCTGAGACCTTTGTGAGGATTGCCCTGTGATCGTGCACCCGAAGCTCAAGTGAGTCTCAGCGACGCTGTGTGCGTGTGCCCTGTTGCAGCCTGAGATCTTCGTAGCCACAGCGGCCCGGACTGGCAGCCCCGGAGGAGCCGAGCCGCCGGCCCGAGCCCGCCGTTGCCAGAGCGGGACCTCGAACCAACCTCGTCGAGGGAGGGCCCGAGTCCCACTGCCTGGAATTCACAAAGATTGCATCGGAGGCCCAAGTCGCGGGAAGAGGAGAGGAGAGGAGAGCGAGGTCGCACCCCCCCCGGTAACGTGTGTCGACGCCTGGGGCGAGGTGCAGGCTCGGAGGGAGATGCTCTCGGCCTCTCCCATTCCTGCAGTGCGAGCCTCTGCTTCGGTTCGTATCGCGGCCCGTACTTGCCAACGGAGTGGCAGTACCGGGGGCGGAGTGCGGAGCTGCTTTTTTTGTTTACACCATACCCGTGTGGGGGCAACTGTTGACAGAGGCTGACTGCGAGTCAGTACGAGTGGCGGAGAGACCGCCTGAGGCACCGTGATCGGTCCGGGAATGTATTACGCATTGCATTGTTTCTGCATCACGAACTACCTGATTAGTGTATTACGCATTGCATTGTTTCTGCATAACGAACTACCTGATTAGTGTATTACGCATTGCATTGTTTCTGCATAACGAATTACCTGATTGTCGTATTACGCATTGCATTATTTCTGCATAACGAACTACATGATTAGTGTGTTACGCATTGCATTATTTCTGCATAATGAAATACCTGATTGTTGCGTTACGCATTGCATTCTTTTTACATTGCAAAGTACCTGATGCTAGCAATACGAACTGCATAGCATTACATTAGGACTGCAGTGGAACGTTTAGAAGTGCTCATTATTATCGCCAGAACTTACAAGGGCTGGCTGGCCTAACACCCGGCCAGGAAGAATATTACAAATACGCATATGTTGGATTTATATCGTGTGGTCTTTTCGTATATCTTTTTATATAAATTTATACTCGTTTTTATGAAACTCGTGTGGAATCCATTTGTGGTGTCATCATTGGGTTGCTGTGAGCGTGGTTGCAAATACTTTACACATTTTCCTTGAAGATAAGCCTGGCTGCTCGTGCCAAGCTACCAAGGGGGTGAGCGGGGGCTATCTGAGAAGGTGTCCTTCCTTTCCCTGACGTGAGAGCGAGGGTCCCTATTTGGCCTAAGGTACCTACCTCAGCCAACCCGGGATCCCGGGTCTAACAGTAGGCTAGAGGACAAACTCAAATATTACAAAGAGAACAACATGACAAATTGATGGGGGAGTTCAAAAATTTAAGGCGACTTCTAGGGCAGTGGAAGAGGATAATTTGACTGCTATTGAGTTGTCAATAAGTGTAGGGAAGTCATCCTTTTTGCCATGATCACCCCCATTTTTTGACTGATGCTGGTAGTTACTGACTCTGAATGTGCCCTGTGCTCTGCTAACCACGGCCAGGGCCAGTGGTCTGTCCTCTAAAGGTATACGGCAATTGGTATAATTCTAATTGGCCAAGACAACCTACCTGTAAGTCCCTAGTATATGGTTGGGCATGTAGGTTTAGCGACCCCAGTGGACTTAATGCACTTAAGTGTGCACTGCTGTGGTGTCTGGTGTCATTTTTAAGCCAGACCTGCCTTTCAGTCTGGGTTTAAAATAAAACAATTTCCAAATTCGACTTCGGAATTAACAGTACTTTCAAAATTCAAAACTACCTTTTTATTACATTTAAGTCACCCCAAAGGTCTGCCCTACGTGCCACAAGGTTAGGGTGCATTGTTATAGAAATTAGGGACAATATAAAATATGTTTTATATGCCCTGGTAAAGAAAATCAGCCAAAGTCGTTTTTCCCTATTGTAGTGCTGCTAGCCCCATAGGCTCACATGGGAAGGCTTTATTAGGCTTAATAAAGTCTAACTTTTGATTGGAGCTAGCTAGACATATCACTCAAAGTATCAAAATAATGGTTGCAATAAATCCAACAACTTGCCAAGGTCAGATTTCTTTTCACTATTACAGAAAAGTAGTTTTAGAACTTCACATCCTGTACAGATGGATTCTGAGAAATGCAATGTTGTCACTTCTTGTGGGGATGGATGATGGGGTATGGAGACCCCTTGCCTCCCGCCTTCTTTTAAAGATGAGTTTGGCAGAAAAATAGTGATGTCACTGTTTCTGGAGAAAGATGATGGGAAATGAAGTCTGCTTACCAGGGACGTGTAGCATAGGACATTGGCTATCTCCACAGGTGGCAAATTATAAGACTTGTCAATATATTCTTCCTGCCTCCTGAAGTGGCCATTCAGTGGTCAAAAAGTGGCTTTAGTGCATTGAAAGAAGAATATATGGTAATAACAATGACATCTCCAATGCCCACCCATATTGATTTTGAAATCTTAACCTTTAAACCTTTAGGGGCAGATTTACAAGCCCCTTGCCACACTTTTGCACTGCCGTTGCATCACTTTTGTGACACAGCGGTGGCGCAAAACATACGGCCAATTTACAATGTGACGCATCTAGGGAGATGCGTTACGTTGTAAAGCCCTGCGTCACATTATACCTGCGTCAGGTATAATATATGCAGGGTGGGCGTTCCCACGCAAAAAGCCATGTAGTACTGACGCAGTGAAATCTACAAGATTTCACTGCGTCACTCCACTCCTTCACTGCGTCAAAATCCCTACGCCTGCTCAGACCAGGCGTAAGGAATGACGCAGGGCTTTTTGAATGGGACTCACCCATCTGTTGTGGCGCATTGTTGGAGTTGGGTCACTTTCGTGAGCAACTCCAGCAATGCGTCACTTTTGTGCCAACTGTATTGTAAATACAGCACATCCATGGTGGCGCAAGGACATTCGGCACTGACGCAAGGAAACTGACGCATCAATGCAGATGCGTCAGTTCCTTGTAAATCTGCCCCTTAGTCTCTTTCAGCTGATGGCCCTGTGGAAGATAGGTCATAAAATTAAAACGAGGCTCAAATAATCTGAAGCCAGGCTTGCTCTAACACTATATAGAGGCAGGGAACTGACAGGTTGACAGGACGGGAGCATGTTTGATTACGGTGGTGCTCCACTTCCACCAAGTTTTAAATGACCACATATGTCGTTCTTGTGTTCTTCGGGACCCGATTCACAGAACTAACTTAAGACAAAATCCTAAACTTACTACCATTTTGGTATTCACAGAAGGCACTTACTCATTTTGGTATTCACAGAAGGCACTTACTCATTTTGGTATTCACAGAAGGCACTTACTCATCAATGAGTAAGTGCCTTCTATGAATACCAAAATGAGTAACTTACTCATTTTGAGTAACTTACTCATTTTGCGTAACTTACTCATTTTGGTATTCACAGAAGGCACTTACTCATTGATGAGTAAGTGCCTTCTGTGAATACCAAAATGAGTAAGTGCCTTCTGTGAATACCAAAATGGTAGTAAGTTTAGGATCTTGTCTTAAGTTAGTTCTGTGAATCGGGCCCAATATGTAGAGACTCTTGTTTATATTTTGAGCTGCTGTGAAGACATGGAGGAATTAAGTAGTAAATAAATATTTGAGACCTTGCCTTTCTGAGTTTCTGAGTATTGGAGGGATTAAATTGACACTTTTTTATGAATTCTAAGCATCGATATATTTGGAAATCTGTGATGTTCTTAGGTAAATTTAAGAAGGTGTAAATTCGAACAATATTTTGCACAACAGATTATATGATTGATTTTAAACTTAAAAGTATTCACTTCTACTTATAAATTTTACCCAGCTCTACCTCGCACAATCAATCAACAGGAGAAAGGATATCCAAATAATCATTTTCTGAAAGTTAATGCCTAATAATATGAGTTAGCAGCATCTATGAATGAGGAACAGGTGATTATACAGTAAATTTTGACAAAGTGACTATCAGAGGGCTCAAAATAATGAATATTTATTTTAAAAACTAACAGTTGCAGGTTAAAAGGCATCGGAATTGAGCCACAGGAAATTGCAATGTATGCAATGTATGTAAGTGATTTACATAATGTGAGGGAGAGTATAATCTCTCTTTTAAGGCCTGTAAAATATTATTTTATTAAAAAAACTTTCTTATCTTGTAAAGTGCCAATAAAAACTACATTTTGTTACCGCTTTCTTATAATACTTTAGTGCAAACGAGTATTGTGATGATGTCCCTGCCCCCTTCACTACAACCTCACCCTTGAGATGAGCAGCCCTTCTATGAAGAAAAAAATGACATCTGAAGCAAAAGACAGGCTCCACCTAGAGGCTCTGCGAACACTGCTGCAGCCTTAAGCACCAAAGAGGGTCTGTAGGGCAAGGAACACATCTAGGTGCTACAGAGGAAGGCAGGAGGGCGCATGGAGAGGTCACTTGGGGCAGAGCAGACATCTCGGGTCTCCTAGGACTAAATGGAGAGGGCAGGGAGGCCATGCATGGTGGACAATTCCCCTTGGTGACACCGAGGAAGGCGGGACCTGGCAGTGAAGCTGCATTCAGCGGGTTCAATTAATCAATCAATCAGCATTTGTAAAGCGCAGCTCTGCCACCTCTAGGGGTATCTGGACGCTTTGTCTCTGTCAAAGAGCCAGGTCTTGAGTCTCTTTCTGAAGTCTGCCAGCGAGGGGGCCGTACGGAACTGGAAGGGGAGGGTGTTCCATGTCTTGGTTGCAATGTAGGAGAAGGAGCAACCACCGCTGCGGGTGCTGCGGATGCGGGTGTGTAGGCCAGGGCGAGTGAAGAGGAACGTATGTGTCTAGCAGGTTGGTGGAAGTTCAGGTAGATTTTCCATCCCAGGGTTTCATTGCTACAAAAGAATGTAATGAATGTCTGGGCCAACAAACCACATGGTAAAACGTACTCCTCCGGGTAAGTATACTGCAAGTCAGCTTGGAGTTCAGTGTCCTTATAAAGCCACTCGGCCTTTGGACTCAAGCCTCTATATTGTCACGGGACCCCTTCATGAGTTACAGTATTCTTATAATACATTATAATACATTACATATTATATAGGGGATATATATTTGTTAGTAGCTACAAAGAAAAAGGAGCACTGACTTCTTCTTTTGAAGATGTTTTAGCAAAAATGAGGTTTAACAAGAAAGTATCACTAGGGTAAAAGCAGTGCAGTGGCAAACAGGGGCCAAAAGGGGGCAGGCAGGCAGGGATACAGTATGAGGGGATGCGTCATTCTATAATTCTATAGGCAGAGAAGGGAACAAAATTTAATAGCTCAAACACTGATTGTGGAGCAATGAGATGCCACATGAAGAGATACATTCTCAGCCCTTTGCTGAAGTGGATGCAGAATGGGGCCTGACAGAAGGAAAAAAAAAGAAACAAACAAACAAAGAAAGAAAGAAAAAAGAAAGAAAGCAACAAAGAAAGAAGGAAAGTAAGAAAGAAAGAAAAAGAAAGACAGAAAGAGAAAAAGAAAGAAAGACAAAAGAGCGATAGGTAGGGTTGCAAAAATAGAGAGAGCAAGAGAGAGCACACTGATTAGTTAAATTCAGCATTTGTGTCAGCTGATGTGAAATTTGCAGCAGTCAAATAAACAAAGGTCACTCCTAAAGAAACTTACAACAGAATTAGCAGGAGATCTAATAAAGATGGTATGTGCACTGTGCTCACATCAAAAGTGTCCTGCTATCACATCAGGCTCTTAACACAAAGGCAACACTAAAGTAATAATAAAGTAAAAACAAAAAAACTGGCACTGAAGGGACCTACCTTGTGTGCAGATGTTCTGGATGTGCTTCTTCAAAAAGAGGAAAATGCAGTCACTCAAAGTGAGGTTAACCAGCGGCTTAAGTAGACTGACCCATTGCCCCATGCTCTATGCTGCAGTGGACAGAAGCAAAATATGACTGACACAAGAGACAAATAGATGAAGAGAGGTGGCTGAAAGCCCCCTTTAAGTAAGTATATTATACATAAAATGTTTGTAAAATCAAAAGATCTTGATTAATGCCAGAACTAAAAGCAAAGCAGCAGATGCTGCATTCAGATGAGTGGGAATGAGAAACCTTCAGGCAAGTCATATCAGTTGTTTTAAATATGTTCCTACTGCCTCTCTGGGCGGCCGTCTAGTGGTCAAAGGGAGCCTTTTGAACCTCAAATGAAGGACCTGTGCTAATATCAGTGACAACTTCAGTGCCCACCACAATAATTTTGACATATTAACACATACCGCTTACTAATAATTCACACGCCAGACCTATTTTATCTACTGAATTTGCAGCACTTGGTTATTTCATAAGTGTAATTGCTGCCAATCAGCTTATTTTTCCTGATTTGACGTTTTAATGTAGGAAAACATTTTCTAAGGTATTCAAGGTAAACATATCACACTCTATTAAAGCTTTTTTTGCTTCACACTTGGATGCCTTTGCATTCATATTGTAATTAATTTCCTTTCATTGGTTTAGTCTTTTAGCTCCATCTGGGGCCTTTGCAATTCTTAAATATTCCAGCTATTAAAAATAGAAAATCGTACATGCTGTTTAATGTAGTACAGTCACGTGGTACACTAAAGAGAATTTAACATCATTTTCTCTTCATATTTCCTTGGAGACACAGGAACCGGACATGTTCGTTTACAATACCCTTGGGTGGTTTTTGCAAAAACCGTAACCAGGTCATTTCTTCTTAAGATACCTTTATCGTCTTGCTAGTATCTATTCTATGTCTGAAATCAAGCATTCTTGCTGTAAAATATACGTCAGGATTTCATCAAGTATCACATGGGTTGCACGAGCAAGCCAATGAAAAAGCCGTAGCAAGCTAATTAGGGAACAACCCTATTTAGAGCACAAGGACCCAAAGGGGTCCACCCCAAAATATAAATGATATATGCAATACGAAGATGTGGTGTCTTCAGGACATACTTCCCAGAACTGTGCAACCAATTTTGGGGTCAGCCCCCTTGGGGATTTTTCCTAAAATATATCAAGGAGACTTGTGAATTAGCTGTCAAGTGCTTAGATGCTTTCCACCATTAGGATTCCATTGTGGTTCACTTGTACCCTTTGGCCTCCATCATTTCAGGGCCAGGTTAGGGCCACATTTATTGTTTGACAGACAGGGTACTTTGTTGCAACAGCTGGGTTTGTTCCTGAAGCGTTGGTTGGTATTTTGGTAATCACTTAGGTATGTTGCATATCTTCCTCATCTGTTCACTCCCCAAAAATATTTTTGCCATATCTGTCTGTCCTGTGTTTGCTGCACTGATTCATTGTGTGGTATGGATTGCTTTTTTGCTGGTGGATGTGCAATAAACACAATTGACGAAAATTGGCATTTTTCTCACCTTTTTTGTATTTTTGCATCTTTCAGTATTGCCGATGTAGGTGCAAATAGGTGTGATTTCCTATTTCTTCAATTGTTCGAATGACCTTAAAGTTAGGATATGCTAACGAAAATTTAGCAAGGAAACTTGACTCACCCTTCAGATTCTATTAGAGTACTGTTCAATCACCTTCTCCTTGAATGTTTGCTCATTGTGGTAATCTGCAATTGGTTTGTATTTGTTTCAAACCTCAAGTTTGTTAATTTTGGTGATATTGTTTTTTGTAAACTGTATAGTTTGGCAATTTACATTTTATGCTGCATTGTGCACATACAATGTATTGTTAGGTAAGGAAACAAAAACGAGGTGATTGGCTGTTTAGTAAGCCTGGGCGTAGTTCGCGAAGTAGCGATACGCAAAGTGCAGTTCGCACTACGCGAGCTACGCGTAGCACTACGCGAACTGCGTAGTGCACTGTTCGCAATGATTGCACAGTGCCGGATGCTTGTCCGCACTGTGCAATCATTGAAAACGGCATCTTGCACAGTGCGAGCTGTCTTTTACTGCCGCTCGAGTAGATTTTTACTCGAGGCTGCAGCTTCTCAACGCGGACTGGTAGTTTCTCATCGCGGCGGTCGCGAGCATACGCGACCACTCGCAATGAGAAACCTGACCTCCCCGCGTTGAGAATCTCGCCGGGAGGTTTTTTTTCCACGCTCGCGATCGGCAACTTGATGTTGATGATCGCGAACGAGGAAAAAGTCTCGCCGGGATGTCATTTTGCTTGCTCGCGGTCGCCAACTTAACGTTGAGGACCGCGAGCAAGCAAAAAATGACCGCTGCACTACGCTACGCTACGCGTGTTTGCACTGTGCTACGTGCAATTCGCGTTGTGCGAGTAGCGCAAACTTCGCAAACTACGCGAGCGTAGTGCTTTGCCCAGGGTTACTGTTTAGTAAATTACTACGCATGCAAGAAAGCACTTACACTGAAATGTGCGAAGGACCCCTGTTCGTCACTATCAGTTTTTTATCTCTCATCCATGCTTTCCATACAATCTTTTTTGCAACTTTTTTCCAAGCATTGGATACTCCAATATGGCAGGCTTTAATGTTATTAACAACATTTGTGCATGCAAACCATGTAAACAGCATTTGTGAATGCCTATATTTACATGTTTTGGCACATTAAAACTAGACATTTGTTTTGCCAATGCTTGTCATTTAGTGAAAGCTGTACACCCATTCCAGGTACACTTATTAGCAAAACATTTTCAATTACAACATGATTTTGTTCTGCTAACAAACAACTGAAAGATTTTATTGGTGATCCATTCAGGAAATATGTGTCTATATCCATCTGTCAGTAAGATGAAGATGACTAAATGTAATATTATTGCCTCAGTACATACAGTAATACATTTATAAAGTGGAATATTGTATGTAAATATCTGCCAAGTGGTCAGAATATGTGGTTTTAATAGAAATTTGGGCCAGGGCTTAAGTGCTGCATTTAATGACGTAGTTAAGAAATGTATTAAAATAAAATCGGAATTCTAACACGTTGATATAACAAATAGGACAAATAACATAATCTCATTAAGAAGTGACACAGAGTAAGCCAACCAAATTCATATCCCGATTGATCCAGGATTTTCTGGGCCCACTTGCTTACCACTGGTCCTCCAATAGACCTTTTTCTCCACCTGAGATGCGATGGGAGTTAGCATTGACATCAATCACAATTTAATTAACAGTGCAAGCCTTCTGGCTACCCAATGAAGACCGGAAATCGGTAGCTTGGGTTAAGAAGATTTATTACAAATTAATAATCAAATTCAAATACACTACTCGCAGCTCCATGTTGTAAAGGTACAGAATAGCAACTGGGATTCTTAGACGCCTGAAGAAAATTAGGAAAATTAGTGTTAAAGAAACAAGAAATTAGCATCAAAATCTGGTGCTCAGAAAATAATCTAAGGCCCTCTCCAATATGTTAGTAATCTAGAATTTCAAAGTCCAGAGGATGGTTTGGTAAATAAACCGTTGCAAATCAAGGAAGTTCCAAGAAGGAAGTCAGTTCAGGACAAAAATAAATCAAGTGGGGAAGTGTTAGCATCTCAGAAGCTCGGTCAAGAGTCTTCTATGGGTCAAGTGTTAGCCTGAGCCACACTTAAGCAAGAATCAAAAAGGAAGCATTGAGGTATGAAGCTTCTCAAAGTCCATTCAGATAGTACGGACTCATGGAAGGTGTCTGCAAGGAATAGACAAATCTGCTGGGTATAAGGCGGAAAGTGATCCGCAAAGCATCTGTGAAGCATCTGTTTAAACTTTCAGGGGGAACGATATATTATAAAGTGCAAAGTCCACTAAGCAACACCTCCTTGATCACACCATCAGGGGTCCATTGTCCTCATCAAATTCCCAATGCAGCTCAACTATATAACCATTTTTGACTCGGCTAGCAAATATATTGTTGAACACATGTTCGTGGGACCAGGCCATTTTCTGTAAGTTTCCTGATGGCATATCCCTACAGTGGTCCCATCACTGCGTCACCAAAGGCAATCCCATGTTTCCCTGCACTATCTTTGTGTTGAATACTTCCAAACAGTTACCGTGCCTACATTTTCTGTAAGAAAGTGAGTGCTAGTTGAGGAGAGTGAGAACTCATCTCAAATAATAATCACAATCCTTGTCAGGGTGGACCCCTAAAGTCACTAAATTAACCTGTACTTAACCATGTAGTAGCTTGAGATAGTGCCTGTGTGTACATGGTATCGCCTAGCGAAGTCTCAAGTGCTAAAAAACCAAGGAAGGGCAGGCTGACATATCAACCTGTATCTACTTGTCTGGTCTCATCAGGACCTGTGTCACCCAACTAATGTACCTGTGGCCTATATGGGTTGAAATGTCAACACCCCGCCCCTTAGTTGTTTGGTACTCCAAACTTCTCTAGGAGATATTGCATACACAAAGGTACTATCTCAATCCACACTTGTTTTTGAATCAATTTTTAATCTTGGGACTTGTTCAGTGCCTTGCTATGTGCTTTTGTGTATTTGGTTCACTGACTGAACACTGCGTCGTCTGCACTATTAGTGTATTGTACACATTTTATCCTGTTCGTTTGAAGCAAACATATTATTTTGTGTTTACATAAGAGAAAATGTGTCCTGTTCTTTAGTTGACAGTATTAAGTACCAAATGACTAGTTGAATTGCATAAATGTCGTAAATGAAGAGAGAGACTTCTTTGTAGCGGAAGGAAGTATATTTATTATAGGAGACAGCGCGGACACCTGACCGCAGGAGCCAGGGAAAAACCGCCCGCTTCCAACTGCCACACAATCGAGCGGCGGCACGGAGACATAGAACCTAGCTACGTCCCATGCCGTGAGCCCGGCAGCCAGAGGCAAGCAATGCACGCGCCGATATAAGTATAACATATCTCCTTCCCTTTAAGGAAACAATGCAAAACATAACAAGAAATAATAAGCAAATAAAAACAATACAAAGAAAAACTATAATTAGCTACATACAATTCGAAAGTAGTTAAGTGGTACAACAATATGATAAGTGAACAGTATTATAATAATACAACTCCCCACTCCCTTCTTTAACAGCTTCATCACAAACAAAGTCTTTTAGATACTCAGGCGTCTTGCGTACCCTCACAACTCTTCCCTCAGGAGCACAAACCTTAGCAAAGGAAGTGACAGACCCATCACTGACTTTAGGCCCACCCACAACCTCAGAGGGTAAGAAATTCTGCAAAGGCTTAGTTTGTTTCTGGTACAAAGCCACCCTCCTAAGGTTCCAAGTTTGCCCATTGTGCAATTTGACCCAACACCCACCTGTCGACTTTACCTGAAATGGACCCCTAAATTTGTTGAAGCCTTTATTAACACCACCAGGTTTGACCTTCACCAAGTCACCAGGTTGAATATTTCTAGCAGACCGCACCTTGATGTCGCAGGATGAGGTTGCGAGAGAACTAGTCTCATTCTTGAGTAACCAAGTTGGAACTTGGTCAGAAGTGATAGAGAGGTATTGACAAATGAGTTCCATGGGGCAAATGTGTGGTTATATAATGTTGACCACAATTCTTGTGGGCAGATAGGGTTGTCCATGTTTTGATTACTCATGCAATGCAAGCTAGGGATCCTGGTAAGTGGATGCCGGGGACTTGCTGAGCCCTGGTGAGGAAGAGATGCGTGTTCACATCTCATAGTTGATGTGTAACCCCTCCACTCCATCCCCATTGTAATGGTGTGAAGGCATTTGGGGGCATATTTACAAGGACTTAACGCCGCCGTAGCATCAATTTTTTGACGGCTTTTTTTATCGCCTTATTTACAAGTTCCCGCTAACTGCAGTTAGCAGCACTTTTCCAGCGTAAACGTGAATTTTCAGGATCTCCACTTCTGTTAGTGGGACTTAACGAAAATGAGATGCAAGGTAGGCGTTCCCATGAAAAAACTGCCGCTAACCACACTTCGCGATATTTACAAAGAATACCTTGTATGGTGTAAAACCGAAAAAACTGTCTCTAAGTCCAGTTAGAGGCAGTTTTTTAAGACCAAAAGATAGCTAGTCTTAAAATTGGTGCGAACTCTTGGGCCCACATTTAAGATGTTTGGGTGCTGGACAGCGCTGCAAGGAATATTGCTGCATTGCCCTGCGCCAAAACAAAAGGTCAGGAATGCGCCCTATCAATAAGATAGGGCACATTCCTGGGCCTCATTCATGAAAAGTGTTGCATCGCTGCGATAAAACAGCATTGCAACACTTTTCACTGCGCCCTCCTTGCGACACCATGGATACGCCATATTTACTGTACAGCACTCCATGTCGCAATCAATGACAGATACGTCTGGAATCCTGACATATCTGTTAGCACTAAAGTCACGCATTGTTGCAGTTGTGTCGCAAGCATGGCGCAACTCCAGCAATTCATGGGGCAGGCCTATCCCTCATGGCGGGCGTAAGGTTTTGACGCAGTGGCGTTCTAGAATTGTCACAGTGAAATCTGATAGATTTCACTGCTCCACTTCTACGAGGCTTAGTTGCGTGGGGACGCCCACCCTGCATACATCATACCTGATGCAGATAAAATGTGGCGCAGGGTTTTACAAGGTCACACATATGCCTAGATGTTTCACTTTGTAAATACGGCGCAACGTGGTGCAAAATTAATGCTGCAAGTACTTCAAGAAAATGACACACTGGCGGCTTTAAACTGTCGGAAGGGGCTCATGAATAAGTCCTCTGTCTTTTTCCCCTACATTGACGCACAATGGCTGCCATGCGCCAACGCAGGCACCCTTGTGCCATGGTGTTGTGGAGTTGAATGATGTTGTGCAGGAAGGCACACCTACCTGCACAAAACCTATCAATCAAGGGTATTTCCTCTTTCTCTGTGTGGTGTGTGTTGACGGTGGATTTGAAGGTTGTGTGAGTTTCAGGCGTATTGTTGTGGCTCCATCTCTTCTCAAGACGTCAGCAGATGCGTCTGGACTAGTGGAGGGTGGGAGTGAACCAGTTGGCCTTCTTGGAGTGTTGTTTGCCTGGTCTTTTCTTAAGGGGTGCCAGGGTAACGGCGCAGTTGGAGATCCATCGGTGGAGGTTGCACGCTGCGGTGTTGGCGTCTGTAAGTGTTGGCAGTTGGTGGTGCTGAGGGAGTTGACAAGAAGTTTTTTGGTTAGCTTGATCCAGCTGCAACGGGGGGGCGGTGATGGCAGTGGTGTACAGTGGGTGTGCTGAAGGCGTGATGTATACAATGATGGTCCAGGAGAGTTCGGTAGTGTGGCTGTAGTTGAAGTTCCCGCTGGCGGAGAAGACTGGCTCAAGCGTGTGTCCGGCTATGTGGGTTGGTGCAGTGACTAGCTGCTTGAGTCCGATGTTGGCGAGGTTCCCCAGGAGGGGGTTGGTGTTCTAGTCAGTGGGGTTGTCCAGGTGGAACTTGAGGTCTCTGAGTAGGATGTAGTCAGTGGATGGGAGAGCCTGGGGTGCGATGAGGTCAACAGTGAATGTGGGTTCATGGGCTGGGGGGCTTGTAGACCAGGGTACCGCGGAGGGTGGTGTTGGGGTTGGTCCGGATCTGGAGGTGGAGGTGTTCCATGGTCACCGTTGGGTCATTAGAGTGCATGGTCAGTCGGAGTGTGCTTTTGCATACGATGGCAATGCCTCCTCCTGGATGGTTGGGGTGGTCCTTGCGGGTGATTATGTAGCCGTCGGGGATGGCGATGACGATGTCCGGTCCAGAGCAGAGGTTGGTCCAGGTTTCCGTGAAGAAGGCGATGTCTGAAGAGGTGGCGTTGAGGAGGTCCCAGATTTCTGTGGCGTATTTGTGGAGGGACCGCACGTTGAGGTGGATGCAGTTGAGCCGGTTGGGTGCGCTGTTGGTCGGTTGGGTGGCAAGAGGCGCTGGTGTGCTAATGTGGCAGAAGGTGTGTATGCAGTTTCGGCAGGCGCAGGGTGGAAGGGTATTCTTCGGTGATGCTAGATGGCAGGCGGCGTGGCGTCAAGGGTTGAGGGCGAGGAGGGTGCTGGTGTTGTAGCGGTGGAGTGTCCGAGAGGCAGGGCCCCTGGTGCTGGGCGCGGTACGGAGACGGACACAGATGGGCTTGCCTTCAGCGCACCAGTGGCACGCCCGCTGTGCAGGGCTGCACAGCATCCGCCATTACGTAGTGCTGTGGGGGGGCTGGACAACTGGGAGGCGGGAAACGCAGGAAAGGACACTGGAGGGGGTGCTGATGCGGGGAATCACAGTGGCAACGAGGGAGAGGACACAGAAAAAGGAAATGAAGAAAAGCACAGGATAAACAAAGCCAAACAAAGCAAAGATAAAAAAAAAGCAATGGAGAAGAGCAGAAAAATGGACAGGAACAGCAGAAAAGAGGGATAGGAGGGCAGTCAAGCTGCAGAGCAGTGACGCTCTAACACTGGACCACCTGGGATGAGGCGCAGGCATGAGCCTGCGGGTGGAGGAGGGACTCAATCATGTGACCTCTGGGTCAGAGGAACCAGCAGCAGCAGATGGGTACAGCAGCAACAGCAACCAGACAGCGCAGCGCTGTGGGAAGAGGAAGTCCACTAAGGAATAGTCCCCCATACAACCAAAAGCAAACTAACAGGGGGCAAGGTAAGGCAGCACCACCCAGTTGCCTCTTCTGATCTGACAGTGGCGACTGGATTCTGTGTTCCCCTGTTCCCCAGTGAGTAGCGGTGGATCAAGCTGCATACCCAAGGGCCTGGGCCTGAACCAGCCCCCATGCCCCTGGCACCCACTGCCACCAATGGCCGATCTTGAGCCAGTTAGTGAAGGTCCCCACCAGTCTTGTGCGGTGCCCTCGGTGATGTAGGTCAGCCGCAGCGCAGAGATTCCTCAGGGCATGGTGTGCATCACACACAGGCACTAGGCCTGGGCCCGACTCGACCCCCAGGCCTCCTCAGCTACTCGTCCCACCTTCTCCTCACCTGGAGATTAACACCGGGACTCAATGCGCTGCACTCTCTCCAAATCTGTGACTCAGCCAGCAGGAGCCACAGCCAGGCGGGATTTCACAAGCCTGGGTACAGCAGTCGCCGCCAAGTCTGCTGGGGAACCTCCCGATGCAGGTGATGCAACAGGGCCCCCTTAGGCGTGAAGTTGCGGCACTCCCGCCACACAAGTTTGGCGCAGCTCAGGAGCCTCTCTCTCCACAGTGTCCAGCCAGCGCAACATCTCCCAGCCTGTGATGCAGAGAGGCGCGGGCCACCACTGGTAATCTCCTCCGTGCACCCCGGTGTAGTGGTGGCTCGTGGTACGCGATACAGACCTCCCTACGTTGGTGCGCAGGAGCGTCTCTACCATTCACAGCGCCAAGGGGCACCAGGCGGTCTTCTCACACAGGTCAGCAAAGTGTCTCCATGTGATCTGGCAGACTTCACCACCAGGTAAGGGCGATCGCCAATGCCTCAATGTCTACCGCCACGGCCCAGCAACTCCACAGGACCTCTGCCTCCCACTCCGGGTCACAGACGCAGGCCCAGTGAGGTCTCCGGGCCCCTCAAACTGTCTGCGCTTTCAAGGTTTTGTCTGCCTGGGTTTTGCAAGGAAGGTGCTGTGAAAAGTGATGCATCACTGGTTTTTCCCAGCAATGCACCTCTTTTCGTAAATGCAGCGCTGAATCTGCATTTCCTCTTCCCCTGGGACACTGGCTGGTCATCCTGGCTGTTGGGGAGTTTGGGGGTGTTGTTGATTTGTGCTGCACTTGGCCCTGGCTGCTCCATTCTGCATTCCATTGTTTTTATTTTATTTTTTTCATTAGAGGTGGACTTATAGGCTATTTTTGCCTCTAGAGACAAAAAAAAGTGACGGGCTGACTAATGTGAGGTTTTTTGCCGCTAATTGGCCTTTCGTCACTTTTCTCTCGCTAACGTCAACATTTTTATAGCCTTGACGCTAGTGTTAGTGGCAGTTTTCACTGCGGCTACCTGATATTATTGCCATGTAGCGACGTATTGTAAATACATTGCTAACAGGACGATACTTTTCAGCGATAGGCTTGGTTAAGAAAACTGCGCTAACTAAAGCTAACACTAGTTAGCGGCAGTTCTTTTAAATATACCCCTTAGAGTCTTGTTTATGTAGTTCAGATCTAATATATATTATTTATCATATGATATAATTTAATATATTTAATGCTCTGGATTCAGACCAATGGAGGATAGGGAGAATTCTGATATTAAACAAATGTCCCTCATCCCTTCAAATAAACCCAAGCATGAACTAATAATAAAAGGTATTAATGTACTTGGTAAATTGCAAAACCTAGTTCACAGTGTATGTGGCATGAAACAGACTCAATCTATTGCAAGATGATTGGGAGAAATTGTGAAATGGAAATATCGCTGTACGCGACAGAATGCCGAAGATCTAATAATCATGGTACACCATTGATGCAGCGCTTAATTTGTAAAGGAATAAGAGCTGTGGCCCAAATTTTTGCTCACAACTAGCACTATCGAATGTCAGTGGGCTGAATACTAAGACTGAGTAATCTTGATTCCACCTGATGCCTCTTTAATCCACCACCAGACGCCCCCTGCCTCTTGATCTTACTCTTGCAGGTTCTTTTTCATCCGTGCACTCTCCCCTAGTCACTGATTTTTTGTCTGTCTCTGACTTCCTTTTTTCCCGTTTTGTGTTTTTCTCTCTATTGCTCTGGATCAAAGTCTATTGAGGAAAAATAACTGCAGGTTCCCAGAAATGATTGCTGATGGACCCAACAAGCAGCCACTGGTTCAAATTAAGCACTGATTATGAGAGCAATTTTTATGTTCATGGGCTGCCAGTATCCGCATTTTTTCAACTGATGTGTTTGTAAAACCTAGTTTTCTTTTACTACATGTAAACGCTATTTTCATGATGCTGTCTTTCAAATTACTTATTCAAAGCAAGAGAAACAGTGCTTAAGTCCATTTTTATTTGCTAGGGTTTAATTTAATATTTGCTGCACATTTTTATTCAGTGAAGCCAGCTTCCTTTATTTTTAGACTTCTTTGCAGTAGCTTGGGTCTAGTTACTCTGAAATAATATTGAAAATTATAATCCATGATTATAAAATCAATTACTTAAGGCATAAACTTTATCCCTTGATGAGGCAACATGTGATAACTAATGAAGGAAATGTAATTTGAAATCATTAGTGCTGAAATGAAAAACATCTTCAGGCCACGAGAACTGATAGCTGCATACATTTTCAGATTGATTTACATTCTTTTAATTGAACTGCAGACAAGGTGCGTTTTGCAAAGATTTTCATGAGATTCGTAATTCTTTTGACTTGGGTCTCTCCTGGCTGGCTGTATTTTGAATTCTGTTATGTCTTAAGGGCATGGTTACTTCACAACCTTGACTGACCAATGAATGATGACAAATGTCATGTAGTTGGTGCTCACTATCTTCCTTATTCACCCAATGAAAGTTCTTAACAAACGGAGAAAGAAGATACAGCATTCAATTGCCTGTGAGTCGAAGTCATGCTTAATTATATTGAAGAAATCTGGCTTTCTGCTTTTGTAGCCTTTAAAAATATTCTACCAAAGGAAATCACTGGGCAGGTACCTCTAAACGGAGCCAGAGTGGGTTGTAGTATGAAAAGAAGGCTATCTACCTATATATTAGCATCTAAACGTTTTCACTGACTCATCACTGGCTTACTTTTATTTTTTCTAAAATCCCTTACTTGAACATTGCAAGGAGTGGATGCAAACTGCACACTATGACCATCTTCCCACAGAACATTATTGAAGTAGGGACTTCAAATAAAACTCCATAGGAAACAATGTTAAACAATATTAATTTAATTTAAATAATTGAAAATATAATGTTAAAAAGTATAAACAGAGTGCACATTTAATTATTTAATTATAGAATAGTTTAATGACCTTTTTAATTAAAAAATTAACATAACAATATTTCTTATTAAAGTATAATTACATTAATTTTAGTTAATTATAAACATCACTTTTAATAACTGTTGATGCATAATATTTTTTACTGTAGGTAGGAACTGATTTTTTGATTAAAAATCATATATTTAAATTAATCAAACATTGAGTTCAAAATTAAGTTAATATGGTGTAACATGTTTTATTTGGTTCTGCATTTAAAATAAATATATTAAATTATTTACAATAACATTTAGCATAAAAGTATTATGACTAATTTAGCATAAAGATTAATAAACATTTAATGTTCCCATTATTTTACCATAGGGAGATCTCTACCCTGATGTTCAAGTCTCCCTAGGGTGATGTTTATGGGAAAGTAGAAACATTTATTTAACTCAAAAAAAGTTAAAATATTTTTATTTTAAATATATGTTTTATGTATGTTGTAAATATAAAATGCTACAGCACTATTAAGTTAATTTCAAATTAAATCTTCAATCAATTGAACTATATTATTTTTCTGAACGTTAAATTAAAACATACATTCTCACCCAAAGCAAAAAATTAAATAAAAAATACTATGCATTCACAATTATAAAATGTCATGTATTGAAGTCATTTAGTTAGATTTAAAAACATTTTTTACAGTAATATATGCATTCAAAAAAGGTTGTTAACTAAAGTTTGCTCGGGGTTGTAGTAAGTTGTTACTGTTTAGGTGCAGATTTGGCTGTAGTAAGTTAAGAAGTGCAGTGTGGAAAGAGAAATGGATTTACTCTTTGGTGGGTGGGTGCATGGATCTCCCCAAGCCACTCCCTAGAGTCCTCCCTAACCCTTCTTAACCTTCCTTACTCCTCCCTAATTCCCTCCCGCTTAGTAGTAAGTATGCCCCCTTTTTCAGCCACTCCTCCTGGTTCCACCCACATTTACTACTAAGGGGCTGATTACGATGCAGCCCGTGAAGGCTCCGACCTGTGGTCAGAGCCTTTAGGGGCTGCATCGTAATGGTACGGTCGGTTTCCTTTCTGACCATCTCAAAATGTTGGAGGCGGTCGGAAAGGAAACTGAACGGTCATTCCGGCTGGCTTCCGACGGGCCCAGAGAGCCCGTCCGCCAGTCGGAATCCGGCAAGTAATCTCAAGGGCAGCTCTTTCCTCCCTTGAGATTATGATCACGGTTTCCGACATGGTTTCCATGCCGGTCTGTCCGACATGGAAACCATGTCGGAAAGAATGTTAGGGGGCCCCCAGCAGGGCCCCCTCTGGTGCACGGCCTCCGGTTGGAGGCCGAGTGGGCACTTATGGTGCCCCCCTGTTGATCCCTGCACCTTGTGGCAGGCACCTTGAAGACCTGCCACGGGATACAGGGATGAACAGCACCTCCCATTTCACTATGGGAGCATGCATTACGGCCGGTTTACGGGCATATTGCATGCTCCCATAAAGAAAATAGGAATGCGACCGAATAGTGTTCGGTCGCATCCCAATGGGGCGGTGGGGACCGCCGACCGGCTGTCAGTAGGTCCCATGACCGAGCCGGTGTCGGGCGGAAGTGATTTCGCCCGACATCATAATGAGCCCCTAAGTAGTAAACTTAAATGTGTGAGGATCTCTCCATAGAAAACATAGGTGAGATTAAGATGAAGATTTAGACTTGTAGGTTTGTTAACTGGATTTTGTAGTAATTTAGTAGTAGTATTGTAGTACTAGGTACTACAAAAAGCAGTTTGTGAATAGGTATGTTAGACCTGACGTTCGTGGCATTGTATTCCCTCAAACATTTTGCCTTCACCCCTCCTGTTCTGAATTCATTTTTGCTGGTATTAGGACTCTGTGCACTTTACCACAGCGAGCCAGTGCTAAAGTGCTTGTGCTCTCCCCTTCATTTTTAAAAACAATTAGCCTACACCTGACTGCCACATTTAATTTACTTGTAAGTCCCTAGTATATGGTACTACATGTATCCAGGGCATGTAAATTAAATGCTACTAGTGGACCTGCAGCACCGATTGTGCCACCCACCCAAGTAGCAATTTGAAACATACCTCAGGCCTGGCATTGCAGCCTGTAGTGCAGTTTTAAACTGCAATTTCGACCTGGCAAAATATACCTTTTGGAAGGCCTAAACCTTTCTTTTTAATACTTCTAAAGCACCCCTAAGGTAAGCTCTAAAATCCCACAGAGCAGAGTGCATGGTATTTAAAAAGTAGGACATATTGGTTTAATATTTCATGTCCTGGTAGTGAACAACTTTTAAAGTCATTTTTCACTACTGCAAGGCCTATCTCTCCCATTGACTAATACTGGGTTCCACTATTACATTTATTAAGTGCTAACTTTGGATTGGGAGAAGATAGAGATATCATGTTCAGACTCAAATTAATTCTAATTTAAAATCCTCGTTAATGGTAAAGTCAGATTTTAAGTCACAATTCTGAAAATGCCACTTTTAAAAAGTTGGTATTTTCTTTTCCTACCCATTTGTCTTCTGCCAGTGTCCTGGGTCACATGACTGTGAATGGCTCTGCCCTTGGAGTGTGTGTAGTCCTCCCAGACAGACAAATGGGATTAGTTGTGGGCAGGATGGGCCATTCTGCCAAGATGGCTGGGGCTGAGCTGTGCCCTGCCCCACTTGCACTTCAAAGGACTTGCCTCAGTACACACAAAGTGACCTGACACCAGCCTTTTAACACCCCATACTTCTTGGAGCCTTTATAAGAGAAGGAAAGATCTTTCCAGAACCAGATATGGGGGTAGGACGGTGTGTTCCCCACACACAAAGGAAGACACTAGGTATAAATATTGGACCCTCAGAACAACTCTTCAGTACACTCTTGGACCTGTAGAAGATTCAGAAGGACTGCCCTGCTGCCAGAAGGAATGCCTTGCTGCTTGAAGGACTTCCTTACTGCTTGAAGGAAAGCTAGATCTGCTCCTTGACCCCAGGGCCACCAGAGTGACTCCAAGGGCTAGTTGGCTGGCCTCCCATATGAGCTACAGGTATAATAACAAGCCCATGAGACCATGAAACCTGCTGCTGCTTCCTGGTGGATTGAGTCCCAACCCCCTGAAAGGGGGGTCCTAGGTCCGGGACCCCTGAAGTGGTGTTATTGGCACTGCCCCTTCCCAACCCTAAAAGCAGGGACATTTTGCAACAACAACTTCCTGGAGAACCAGGCAGACCCATTATTTCGGGTTGTGGCTCCATTTTGGAGCCTTTATGTAAATACATAGACATGTTCCTCAAACCCATTGCTGTCAATACAACTGCCTACCTGAGAGATACAATGGAGACCATAAAATTGGTGGATGACCTTCCCTTTAACATCATGGAAGAAATATTGGTCACCATGGACATAACATCGCTCTACACGAACATCCCCCAGGGGGCTGCTCTTGATGTCATCAGAGCAGTTTTAGACGAAAGACCTAGACCAACCCAAGTACCCACCGAGTTTATCCTCCAACTACTTAAAATCGCCATGACTAAGAATTTCTTCTATTTTCAGGGCAATCACTTTATACAGAGAAAGGGGGTTGCCAGGGGGGCAAGCTTTGCTCCAAACCTGGCCATCATCTACATTAACAACTATGAACATTTGTATGTACTAAATGATACGAACCCCTTTAGAGAGAATATCAAAATGTGGCGCAGATATATAGACGATGTCATTATGATCTGGCGAGGCACAGAGGAACGTCTAAAACTTTTTCACTCTTGGCTAAACGAAAGGTCTAATGACATCCAATTTTCCCTAGAACATAACATGAAGGAGATTCACTTCCTAGATATCACTATTAGGGTTGAGGAAGGCAGATTACACACCACCCTATATAGGAAGGAAAGTGAAAGGAACACTCTTTTAAGGTACTCGAGCAACCACCCACGTAGTCTCAGGGATAACCTGCCCTACGGGCAATTTCTCAGGGTCAGACGTAACTGTTCCAAGAAACATGACTACTTTACAGAATCCGCTGACCTGCTATGTCGCTTAAAAGAATGTGGCTACCCGATTAGTCTCCTCAAAAGAGCCCGTAAATGGGCTTGGTTTTCCCCGTGGGAATTCCTCTTAGAGCCTAAATCTAAAGAATCCCCTGCTCAGGAATGCTTGACATGTGTTACGACTTTTTGTACCAAGAGTCATGCAATTAAAAAAAACCATCAATAAACATTGGCATTTGGTGGCAGACGATATAAATATACCTGATCCCCCTATGCACGCTTTTAAGAAAGGCAAAAGCCTTAGAGATCATTTGGTTAAATCTCTACTTCCTCAAAACCCACCAATGTCCAACTTTCCTTATGGAATATTCAACCTATAAAGGGCCATTTCAAATGTGGGAGTTGTAAGGCGTGCTCCATGACCAAGGAGTTAAAAAGTTTCACAGACAATGGTTACACACATACCATGCGAGAACACACCAATTGTAACTCCGCAGTGGTTATATACGCTATTGCATGCCCATGTGATTTTCTATACATTGGCCAGACGACACAAAAGGTAAAGGCTCGTATTCTACAGCACTGTAGTCGAATACGCTGTGCAGTACAGGGGGCCCCCCTAGTGGAACATTTCACCACTTTCGGTCACTCAGCTGAGAGCCTTAAGTGGTGGATCATTGAAAAAGTTCACCCCAATGCAAGGGGTGGAAATTACTCCAATACCCTTAATTTTCGCGAATGTAAATGGATCCATATCTTTGATACAACACTTAGGGGTCTGAACGAGTACGAGGAGATAGCTAAACAGGCCGCAACATTAAGCAATGGATAATACCATATATAGAATAGCTGTTGGTCTGTTATTCACATTCTGTAAATAGGCTTGTAGTTCTGTATTCTTAGTCAATGTACATATACGCTATGCACGTAATTTTTTCATTGGGGTATTCGGTCTCACGAATGTAATTGCCAAGGGGTAACTTACCACATTCTGTTCCCTCTAAGTTAATGCCCATTATGGATTTTCGTTTTTCAAAACAACTGGTGACCATAGTGCCCCACTGTGAAACAGGATTATGCACCCTTACCGCCTTCCCAGGCTCCTTGCAACCATGTCTCATATAGTGATGCCCATACCCCCCACTGTACATAGTGTTAATAAACTTGCCATATCGATATATATATATATTGTAACATATTATTGTGTTTTATGTACATATGTTTGTCACCCTATTGAATTGTATGTAAATTATTCACTTGTTTTGCACACACTGTATCTCTTTCACTGTCACCACTGCTAACTGGTTGACCTAATTACATCCATTCTTAACGTGATGAGCCCTTAACAGCCTTTCTGACATTGAGCCGTCACTCATGGTCATTGCCACGGTTAAACCTCAGCCACGGGCAGGCCCCGTCCATCACAGAGCCATCGATCGCCTTGACGGCTCCTTCTGGGCTCCCTCGGTTTCCTAGGTGACGCTCACGGAGACGTACACCACTGGATACCGAACGCGCAACGTGCACGCCGGACCGGCTGAGGCCGGCTTCTTAAATAATAGCGCGCTCGCCTGTCAGTCCCTTTGGATTCCTGACAGAGCAGCTCTCTTGATGCGCGGCGCTCCTGCAATAATCCAGGTTTGTTTCAGGCCCAGTCCTCGCTCAACTACCCACGCAGCATGGTTTGAGCTTGGCTTTAGTGTCCCTTCACTTTGTCTTTTAGGATTGGATCCCCTTCCACGTTACTTTAAATATTTGGATTAAGCTCATACTTTCAGGACTTCATTATTGGTTGTCTCCCCAACGCGCCTACACCTCTAACTGCGGGTAAGGTTTCTCTCCGCGCTCAATACACTCTAAACCTGATTTTTAGTCGCTGCAATTATTAACTAGTTTCTGCTCTTTCCTCAGACCTTCCACTCATGGGATTAGATACCGGGCTCGCCCAACATTGGTTCCTGGCTGCTTTGGGCTAAAATACTGATGCCATCCTTGGCATTGATATTAGGTCAGTACACAGACCTTTTCTCCCATACTCCTCCTATGGTTGGAGTTTGCACCCACTAACTCATCCATTTAATTTCCTAGGTTGCCCTTACCCCCCTTGTCCTAAAGAAGACCCGCACGCGGAGGCTTCAAGTCGCCCTCTTCACATAAGACGGGTCGAAACGTCGACGCATACCCCCAGCAATGGCTTGTACCACTGTTTATCCCCTACAAAGCTGATGTTGCATTTATGCGCGCACAAATAATGTAAATAGATGATAAAAAAGATCGTGGACAGGCCTGATGATACTGGCTCTTATATAGACCAGTGCCCTTCTGAAATAAGGAACAGTGCATTTCTTCAAACCTCCTGATTTTCCCTCCTTTCTCACGAGCACTTCTTCTTCCTTTTCCTTGTGCAACCTTTTTATCTACTCCATGTGGTAATAACAATACTTATTGATTGATGTTTGTACTTAACTATGATAAAAATATATAAAACAATGAACTCATTCAACTGAAATATGTGTGGGTGTAGTTCATATATAGATTTTGTATGATCTGAGGAATTATTTGTTTTTCTTGGGTGTATATTCATAAGTGTATTGTATTTATTACTTGTGGTTGACCCTCCTGGCAACCCCCATATCTCTAATTTTTTCCTATTTAAATACCTCTTTCAAGTCAGTCAAGGACCAACTTTTTCATAATATTATGTTCTCAACAGCAGCAAATCCCTTTCAGCAGGACCTTTTGACAACAGCATTCAGCCTCATGAAGTGCTTTCTGTGTACAACCTGCTGCTTTGCCCCATTGGAGAAACCAGATTTCCAAAAAGTTGTCTAAATTCGAAGGTAGAAATCTTCATGGGGCTCGACAATGACCGGCTCCACATCGACGATGACAACCTACTCTGCTTGAAAATTGAGTTTTCCTACCCAAAGCTTTTCCCACCATCATCGATGGCGGCAACAAGACTATGTCCATTGGCTCCAATCACCAACGACTTCTCCTCGGACACAGCCTGCTGCCTTGCCATTCAGAACCCTACCTTCTCCAAGATGTTTTGAGTGAAAAAATTTAAGTCCGAAGGTGAGCCGAGACCGGGCCAATCCACCCCTTGTTTCCAACCTGCACTCCATTGCTCGCACGACCTGATACCGGAGAGTGGCGCTTTGATCATTTAGGAGTTAGATTTCAATAAAACCTTTACAAATTCATAACTCCATTACTACTGATTGGATTTAATTCATTTTGGTGTCATTTTATTTAATAAAAATGTTTTCTATGTTTCTGAATTGGTTTGAGATTTTCCTTGTGTTGTGATTTCACTTTTTTACTGTTTGTGCTGCATAAATACTTTACATATTGCCTCTGGGTTAAGCCTGACTGCTTTTGTTCCAAGCTACCAGAGGGTTAAGCACAGGTTTAGTGACTTTTGTGGGTCACCCTGACAAGGATTGTGGTTGTTGCCTGTGTGGGGCTCTTACCGCTCTAAACCAATAACCCAATTTCTTAAAAGGCCCCTATATGTGCATCCCACTAGCACTAACTCCTCTCTGTTTTGGTCTTATTACATAAAGCTGTAGCTGCCTATCGGAGTTTGTATCAACATAACATTTAACATACAGTTTACAATATACAACACACAGAGATGGACTTTGAGTCATGCCTCTTCAGTTATTTATTTGTTTGTTTGAGCCCACTTTAGCCATTGATTGGATTATGCGTATTTGGATCAATACAGGGAAAATTGCTGCTGTTGTCATTTTCTGTTAATTAGGCTTAGATGAGTGAACTCACAGTAACAGCAACCCCTGCAGCTGGGCCTCAGTCCACATTACATCAAAGACACAGTGTACCCTGCACATGCCACATGATATTCAGTAACAACACAAACTAGTTTGCTGTAAAGATATCAAATAAATTGATATTGCTGCTGCACCTGCAAACTACAATGCGTCTTTCTGCCTCCAGTGCTTCTTATGCACTTTGCTGCAAGGTGGCCATCATACTGGAGATTTTGCACGCTGAGCCTCAAGTCAAGGTGCACTTTCTGCTCTAAGCTATGTCTTCTCAGGCACAATTTCTGAATTCCTGCACTATAAGCATAACAGACTGTACAGTAACCTGCCTAAACAGTGTTCATTGCCATGTTACCACTTCATTATATCATGCCTCCTATGGTACTGCTCCTCCTGACAGCCCTTCCTTGCTGTCTCTCTGTCCCTGAAAATGGCATCTGTGGTGAAATGGCAGGGTGAAATCTTGAAATGGAGCTCTGGCTGATAGACTTTCCACAACCACTGTGACTCGAGCTGATGCTGCTCATCTGTATCAGGAGAACACCTTTACTTCCATCCCCCTCAGTGTAAGTTTGTGTCTCGACTCAGTTGGCATTGTGGCATCACTTTGTTCTGAGGGCTTACCTGGGTGAGTGGGGCCTCTGTTCTTCTGCAGCAGCTTGCTGTTCTCCTCTAGTGCACAGGTGGTCTGCAGCTGCCTCAGCAACTCCAGGATAGTGGATGGATGGGATAGCCTGCAAGTTCTACTAGGCCAGTAGGACATGACAGCTTGCAGGCCACTAACATGGACTCTAAGGTCATTCCCATAGCAGGTCTGACCCAGCTTTAGAACCTATAGAAAAAGAGCTACAGATTAGGGAACTATGAAGGGATTTATTATTTGTTTTCTGCATTCCTCACACAATATAAGCTTCACCTCATAGCCTGGTCTCAGTATGTTTATGATGGATTGTTTCAAGGAATCTTTTGTGCTATCGTTTTTAATCTTCATTTAAACACCAAAATTAAAGTGGACTCCATATGTGGCGTTGACGGTATCTCGTTGATGTCAAAAGACATAACACATGCAACTGAGCCTTTGCTTTTGTTGTCTTTTGCAGAACATATTGAAATCCTTCAGTGCGTCTCCTTTATTTATCATTTTGGGTATCACCTGATTATGTAAGCACCACCCTGTGAGCTACAGAGTGAAGAACACAGTGTGCCTTTTCTGTACCATATATCAAATCAATTGTTTTCCTGTAAACTCATCTAAATGATACCCCACAGCAGCACAAACAAAATTGGAGTAATTTGAACCTGCTTCTATTATGCCCAAGCCTTACAGGGAATTTCCCTTCTACCTCTGCAGCAACTCTACGATTGTGCCATACATCTGATATCAAACACCAAAATCACCTGTGGTCAAATATATGCTTTACTTCAGAGGGAAAAGTGTAAACTTGAAAAATACTTGGATGAAAATTTAGGAAACAGTTTTATCTGTCCAGCAACGTTGTCAGTTGGAGCCACCATTTTCTTATATTTCTAAACAACATTAGGCTACTGTGACCATGGAGTGATTATTAATAGGAGAATGGTATTACCATTTGGAACCTGTATTCTTTGGCCATTACTTTCTTAATTTTTGTTACATATGCTCCCCGTAAATGGTTAACCAAATTGGATCTGAGGGTGGCTTTTGATATGGAGTGCATTAAAAAGGGCAGTGAATGGAAGATGTGTTTTAATAGCAAATATGGGCATTATGATTTCAGTACGCAGTCAGTTGAATGAAGTCATTAGTGTCAACTTAAATGACAAGCTCATGCTTTCTTCCACCCTTCCATGCAGCAAAAACATACTTGTGAAGTTTTATCTCACACTGAATGAAATTTATTCTATACTACATTACAAACAATCACTTTTTAGGTCTCCTCCGTTTCATTTCTTAGCTACATCACTCCCACACAAGGTATCATCATGTATTACAAAATACAAGCTGTATACCAATGACTCACACCCAAGAACATCAAAGAAATCCAGAGGTTTGTTGGCTTCACCAACTTCCACCGACAATTGATTCAGGACTTTATGCTCTTATCATGACTTTCATTTGAAGAGGAGTACCTTCAATGGAACAAACACTCATTGGCTCGAAGAGGAATTTCTTATCCCACCCAGTGTCATCCAAGTGCATCGTTGCCTTTTATAATGGAAACTAAAGCCTCCACTACTGTAATTGGGGTCATTAAACTACAATGAGAAAATTATACAGACACCTTCCTTGTTGTAGTCTACCCATGGATATTCACCAGAGCCAAAGAGCATCATACTATATGTAACTGTAAATTGTTGGTTGAAAGAGTGCTTTTACCCATTGACACTATTAGCTAGAGAGGGCTACTCATGAGGAGTTTGCATGCATGCACCATACAAATATGGGCTTTTTAAAGTCTTCGAGATGTGAAAACCTTAAACACTCAAGTTGGATGATGTTCTTTTCCTAGTTTTGTTTCAGTATCCAATTTCACCCAGGCAACAGATATGATAGTACTGATGCTTTTCCTCCTCACCATGAAACTTAAGAGACCTTAGGAGACTGAACATCTGCCAAAAACAGATACATCTATGCTGGATTTCTGGAGAAAATCAAAATTACTCAGAAATCCCATGAGGATAAAGAATAGGAACAAGCAGAACCCACCAGCTGCATGTCATACAAGCAATACTTTGACAAAAGGCAAGATTTCTTTACCAGTCCTCTGGCATAGAAGGCCATATTGAAATGTGCCATACATCTCATATCTTCTAGTGGCCAAAACTGCATCAAGACTGTTGGCTTTTGTGAACTCATGTAGTCTGTATGCAACCAACATACTGTTGAATTAAGCCTGTTGGATTATTACACCTCTTATTTGCTCCTCACAATCCTCCATATCCATAGCTTCATTGTTGATCTACACAAATTTAATAGCAACTCAGCAGCATTTGGTAGTTGAGGACTCCTTCAATAGGGCTGGACATTTATGCCTTTACCAGCTCTACCACAAGCAACACAACTAGCACACGTGTTCTTGGATGAAATTGTAAGACTCCACAATCTTCCTACTGTCTTCATAACTGACAAGCACTTGAATAATATTTCTGTTGCTTCCTTACTCGGTATTATGAAGAAGCACTTTCTGGATCCTCCTTTACGAGTTCTATTTAACACTTTCAACTACTTCAGCCTTGCTGGATTCCAATAGCTAAGTTTCAGTATAACAATTCAAAACACAGTGCCTTTCATGCTTCTCACATCATTTTTATACCTGTACAAATTATCCAGTATTATCTCTAATTTGATTCTTGCAAGACATCCACAAAGACATAGTTGCATACCTCTATGGCTAAGAACACTTCCAAGGAACATGAGGATTCTCTTGAGGTACCTTTCTCCTCTTCAAGGACACGACTCTGGTCTGCGTATCCACCTGAAATCTGCTTCTCCTAGTACTCATGTAAATAAATTCCAACCTCATACTTTTGGGTCCTTTCCTGTTCTATGGTGGTTAATCTTGCCTAAAAGCTGGCCTCTCCATCTGGTCTTTTATGTGTCTTTGCGTAAACCTTTGACTTTTTAGGCTGGAGTCTCTTCTCTACTGATAATGCTTAATGGTAATGATATCCCAGGGTATGAAGTGAAGGATATTTTAGTCTTCCTTCTGTTTCATAGAAAGTTGCATTAACTAATTGACTGAAAGGGGGCTTGGTCGGCTTATTATTCCTGAGAATCGTCTTCTTTTGTTCATGTTCCACATGCTCCTTTTGCTGAGGGCTTTTCACATCAATTTTCCTGTCAAGCTTTGAGATGTCTTTTGAAGTGGGGGTAGTGCCAAGGCTTACCAGGATCTCTGGGATCATCCACTCCGTTCTGTTGCATAGGTGATCTATGGCTATATCCTGCAGCTCCACAGTGAAATGAAATGAAAGACACATTTATAAAGCGCATGGCTACCCGGGAGCATCCCAGCGCTGGAACTGACTACTGCCGGAGACAGAGAAATTATGCGGGCTGAGGGAACAGGAGGGTCTTAAGTTGTTTACGGAAGGACCCATGGTTTTGGACTAGGCGTAGCTGGAGTGGGAGCAAGTTCCAGAGTTTAGAGGCGTTATATGAGAACAACCGTCCGCCCTTCCTGGCCCTCCTGATCTTAGGTACTTCGGCCAGGTAGAGATTATCAGATCGGAGGTTGCGTTTGGCTTTATAGGGGCGAATCATGGCTGAGTTGATGGAGGGGCCAGTCCCCTGCATAGATTTATGTACTAGGCAAAGTGTCTTAAATCTAATACGTTCCTGTATGGGGAGCCAGTGAAGGGACGCAAGTGCCGGTTTAGCCGAGTGTCGGTTGTTAGTTCCGGTTAAAAGTCTGGCAGCACTATTTTGCACAGACTGTAGTTTAGAGACTACAGTAGAGGGAGAGCCCAGATACAGCGCATTACCGTAGTCAAGCCTAGAAAGTATAAGTGATTGCACAAGTACTTTTTTTGCTTGGGAGGGGAGCAGAGGTAGCGCTTTGCGAGCCATTCTAAGTAGGCCATAACAGATGCCTGCCGTCTTCCTCGCTTGAGCTCTAAAGCTCAGATCCTGGTCCAACCAGATACCCAGGCTCTTGATTTCTGGCTTGGGGATAGGGGGTGGTCCCATACACGCTGGCCACATGGAGCTAGATTTAAAGCAGAGGGGGTTACCTAAGATCATAAGCTCAGTCTTCCCCCCGTTGAGCTTGAGCTGAGATGTGTCCATCCAGTTTGAAATGTCTTCTAAGCAGGAGCGGAGGGTGTTAGTTTCTTGGTCCATTTGATTGAGTGCAACCACCAATTGGGTATCGTCAGCATAAGTTACCATACGAATTCCGGATGGGGCAATAATTGCAGCCAATGGAACCATATATACATTAAAAAGGGTAGGACTGAGCGTGGAACCCTGAGGCACCCCGTTCTTTAGAGGGGTTGGATTGGATACTGTATTCTCCTCGAATACCTGAAAGGATCTTTCCTCTAGGAAAGAATCCAGCCACTTCAGTGCTAAGCCAGTAACTCCGAGAGTCCTGAGACGGTGAACCAAAATCCTATGGTTCACCGTATCAAATGCTGCGCTCAAGTCAAGGAGTATGATGGCCGAGGATCCTCCTAAATCTAGTATTTTCCTGCTTTCCTCCACCACTGCTAACAGGGCCGTCTCAGTGCTCTGACGCGGGCGGAAACCTGTTTGCGAAGAATGCAACAAATTATGCATTTCGAGAAAGCCTGACAAGTGTTGATTTACATATTTCTCTGTCATCTTTCCTATGCCTGGTAAGAGAGATATGGGACGGTAGTTAGCTAAATCTGCCGTATCTAGATTATGTTTTTTTAACAGAGCTTTCACCATAGCTGCTTTCCAGGCAGGGGGCACTATTCCTGAGGACAGAGATGCATTAATTAGATCAGTCAGGATGGGGGCAATTGTAGATCCCACCTGTTTCAGTATATTAATTGGTGCAGGGTCCTTAGGTGATCCACTTTTCATCTTGGATAGCAGGGTACAGCAGACTTCAGACGAGAGGGGGGGGGAAAGCCTCAAGTGTAGGTTGCAAAGAATGTGGGTCGGGGGTCAAGTGTTTATTAGAGATGTCATCTATATCTGCCATATGCGGCAGTGATTTAAGGATGTTTATGACCTTAGTGGAGAAGTATTCTGCCAGTTTATTACAGCGTATCCCGGAAAGGTCTGGAGCTATGTACGGGTCCGGGGCTTTGAGTAGCTTTTTAATAAAATTGAAAGTTTCTCTGGGTGAGTTAGAGGCTGACAAAATTTTAGATTCGTAAAAGATTGCTTGGGCTTTTTTTATCTCTACTTTGTAGGCGCTGATAGCCGCCTTATACTCCAGCTTCTTACTGGGCAAAAAATCCTTCCTCCAGAGCCTTTCTTTGACCTTACAGTGCTGTTTTAAGATGCGCAACTCTGCTGAGAACCAAGGAGAGTTGTGGGGACCATTGGTCTTTTTTATCCTAGTCTTTGGGAGGACCACATCCAAAGTATCCGAAATCCAGCTCACGAAGTTATCATTAGCTTTAACTGGGCATGGATCGGATATGGGGCAGGTCCGTTCCAGTTCTTGGGTCCAATTCTCAAGAGGGAGTTTGGACCAGAGACGACCTCGAGTCCATTTAGGTTGTATTAAGGGTTCGGGGGCATTTGGTGACCAGGCGAGGGAGACTAAAAAATGATCCGTCCATGGGAGGGGTAAGGGCCCCTCCCCTTTGAGATCATCTAAGTTAGAAAACACCGGGTCCAGAAGGTGGCCTTTACCGTGAGTAGGGAAAGAGATTTTTTGTCGCAACTGAAATGACGCGAGGTCATGGGCCAGTTCAGATGCATTTAAGGCTTGAGGGTCATCAAAATGAAGATTGAGGTCTCCAAGCAGGGTTAAATTTGCCGCTGAGCTTGCCAAATTGACCGCTGCTTCCAGCAGTGATTTGCTGAAGGCACCAAGCGCTCCCGGTGGGCGGTAGATAAGAATGCCTGTGAGGGAAGCCAAGGGTGTAAGTTCTAGAGAAAAGTGAGTGTTCTCACAATCTAGAAGGGGATTCCCAAGCAGGCGACAGGTATATTGTTCCTTATAAATAATAGCGATCCCCCCACCTTTACCGGAAGGTCTGTCCACCCTCTGCATCAGGAAACCTGGTGGAAGTGATTCAGTGATCCAGTGGTGGATGGACACAGTCCTGGGGTAGGAGTACGTGGTGGTCTGGAGACCAGAATGGAACTGTTGGCTTGTGGGATGTGGGTCTCTGACCTAGGGTTCATGTCATGCTGCATTTTTCTTCATTCCATATTCAACATTGATGTTACACGTGCCCCTTTCCAAGAGCCCGTTTGGGACCAATGGCTGCAAAAGTATTACTTCCAGGTGACAAAGGGCATCACCCTGCCTTACCCTCATTTTAAGTGTGTTGTACTCTTGTATTCCTTTTGAGGTTCTCAATTGACAGTGTTTTGGTGAGTGCCTTGCTTGTTCTCTTGTTCTTCCTTTCGGACATCAGATCTTTGCAGAATGACAGGGCTCCAGCTTCAACTAGGGCTGTGCGAAACTTGAGTAATTTGCTATAGTGTTATTATGTGACATTACCGCAAAATTACGTGAAATGCATCTCACAATCAAAAAATTACCCGAACAGCCCATTTGGTGAAAATTCAACTCAAAAGTGTAATCTCGAGTTGATTTCAGGTCACTGGCATTCAAAACACTGCAGCTCGCATTTGTAGTTTTGCATTAAAAAATAACCTGAATGGTCCGCTCAAGTAAATAATCTAACTGAAATACCGAGAGTCATATTTCGGTCCTTTTCCTCTCACCTTCTTGACTCACCTGTTTTTCAGTAGTGATGAGGAGTCCAGGGAGAGTCCAGGGAGAGTCCATGGAGAGAGGGAGTAGTCAACCAGATGGGAGGAATGGCGTTTTACTGGACTCACAACCCACCCACAACACTGCTATGACCACCCTCCAAAAGTGAGGAAAACAGACATGCTAAGACTCTGGGGTCTATTTTTATATCGGCAGTTGACCCATTTCTCCTCCAGGGCAACAAAGTAAATTACTCCATCACCCAGATAGAGATGGTGACTGCCGAATTTTGAAAATGACTGCCAAGCGGATAGTCATTTCTAAAGCGTTGGTAGGAACAGCCTTCGCTGCTTTTCGCAGTTTGGTGTAGGGCTCTGTGGAGCCTTGTACCAAACTGTTTTATTTTTTATTTTTAAAGCAGGATTTTCTTTTTGAAAATAAAAAAGATAATGTCCCCGTCACCATAGGCATCATTTCCCATGGTAAAAGGGGCATTTTCAGTTTTTTTCTGTCCCGTACTGCCAAGGTTTGGCTGGTGGTGATGGACAGTAAAATAATGGCTGTATGTCCATTCTAATTGGGCAGGCGGACATATAGCCAATTCTCCAACGGCCCTTACTCCATCGGGCCAGCTGAGAAATTTGGCTACAGCGGTGACAGAATAGTCACCACCGTAACCAAACCTATGGTCCACCCGCATTTAAATCGGGTGGGTGGACCACTGTGTAGGCGGGGAAGGAACACCGTCATGGTTTCAACAGAGGCCCCTCTCCACTAACATCTAAATTGGCCCCTTTGTTGCTTAACACTTAACAGGGGAGAGGATGTAGCCTTACGGCTAGAGCGGTCGACCTCGAAGCTGGGGAACCGGGTTCGAGTCTCGGCAACGATGCTCAACATCCTGTGATTCTGGGCAAATCACTTAATCTCCCCGTGCCTAACAAAAAAAAAAATGTGTCCCTCTGTAATGAAACTGGTGCTCATGTAAAGCGCTCTGATACCCGATGTCTCGAGTCTAGTTCGCGCTATATAAAACTCTTAATAAAATTAAAAAACACTCATTACAATAAATTTCCTGTAAGACTTAGAATAGAGAATTAATTAAGTCACCTCTTGTAGCAATCGGCAAGCATATTTTAAGTCCCAGATTCAAATTCTGGGGGACTGACTTTACTTCACATCTTTCAGAGGTTAATAAAACAGGTCTGCTTCACTTTAGAAGTAGAAATGGCTGACAATCCTTTACAGCAACATGCAACTTTATTGTTAGTTGTTGTGTCAATGTTGCAGTTCAAAGTGGGATTGCAACAGAACTAACCAGAAAACCCCTCTCCAGCATAAAGAATGTTTTGAAAATAATTTCCTTGCAGATTTGTGTAACCCCTTTACTAATGTTACAATATTTTCATGAAAACTGACTTTTTGTTTTCTTTGAGCCTGTTTTCGTTTCGATAAGGGGCAACATGGATACTTTTATGTTTTTGGAAATAATATATTTTCAGTGTTTCATGAAAAATACACAGGTGTAGCTCTTTGAACACCAATGGAAAGTTTGACATCTTTCCCGTCTCAGAGAAAGGAATGTCATGTGTAGATCAAGTGCCAGTGACCGATGTCAGCATCACTCACCTACCATTTCAAGCTTGACCTGGTTTAGGAAACCGACTGTGCAGAAGGATGACAGACTTTACAGAAAGCAATTCCTTTTTAAGAAGAACCCTCACCCACCAACCTAGTTGGTGGCATGCTTCACCATTGAGTAAGATTGCCTCTATAACTCCTCAAAAGTATTTAATGGTGGGGTTATAGGGATCCTGAACCGGGACTAAGTAGGTGCCGCAGATGGGTGCTTGACCTTGACGAAGGTTTGACAATAGGCAACACCCCCCGGCAGGGTCCATGGGGTATCGCATGCTTGCGATTCACAACAAGTTGTTGATGACTGAACCGTAAGTTTTGCGGTAAATAAACACTCCATGAGTGCACCTTAGCGTGTGCACTCATTTCTATTTTTCACCGGTCCTGAAGAAAGCCTTGCTACCATGCATCCAAAGGCTGAAACATGTAGACCTTGTCACCATTTTTATAACGGATGTCTGTGACCAAGAAAGCCACAGAAGACATCCACCAATTTAGCTTTTAATCTTGCCCTATACCCCTACCATTAAATACTTTTGAGGAGTTTTAGAGGCAATCTTAAATTCACTCTCATTTTTCACTCACCCCACAAGAAAAACCCGCTCCGCTGTAATTCAGGCGTTGCAGCACACCCGAGAGGCACTCGGCCCCTCGGGTGGGAACCCAATGATGAAGCTTGCCACCAACAAGGTTGGTGGGTGAGGGTTCTTCTTAAAAAAGGAATTGCTTTCCTTTCTTTGACCACAGTTTACAGAAATCCTTTCTAGGAATTACTCCTTCTTTGTTGTTGTTATTTAACTCTAGGGGACCAGGAGTAATTTCCATTATACCCTTTTTCTCTTTTTGTTGACTTGAGACTTTACAGAAAGCCAATACACAGTTTTATGAATGCCTGAGTTGCTTGTGTTAGCTAATTAAAACATACCTACTGCTTTTATTAATGCTTGTTTATTTGCAAATTTAGTGCTCTAGAAGAGACACCATTTTGGTACCCGAAGCTGTTACATTGTTATAATGACATGACAAGAATATACGGGCTATGCAGACCTAGCACGTTTTAATTGTGCTCACCATAATTACAACCTTTGTCAATCTAGTGCTAACCTAATGATCAGTGAGCTATCAAATCATTCCTATTCCTGAATATACCTAATGATAAAGACTGTTGCTGACACCCTGTTTTTTGGACCAAAAGCAGGCTAGTTCATGGTAAGACATGTCCTTTTACAATACTGTAAGGAAAACAGTTGGTCCCTGACACACCTGAATATACTTCAATTAGTAAGTATATTTATGGAATTCAGTACACAATTTCCAAATGCAAACACATCCAACAAACAATTCAATGGTCACCGGAAATAAATTAATTTACAAACATCAATTTATTCTTTATATCCAAAACATGGAGAACATACATGGGATATGCTATGTTGCACGGTTATTTTCAAAAAAGGGAGAAAAGGGTGAGAAATAAGTGCTCATGTGTGAGATAGCAAGGAAAGGTAAGAGTGCATCAAAGGATATTTGAAAAGTACAGGTTAAAATATTCCAAAAGGAGGGATCCGACCAAATTATTATTGATAAAGCCTGAGAGAAACTGACGGATGCGGTTCGTCTCCTTCTTGTTCAACTCAAGAACCCAGCGCCTGAACCTCATGGGTCTCACACCGCATTACCCCAGCGGGTGAGGCGTTCTTTGAGAGATACCGACAGATGCGGTCAATCTCTCTCGGGCTTGATTTAAGATTGACAGATTTCAGCGCCTCATTTTATTGATGGTAGCAACTTGATAGAAGGGCTCACGCCGCAGGACCATAGCGGAATTCCGGGGTGATTCGTCCCCTGTATTTTCCTACTTCATTGATTGAATTTTGACTCATTTGATTGATTCCAATCCATCAGACCACGACCGTGGTCGGGTTCCCCCATTTCCCTGTCCTGAGGAAGACCCGTAGCTGAGGAGTCTACTTACCCTTTGGCATTAGGGTCGAAACGTCGACAAATCCCCCCAGGGGCCTACACCCAACATCTACCCCCACCACCACTGCCATCAGAGATTAAGTCTCAACCTACAGATTTAAAAGTGATATTGTGAATGTAATTAGGGGTAGGCCCACAGCTGTAGGGATACAGGCTTTATCAATAATAATTTGGTCGGATCCCTCCTTTTGGAATATTTTAACCTGTACTTTTAACTTAATAATTTCGTGGTCAATAACGATATATTGCATGAAACTCAGTCCGGCTTCCGGGCAGGCTTTAGCACAGAGACTGCACTTTTGGAGGTGGCCGAATCAATAAGAATGGAAGTGGACGGAGGAGCCTCAGCTATGCTGGTGTTGTTGGATTTGTCCGCCGCATTTGATACGGTGGACCATTCATCATTGCTGGCTAGATTGAGGAATGTGGGAGTGAAGGGGAAGGTACTCGCTTGGATCAAGTCCTTTCTTAGCGATCGCACACAAAGAGTGACACTACACCCTTATAAATCAGAAGCTAAGCCTCTCGGGTGTGGGGTGCCGCAGGGATCGGCGTTGAGCCCGCTACTCTTCAACATCTACCTGGCCCCTTTGTGTGTGCTCATTTCTAAATGGGGAATCAAAACCGTGTCTTATGCTGATGACACTCAATTGGTGTTCTCCTTCAGGGATCTATCGGCAAACACCTTCGAGAGGCTCAGGGGCTGCCTGTGTGATGTTGCTAGATGGATGAACAATAATAAATTAAAACTGAACACAGAGAAAACTGAGGTGTTGTTTTTGGTAAGAATTCCCCCTCCATCGGGTCTGTGGTGGCCGGAGGAAATGGGCTCTCCACCTTCTCCATCTTCTACGGTAAAAAATTTGGGTGTAAAATGGGATGCTGAAATGACATTTGCTCCCCAAATACGTTCCATTACATCTATTTGTTTCGGAATTTTGAAGAGTCTAAGGAAATTTCTCTTTCTTCTGCCGGAAAACTGTCGAAAACTAGTCGTTCATGCTACGGTGACTTCTAGGCTTGATTATGCCAACAGTCTGTTTCTTGGCCTCCCGGCATACTTGATAAAAAGATTGCAGATGGTGCAAAATGCAGCAGTAAGATTGATTAGCAGAGTGCCATTTAGACAACATATTTCCCCACATGCTAAACGACTTCATTGGCTGCCAGTTGTACAGCGTATAGAGTTTAAGGCCTTGACTATTGCATTCAGGGCCGTGAACGGCAGCGGTCCAATTACATTAAAAACGTATCCGCCCTTATCAGCAAAGGCGAGTGTTACGTTCTAACTCACAGAACTTGCTGTGTGTCCCCGATTTGCAAAGGCTCGTATTGGAGGCAGGGCTTTCTCAGTTGGAGTGACCAAATTGTGGAACTCACTTCCAGTTAGACTTCGGCATATACCGGATGAAGGGGAGTTCAGGAAAGCTCTAAAAACATGGCTTTTTAGCCGGGACTAGTAAATTACGTTTCGGTTTCGGAGTTCTGTCTCCCCTCTGCTGTTGGATCATGCTAGCGCCGGGACACCTCTGTTTGAGGTAGCTGTTGCGCTCTATAAATGTTGTGTATTGTATTGTACTTTTCAAATATCCTTTGATGCACTCTTACCTTTCCTTGCTATCTCACACATGAGCACTTATTTCTCACCCTTTTCTCCCTTTTTTGAAAATAACCGTGCAACATAGCATATCCCATGTATGTTCTCCATGTTTTGGATATAAAGAATAAATTGATGTTTGTAAATTAATTTATTTCCGGTGACCATTGAATTGTTTGTTGGATGTGTTTGCATTTGGAAATTGTGTACTGAATTCCATAAATATACTTACTAATTGAAGTATATTCAGGTGTGTCAGGGACCAACTGTTTTCCTTACTGATCGACACCCAGGTCCTTTGACACTTAACTGGGTTACCCCATTTTCTATAATGCTTTTACAATACTGTGCACATTGCATTATGTCCTAACTCGTAAGTACCATATTCCAAAAAGTTTCAGAGTTTACTAACACATGCATACATTTCCTGTTGTTTCTGACTCCTGTATATGCACAGATATAATCTCTGCAAGGTAACTGCATGTGTGTTATGAATGAATGCTTCAAATGCGTATTATATAAGTGTACAGATTGGAAATATGGAACAGTTCCTTATAGATCAAAACATATGTTTTGACCTGATGTGGTAAAACCTAGACTGGAACCACTTACAGTGATTCATTGTAGACAATCTTTTTGCTACAGCATTAAATGTATTCAACACAGAATGAGATAGTGCTTGTGTACCCCCGTTCTGGGTTTATGTGTGTAAGAGTAATGTAATATATGACTGGGTTGTATGTCACTATATAGAGGTCTATAATACCCTCCCCCACCCCCAGACAATTATAGCCCTATAAGTATTGGATTCGTTATATCAGCTGCAACTATGTCATCAAAGTAAGTATAAATGTACTATTCTTAACTCCACATCTTGAGTGGATGCAGCATTTTTGTGATGTGATACAATGACAGTTGACCTGTATCTGACACATGTATGAAAACCTAACAAACACTCTTGTAACTGTTCTCTCACTATGAAGTGTTTTGTGTGTCTAGGGTGTTGCCCAAGATGTAATGAATTTTTGACAACTGAATGTTGTACACCTGTTGTGGTTTTCCCTGCTTGTAGCCATTGTTACCATACGCTTTAACTGCCACAAAGACAAGCCAATAGGAATCATCTTTTCATAGTTTTTCAAATATTCATACCCTAACTAGGGTAAATTCCATTGATGGGTTCTCCTCCAGGTTTAGCACTTTTTTCAAAATGTTTGTGATTTTCTATCACCACCTAACTGCAAATCAGACCCTTATTAATTTGCACTGACTTCAAAGAAATTGATTTCCTTTTAACCCCTTGTAGGAAAATGTCTCTTTTGTATGATCACCCCCAGTTTTTCTTACTGATGCTGCTGGTACTTTAACTCTTCACACTGGGGCCCTGTTAACCAGGACCAGTGCATATGCTCTGACCTTTAAAACATGTTGAAATTGACTACACTCCTAATTGGCATATTTAATCTACCTGTAAGACCCTACAATATTGTACAAAGTGTACCCAGAGCCTGCAAGTTAAATGTCACCAGTGGATTACAGCACATATTATGCCATCAACCTGGCAAAATAAACCTTTTACCAAGCCTACAACTTCCTTTTTAATATTTATAAGTCACCCCTAAGGTAAGCCCTACATGCCCATAGGGCAGGGTGCATTGGATTTAAAAAGTAGTACATGTGTACTTATGTTTTACATGTCCTGGCAGGGAAAAACCACCAAAGTCATTTTTCATTGTGGCATGGTTGACTCTCCCTTGGAAAAGCATTGGGTTGCATTATAATACGTTATATTACATAACTAGTTTAGGAATAGCTAGAAAAATGATTCAGGGACTCATTTTAAAACACATTTTAAATCAAACTTATTGGCAGAGTCACATTTTATATTACTATTTTGAAAATGACACTTTTAGAAAGTTATCATTTTGCTGCCTAAGCCAAATGTGCTCTTCTGCCAGTGTTCAGTGTCACCTGACTGTGAATTACTCTCCTGTGGTGAGATGTGTATTTCTCCTAGAAAGTGGACAAAGTGCTTGGGTGTGGGGATATGTTATTCTCCCAGCCCCTTCCTGAACTTCAAACGAAGACTACCCTGTCACTGGCAGATGTAACTCACACCTAAGCCTGCCTCCCTTTTGTCCTCATAGCCAGCCTGCCTCCAAACTCAGTGGGAGTGGGAGCTACCTCAGAACTTGTTTAAAGTGACCATAGGGGAGGGTTTGCCTATTATCATAACCACACCTCTGCATGGTCACAGGAAGCTCTGTACTGATAAAGAAAAGTTCTGCCATCTTGGTTTTAGCTAGAGGGGCACAGTAGGATAATTTACAGACAGACCCACAGGAATTACTGCAAACATGGGTAGGTTCACCCCTGGGAGCTTTTACCTTTTTGGTTAGAAAGTGGCCAGGAGTTTCCCCACCTACATGCTGGCACTAGCCATAAATGTGGCACCCCCAGAAGCATCTTCAAAACACATCTGAATTTGTGGAAGATGGAAAAAGGACTGCAACTGCTGATGTGACCTGTGAGGATACCACTGAGGGTTGGACCTGCTCCATCTTGTATCCAGAACTGAGAAGAAAACTCCAAGCATAAGTTGGTTGACCTCATGTTAGGCTTCTGGGAAATGAAGGAACCCACTTTTTTGAAGGGCCCAGCTGACCTGTTCAAACTGGACCTGCCCAGGACCCTGCTGGTGGTTTCTACTAGAGTGAATCCTGATCACTAATTGTTGTCCCTGAGCTGGGACTTAAAACCTTTTTCAGAGATTTCTGCCTGAAGAACTGACAGAAGACTGAGACATACCTGCCAGCCTCCAGCTGTTCTGCCAAGGTACCATCGCCGGTGAGCCTGACTTTGCCACACCTCAAGCTGCATTCTTCTCCACAGCAGCAAAGTTGATTCAGCAGGCCTGACGCCGAGCGGTATCCAAAGACGTTGAACCCTCTCCGTCTTCATCCTGCAATCTTGCCCTGTTGAAGGAATATAACTTCTTGAAAAGAGACTAAGGGCCTAATTACGAGTTTGGCGGTCCATTGGACTGCCAAACCCATGGTAGAGGTGCAGTGGCGGTCAGGGACTGCCGCACCGGTGGTTCGACCGTCGTATTATGACTACGGCGGTCAGACTGCCATTGGACCGCCGCAAGTGCCGGCGACCCCTGATCCCTGGTGGTGGCGTGGGGGTCTGAGGCTGCAATATGCTTGGTGGTGTCGCTGAGGCACCGCCAAGCATATTACAAGTTTCCTCACTGCCAGCGGTCTAATGGTGGTGCTCACACCATGGAAATGCTGGTGGTGAGGAAACTAAGTGGCCCTACTAGGTCCCCTGTTGCCTCTGGGCCTGGGGATACATGCAGGGGGGTACATGGTGTGCCCCTCTGTGTGCATGCACCCCCTTTCCTGCATGGTATGGACTGTACAGTCCATGTCGTGCAGGAACGGGTTTTGGTGCTCCCATTGCGGTGCCTTTCTAATAGGCACCACTGTGGGACCGCCAAAGGACCGCCTGCCAGATCATGAGGAAACTTGTAAACAGGCGCGCGGCCGGCGGTCATGTTTGGCGGTGTGGGAGCGGGGCGCTGGCGTGGCAGACCACTCCCACACCGTCAAACTTGTAATCAGGCCCTACGTCTGAAAGGAGAAATCTTCACCGGACCTGATGCCAAGCAGCATCTGATTGACATCTTCCTGAGCGAAAACTCTAGACTTTTCCCACTCAAAGCTTTTCACAACTTCGTTGACAGCTTCACTAAGACCTTGTCCTTCTCCCACCCATCAAGCCTTATATCCGACCCACACTCTATCATTGTCAGCCTTAAACTTTACATTTGTCTGGGTCTCGCGCGACCAGTTGCCCGCAGACCTACTAGACACCTGATACCCTTTTGATGGGAACACATGAAGTGTGCTGAAATAACACTGTTTCTTGTTTCCAGATAACAAAAAATGTTTGAGTCTCTGGCTGTCGCTCTGGCAGCCAACTTACCTAAATCATGTACAAAACCATAAGGCTTCTGTGCTAGAGGTGGGTGAGCCACTAAAATCTCGAGCCAGGCTCGAGCCAGAGGCTTGGCTCTGTCTCAGCTTGAGGTCCACTTGGAAACCATGAGCCCAAAACGAGACGAGTTTTTATGGGAAGCCATGTCGCTTAGTGGCTACAAATGCCGCACATGAAGCATAGGGAACCAGCTTTACTCTTGGCGTTAGGCCCACATCCTCTAAATCCCGGAAAATCTCATTGTGTCATAAAAAGACAAGCAAAGTAGTCTTTCCATTGTGAAGTGTCTTTCTTTAATATTTATGTGGAGTACTTTATGTCATATAAATAAAAAAAAATTAAGAACTGGTCCTGGTAACGCTATGCATTCTGGAACTAGTAATTTTGCATTTACAATTGTAAAAAATGAAAACTACAGCCCCAGAGATACAATAACACATTTGTAATGAATTAGCTACCTATGCCTTGAATGGTAGCACTTGAGAGCTCTAGCTAGACTGATACCGCAACACCCTGAGATGTGCACTTACAGAGTGTTGGGCTTCATAAAGGAATGATTCAATAATGTAATTACAGCAAAACTGTATCACCTGGCAGTAAAGGTGTGCATTTAGCAGCACCAGCATTTTGGCCAGTGCTCACAGGCATGGCTTTCCCACTGATGTGATGTTATCACATTTTATGGTGTGGTTCTCCCATTTGATGTTAAATTCCAAAACCATGTTAAACAGGTGGAAATCCCCATATTGCACATTTAACATTATTTGCGTCACTGTTCGAACTTCTCTAAATAAGGGTCTGATTACTCCTGTAGGATTAGACCCCTCCATCTTCTGCATGAGGAGTAACACACAGACCTGTTTTTACTGCAGTGTGTATTGTTTTGTAGTGTGCTCTCACAGCTGCCTTGTCATCTTTTACGTTCATCTGCAAAAAAGTGGGTGTAAATAGGCAGTAACAGGAAATACGTCATATATATGTGCAAAAAGGAAGTGTGATAGGAGAAGCTACAATCCGTACAGTTTAAATAATTTAAACACCCAAAATGACATCTGAGTCTTCCAGAAAAAAAAGAGCAAAAACTATTTATTGATGTTTGCTCTAGCCAACATTTTACTCCTTTTCTAACCTAGTGCATTTTAGGTATTCCTCCGAGGCAACTGATTAGAAATGTAAAAAAAATTTTGGGCTGTTTTGTGCACTTTTGTGGAAACAAGAATGGTCTAAGACGTTTTCACTGTAGTGCTCGTAGATGACAACGTTCCATGCTCGTAAACCGGGACTGTAGCAATCTGCACCGGGTGTGCGTAACACACAAACATCTGCATGCAATTTATTTTCTGTGCACAAATTTGTATGTTTTTTGTAAATTACCCTGACATACACAGTTTGCTGTAGGTGTCAGCACAATTGCCTTTTGTTGCATTTTGTTGTAGTAATGAATTGTGCTCAAACAGACCCTTTCTCATTACAAGCGAAAAAAGCTATTCTTTTAGAGAGTTCATCTTCCAAGAGGCAATGAATTTATCACGAAGAATACAATAAGGGTTTCTCCATAATACACAATAGAAAGTGCAACTACATGCAAACACTAAAATGCACGACTTCCAAGATGCGACTGCCGCTGCTTTCCCTACTACCAGCCCGCCAGCTTCGCCTCCCGCAAGACGACTGGGACGATTTGGGGGTTAGTGGAGGTAAAAATTACGGCACTGCGCTACGGGGCTCTACCAGCCTGTCTTCTTCCGTCCGGATCGGAGAGGCGCCCCCTCTGGTTTCAACTCTGCTGCCTCCCCCTCACTGGACTCCTGCCCTGGCGCCTGAAACAGTCTTCCCTTGACTTGCGGAAAACGGATCGGACATTGCTGCCCCCGCTACCTAGAACTTGTGCATGCGGAGGGCACGGCTGTGCTTCGGGAATCCTCTGCACTCCCCCCTTCTCTGACTCTCTGGCTCCTTGCCCCATCTAGTTCCACTCCGTGAAATCAGCTCGCTTGGTTTTCTGGACTCAGCCCCCTTGGCTTTTGGACTTGGACTCATATGCACCCCACCATTTTGGGACTATCTTCTATTGACACACATGTCCTGGAGCCGCCATCTTAGTGACCTTTGTCCTTTCCTCCTCCCCGCTGGTCTCCATCTGGGCGACCTTTCGATCGTCTCTCTTTTCCATGGACCTGCTCCACGTTTTCGATTGTTGTTGAATCCTCTGGTCCCACCTCCCTTTCGTCTCTCTCTCACTTTCCTGTCCTAATCTGCTCTCCTTACCCTTTTCTTAATGTTTTCCCCCTTTTCCCTCTCTGCCCCTTATGTTGTTTTTGTCTCCGCTTAACCTGCGCTAATATTGTTATTCCACTGTGTTACGTTGCTTCATCTTATGTCTTTTTTGCCATTCTCGAGTAATCTCGTGTTTTTAATGTTTCACATTGTGTAATGTATAGTAACTCGCTGTAACATGCTTCTTGCTGATACTCTTGTAAAGCGCTCTGATACCTCCGGGTCTAGCCAGCGCTATATAAAACTCATCAAATAAATAAATAAATAAAAATAAATAAATGCGAAACCTCTAGGTTTTTATATTATTGAGCCCAACATTAAGGCCTGTCTTGGACTGTCAACCTGACAATACCACAGTTGGAAATTCCACTACCACGTGGCGCAGTAATTTCCAGGTGTAATTTTACCTAACCATTGCAAGATGTTCCGCATCGAATGGGGAATTACACTTGTAATCAATGTTTCTGCATGATATCCACATGCAATTCCTATGTTCTGGGCCTCTTTTCCCAGAGGTTCTGCTAGTCTTTTTTTATAAGTGTAAAAACAATTTGTACACCAAGCATGTGTGGTTTAATAGCAACTGGCAGAGGGTGGAATGTTTAAATCAGGCATGTGAATATGCCATATGTAACTGTGGAACAGCTATAAAATAAACAGAAAGGCATATATGCAACATCTTCATGTGCAGAAGTTGCGGGTTTTAGAAATATAGTCATAAAACTGAATTGCAATGTTTTGCACACAGCCCTAACTTGTGAGTATTCCCAAACATTTGAAATGCTTTTCCACATGCATCTGCATTTCTAAGCTTGCACCTAAATAAACCATTAGTAGGTGGCAGGTAAAGTATGACAAAGTCAGTAGCGGCTGGCAGGGAACGGGGGTGGAGGGTGTTAAACTCGAAAATGTTCACGTTTTTCCCTGTGTAAGTTAGCATTTGCTGCGCCATTTTCTTTGCAGGCGCCATTTTAGGCTGTTTGAAACGATCTAGTTTAATTCCGAGAAATGCTCCAATCTGAGTTTCGTTTTTGCCATGTAGGTCTGTTCCCGTAATAAGTACACTGTTCCAATTAGCGCATACCTTTCTCACTAGATAGAGGCCCTCGCCCACTTGTCAGGTGATGGGCCCGACTGGAACAACCTTGGACTTTTCTACTTTGTGTAAGATATGAGCTCTGAGACTGTTTTTCTTTGTATTCCATTGCCTAGCTGCACCTGCCTGGAAAATTCCACTATGGGCATGTTTTAGCCCAGTTACGAAACGTACATAATGTATCTTTATGCTTGTCGATTTCAGTCCCTCTTCAGCACTCCTAGCGACTGGGCAGACTGGGCGCCACTCTGAGTTTATGTAATAAACAGTTATTGGTTTGTATTCTCTACTGTCTGACCGACTCTTCATTTGGTATGGAAGGCTGAGAGGTGGTCATTAGCGACCCGGGTGACCCTACTCGGGCCACTTCCTTCAGTCGGCGCCCGAACAGGGACTCCTTCGGGTGATTGATCCATCCCCTTTCTGCAGACAGGGGGGGAGGCCGAGGACATCGTCGGGTCGGACTGACGGTTCAGGGATCCCTGCACGAAGAGTAATATTTGCTCGCAGCTGCCCCTTCTGTCCTGGCGGACGGTGCCTCGCCCAGTGATCATCCCGACTGGAGTCCTGAATGGCGAAACCCTTGGATCTAACCGTTTGGTCTGAAGAGTCGGCAGTGGAGAATTGGTTTGTTTGTGCTACTTTATGTGAAGCATGGTCTTGGCCCTATTATGTTTAGTACATTATGGCACAAATATACGAGGGACAATGCCGAGTTGCAGTGGCTGTTGACGGGCACTTTTGATGAGCAAAAAATTGGGTTTTTACAGGAGCAATTATTTATGAAAAGAAGTAGACAGTCCATGTTTGACTCCCTCAGAACCTGGCAGAAGGAGGCTAAACAGAGACGGTTAAAAATGGAAAGAGATGCACGGAAGGGAAAAATGCAAACATTAACGCAAAAGGCTGTGGCATATGATAGAGAAAAGCAAGAGTCTGGAATGGAATGTGAAGAAAGGAGATTTCGATTGCATATAGATAAGTCTAATTTGGTTAAAGAAGAAGATTATACTTTTGTAGAGGAGTTGTTAGATACTCGACCTCCGCCTCCTTACGCCCCACAGAGGATATATCCCATCGTTCCCTTGCAGCCCCAGCAGCCTGTTTTGTCTGCTCCAGTTGTTCCTGTATCTACGGCTGTTGTTTTGACGGCTTTGGCTTCGGCACCTCCTGCTCCTTCTTTGTCCTCGCCATCTTTGACCACTGCAACTCCTAGTACACATGCTGCTTTAGCTTCTCTATCTTCTGTTATTTCTCCTCCGGGACAAGCGCCAGCAACGATTGTACCTGTCACTTCTGTTGTTTCTCCTTCCATGGTTTTTCATCCTCCGATACCTTTGAATGTTGAGACGCCAGTACGGGGGTTTGAGGATAGGTATTGGATGAAATTTAAGGGGCGAAAATGCCCGTTAGTGCGATCTGGGGTAGGGGATGAAGAAAAAAAGTAATAGCTGATCAGGCTGCGCGGTGGGCTCGTAATGCAATTTATAGTGTGGAGGATGTTTGGGAAGTCATGCGAGATTTTGAACCCTTTATACAGCAACATGCCCTTAAGCATATGTCTGCTACATTGATTAGTCTTTGGCAGAAACACATTGGGGCAGAGGCGCTTCAAATTTTATTTGATATTAGAGATCGCGTATATGCTGCCGACTTGGAGCCAGGCCAGGTATTTGGGAATGTTACAACTCTAGTTGCTTACAGGGGTAGACTACATGAGGGAAGCCCTACTCAAATAACTCAGTTTCCGAAGCGGCAGGTCCATCCCATATATCACCCAGAAATACCTGAGTTAACAGATCAGCACGGAACAATCACTAGACGGGCCGTGGCTGCTCGTTTCCAGGAGCAATGGGTTTATACTCTGTGGAAACGGAGTGAGGTTTTAGCCCTTAAGGCTCATTTGCCTGACCCTAGGAAAAATCCTACAGCTTATTATAAAGAATTGACAGAGGCTGCCTCTTCTACTGTAATGACTCTTGCTGATATTGAAATGCTTTTTGGTCTCCTTGTTCCGGTTGATGTTTGGAGACAGGTACATACTAAAGATCATGTCGCGGAGTTGGGTGGTACGTGGGATGTGATTAAAGGATAGGATCAGGAAAGGAAGCCAGGTGATAAACCCTGAGCTGAGATACTTGCTTTGCCAGGTCGTATTATTACATATATGCATTCCCTTATTCCACCTAAGAAGGTAAGCTGGGACAAATTGAAGGCTTGTCGGCAGAAGAAGGATGAAAGTGTGTCTGATTTCTTTACCCGGTTTGAAGATACGTTTTTGGACTATAGTGGGCAGGATATGTCTGTTGAAGGAGGAGTTTGATTGTTCGTTGACCGATTTGTATCTAATCTTCTTCCTGAAATTACGACTCGTTTACAGGCGTCTGAGAGTATTTGGTCCACCTCTTCTCTTTCTGTTATTTTGAACATGGCTCAGTATTACGAACACCGAGATCAGGAGGAAAAGGATAGGACCGATAAGAAACACAAGGATTTAAAAACAAAAGTGTTGTTGCAGCAAGCGTTTAGGGGAAATAGTAGGGGTAGGGGTGGTCCTTCTAGACAGCTTCCACATACCGGCAGACAGCCTTCAACGACACCTTTGGGACCAAATCAGTGTGCGTATTCTAAGGAGGAAGGTCATTGGCGTAGCCAGTGGCCGGTGCTTTTACAGAAAGTTGTGGCTCCTAGAGGGTGAGGTTATGGTGGGAGAGGTAGGGGGACTGACAGAGCTCCGAATGCTGCGATTTCTCAGAGTCACTCTGATAATAATTACTTTGATGACCCTCATGATGGCCAGTGTTATCATGATGATTACGATAGGGATGAGGTGACAGGTATGTCCTATAGCTAGGACAGCCAGGGACAGGGAGAGGGACCAGTTCAGATACCTGTAGATCAGCGTGGTCCTTATGTCACAGCGGATTTGCAAGGCTCGACTAAGGAATTTTTGGTGGACACAGGTGCGACAAAGAGTTCTGTTTCTCAACATACGCAAACTTCTTAGTCCTGGGCGATTTCAATGTCCATATGGACAACACGCAATGTTCTTTGGCCTCTCAACTAGATGACACACTCAAAGGATTAAACCTCAACCAATTGGTCTCTATGCCTACACATGTGGCAGGCCACATATTGGACCTTATCTTTACCAATATCTCAACCTTAACGACAGAAAACCCCATCCCTCTTGCATGGTCGGATCACAGTCTGATTCCTTTCAACCTAACCTCCACCACAAACCGTAGCCACAGGGAAATTAAGCACGAAGCCCGAAGAAACTGGAGGAAAGTCACCCTCGAAACCATGGGCCCGGCATTACTTAACACCCTCCTACTACTTACTGGAGAACCTAACAGTGATGCGGCAACTTTCAATCACTGGGTCACCTTTGCTATAGACAAAATAGCCCCCATGAAAGTTATGAAATTAGCCAGGAATAAACCCTCAGCCCCTTGGTTCACGCCAGAACTGCAAGCAGAAAAAAGCCACTGCAAAAAGCTTGAGCGGAAATGGCGCAAAACCTACAGCATTGAGATGAAAAACACCTATAGGAAAGCAGTAAAACAATTTCATAGGCTAAATCGCACTTCCATAAAGGATTATATTGCCAATCAAATCAAACGATCAGACAATTCGACTAAAGAAGTCTTCAAAATTGTCCAAGACTTCCTGAAACCAGGGACGATGAAAAGCAATATAACCCCGTCCGATACTCTCTGTGAGAATCTTTTGATCTTTTTTCAAGAAAAAATTCAAAACATTTACGCCTCATTCACTGAAACGGATACCCCCAACATACCTTCCCCCCCCACACACACCTGGTTGGAATTCAGCCCTTTTAACCCCGATACCTCTCTCAGGCAGTTGGAAAAAATAAAATCTGGATCCCCTATGGATCCCTGCCCTGCTAGGTTTTTTAAACTACTTGCCCCACTGATTAACCCTCCACTGAATCTGCTTTGGAACGCATCCCTAAAATCAGGCACTTATCCGTCCATCTGGAAAACTGCACTTGTCCAACCTATCCTCAAGAAAGAGGATGCAGATCCAGCTGTACTAAAAAATTTCAGACCCATCTCCCTTTTGCCAGCACCAGCCAAGATCCTTGAGAAAGAAGTGCAGAAACTGCTATCCAACTTCCTAGAATCTAACAAACTACTACACGATTCTCAGTCCGGATTTAGAGCTGGCTACAGCACTGAGACAGCTCTGCTGGAGGTAGCTGAAACAATCCGGGAAACCTTAGATAAGGGTAGCTGTGCAATGCTGGTGCTGCTAGACCTGTCAGCAGCGTTTGACACAGTGTCACATAAGATCCTCCTTGACAGGCTCAGGCAACTGGAAGTAAATGGGACCACCTTGGCCTGGTTCAGTTCCTTTCTTGAGGGGCGGTCCCAGAGAACAAGGCTGCATCCTCATGTCTCATCACCCCACCCTGTGATTTGTGGAGTACCACAGGGCTCGGCTCTCAGCCCGACCCTTTTTAACATTTATCTTGCCCCCTAGCCCCACTTGTAGAGCAACATGGCGTAAGTGTCATCTCATACGCTGATGACACCCAGTTGGTGTTCTCCTTCAAAGACCATTCGGAGGCCGCACTCACAAACTTTAAGCAGTGTCTGATAGATATATCAGCCTGGATGACTAAGAAGTGTCTACGGCTGAATGCCGATAAAACGGAGGTACTGTTTTTTAATCAGCCTTCCCCTCCCCAATCTGATCTTTGGTGGCCTTTACAGCTCAATCCTCCTCCACTTCCTGTGTCCTCGGCCAGGAATCTGGGTTTTAAATTTGACAACACCCTCTCATGCAAAACCCAGATAGGACATGTGTCCTCATCCTGTTTCTGGAAAATGAAGGCGTTACGAAGATTTCTCCACCTCCTACCAATGGACTGTAGGAAAACAATTGTCCACGCACTTATAACATCACAACTAGACTACGCTAATAGTCTATATCTGGGCTTACCAGCCTATCTGTTCAGGAAACTGCAAACAATACAGAATGCAGCCGCAAGGCTTATCAGAAATGTCCCGCTAAGGCATCACATCTCCCCCCATCTACGTAGTCTACACTGGCTGCCCGTGAAAAAACAAACAGAATTCAAAGCGCTCACCCTTGCTTACAGGACAATAAACGAAGTTGGCCCCCACTATTTACGGAAAAGAATCCGTAAATCCCATCAAACAAGAAACCTAAGATCCAATCATCTTGAACTCCTCGTCACCCCTCGCTTTGCCAAAGCCAGAATAGGAGGGCAGTCCTTCCCCGTCAGAACCACGACCCTGTGGAACTCCTTGCCCGAACACATCAGAAAGGCCAACTCGGAGTCTAGCTTCCGGAAATCCTTGAAGACATGGCTTTTTAGTCTGCCTTAGCACCTTGCGGATTCCAACTTACTCACCCCACCTCTTTCTATGTCTCCGCTGCCAGCGCCGGGACACTCCCGTTGGGGGTAGCAGCGCGCTCTATAAGCTACATAATAATAATAATAATAACATATGGTCCCTGGGGCAGCCCTGTCTGGCCACAATAATGTTTGGGTAGGTTTTTCAGGTGTACCGGTTGTAAGCCCCATTTCCCGCCCCCTTGCATTGACTGTTGGTCCTTTTACTGTGGAATCTCTGTTTTTGTTGACTTCGAACTGTGGTGAGAATTTGATGGGTTTGGATTTGCTGAAGAAGTTGCATGCTACTATCTATTGCTCTCCTGCGGGTGTTTATATCACTATGGGTCTGGATGTGAGTACTAAACAGTGTTTGTCTCAGGATGCACCCCTTCCACCCACTCTATGGGCTACAGGTGACACGGATGTATGTCTGTTGCACATACCACCAGTTTCTATACAAGTTAAAGAGAATGTTATTTTGCCTTGTATTCCTCAGTATAAGATACTGCAGGCAGGAGAACGGGCTCTTCTTCAGATTATTCAGGATTTGATACAAAAGGGGGTAGTTGAGGAAACGTCTGGCGATATATGTAATAGTCCTATTCTTCCGATTCTTAAAAGGGCACCCTCAGGCTCCTCTGAGGACGCTGATGATGTTTATCGTTTTGTGATTAATCTGCGCGAGGTTAATAAAATAGTGGTTCCACAGTTCCCTGTGGTTCCTGATATTACCACGCTTTTGACGATGATTCCTTCTACCGCTAAATTCTTCTTTGTTATTGATTTGAGAAATGCTTTCTTTAGCATCCCTATCCATCCGGACAGTAGATATTTGTTTGGGTTCACACTGGCTGGTAGGAGTTTTAGATTCTGTTGTGCTCCTCAACATTGAAGGGTCAACTGGATTCACTATCGCTTCCTCCGGGTAATGTATTAGTGCAGTATGTCGATGATCTCCTTATTGCTTCTGATACGGAACAGGGTTGCAGAGACAGTACAGTCAAATTGTTGGTGCATTTGGCCCATCATGGGCATAAGGTTTCCCTTTCTAAATTTCAGTATTGTCGACAGGAGGTCAACTGCTTAGGACACCTGCTGTCGAAGGAGGGTAGGAAGTTGACCCTTGAGAGTATCAGTACCATTGTTAAAATGCCCATTCCACAAACTCAGAAAGATGTGCGCGCTTTTATAGGTATCACTTCCTATTGTCGTCAATGGATACCTAACTATTCCCTACTAATTAAACCCTTGCTTGCTTTAACAACGAAAGAAGTGCATGAGCCTTCGCGTTGGACGCCCGAATGTCAGCAGTCTTTTGAGCAATTGAAAACTGCACTTTGTTCGGCTCCAGTGCTTGGCACACCTAACTATGGCAAACTGTTTGTGCTCTATGTCCACGAGATGGCTGGTTGCATGCTTTCTGTCCTAACACAAACATTTGGGGATAGGCAACGGCTGTGTGCCTATTTCTCAGCTGTGCTTGATCCCGTCGCAAGGGCCCTCCCGAGTTGTCTGAGAGCAGTCGCGGCTGTGGCCACTTCGATCAGGCAATCGGCTGGACTCTTGCTTGATACTGACCTCACAGTTATGGTATCCCATGCTGTGGATACACTTTTGAATAAGACAAAGACAAAGCACCTCACCAGTGCACGTCTCACCGGCTATGAATTGACCTTCTTTGCTAAGCATATTACAATTAAAAGATCTACCACTCTGAATCCAGCCACGTTACTACCGCTCCCTTCTGAGAACGATGCAGTTGATAAACATGATTGTATCTTCCGGACGGAAGAAGAGTCAAAGGGACGGGTAGACCTGACTGATGTTCCCTTATCTGACCCCCAAGGAGAACTATATGTCGATGGCTCTTGTTTTAAATTACCAGACGGCCCCAGGACGGCAGCTTATGCTGTCACCACGTTACGCACAGTGGAAGAGACATCACGGGTCCCCTATCAGTCGGCTCAAGCTGCTGAGCTAGCTGCTCTTATTCGAGCTTGTGAACTGAGCGAGGTACTGGCTGTCAATATATATACCGACAGCCAGTATGCCTTCGGGGTCATGCATAATTTTGGGCGACTCTGGGCAGAGAGGGGGTTCCTTACTTCCCATGATACCAAGATTCAGCATGGGCACCTCATATTGAGGCTTTTGTCTGCTTTAGCGCTCCCCTAGAAATTGGCTATCTTTAAATGTAGTGCCCACAGGAAGGTTACTGATGACGTGGGGAGAGGAAATGCTTTTGCAGATCAGACAGCTAAGGAAACGGCCCGAACAATTATTAAAGGTATGGTTGTAGCAGGTCCAGCTAGGTGGGTTCCTGAAGTTATCATGTTCGAGAATATTCTTGAAAGTGTAAAAGAGATACAAAGTGAAGCCACATTGGAAGAATTAGCGAAATGGCAGGAAAGTACAGCACAGTTGAATGAGGAAGGATGTTGGATTGATAAATCAGGGAAACAGAGATGGATGTTGCCAGATGCATATGTTCTTCCTGTGGCTACTATGGCACATGGTCCAGCTCATATTAGTGCCAAGGGCATATGCAAGCTGTTAGCCCCTGTGTGGCAGAATGACAATATCTCTAAGACAGTTGTGCATTTAGTGAAATATTGCATGGTTTACATGATGCATAATCCAGGGAAGGGTACCCCGTAACCATCTGGTAATTTTGCACCACCTAATTTTCCTTTTGAGGTCCTTCAGATGGATTATATTGAATTAGAGAGATGCAACAATCTTAAATATGTTTTGGTGTTTGTATGTGCATTCAGTAAATGGGTTGAGGCTTACCCTACTAAAGTCAATACAGCCATTATGACTGCAAAGGTACTCATGAAGGAGTTCTTTCCTCGTTTCGGCTTGCCCGAGTTATCTGGAGTGACAACAGAAGTCATTTTAATGTGAAAGTGATTCAATTGATTTGTGAGGGTCTCCATGTAAAGCAGAAATTCCATGCTGCCAATCATCCACAGTCAGCGGGTTTGGTTGAGAAGTACAATGGTACTCTCAAACTGAAGTTGACAAAGATACAGGAGACCACAGGGTTACAATGGCCAGATTCTTTACCATTAGCTCTTCTGTCAACAAGAACAACAACACATTCTAGGACAGGATTGTCTCCTTACGAGGTCGTGTTTGGGCGCCCGGCAAATGTCTGGGGCGTCCCACGTCCTCGTAGATTTTCTGATACTGAGTACCCTGTATTGCTCGATTACCTTGGCCAGTTAACAGAAAGTTTACATTCTATTCACCAACAGGTGCGAGAGTCCCTACCTTCCACACCAGAGGGACCCGGCCACGATATCCAGCACAGTGATTACATCTTGTTGCGCAACTTCCAGAGGAAGAAAAGTTTGGAGCCGCGCTGGAAGGGTCCTGAGCAGGTTCTATTGGTGACACGAACTGCTGTGAAGGTTACTGGCTGTAAGAACTGGGTCCACGCGACCCACTGTCGGAGGGTTACTTTGCCCTTACCCTATGACCAGTGGATCAAGGATGGGATTGGGGACTCGGAGTGCGAGCAGGTGCCCTGGTTTGCCCCCTTCAGCGATGCCCAACTAACGTGGATGCAAACGGATAAAGAGATGAGAATGTGCTGAACGAGGCTGTTCCTCCGGAAAAACGAGCTATCCAAGAGCCTTTGTTCACTATTCATACGGTGCCTGGGGCTACCAGGTACAATTTGCGCCCTCGGCTGAGGGACACTGCATCTAAGGAGAAAAGAGATTAGGGATGGACTGCGTAAGACAGGTTGTACTGAGTCATAGTACCAACGGAATTTAGTGAAGGATTTCTGCTTACTTTATTTTAGTAGTCTAAACATTAGATAGGGAAGACTGAAGTATACCCTGAAAGTATACCATCTTGATCGACGTGGGATATGAGTTTAGGACAGAGCAAGCTCCACCACCGGTGCTCAAGAGCGCCAACGTATTGATGGACAATAGGAGCCTGTACCAGTGAGGCTCTGACGGGCACTGGAAACATATATATTCTTCTTCTTGCACTTTGATCCCCTTTTCATCATTCGTTATGCATCCTTTTGGTAGACAGGTTGCTGAGGAAGAGCAGCCAGTGATTCTTGTTGTTCAGCATAATATGGTGTGGACACGCAAATAGAAAGTAATATGTGTTGCTCTTATCGTTTTGCTGTTAATGATATTGTGTGGGGTGTCATGGGTTTTGGAAAAGGATCAGGATGTCTCTTTACGTACCAAGGGTAAGGTTATTTCTCCGACAAGAAAGAAAAGGACAGCCCCAAGTAATATATTTTTAGATACCCACAAGAGATTCTTTGGAGAAGGGACAGCTTGCTACTCCATCGGATCTGATACTAGTTTATGGACTGCATATCCATTGTCACTTGTAAATTATACATATACTCGTCCACCGCAATTTACAGAAGTGAAGGGAGTCTTTGGTTTCGGCTATCCAGGACCTTGTTTATATTATAGAAAGCCACTGGGAATGGGTTATCGAGGTTGCGATAATAACACATATTGTTACAACTTTTATATGGAAGTACAGAATGTCACACTGGAGGGTTGGCAGTACAAGGAATTGATAGTCACCCAGGAGGCTGGTCATTATCCTGCTTGTTGTCCTATTGTAAATAGCACAGACACTTCTTTGTATATCAATTGTTCTGGAATAGTGTTGTACAAAAATACGATCCCTTTAGTGAATGACAAAGATCCAAGTACTTTCGGAATGAACATTAGGGGACATCTTAAGGATTTTGGGGGCCCTGGACCAAATGTATTTTGGGGGCCCCTGTTCGGAACAGCTTTGAATTTATGATCCAATTTCAGCTCTTTAATGCCCTCTTTGGCCAGGTGACTGACAGTGCACAGCCACACTCATCCAAATTCTAAATGTGTTTACATCTAATATTCAGGGATAGTGACGTGTGTTTTCAATATTGTAACAGCAGCAGTTCATTAATATTACTGCAAATAGTCTCTGTTACACCCTCCCATTTCTCATATGTGAGGTCCTGTTTTGATTTAAAATAAACTTTTTTATGGATGTTGTATGCAGCACAACATTTTTCTACAAAATGTCTGTAATTGACTCACACACATTAAAATCAAATTAAGTTAAAATGGCATTTAAAACAACCTGTTTAAGAATTATTAAAGGTCATTAGGGCAAGACTCTCTGCAGAACAGAGTTGGCCCTATCAGGAGCCCCCCTGAAAGGCTGGGGCCCTGGGCCAGAGCCCACTATGCCCATGCCTTAAAACGTCTCTGACTAGATATGCTGCAGTAGATTATGAAGGACCAATTCATGCACACCTGGGGTTTTACTTTTTGTCTAACTGTACATATTCTAACGTTCATAATGGCACAGACGATGTGGCTCTTGGGATGGTGTTGCCTCTGGGCGTGCCCTGTAAATATGCTAAGCCTAATGTCCTCTGGGTTAAAAGGACTCTGACCAAAGAATTATTTGAGGGAGTGACCGATATAGAGGTCAATATTTATAGTAAAGGGATCACTTTCGGATACATCCTTTCTTCTATTTTCACTTTGGGTGGCACTTCTTTGGCCAGGGGTGAAAAAGCTAGAGAATATTTTGGGTGCAAGTTGCAAATTTTATCTAATACTACCGCAGCGGCTTTACGCGACATCACCACTCAGTAGGAGAGTATGCGAATATATTCAGAGCAAAGTAGATATGCAGTTGACTTTATTTTAGCTAAGAGTGGTGGTGTATGCTCGGTAGTAGAAGACCAATGTGTAATCGGGATCAAGAATATGGAAAAGAATATTACTAAGCACATTCTAGAGATCTTCGAGAATGTCAAGGGAATGGAAAGTGGAAATTGGAGATGGTCTCTTTTTGGTGGCCGGGGTTGGATTCTTGAAAAGGTAATTTACCTGAATGTGATACTGGTGCTTTGTTGTGCTCCTATTCAGTGCCTCCCCTTCTGTTGCTCCTATTGTACCACCGTTCTCACCCCTAAATGGAAAATATCGATTCATGATACTAATGCAGCAATTATGGTACAGAAAGAGATAGCGGACATTATGAACATAGATGAGGGCATTTTTGAGACTTCCCTCCTTACAGTCTCCTTTCCGGATCCCGATACTGAAAACATGAAATGTTCATAAGGATTTATTGTTATCATTGTTTGTGTTTTCTTGTTTTAGTGATTTTCTGTTTTCCTTGTTGCTGTTAGAAAATATTTTAGCTCATTCTAAAAGGAGGGTCTGTTAAACTAGAAAATGTTCACGTTTGTGCATTTCCCTGTGCAAGTTAGCATTCGCTGCGCCATTTTCTTTGCAGGCACCATTTTAGGCTGTTTGAAACCGATCTAGTTTAATTCTGAGAAATACTCCAGTCTGAGTTTCGTTTTTGCCAAGTAGGTCTGTTCCCATAATGAGTACACTGTTCCTATTAGCGCATTCCTTTCTCACTAGATAGAGGCCCTCTCCCACTTATCTGGCGACTGGCCCGTCTGGAAGAACCTTGGACTTCGCTACTTTGTGTAAGATATGAGCTCTGAGACTGTTTTTCATTGTATTCCATTGCCTAGCTGCACCTGCCTGGAAAATTCCACTATGGGCGTGTTTTAGCCCAGTTATGAAACCTACATAATGTATCTTTATGCTTGTCGATTTCAGTCCCTTTGCAGCACTCCTAGCGACTGGGCAAACTGGGCTCCGCTCTGAGTGTATATAATAAACAGTTATTGGTTTGTATTCACTACTGTCTGACCGACAAGATATTTTGTGACTAGGCCATGAGAGTACAGATATAGGCAGAGAACAAAGGTGCATATTTCGTACTGCGCCTCTTTTACTTGAAATACGGTGATTCAATAGGGAAAAAACACTGAAATCCACGGTGACCTGAAATAACATTGTATTTATTGGTAGAGCTGTCAAAAGTCTTATTGTCCTGATGTATCTAACCATATTGGCAGCCTCATACATAAAACACATTTTTTTCCAGTGGAACATCAATCAAAGTTTAAAAGCTCTCCAGGAAAGCAACATAGTTAAAACCGATAGTAACAGTAACACCTGTCAAATTACATTTCAAAAGAGAGGACAACCAGGTGTGTTCGCCTAGTTCTACATTGACACGTTTGCTTATAGCAATTACACCGGTGATCTCGGGAATAAAAAGGAACACACACAAATAATGTCTTTAATGGATATAATACCAAAAAACAGGTTATTGTAAATGATGGCGAAATGTGAACAGAAATCCCTGCAGACCAGCCTGTCTACTCCCTGAAAGTACAGCGATGAAAACAACATTGTTCAAATAAATTGCTACAACTCTGGTCCACAGATCATAGAAAAATCTCATGTATTGTGCATCCCAAAGAGCATGACTCTCCCATATGGCAAAACCTTTCATCTTTACGAAAAATATAAAAATTACTGCATCCCTCGATTTTAAGGGCATGAAAAACGTGTTCTTGTTTTGGGGTATTTCTATGATATTATACAATTTTTATTATGTTCCGCAGTTTGAGGTTACATCTGAAAATACAGTAGTTCATTTTATTGCACAGTGATTTGTACATTTTCACTATATAGGTTGAAATTGCACGCAAGGTAATATCTAGCGAGCAGAAATTGCTGGCAGTCTGCATTTGTGAAAGTAATGCACCCATGAAATGACATCGACATATTTGTTAATATTTAATGTTACACTTTTTCTTGTTCATTCATAAGAATATTTGTGCTGGGCGACACACGAGACAATGACTTCTGTGCTACAGTTTAACTTTCTTGCTTATGTGGCATATAGCCTGCCCATATTCTATTTTACACCTTTTAACTACTTCCATAAAATTCACTGTGCTGCAGTTGACTGTTTTTGTCTAATGTTTTCACTTTTTGTATTTTGCCTTTTTGTTGTTCTTGGAGCTGGCTCTTTCTGTAGGGTTTATCCCCAAACATTTTGCCTTCTTCCTCCCTTTTTTCTGACCTTCTTTTTGGTGGCTTTAGGACTCTGGGCACTTTACCACTGCACAACAGTGGTAAAGTGCATGTGCTCTCTCCCCTAACATGGTATGATTGGTTCACACCTGTTTGGAATGTTTGATTTATGTATAAGTCCCTTGTAAAGTGGTATACCATATACCCAGGGCCTGTACATTAAATGTTAAAAGTGGGCATGCAGCACTGATTGTGCCCCCCACAGAAGAAGCCTTTCAAACTTGTCTCAGGCCTGCCACTGTAGGGCCTGCGTGCACAGTTTACTGCCACTTTGACTTGCCATTTAAAAGTACTTGACAAGCCTTAAACTCACCTTTTACTACACATAGGTCACTCTCAAAAGTAGGTCCAAGGTAGCTCTATGGGCAGGGTGCTGTGTAAGTAAAAGGTAGGACATGTACCTTTATGTTTTGCATATCCTGGTAGTGACAAACAACCTATTTCACTTTTTACTGCTGTGAGGCCTACTCCTTCCATAGTCTAGAATTGGGAATTCCCTTATATACTTTTAAGTGGTAATTACTGATCAGAAAGGAGTGGTGATGCATTGCTTGGTATGTTTAAAATGGTGGTGAAAAATCTCACTTACTGGTGAAGTTGGATTTCACATTACTATTTTAGCAATGCCATTTTTAGAAAGTCAGCAACTCTTTCTGCTTTGCATCCTGTCTCCAATACATGTCTGGGCTGGGTGACAGCTACACTTTGTGCATTCTCTCCAGACAGCCTGTGAAGGCTGGGTGTGACAGGGGATACATCGGCATTCATCTGCATACTGATAGTCTACCTGGACCAGGAGAGGGAGAGGGACTGCCATGCTGCGGTGAGAAACCTCCATTCCTGCTAACTGCTTTGATGTGTTGGCCTGCTGCCTGCTGATTGCTGGGCTGCAGGAGGGACTACCACTTTGTAACGTGCCTGGGTATGCTGGCCAGCTGCCTGCTACATTCCTTTGTGCCCCCAAGTGTTCTCCAAGGGCTTGTTGGCTTGCCCCTGTTCTCTCAGAGTCTCAGGGCCATAAAAGACTCTGCATCATCATTTTTGCTGTGGGACTCTGAGTCTGGCAACTCCAACCTTCTAAGCACAGCGATGTTGTTTCTCCCGAACCATTTGCCCTGGATTATTGAGCTGAAGCCGCAAAGTGACCCTGACCAGATCCCCTGTGTGCTGAGGAGGATTATTGAAGGGCTGGGGTGTTGCTCAGGGACTGGCGTGTCCCTCTCGAGACTCGAACTGCATAGTCGGTGAGTGCTGAGTCCCCGAGCCACATTCTTTCCCAAGCACATTGTCGAGTCAACATGGAGGGTCCCACTGACATCAGCGTGCTTCAACACATGGTGTGGCTGCTCCCTAGCAGCCCGGAGAGAAAGGCCGGCCGACAGATCCCGACTTCTCTACCTGGCCCGGCCCCCACAAAGGTACTGTGGGCCTAACCGGGGCTGCAGAAGGAGGAAAGCCGTGCTGTGCTCCCTTGCGAACATCCCTGGGTTTCTGTGAAGCATTGCGAGTCCGTGTGACCACCACAGGCTCCAGACTCACCAGAGTTCAAGCTGGGCATGCCTTGTGTATCGGATACTTAAACCACTCACCAGGACATTTCATGCTCAACATTCCCAGCTCCCGTGCCTTAAAACGCCCAGTGGTCTACTGTCTCTCAACCGGGCTAAGGAAATTACTGTGAAGCCCCTATTAATTGTGCATGTATTTTGCTGCATTTAACCAAAAGGGGATATCACTTCCACAGTGTACACAAATCTACCGTAAATAACCAAACAACTAAATTTATGGGGTGATTTTGATGCATTTATGTTTAAAGCCTACATATTTTGAAATGTATATACTAGATTACTATCATTCTGACATTGTTTTTCTACAGGACAATAAGTAATATATTTAAAAGTGCATTCACTGTGATCCTTGACAATGCATAACTTGCAAAGTATTTATTGGTGCATGTCGTTTTGGTCTCCTTGTTTTATGCACAATATAGAAAGCTATTTTTTTTTATATAATCCTTGGTGTGGAGTCTCTTTTGTGATGTAGTCATTGTATTACTGTGAGTGTGGGTTGCACAAATGCTTTTCACATTGCCTTTGTACATAAGTCTGCCTCCCCTGCGCCAAGCTATCAGAGGGTGAGCACAGGTTATCTTGGTGTGCATCTGACTTACCCTGACTAGAGTGGTGTGTTCTGCCTAGCTGGAGTGCATACCTTAGCCAAACAGAAATCCCATTTCTAACAGTTGTGTTTTCACATTTTTAGTTTCATTAGATTTGTTATTTATTTATCAATTGTCAACTTCAGAGGCATGGCAGGCAGATTCTTGCCAGGCAAGGTGGCCTATATGTAGTGTGGTTAAATATGCTCCATGACTAATGACCAAAAGGTGGAATCCTGAGCTGGGAATTTCCCACCTGTGTGCAGTTAGCAGTCTAGTCTTCCATGATTGCCATTGTACAGTCTTCCAAACTTTCCAATAGCTTCCCTGTGTGAACAGAGTGACTCTGAGATTAATGCTGGGTGACGAAAACTATGATTAGCTTGTTAATGAAGGGTTCAGTCTGCAATCCTGGCACATGCTTGCTAATGGTAACACCCTTCCTTACTTTGAGATTTATTTTAGTCACTCAAAGATCTATTCCTGTTCAGAGCAGACTCGCCAAATGCTCTGCTCTTGGTAACACTCGGAGTTGTGTAGAGCTTTTCTTTTGATAATGTAAACTCACACCAAATTTTACTTTTAACAATACTTCCTGTTATTTGAAGATACACAGTTTGTTACACATCTGCTGTTGGCAATACCCAGTGGCACTGAGAGCATCATTTGAAATTGTGAAGTGCTGCTCCCTGTTGGCAGAGATCCCACTGCCAACTGCAAAGAGTTTTGTATGGCGCATATAATTAACCACACCAAAATTTGAACAGTGTCTTTCACAGGTATCATTCTGATAGAGCTGAGCTCTCACTGAGCAAAACCCTAGCCAGGCTGCTTCTTAGCAGGGGTGTGTGAAATTTGTGTAATTTGCATTTCCATAATAATACAAATTACAGTAAATCATGCATATTTCTGCAAAATGCAAATCCATCATCAATTTTAGACATTAGGGCGCATTTCACACTAACAAAAGCACTACAAACAGCAGCCACTAGTGTTCTGTTCCCATGCTTTCACAGTAAATTTGTTCCACAAAAGATGCATACTCTATAAATGTTTACCATGTGCCAGATGTTGGCTCATAATTATGTAAAATGGCATAACTTCGAAGTTTTGGCAATTTTTCATAACAATCATATGGCAAAATTCCTGAAATTATTAGAATTTCGCCCAAGTCTATTCCTTACCCTGGATGTGTACATGGGAATGCAAGAGTGGGTGTATAGACACAAAGCAGGCCATCTCCCTGGGTGTGTACATAGGAATGCAAGAGTGGGCGTATAGACAAGAAGCAGGCCACCTCCCTGGGTGTGTATGTGAGAATGAAAGCATGGGTGTATAGACAAGAAGCAGGCCACCTCCCTGGGTTTGTACATGGGAATGCAAGAGAGGGCGTATAGACAAGAGGCAGGTCACCTCCCTGCATGTGCACATGAGAATGTAAGAGTGGACTTATAGACACGAGGCAGGCTACCTCCCTGGGTGTACATGGGAATGCAAGAGAGGGCGTATAGACATGAGGCAGGCCACTTCCCTGGGTGTGTACATAAGAATGCAAGAGTAGGTGTATAGACGAAAGGTAGGCCACCTTCCTGGGTGTGTACATGGGAATGCAAGAGAGAACGTATCGACACGACACAGGCCACCTCCTTGGGTGTGTACATGAAAATTTAAGTGTGGGCATATAGACAAGATGCAGGCCACCTGCTCTGGGAAGTAGTAATTAAAATAGTGTCTTCTTTGCCATCTAAGGATGCCCTCCCATTTGCCCCATTAGCCTTAAAAATCAAGTCTACACCTGATTTGATCAATGGACACGAATTGCTTTATGTATTTTTGTGTGAGTTGGTTACCACTGACCTTTTGCTTTGTAGTAATTATGTATTTATGGCAACATCTGTCCATGTAATTCTAATTGTATCACCAACCACCAAACTAACAAGTATATTTTCAGAAAGGGGAATCTCATACTTTGCTTACCAAACTTTATTAGCGGTACTAAATTGTTTTATTTTTGAAGATCCTAACACTGTGCATAATTTACTAAGACTTGTGTTCCTGACTTCTTCCTAAGTCTAATTAGACCACATAAAGAACTCAAAGACACCTTTTTAGTAGCGTGCCTCTGTAATTGTATTTAATCACTTAGGGCCTCATTTAGATTTCGGTTGACAGGTTACTCCGTCACAACGATGATGGATATCCCGTCCACATAAATATATATCCCATAGGATATTATGGGATTTAGATTTCGGCGGACAGGATATCCATCACATTTGTATTTGTATTTACCATTTATAAAGCACCTGGTTACACCAATGGTGTGTCCCCGCACTAGGATTCTAACACCCAACAGAGAAGGGATGAAAGGGGAGACAGGACTAAGCCTGAAGCTAAGATAAACAGGACTCTAGAATGAGGGAGACTAAACAGTCCCTATTTGAGTACGGAAAAGTCAGGTTTTGAGTACCTCTCGGAAAATCCTTTCCATTGGTTCTGAACTCAAATTCAGAAGCAAGGTATTCCACCTTTTGGCCGCTAGGACCAGGCTCCCATCCTGGCCCTCTGCACTCTAGGCACCTTTACCAGGTGAGACCCTACAGATCTTAAATTGCGTGAAGGTGTGTAGGGTGTTATCATAGATCACAAATAGCTCGGGCCTATGTTCCACAAGATTCTGTGGCTAAAGCACATGGCCTTATAGGTAATCCTCTTCTCCACTGGCAACCAGTGGAGAGTAGTCAGAGCTTTAAAAATAGAAGCTCCTCTCAGGAGTTTAAGGATTAAGCGCGCAGCTGCATTTTGAGTGTGTTTGAGTTTAGATAGACTTCCTTTGGTAGCACCCAAGTAGAGATTATGCTACAGTGGTTTATTTGTGACGTGACTAAGGCATGAACAACTGTTTTCCTGGCCGTTATAGGTAGTAGATCCAAGAGCTTCCATAGGACTTTAAGGGTCCCGAAACACTTGCCAGCAACCTTCCTAATTTGACTCTCAAATGAGAGTTTGGGATCTTTGCTTTTGGCTTTCGGAACATGGGTTTGACCCAGGGCCTCAGGCCACAAAGCCGATGACCAGATAGAAGGCGTTTTCCCGACTATCATCACCTCCATTTTGTTGCCAATACGTTTTAAGCAGTTGTCGGACATCCAAGAGGCTGGCTCTTCTAAACATAGTGAAAATTGTGTTGCAGACGCCTCGGTGTCCTGAGATATAGTTACTATGAGCTGCGTATCATCCGCATATGACACCATTTTTACATTGCGTTTTTCCATGATTTCCACCAGGGGGCCAATATGTAGATTAAATAGAGCAGGGCTCAATATAGAGCCCTGTGGGATCCCTTGCATAAGAGGAATGCTGTCTGACATGTGCGGATGCTGGGAAACTTGAAAGCTCAGCGATAGAAGGAAAGAGGTTAACCAGCGTAATGCTATGCCCCTGACCCCGCACCGACTTAACCTCTGAAGAAGTAGGTTATGCGATACGGTGTCAAAGGCTTCACTTAGGTCAAGTAACACCAACGCAGCTGTTTTTCCTTCATCCGCAAACCTTCTCAAGGTTTCGGTCGCAAGAAGTATGGCTGACTCCGTGGAGTAAGAGGCCCTGAAACCTGATTGAGTGGGGTGAAGCAAGTCATTCGAATTGATATAATTTGTGAGTTGGTTATTCACAACTTTCTCCGTAATTTTAGCGAAGAAAGGTAAAAGTGAGATGGGACGTAAATTCTTGAGTTGCATAGGATCAGCAGAAGGTTTTTTCTGCAAAGGGAGTACTATCGCGGGCTTCCATTTTTGCAGGAGTTCGCCTAAGCGAAAGGACAAAGAGATCAGCTGCTGTACATGAGGGAGAATGGTTTTTATGCCTTGCATCAATCAATCAATCAATCACGGCATTTATAGAGCGCGCTACTCACCCGGGAGGGTCTCAAGGCGCTGGGGGAGGGGGTAAGTTACTGCTCGAACAGCCAGGTCTTGAGCTGCTTCCTGAAGGAGAGATGGTCCTGGGTTCGCCGAAGGTGAGTGGGGAGGGAGTTCCAGGTCTTGGCTGCCAGGTAGGAGAAGGATCTTCCTCCGGCGGTGGTTCTGCGGATGCGTGGTACGGTGGCGAGGGCGTGGCTGGTTGATCGTAGCTGGCGTGTGGGCGTGTAGAAGGTCATGCAGTCGTTGAGGTACTTTGGGCCCAGGTCGTGGAGGGCCTTGTGTGCGTGGGTGAGGAGTCTGAACGTGATTCTCTTGCTGACGGGGAGCCAGTGCAGGTCTTTCAGGTGTCCGGTGATGTGGCTGTGTCGGGGGATGTCCAGGATGAGTCGTGCGGAGGCGTTCTGGATGCGCTGGAGTCTTTTTGAAGTTTGGCTGTGGTTCCGGCGTAGAGGGTGTTCCCATAGTCCAGTCGGCTGGTGACGAGTGCCTGGGTGACGGTCTTCCTGGTTTCAGTGGGGATCCATCTGAAGATCTTGCGGAGCATGCGCAGGGTGTTGAAGCATGAAGATGAGACGGCGTTGACTTGTCTGGTCATCGACAGGGAGGAGTCCAGGATGAAGCCCAGGTTGCGTGCGTGGTCCGTTGGCTTGGGCGCGGTGCCCAGGGCCGGGGGCCACCAGGAGTCGTCCCAGGCGGAGGGTGATGAGCCCAGGATGAGGACTTCCGTCTTGTCTGAGTTCAGTTTAAGGCGGCTGTTCCTCATCCAGTCGGCGACGTCTCTCATCCCGTCGTGTAGGTTGGCTCTTGCGGTGGTGGGGTCGTTGGTGAGGGAGAGGATCAGCTGGGTGTCGTCGGCGTAGGAGATGATGTTGAGGTTGTGTTGGCGTGCGATGGCTGCGAGGGGGCTCATGTAGACGTTTAGGTGGGACTGGATCAAGAGGGGATCCTGACTTAATGCTTACAGTTAAGCCCGTAAGGTCTTCCAGGGAGGGGATCTTCAATTCATTGAGACTGTTCTCCCTTGGAGTTTTGTCAGAAAGGTATCTAGATTGATACAACTGCCAACTTCTATCGGGAAGGTGTCACATATATTCCTAGCTACTTTAGAAGCAAAGAAGGAAGCAATCTTATTGCAGTTATCTAAAGATAGTGGTACTGGGGCTGTCACGCGTTCCAGAGAAGACAAGGAATTAAGAATAGAATACAGTTCTTTAGAAGAATTATTAGCATTCTCTATTTTTCTGGTATAGAAATCACAACTCGTTTTCCTGATGAGCGGATGATAATGTTTTAGCTCATTTTTATACCTGGCTCTACTGGGTGAACAATAGTCCTTCCTCCAAATCCGCTCTAGGTGTTTACAGGTTTTTTTCGCTGCAGTTAAAACCTCATTAAACCAAGGGGCAGAGTTATGTGACCTAGATATATTCTTAGTAGTCATAGGAGCTATCTCATCTAGGGCTTCTGGTGTCCATTTTTGTATTTTCAGATTTGCGGTATTAACATCCTCCCCAAGCTTAAGATTAGTGCCCGAGAGAGTTGTGGAAAAGATCTCAGTATTAAACTTTGCCCACTTTCTTGTGGTAATCATCTGATTGGACTTGATGGTGGGTGAAGGCCTACGTGAAGGCAGAGTAAAAGCTACCAAGTAATGATCTGACCAGGGAACTATTAACTATTAACTGTACGTCGACCCTAATGGTAGAGAAGTTAACAAATATCGGGTATAAAATGTGTCCTTTTTTAACTAAGTTAACTGGTTCTAGCTCCTTGCTTGGAGATTGTGCCTCCGAGTTGAAATTATTGTCGAAGTGCTCATTAAGAGCACCTAGAACTATCAGGATATTGTGACGGAGCGCTGGCTGAACAATATTCTCTACGAGGCTGGAGATAAACTGTGCCGTAGGCCCCGGCGGATGGTAAATTAAGGAACCTGTAAGGAGACAGTCTTCTGCTAGGGCGATAGAGAAAGAGATAGCCTCACAATTTTTGAGGTTAGCGGCATTAATGGTGCACTTCAGGGACAGTTTATGGATTATTACTATCCCTCCTCCCCTTTTTAGTGGGCGGTCCCATCTTAATATACCATAACCTTGCGGGACAGCATCTAGAATATCCTGTGCCGAAGACTCAGTAAGCCACGTTTCCATCAAAATAAAGGTCCTGGCTGCTTCTCCATAAGCACCTCGTATATTTTGTTTTTATGTTTAACCAAAGACCGGCAGATAATCAGGAAAAACTGCATTTTATAGTCAGATGTCAAAGGAAGCCTCCCTTGTTCTAAGTTAAAACCACAGTACATGCATTTACACACAAGAGAGTCTCCTTTTAGCTTATGCAGACACACTTCAGGAGTCTTGAGAACTAGGCCTCTGAGTTGATCGGAGGAGTAGCTCATATGTTGGTGGGAAGTGAAACTAGCAGGGGTCCTGGCCCCTGGCACCTGGCGGACTCGGACGGGCGCAGATGGGCGCAGACGGGCTTTCCTTTGGCGTTCCAGAGGCATATCTGCGCCGCGGCCATCGGGAAATAGTCTGCGTCCAAGGGTGTGGCCAATCCCAGCCAATCCGGTGTCAGCAGGGCAGGCAATGAGTACAATCGCCGCGCACAGCAGTCAGTAGCTTTGTCAGGTAAGATCGTGATGACAATTGTGTGACACAGCAGTAGTTATTTTTAAAAATATAGTAAGAAAGGGGCGCCAGTCAACTCCATACACTAAAGTGCTACAAGGAAAGCAAATGAGCAAATAAGCAAAAAGGGAGCCAGGCACCTCCCAGCATTAAGTGTGACAAGGAACTAAAGAAAATAAAATAAGACACTCCTGTGGTAAAACTCTCAGATAGGAGAGGAATACACTTTAAAATCAGAAGAAACTCCTACCGGAGGTCAAATCCAGCGCGTCCGCACCGCGGTCATCGGGAAATAGTTCGTCTCACATTTGTGATGGAGTAACCCGTCTGCTGAAATCTAAATCAGGCCCTTAGTTATGAGCAAAAGGAGAGAACTACAGACGTGTATTTGATTGCCAGTTAATTATATGGTGATTCAATGGGTTCACATGCCTGTTGCTTAGATCCCACAAAACTTCAGAGAAAAAGACCAGTGCAAACAGATTCCACTAAAAACATTATTACAATGTTTTAAATGTATTCTACTTTACACCTCCTGAAAATATAATCAATTTGGTAAGCACCAATGGTTTAATTCATTAAAGAAATAATAAATAAATGTATGCATAAATTAGCTTGCTCCTACTCATGTTGATATTTACAACTACCAAATTGATTTGCAAATGCTTCTATACACTCAATATATAGCATGTTCTTTTAAACGATACTGGCCGACATGCCTGTGTCACCGAGCCCTCCTCTGCATTGCAGAAAATGTGCAGTTGAAGAAATATAGTTTTTTTTTTCTTTAGCATGGAAATCTTGCTCCCTTGATAAGGTTTCTCTTTCCCTGCATGTAGGTAATACCTCGTGGTATTTTGCCTACTTTCATCTACTTACTTGCTCCGTAGATATAAAACCAGACTGAACCTCTTGTAAACAGTGTACCAAGTATCGGAAAATGCACCAAAATGTCCCATTTTCAAGGGGGAATTTAAGAGGAAAGAGGCTTCATGGAAAACTATTTTCCATGAGAAGAAAAAAAGACATATTTTTATTTCTCAATTTCCTAACTCTGGAAATGTGATTTTTAAATTTTTTTACTCCCTCTTTCATTTCATGGAAAATTATTTTTCAATAAAGATATTTCTTACTCTCAAGCCCTATGTAGCAATGTGATGTTTCTTTAGTAGGCATTGGCATTACATATCCCTGATTTATTTATGTGGTCATTTAGACATGCAGATATGTAGGGGGTAGGCATAGAAAATATTTGTGAGTATCTACAAAGATGTGTTGGTAATTGTTAACAGTTGCAAGACTCACTCCTAACACGTTTGAGAACTCCCGTTGTTGCTTAGCACTGGGGAATTTCTGCACACCTTGCTGTTATTCTATAACTGTAACTGAAACCATCAATGTACTTAGGGGCAGATCTACAAGAAAGTGCCGCAGCGCGGCACCGCAAGCCCTTTGGCTGCGCCACGCTGCGGCACTTTCAGAGCACAGGAATGCAACATATTTACAATGATATGTCGCATTCCTGTGCTCTCCCCTGCGCTGGCGCACAAACAGCTGCCATGCGCCGGCACAAGCACCCTTGCACCATGGTGCAAGGGTGCCTGCGCCAAGGGGAGATTGTTTTTGTGCAGGAAGGAGCACCTTCCTGCACAAAAACAATCACTACAGGCATTTTCCTCTTTCAATGCGTGCTGTAGAATGCAGCACGCATTGAAAGAGGAAAAAAATGAGGAGAAATGAAAACATTTCTCCTCGTTGCGCCTGGCTACGCCACCCCTAGGGTGGAGTAGCATACTGACGCATTTCCAGGTTTACGAATCCTCATAAATCTGGAAATGTGTGTCCTTCCATGGGTGTTGCGTGGGAACACCCACAGCAACACCCATGGAACGCCCCTTTCACGCAAAATGCTGCGTGTAAAGGGGTTGTATTTACAAGGACAGGAAAAGCCACGCAGGGTGGCTTTTCCTGTCCTTGTAAATATGGGGCAGGGAAATGCGCTGCCAGTGCGTCACAAAAAGTGACGTACTGGCAGCGCAAGGGGCTTGTAACTCTGCCCCTTAGTCCTTATGGGAGAACTGGAGAACTGGGAGCAAAAAAGTAGCAGTTTGTGGTAATTAATGTCTGGTAGCTTAGTGGGTACATGTGTCAGCCTACCTTCTGCCCCAACAATACCATATACAGAATAAAAGACCAGTAGCCTCGATAAAAAGCATGCCACACCATTAGACCTATCCATGGTGTCAAAAAGCACACTGATCCGTGAGTCTGCAATTATGCCACTTTGAGCTGGAAACTTGTCACACGCTTTCTGCATTCACTATCTAGAGCCCAGCAAATACCACAGAAGTTTAGTTCAAGAAATGTCCTCACTAAATATGTATATGGTTCAAAAAAGAACAAGCAGCAGCTTTTAAAATTCTTAACCATTATCTGACTTTGAACACATTTGAAGAGCTTGAAAGGATAGCTGTTTATAGGATGACATTACTACTCAAAGTTTTCCAGGTCATCTGGGGATGTGACATCATTTGCCTACCCCTACGTCCAGCACCACTGACTGCGACGCATCTTCCTCACACTGGTCAATAATTATGGACTGAAACCCTGACTTCCACTAGTTCTTTATGGTTGCGTTGAAACTAGGAGCTATGTTTTATTGATAGTTCATGCAACGCAAAGCAGCAAATCAACTTGCTGCACTGTGTGAAAGGGCAGGAATGAGCCATATTTACCAACATATGGTGCATTCCTGCTCTCTGTCTGTGCTGACGAGCGATCTCCTGCCTAGCACCAACACAGGCACCATTGCTTCGTGGTGCAAGGGTGCCTGTGTTGCAGGCAGGATCGTTTTTGTGCAGCAAGGTACACCTTCCTGTCTACAAACAATCTTTAGAGTCTTTTTCCTCTTTCTAAGTGTGCTGCAGAATGCAGCACACTTAGAAAGAGGAAAAAGACTCAGAATGCAGAACACTTAGAAAGAGGAAAAAGACTCAGGGGCATATTATCAAGCGGCAGCGATAATTATCGCTGACCGCTCTTAGCGTGGGGAATAGTATCGCCGGCTATCGCTGAAAATTATCGCCATACTGGCGCTGTATTACCAACGCTTAGCGCAAAGGCGATAATTTTCCAGTGATAGCGGTGTTTTCCATGGAACATCACTGGTTTTTCAGCGATGTTCCATGGAAAAACGGCGATAATCCTGTGAATAGGGCCTGTGGTCTTAGCCACACAATCCACCCCCATGTTAGGTATGCCTTAGTCAGGAATTTAGCAGACGTTAAATTCCTGCGTTAAGGCATACTTAACGCGATTAAAATATCGCTAACCCACGTTGCTAATATGGCAATACCTGGGTTAGCGATATTTCCCCATGTTGTTTTCACAGGCACGCCCCCTTTGCATCTCATTAGCGATGCGATGGGAGGCGTGCAGAAAACGGACGCTAATTCAAGGAATCACGCGCTAGCGTGTCCTTGATAATTAGGCGATAAAATTATCGCCGCTTTTCATCCGAAAACGGACGCTAAAGCGGCGATAATTCTTTAACGCCGCCTTGATAATATGCCCCTGAGAATGCAGAACACTTAGAAAGAGGAAACAAAAGGAGAAATAAAGATATTTCTCCTTGTTGCGACCCCCCTTGGAAGGCATAGCATTTTGATGCATTCCCAAGTTTACCAGTCTTGGTAAATCTGGAAATGTGCCAAAGTCAATGGGTGGATGCATGGACACATCCATGCCACACCCATGGAACTCTTTCCCAGGGCAGAGTAACGCAAGGCAGTGGCTTATGCTGCCTTGCGTTACTCCAGATTTACCAAGCAATGCAGGGCCATGCAAGATGGCCTTGCGCTGCTTGGAAAATCTGACTTAAGTATTTCGTTGCCCTTTCAACACAATGCGTGATGCAAGGGCATCTGGCCCTAGGTGCTTCCCTCTTGGACCACACGCCCTCATTTGGTAGGGGAGATTTCAATATGATGCTTAACCTGACACTGGGAACCTCAGGAACCTCTATGAGATCATTATTATTTTAATTTTTTTTAAACATATTTTATTGGGTTATCGAGGTACATAATGAGCCAGTGCTCGCAATAAACATTTGAAGCATCGGTTTCAGCCAAAGTACATGTAGTAGTAAAACACTGGAACTCCTGCATAACCTGCAGGCAATACAATATAAACATGACACAGAGCATTTTAAACCCCACAAAATTAAGTTAATTAGGGCATGTCTGACCACCAGAGCATTTGTATATTCTCTGAGCTGTTCAGGGACTTGCATCTCGTACGGGAGCCATTCTATACAGGGTCTATGTTTGGCAGAGGCGGTAACTCTATTCCTCGATAGATCGTCCATCTGGACCATATTTTCTTGTGTTTTGGGGGCACCCTCTCGCCTGAAACACCGCTATCAGATCATTATTATTTACTGTGAAAATGATTATGCAGTTAGTATAAATTTGCTGTTAAGAGTATTCTGGGTGGCTGTATGCCCAACTGCAGCCAGAGGTATCTTGTTCAGTTGAGTTCTCAGAAGCAGAAAAAGCATTTGATTCATTAGAACTCCTTTTAGACAACCTGAGGCTTTCACAGATGAAGGGTATATTCATAAGCTGGGTGGATTCATTGTACTCTGATTGGTGAATGGCTCCATGCCTAGATAGGCTTCACCTTTGTGAGACCTTATCTCTGCTCTGTCTCTGATTATCTTTGTCCTTGACATGAATATGCTGGTTAGTGCTTATGAGAAAGTGCCTTCTTTTACGTGGTCACCCCTATTTGTTTGTGGACTGATGCTGCTCATTTGTTTGACTCTATGCACTGGGGCACTGCTAATCCTAAAGCATGAAGAATTGGCTAACACTCAGTTGGCCTATTTAACTTTCCTATAGTTCTGTAGTATATGGTGCTTTAAGAACACCCATGGCATGGGAAGTTAAATGTCACCTATGAAATACAGTGCTACTGTGCTATCCACTAGTGTGACTAGGCAAACTTGACTCCGGGCTTTTGAAAACAGCTTGACAGCTGCAGTTTAAAACTGCAACCCAACCTGCCAAAATAAATCGTTTTTGACAGGAGAAAACCTCTGTTTTAGATATTAAAAGGTCACCACTATGTAGGCCTCATAACCTGCAAGCCAGGGTGCATGATATTTAAAAGTAGGACATATAGAAATTTAAAGTGAACATTTCCTTACGGTGGCTAGCACCCAAAAACTATTTTCACTGTAGGAAGGCTGGCTGACCAATAGAGAAGCATACAGAGGCAATATGAAATTTTCGATTTTCTATCTCGGGCTAGGGACAAGCCAGAAAAATAATTCAAGAACTATTTTTAATATTTATTAAAAACCCAACTCAATGGTGAAGTTCGATTTTTAATAAATATTATGGAATGGGGAATTGCAGAATGTTACCTTTTCACTTCCTGACGCTTCTGAAAGCTAATTTGCATTAGCATGCAATTGTGACTCAGCAGGTGAATAGCCCTAAAGAGGTGTGAAAACTACTCCTCCTCTGCACTTTTCTCACCAAAACCAATGGCTTTGCCAGGTTCACCAGGACCTCGTCCAACACCCATCCAACATTATGGAGCCTTCTTCGGATACAGCCTGCTGCCTTGGCCAACTAAAAGATTATGGGCCAGATGTATGTAGATAGCATTTTGCGATTCCCTAATTGCGAATCACAAGGATTCGCAATTGGGAAATCGCAAAATGCAATGTATGAAGGTGTATAGTACACCTTTTGCGATTCTTAGGGGGTCGCAAATGACCTACCTCATGAATATTAATGAGGTAGGTCGCAATTTGCGACCCCCTAGGAATCGCATAAATCACGGGGATGGTGGCCTGCAGAGATCAGCAGACCACCATGTCCATGATTGCTTTTCAATAAAGCAATCTTTTCTTTTTGAAAGCAGCCCATTTTCCTTAAAGGAAAATGAGATGCTTTACAAAACGAAAAATGAAATGTTTTCTTTTCATTTTTTAAGAGCAGGCAGTGGTCCGTGGGACCACTGCCTGCTCTTAAAAATGGTTTTACAAACATTTACAAAGGGGAAGGGGTCCCTTGGGGACCCTTTCCCATTTGCGAATGGGTTACCACCTACTTGAAATTGGTGGTAAAATGCAAATGTTTTGCGGCCGCAATTGCGGTCACAAAACATTCATACATACCGATGCGATTCGGTATTAGGAAGGGGCACCCTAAACATGCCCCTTCCTAATACCGAATCGCAAACCCATTTTGTGATTCGGTAACAGGTTACCGAATCGCAAGATTAGGTTTGCTGCATCGGAAAAGCAATTTTTGCGTTTGCAAACGGGCAGATTCTGCGAATCTGCCCGATTGCGAACGCAAAAATGCTTGATACATCTGCCCCTATGCCTTCCAGAAAAAAAGACTACGGGCCTGGTGTATGACCTGGCGGATGGCCCATTGTATTTCCAGTGCAATGGAGTAAATTACTGCATCACGCTGGTGGAGGTATCACCCTCCAGATCGATAAATAATAGAGCCCTGCACCAGACAGTTTTCTATTTTATTTTCAAAAAGAAAATCCCAAATTATCTTTAAATTTTTCGATCATAATCAATTAATTATGATGAAGGAAGCTGCTAGAGAAATTCCTTCTTTGATGGAAGATGGCGGCAACATTTTTATGCAGCAAACGTCTTATGCAGCAAGAAGTAAAACAGTAGCAGTTGGCAAAGAATTACGGTCTTGAGATCTAGACTGAATGATTTTGACTTTAAATATTACCTCTATTATCCCTCTATCATGAGTAACTAAAACAATTACATTTATGAATCATTTAACCATCCAACTGATTTGATGGCTAATTAGACAAACACCGTCCTCCATCTATGGTAGCTCAGAATACTATTAATCTTTAAGAAACATATTAAACTTGTATGCAATTGACTGACATTAAGGCCCTAATTACAGATGTATGGAAAGGGTTTTACAATGTTGGTTATTCTTGGCCAGGCATGTTTGCATCTCAAAACTGTTATGTATGTTTTGGTACAGGTATTATATGGTGAGCATTGTTTGTTTTTTCTACCTTGTTCGTCTTAACTGTGTGATCTACATTTTTTTTCCATGTTGGTCAAATGTTTTATGGAATAGTTTTCGTATGCTTCTGAAACCTTCTTGTTTTTACTTATTACATGGATAAATCACATAATATCAAAATCACTTATGTTAAATGTTAAAGGGCTTAGACACCCAGTTAAATGTAAGAAAAGATACGGCATAAATCAGAGTTATGTCTACATTATTAGATACATCTTTTTTATAAGATTCTGGCCTATATGAATAAAGGATGGTTATGAAATATTGTATCACCCCTATCCATTGTAAACAATAAGGAAGCTGCAATCCTTTTCTCCCAAAGACTCAAATTACAAATATTAGACAAATTCACTGACTCAGATGGTAGATTTATTTACACTACAGTTACATTTGATACATTTGTTTTACATTTGGTAAATATTAACAGCCCACTGCTGATGAAGCAACCTTTTTAAGGAATATCACCACTAAATTTATAAAACTAGGTACTGTTTAGCCCTGGGAAGTGCTCGCAGAGTTCTGCTATGCGGAATTCTGCTGAGCAGGCCAAAATCTCAATAAGATTACCTGTGGTTTAATGACTCAGAGTCATCATAGCTCTCCCCTCCATTATGAAAACCTTTTGGTTGACTTGACGACCTGGCTTTTCTAGTATTATCCACCAGGAGCGACTCGAATTGGAAAGGAGGCGGGGGAGGGGGCCAAGGAGTGGGGGGACAGAGGACAACGGAAATAAAAAAATGTTTACCAAAGAGGGGGGGGGGGAAAGGGGGACAACAAAGACAAAAAATAAAAAAATAAAACGTACCTGATGCCCTTGAGCATTGCGTCGGGCTCCTACGCTCCTCTCCGTAGCTGCAGGCAGGCCCAGGCTCCCAGTCTGCCCTGCGGTCAATCCTGAAGCTGCTCACGCATGAGAGCAGCTTCAGGATTGGCCTGAGCGCCGATGATGTGCGCTCTAGGACAGACTGGGAGTCTGTGCCTGCTCTTTCCAGCCCCAGCAATGCAGCTGGGGTTGGAGAGGAGTCACTGTGCATGTGGGTTTTTGCCCGCCTGAGACTGCCTGCTAAAAACCACATGTGCAGTGTAGGTAGAGCCCACTACTTCCCCTCCAGCCTATCATAACCCTGGCCCCGCCCCACATCCCAGCACAAGCTAAATAAAATGCTAATAAAACTGGTTTTCAACCTGTTTTATTATCGTGTTAATTTTTTTTTTTTTTGAAGTGCTGGCAGGGGGGGCAACGCTCCTCCGCCGTAGCGGAGGAGCCACCGCTGTTATCCACCAACAAAATGCCCAAAGTTACATTTTTGATAAAAGATACTGCTAACTTAACTGTAGTGATGTGTTGCAGTTGTAATAAATTAAAAAAAATAAGGGGAGGCGTATCTGGCATCTAAAAATGTGTAATGTTTTTTCTAGCCACACAGACCACCAGTGCCGGGTACAGTGCTAGTTCTGCAGGCATGGAGGCGGTTGGAGGGGGAGATACAGCATCGGCAGGGACAGGCGGTGGTAAGTAACATTGCTTGATTATTAACAATTACTATTATACTCACTGCAAGGGCGTTGTGATTTGTGAAGCCCGCCCATTTTCGCAGCAATAGGCGTAGTTGAATCTTATGGCCTCTTTCATCTGCAACTCAGCAGACAAAAGCTCATAATAAATGCTAAAAATTATGGGTTGATGGAAAAGGGAAAGAAGTATGGTTAAGAAAGGAAGGATGACATGGTATATGAGTGAAAAGATGCGTGGATGGGTAAATGTGGAAGAATGGGTGAAAGGCTGGATACTGAATGGATGGATATATGGATAGCTGGATTGGAAATTTTGGTGAAAGACTGGATGAGAGAAAGTAAAGCTTAAATGGTGGGTATCAAAGGGTTTATAAATATAACAATGAAAGGAAGAAGGGATAAAATCAATTAAAAGTACAAATAAGTACTGATGCAAGCACTCTATCAAACAAACAACACCCTTATGCAAAAGTTTTTCAACTTACTTGTGATATCACAAAAACTTAAATCCAATGGTATATAGGCAGCAGACAAAGAGAGTGATTCTTCCAGCTCCAATTCTAAATGAAAAGTGACCAGGAGCTGAACAAAGCACTGGGAGGAGCCTGCTTTGGGGCACTAAAAAACAACTTGAGAGTAGAAAATGAACTCAAAAACATCTTTTCAAGTAGATTTAGCTGCTTCTCGAGTGGAGAATCTGCTCGAGGTGCAGCTGCAGTCGCTTGCCTGTGCCAATGTCACGAAAAAGATGCTTACGCAGCCGGAAGCAATGCTAGTGGCTGCCAAAAACTTGCACGTGCTCGCTAGTGCCCAGCAAGTCTCGTAGCACTCACCAGTGTACAGCAACAGATTTTTTTTTTCTCTCTGTGCCGCATGGCGGAATTTAGCGGGAACTCCACTTTACATGCAGAGTTCCAAATTTCCGCAAGTGGAGTGAATTTCTATGCCCAAGCCTAGTAATGTTCTTCTTGTTGCAGGTGGTGATCTCAAATTAATAAGAGACCCATTGCTTTATAGGCTTTCTGTCTGGAGGCTTCATTTACCTACTGAACCAGAATTGACTTTCTTCTCTAACTCTTAACTTTCTCATTCCTGGATTGATTGATTGTTGACGTCAAAAAATGTGTGTCATTTAGTTTCTAATCCCAAAACAGGGAAAATTCATGTACCATACCGTGCTAGTATTGCTTTGTGTCTAAAATGGGAAGATGTTTCTGTTTGTCATTCTAGGTAGGTGGAATCAATGTTGACTTAGAACTGAGAGATGGTAATAAAGGGAACATGTTGCCTGCCATCGAAAATGACTTTGCTTGTAATGTAGAAGATGCATCTTCAAATGCTAAATGTTGGGATGCCTTTAATGCATATATTTGAGGTGCAACCATTTCTTTGATGTCACATGAAAACATACAGATTAATTACAAACTTTCTGATTTTATAAGAGAAATTACAAAATGTGAACTGTTTTAATATCTCTAATAACAATATCCATAAATTGCAGTTGCAGAAACTTTGCTATGAATACAGTTCACTGCTTAGGAAAAGAACTGGATTGCAGATAACAAATGACAAAGCAAAATGTTATTTTACTTCAAATAAACCTCCAAAGCTACTAGGCCTTTTCATATAATATAGGATAAAACTCAAATACATGAAATTATTACTGTCTACTTCAAAGCTACTCAAAGAGTTTAAAAAATGCCCTTCTACATTATATAGTACACCACAATCAATTTGTGCCAGGCTTATTTTTGAAATCCTTTAAATATCTGTGATTTATAAGTCTAATAAACTTTGCCTAGATTCCCCTAGAACTGTTGGTGAATCTGTCACTGCTATCAATTCCCTGAAGTCAAGAAAGTCCCCTGGTCCCAATGGAATGCCTGCAGGAATTTACAAATCCATGCATCTTGCATCATACTTATTTAAATTACTTACAAAATTTACTAAAACTTGTGAAGTATCTGGGTCTTTTACAGAACCATAGAAATAATACTACCTAAGTCAGATAAAGACAATACTCTACTATCTAATTATCGTCCGATTTTATTAATAAATCAAGTCTAACATTTAAGTGGTCCCAGTCACTGATTGAATTGTATAGGATTAAGTACCATTCAATGTCTTTGGTCCTACGGAGACCCTACAGATACCATATGTATTCCATCTTTCTATGGGTGAAGTGATAATACCTGGGTTGCAATCAGATGATTGGGACGCCAATGCTTTGAATTCAATGTTTTCGGAACTGCAATATTACACGGTTGTCGATACTGAGGATTTATATTTGAATTCTGCTAACTATGCCGATTTGTTCTGTTATCAACATTATGGACATTGTTTCCTGCATAGAGCAAATGGACAGCGTCCCCAAGTCAATTATACTCAGTGGGAACATTGCCCAACTCCATCTCAGATTAGTTCCAACACACAAAAGATGAAGTACACTTATTTTACCGGTTATAACCTTTCAGATCTGGTACCATATTATTTAAAATTGGCTTTCAATTAACCAAAAAAAAACATGTTTACTGAGACCAAGTTAATTTATGCATCTCATTGATAACTTAGCCCTGAAAGGATACGATTATTGGAAAGACAATATTGACTTGAAATCAGTATGGGGAACTATGTCCTGGCAGGTCCAAGGTATTGAATCTTTATTCCGTGCATGTATGATATGTGCTCAAATTATATTTCTTAATGACACGGTCCAACAAACTACTTGTCTGGGGTTAGCTAATATTAAGGAATTAAATACTTCTACTATTCCATCCTTGGCCCTGTTTGACAATTGACAATCTTATACAAATTATAATGAAGACCAACTAAATAGTATAATACAAAATGGCCGTCTGGATGATCATTATGACCATTGAACACAAATGTTTGTCATTCTCATTTCGTGAACATTACTTCAGGGTTTACATTAAATGAACCTGATCCACATTACCCACATTCCAAATACTGTTATCACTTATTCTGTAGGTAAATTGAATCAACAATGGTTGGATCCTTCTACACAGTCTGCCATGAAACAACATCTTTCACTTTTATCAGAAGACATAAACCTTTCCGATTTCCTTTTGGGTCCAAAATCCCCTTGTTCGAAATGATTTGTTTATGCTGCATATAATGAATTTTGGAAATTGTCACAAACTGAGGCTGCTGTACGTTTACGTCAAATTGATCAGGACAATTTAGACAAAGTGCTTGCTGTTGTCGACAACAGCATTAATACTTTATCATCTCGCAGGTATACTTTGGATAATATTGTGTCTTCTGTTATTGATATTGTACAGAATGAAGTGTCTATCTTGTATCATGGTCAAAATCAACTTAGATCGGTTATGCAATTTGGTTGGACACTGCAAACACTTAAAAATGGGCGTGTGCCTTGGCATTACCTGAATTGTAGTGCATTATTCTTACCATTCAATTTAACACGCAAACAGCAGTTAATGGCTATGAAAGACGCTAGTTATACCATGCTACATATAGAAAAACTTGAACAGCTTCCTTTCTCTGTCACGGAAACTCATTCTGTGGTTTGGTTAATACACGAGATTATCTCGTTGTCCATCTCGATGTTTCAGTTTACTGCTTGCATGAAGCACTTACCTATAGGTAGATATAAACCCCTTGGGAGCAGTTATATATATGAGTTATGGTACCTGCCTTTTACGTATTGTTGTCAATGGGCTGAAAGAGAAGTTTTTCTTACAGGAGAAATATGTGATTCCACTGCTGGACATTCCATCGTGTGACAATAAGTAAAAATCCTGTAATGTTTCTGCCCCCAATCTGGCATGTAATTTGAAAGGAACACCGGTTCCTGCAATTATTTCCACCCTCACATTGCTTTAAAATGGCAGTTATCCTGTCCTTAACAATCAAGACTGTTGCGGTCTGCGGATGGGAATCCCATACGTGGTGTCTGTTTCTCAGTTAGTTACTTGTTGCAACAACGTCCTGTTTCCCCCTCCACATGGGAGTGTAGATAGTTCGTTGTTGCATTCCATTCCAACCCTGAAAACAGAAAAATAGGCAAAACAGACTCATAACGCTATTGTTCCAACAAGAAGTTGCTCTCACTTCAGCACGTGAGAATTTCAAATTGCAGGATTCGAGAACGTCTAGTGAAATACAATTATTACTGAACACAAATCTCCCCCTGCATTTCGGGAAACTGATACATCAAATATTTAACGCATCTGATACCACAGGCCTGGCACCCTTTTTTAAAACTCGTGGGCTCCGGCCACGTGACTTAATTTCAAACTATTTTGGGAGTAATCCCAGCTTTTATACATTCTATTTTTTCCAGCGTATTCGGTGGGTTCCCACTGCTGTTGATCTTGATTTGCGGCATCACCATGCTGTTCCTTCTATTCCGCAATGGCTGCTCCATCTGTGGTCCTGCCTGGACAGGCATCGCTGCAGCTGTACCGTGAGCGAATGCTACAATGTTTTGGAATGGTGCCCCTAAACGCTCTAGATGCCAAATTTTGTCTAACTTTCCGGTATGCTTATTTCACCTGTGTGCAACCTGTGTTTCATTGCATCCAGTGCCCCTTTCAGTGGTCACTGGATACCTGCCTGGCTACCCCAACTCATGCTGCCCTGGAATTCGAACTATTGATAGGTCTCTTAGTAGCCCATAACCAGGACTGTTCCTTGGATATGTGGCTTGTATACAACTCAGGGTTGGGACCAGTGGCCGAAGGTAATCTCCGTGCACAGCATCTCCTGAATCTCAGTTTCATTGAAGTCAACACAGGTTCTCCTTGGATGGACCTATCAACAACTGAAAACGAGGAATATGTTTGTTCCTTAGAATTGCTCAACTGGAGCGCTGCTATTTCCAACTTGGAAGGCTTCGATATCTTCCTGGAATAAATGTTGTTCCATTTGGCATCTTACATCCTGGGCCCAACATACGATGTAATTGGATATATTTTTGCGCACAAAACTTTCCTTTTCATTAGGTAATACTATTTTTCAGACACTCTCCAAATGCAATTGGTTGTACACTTTGGTTCTGCTGATCATTTGACTTCTGTCGTCATTTAGTGCTACCGTCCTGACCAAGGGGAGGGTGTCCTATGTCCTGTGCAGGTCCATTGTCATTTTCCCTTTGTTAGCATGAGCACGTAGCAGACTGTCCTTTGCTTTACGCACGTTACTCTACAAACACATTTTGCTTTGTGCCACACTGTACTTTTACACAGAACACATGGTTGTTTTTGCGTTCTGTTCTTTCATGGGATTTAGTCTGAACATGTAGAAAAGGTCGAACAATGTCCCTTGTTATTCTGTTCTGGTCAAGTCCTAGCACCGAGACAGAACACGCAAATGCAGTTGTTGTTTGGGAACACGTACTTTTGTCATATAGGTATGCACAGATAGGTAACACACACTTGGAGAGGGATCTTTTCAGGGAAGATATCGTGACAGCACCTGAAATGTAGAACTTTCATCTGTGTATACTAAGGTATGGGGTCTGCTGCTAACTCCCAGAGATCTTTTGATATATAATCATTTAGCTTCTGTAGAAGGGGAAGGAGGTTAGGCTACACTGTTGTATATAATGACAGCTCCGTTTATGATTTACAGACTACTTGCTATGCTGACCGTATTTGTATTAGGCATTTTCCTACTTGTGGCACGTCTACTGCATACTAGAGCATGATAGTTAAAATAAACATTTTGAACTTTCCTCGTGTCTGTCAGAACTTATTGTGGTCTAGTATGAGTGTGAAAGCGAAAGGGTGTGTCCTGTAACTGCGATTCCAGAGAGGTTCAGGAGTCTTGTGTTCTGGGGTGTCTAATCACTTGTTCCTCTGTGAATGAGTAGGAGGGTGAGTGAGACACTATAGCTAGTCGGTTCCGGGCTCATGGGTACTCAGGTGGTAGGATGACTCAGTCCCTGCCTACTAAGGTTCTATGATCCCAAGCATAGTTCTGTGACTGCAGAATCCCTAGGGAAGCCCCCCAGTACACGGGATCCTACATCCAACACTGGAATTGGTGTTGGGGTAGGATTCCAACATGTTTGATAGCAAACATGACTGATTTCGGTGCAGCCAATATATAGTTAGACATCTCGTGATTGACTTGAGGTCCACTATATGTATAAAATGGCTGACCCCACTTACAAAGTCAGGAGAATCAACTCCTGGGTTTGCAGGGGGGTGTCCTGCTCATGCAGGGCACCCTCACACGTATAACCTAGCACCCTGCCTTCAGGATGGAAAATTGAAAGGCTTGCTTTAGGGGTGACTTATAGGTTTTACGTGCAGTGACCTCAGATATAAGGAAATTTATATTTGCTGTGAGTGGTGCTAGCACCAGCTCACACAGGCTGCAATGGCAGGCCTGTTGTCACAGTTTGAGTGGTCTCTCATGGGTGGCATAATACATGCTGCAGCCATGGGAGAGCCCTGCTGTACCTATGCCCTGGGTACCTTAGTACCATATACTAGGGACTTAGAAGGGTACACCAGTAGCCAATTGGGAAGGTACCAAAGTACACACGATTGTCAAATTTATGGAGAAAGCACAGTGACTGGGGTCCTGATTAGCAGGATACCAGTCAGACTAGTCCAAAACACACCGACACCAGGCAAAAGGGGGGGGGGTTGGGGTTGGGGGGGTAGCCATGCCAGAAGGATCCTAAATCATTCAACTCCAGGCTTCTGCGTTTCACCCAATAGTCACAGTTTCAAATCCTGGCAGGTCACACATCCTTCAGACGTCAATAAAATGAGTACTACTGAGGTAGGGAACAACAAACTCATGTTATTGCAGCATCAAGTGACCCAAGGGGGAGCTTTGTCTTTACAAGTACAGATTATGTTATGTTAATTTGGACTAACATTACAGGCTTTTTTAATTATGTTGAATTAAACTGTGGGAGCTGTGAGCGACATGGTAGTTATTTCGTCTTTGACAACTACTTATTCTTGTTTTAGGAACTGAACGTTTATTTTATTTTAACCAAAATGAACTTTTTTTTTTTTTTTTTTAAAGTAATTGTATAATAGACCATCCCCACATCACAATGTTGGGCAGAATGGGATGGGGCAAATGGTTGGTAATTTAGTAATCGCATGTAATTGGAGAACAATTACTCATTACACTAGGCTAAGTGGAGTTTAGCACAGAAGTGGTCAGGGGGCTTTACAGAGATTTCAGAATTCCCTTACTAATGCGGAATCCAGGTTTCTAGCAGCAATTTGAAAACTACAGATAGGGGCTAGTGGATAAATAATCTCACCTTATTTATTAAATTGGGAAGAACCTTTTTAAATCTACAAAAGTTTCCCATTAGAAATCGCTTAAGGTGATGCCAAAATGTAGACGTTCTACTGACCATCTGTGGCTCTTAAGGGATTTAATAGAAGCATACACATCAAAAAGGCAATTCAGCTTAAAATGTAAACGACAAACATACCTCCTACTATATATTAACTGATCTATTTCACAACCTCAATGGATGCCAGCATCCTACGAAGTCACTAAAAGGTGACAGCATGTTCAGTAAACACACAAAGCCGCCACCTTTTTTACTTTAAGGGTGAGGGGGAACATAATCCAAAACCCCCTGTTGTCAACCCAGCACAGCCATCTTAAAGGAGCAACCACCACAAAATATATCTGGCAAAGACATAATTCAACCAAATCAAGGGAATAAAATCTTTGTGATTCAAAACACGGTTTGGTGCCAATTTTCTGATTTAAGTCACACTGAATAGCTTCTGTCCTTTGGTCCTTTAACAAGTCTGCCTCTGGCTGGCCGCAGCTGCATGAAGATAGCGGCCGATGTGCGTTTTAGCCAATAGACAAACACCTATGGGATTGTGAACAGGCAGCACTAACAGTGGTTCAGTGTTTCCTTCAATCCAAGTTAATGCTAGTAGTAGTAGAGCAACCATGTACAAAAGTAAGCAGATACGAAAAAAGAAAATACACTGTTTATTACTGTTTTTCAAATATTACATGCAATTTCAAAATTACATTCTTTAAACCTTGGACTAGAATTCTGACAATTTTGAAAGCAAGTAAACATTCAGACAAAATAACTGGGAAAGCGTTTACAAAAATACATTGCACAAGTCCTATTTTATCTCTTTAAAAATAAATTAGAGTTTTTCAAAATGTCCCTATACTTATCCCCTATCCCATCTTAGATTTACATATTATGCCTTTCATCTATATATTTGAAAGATATACGAAATTCCTGTACATTTATTACACTTTCCTGCATAGGCCATGGGTTCTGCACAACAGCTGCGTGAATGAACAGAGGCAATTCCTACAGTGAGGCTTTCATTTGTCTTAGGACTGTTGTGCAACATACAAATAAAAAGTCAATTATTCAAAAAATAAGCCATTATTTTTTATCATCATGGAAGTACACTAGGGTTTACGGTACAGGGCAGATGAGGGTTTTTCTTTCAATAAAACACATACAAAAATCACCACTAAAATCTCTGTACAAAAAGCAAAAACATTGAGAAATGTATTTTGGTTAAAAATATTGGTCAAACCCGCCACCAAAATTCAGCCTTTGGAGTCTAGTGTATGGCATATAACAAATACATCTTGCTTATAAATGTATACCTTTTTCAAATAAAAACATTAAAATGAATGGTGTTTTACAGAAAAAATACAAAAAGGGGAAATACATTCTACAAATAAATGATTGACATTTCAAGAAATAAGGCAAAAGCTTATGTAAAGGGAATCTGTAAAAGTACAAACTGTACAAACAAAAGGGGCTAGGTTCAATTGTTACACACTAACAAGATTTCTAATTATGGCACACATGAATTTCAATGACACTCATCCAACCTCAAATTTGGTCTACACCAAGCCTAGAAACACCATTGCTTGCACATTTCCATTTGAGATATGCAATGTTTACCTCCATCTCGCATTTAATTCAAATCTGAAGCAAAACAAACTAACATGGATGGACGTTCTTTAGTGCAGCTGATTTCCTTCCCCAACCTCCACCTGCTCTTGAAAATTGCTAATGGGACTTAAAACTCAGTTGTGTGTTTTAACATGCAACTATAATGGTAGAAGGTACATACTCTTCTTGGACTTCTAGGACATTTTACGCATGTTGAAGTTCAGACGTTTGGGTTGATTCTTAAATTCAATTCAACTGTCCCAAGGGCAGAAGTAAAAAATGAATTCCACTCAAGGCTATCAGACAAATGAAAGCTGTTCTTCTGTTGGAGCTAGACTAACTATTTAAAAAATCTATTTCTTCCGAGTTTGCGCCATTTCAGTAGGCCTAAAAGAGTCATGGTCAGAGTTTTCATTGGAGTTTTTTGTTACGCATACACACAAACATCCAATAAAAGCTAGGATAAGTGCTAGACTGTTCAATTTTCCTGCATCATGTACTTTACTACCATAATAGTATTCTTATACCGTGGAGTAAAATTGGATGTCATTGTAAACTGCTCAAAATATATTCTTTTTGTTTGACAGTCTCCTGCAACCCTGAACACCCAACAGTTTTTAGGTCTCGCCTACGCAGCGCGCATGCGCTGCATAGGTAAAAAGACCTTTTGTAATCGATTCGGCTTTTCAGCCAAAAACGTGCACGCGTTCCATTGCCTTCAATGGCAACGCGTGCACGTTTGGCGATTCACTTGCGGGAGCGAGCAGCTGGTGCCATATGGTAGCAATTATCGCTCCTGGCGCCGCTCGCTCCCGCAAGGGAATCGCTCAGGTCCCCTCCTCTTCCCCCCCCTGCTGCAGTGCGAGGCGCGCGCGCTTGTTCTGCTTTGGTGGCCTCTTCCAGCACTCTCCCTGAATGTGTGGACTGATATTAAGTTCTCGGCGGATGTGTATGCTGCCTTTGAATTAGCAGCTCAGGTTCCTGTGATGTTAAGGTTCTAGTTGATGCCGACATATTGTCAAAACCATTGAGCATACCATTTGCAGCTGACCCACTTGGCATAACAGTTTTTTTTGTGAGACTTGATTTGCATGCGTACAACATTTGTCTATTTTTAGCAATGACAGACTCCCTATTGATTTCTTCTACCGTCTTCCCTCTTTCATTTTAAATGCTCAGTGCTTTGAATATCCTGTTTGTTTTTTGTTTTTGTCTAAAACCCAAACTGCTGCAGCTAGTCTGAGACGAGAAAACAGCCGAAGGATTGTCTTTCTGCCAGTAGGGTGACCACAATTGGAAAAGACCAAATCAGACTTTGATCCTTCTGTGCCTGATATAATAAGTACAGTTATGTTGGGTAACATTGCCTTGGTGTAGTTAGTGCCTTTGACCGGCAAAAACTGCTAGAAATTAGTTATAAAATTAAAGACTGAAACCAAGGTAAGCGATGCAGATTTGTTTGAAGTTGAAATTTACTTCGGGTTCAGGTAGAAACTTTATCTACATTCAACAGAAGGTGAAAAGATTTAGCAAGCAGCAATGGGTAAGGGTACCAGGTTAAAACAAATCTTTGGACTTGTTCTTCCTATGCACTGGCCAAGAATCACGACTTCTGAAAATCTTTTTAATACCCTATTTTCCTGACAACATCCATCTGCTGTGTTCTCTTTTGTTTCTCTTCCAGAATATAGATTTTTATTCTATTTGTGTAATTGTGTGTAGTGAATTGTGCTAGCCTCCTACTTGTTGACTGCAGCCCAGTGTTTCTATCACTAATGAGGCTGCTCTGTTGTGTAGAGCTACCCACAACATATTTATTAGCCACTGTCCTGTATTTTTCTTTAAATATTTTTTTCACAGGGTTAGATTACAAGTGCTCACCAAAACATTCATACCTCTTCTCACAAAATAGGCCTTGAAAGGTCGATCATGCCCAAGATACAAAGGACAGTCGAGGAGGATTTGTATGGTACACATTCCATGCGAGACTAAGTAACCGGCATCCTGCTCAGTAAGGGGTGAAAGGTAGAACCAAACCATTAGTTTTAAACAGGGAACAAGGCTTTAAGGTCCTCTGCCTTCAGTATCTTTTGAAACGTTAAGTGGTGTTCAGAGATGAAGGGAGGTTGCCTTGCACAGTTGTCCGAGGTTCTAGAGGATCCCTTGCTCACTTTGCTGTTTAATGAGATAGAACTAACATTGTACTTTGGCACAGCGGACTGTGGGTGGCCCAAATTCTGGTACTTGATGTTGGTGCATATATTTCCTTCAGGCTACGTCATCATGGAACCTGGTTTCTTGATTTTACACTGATCTTTCATAGATATCGATGAATGATGGTCCAGTTGAAAAAGTTAATTATTTACTGTGCTAGTTGTGAATATAATTTTAGTTGGGTGCTCAACTGGGAATGGTGGATCTGACATTACTTGCTTTTATTTTACACAAGCCATCATTTGAAACACAGCCAGAAGTTTCATCTCCCGTGATTTAAAAAAATATATAAGCTTAACATCAAGCGCTGCAACCATCCACTGAGATAGGAACCAACTGGCACCGCTGTCTGTGAAAGTCTCAATTAGGCTTCCTCCTACTTGACAAATGCAAAAAAAATTCTGTTCACCAACTGCTATCCCCTATGAAGCAGCCTTTATCCATTGGAACAGGACAAGAAAGCAGCTTTGTCTAAGATGCTCTGCCTTGATGAAATTAATAGCACACTCAATTAAACGAATTGATGCGAGGGCTAAGGCACCGTTTCTATATGCAACTTATTGCATGAAAGGAATCTGAGCTCTGTCCCTTCCTTACCCATTGCATTTTTCATGGTTAGCCAAAGTAGATCTTTTCAAAAACCAGTTTGTAAAACACGATGGTGCGCATTTGGGACATGTATTTCACTGCAAATAAGTGGGTGCTTCTATTTTTTGAGTTTGCAGTTGGTATGTCCTATGATATGGTTTCCGACTGACTCGGACATTGTGTGGCAGCTGTAATCTGTAAAGCGTGCAAACTTGAAATATTTAATAGTGGAAACCTAGGGGCCTTCCTCTGGCAGGAATCAGGCTATTTTTGCCTCTTAGTCTTGATCACAGGAGTTCGAATTGATCATGGCACAAATTCTGCCCATAATGCGAGATGATACTGGTCTTGTAGGGGTATTGCCATTAGATCCTGCAGATGGATAACCGAGGGTGTTTGGCATGCTCTGGCCCCGTTTCATAGCATGCCTTGGCCAACTGTTTAACTTTTTTATGGGGGTGATGTTGACTGTAGGATGTTGCCAGGCAATCAGCGCCCTCAAGGTTTGACCTGCAAACCCTACCCTACCCTAATCTCTCCTGGGCTGCCCTCACCGCTGGTCTGTCATTCTGAGGTGTCAGCTACCAGAGCAGCAGTGGGAAAGTCATCTCAGCGCAACACGAGCCTTGTTTCTTTGGGTCATGACATGAGTGTTTGTTCCATTGATAAAGCACGTGAGGGCCCTGGTGAAGGGCTCGTGCACCGTCGGATCCAGGTCACCTTCCCGTCATTCCCCGAGGCCAGGAAGTGGTTGCGTGCCATTTGTATTCAATGTCGCACTTCAGTGTGTGCACTGCAGGTGCTGGGTGTGTGGCTCCCTCTGCAAGATCAGCTCTGAAAGTGGTGTTCCGTTAGTGAACATGTTTATCATCAGAGCAAGGCAGAATAGGGAGATGGAGAAAGGAAGAGAAAGGAAAACAGAACAAGCATTGGCATAGCCAATAGGTCTCGCTTTTGGGACATTATAAGTGTTTAGCCATGCAACGGTTGATGTTGTTGCACCAAGGATATTGTGCTGCATACCTAAATACTTATAAGGTCCCAAAAGCGAGACCTATTGGCTATGCCAATGCTTGTTTTCTTTACCCCGGGGAAGACCTATTTAAATAAAAAGCATTGATGAGCCTGACAAGATTCTGTTCTGTTCATCAGGATATAATGCAAAGTGCCAACGGTGTGCTCTTAGAGCCCAGAACTATAAACAATATGGTGATGAGTAGCTCAGTGACTGTGGCCTTTATACTTCAGTGTCTTGTTTCCAGCGCAAAATATACAGGGTCGAGGAACAGCAAGGATATTGACAAAAGAAAATAAATCTTGAGATCTCTTCAAGGCAACAAGTCTTCTGCAAAAATACATTTATACAGAATAATTGCCTAAATCATGTTATCAGAAGTAGTTAAGATGACAGCAGACACAGTTTTCAGTTTAACAAGCGACTTTAGACAAAAGACTTTTCAGAGCACAACCAAATAAAATTAAATTGACATCCTGATTGCCAAGTGTTATTCATGCACTATTATTCTCCACTGGGAGACAAAGATACAAATCTGGCAATACAGCGGACCAACAAGCTGAGCACTGGATGGTTTCTATGTACATTGACAGACTTTTATATTTAACCAGAAGAGAAGGGATTCAGCTGTATATGCCACTTCTATACATTCCTGAAATGTCCAGTGCTTCAGGAGTTCAGAATATACAAATAATAAAATGTACAAACAACGTTGACCAGGATTCTTCATCGGACGGCAGAGTTCCCATGCACCCGGAAACGATACAGACAGGTGTACTCAGTGTGACCCCAGTTAGACAGGATACGAAGTTCCACTATTTGAAAGGCAATTTCATTTTCTTCCTGCAAGTTAATGTCAAAATTCCTTTTAATAAGTTCCACACAACAAAATTTAAGGAATGTCTTTGGTTAATTATTATTTAATTGATGGTACTCATCACAAATGTCAACCATGCAAATAATTTTGAGAGCCTTTCCAGGTAGGAACAGGCCTTTCCTCCAGAGTCGAAATGAAGCAAGGAAAGTGTGATAGGTTTAAAAAGGGCTATCTAGTGATGAGTTTTAAATAGGTGTCAAAATGCCACTAGACATCAAACAAAGGGATATTCTTCAATACTTTTTGTCTGATTGTTGGGGGTACTTGATTGGGTGAGGACAAGAGAATTTTCTTTACATTCACAGCTACTTTAAATATCCAAATACAATTCTAAATTTAGTTTAATAGGCAGTTTCCAGACCTGCTAAAGAACCTGCCACAAAGACTACTACTTTGACTTAATTATTGACCACTAATAAAAAAACAAAAAACAAAAAAAAAAAAAGAAAACCCAGAAAATCTAATATTTTCTTTATGAGTGACTTATCTCAACATTAATACAATGTCAAGTGGGGTGATGCATTATTTTCTCCGATGATTTTGCTTAGCTGAAATGTTAAACAGTAAATGACTACTCACCCCAATTTCCAAAATCAACATTTCTCAAAACAGAAATATTTCAAAATGTCATGTCCTTTTATTTTAAGCAATTAAAACATTAACGAAACTACACTTACCGACACTTGGAAAGTTTGTAGTGGATCTCCATCTTGATTATACATGTATTGGCCAAGAAGCTTCCCCTCTTCTTGATACTCGTCTTCTAAACCCTGTGACCGAAACAAGTGTTTACAGTGCGATATTAACACCATAATTGCATAAGCTGCCCTCAGCCAAACTGGTCAAAAAGGGAACAATCGTACTTCCAATTCACATTACTTCAACATACATCAAGAGCGGTATGCTCCTTTCAATTCAATACTCTCAATAGCAGAGGACTCTGTATGGATAGTGTACAACTGTAAACTAATTATTCATCTCCAAACCCCAATTTTTCCTCTTACTTTTAGATCGCTTCCCCACAAAACATCGTAGGTGAGAATACTCACTTAATGCTGGGGTAAAATTATAATACACTTGCTTAAAGGTGCATTTTCACTTAAGGCAGTTTTGCACTTAATGGGACTCAGAGAATCAAAGTGATACTACAGCATGGATATGTTGCAAATCTGCATATATTAAGTTGCTGTTAGCCCCTCACAAGGCACCAGCATCCTAGAACACAACTACCCAGAAGTTTCACTGCACAACAACGCAGTTCATGCAACACATTTCCACTATTAAGCACAAAAGCAAAGATAAGCTTGAGACTGAAAAGCTTTAATGTTGCAAGAGATTCTACATGTTTTATAGATCACTATGATTCAGTCAGAGCTAGAACAGACAAGTCAGACTGATCATCTGAAGTGTCCAACAATGGGCTAAAATAGAAGTCCACTATTAGATGTTGTGAGTAAGATAAGAATAAAAAAAGCTTGTGGAGAATATGATTAGTCTAGATTACACTCAGAAATAAACATAAGAGTGCCAAGAGTGCATTAAAAAGTTGGCATTTACTACAAGTGACATGAGAAGAATGGATTTCGAAGATGGCCAGAAACCAAATGTTGGCATTATATTCAGTGTTTCATGAAGAGACCACTTAAGCACACTACCACAGCACTAACTTTCCATATTTTATTTGCGAATTGTGAGGTGTGGATTGATGGATTCCTGGGCACGGGATACAGTGAAAATAGCAGTGGCTCCTTTCATCAACTAACACATTCCGGGGCAAGTAGCCAGACCTGCCAAGTGTCACTCAAAGGACAGACTAAAGCATTCTGGGAACTTTCCTGTGCTACTGCAAGGTCCCAGAAAGGCTGATGAATATCTGTCATCAGACTGAAACCTCTTGCAGTTTGCTCGTTCCCTCCTCTTTGTACCATAGTAGTTAATTAGGAGGTTGTTTATATTAAGCCCGGGCGTAGTTTGCGTAGTAGCACTTCACGTAGCTACGTGAAGTACAGCTTCAACTACACGTAGCTATGCAAATTGCGTAGTGCGTAGCTGTAGTGCTTTACTGCACTGTACAATAATTACCAAAAGCAAACTTGTACAGTGCAAGTTAAGATAAAATAAATATCTGTCTTTATATGCTAAAAATGCATATAGTCATTTCACTAAAGTGAAAACAAAAGTTAACAAGCAGTGAGAGGTGATGATTTTGGTATCCTCACTAACTTAGGAGAGAACCAACAACCAAGCAGATGTCTTGAAAACAAAAAGCACATCTTATTGAACGATTCCTCCTAGGATCACTCCAAGCATAGTTATGGGCAAAATACATCAACCAAGGTCCTGCAAGCATTATGGGACGAGATTAGCAGTGGGCAGTGAATATTATAGTGTTCAATATCAAATAATTCTACAAGAGCTGCAGCTCAACTAGTCGTTACTAGGTGTCGTCCCTCAATAGTGAAATGCAAAAGTATTGAAAACCTTTCATGAAGCTTTTGCATTTGACTCGTGAGGGACGACACCTAGTAACGACTAGTTGAACTGCAGCTCTTTGTAGAATTATTTTGATATTGGACACTATAATATTCACTGCCCACTGCTAATCTCGTCCCATAATGCTTTGCAGGGCCTTTGGTTGGGATTGTATTTTTGCCCATAACTGTGCTTGGGGTGGTCCTAGGAGGAAGGGACCACCATTGAATCGTCTCACATGATATGCTTTTTGTGTTCAAGGCATCTGCTTGGTCCTCCCCTAGGTTAGGGAGGACTCCAAAATCATCACCTCTCTCATTGCTTGATATTTTATTGTCAAAATTCATTTTTGTGAATTGGTTATATGCTTTTTAGCATAAAAATTGCTTTATCGAAGCATTTGAAGGAGTTTATTATTAAGCCTGGGTGTAGCTATGCAAATTGCGTAGCTGTGTGCTTGACTACACTGTACAATAATTACCAAAAGCAAACTTGTACAGTGCAAGTTAAGATAAAATAAATATCTCTGTCTTTATATACTAAAATTGCATACAGTCATTTCACTAAAATGAAAACAAAAAGTTAACAAGCAGTGAGAGAGGTGATGATTTTGGTATCCTCGCTAACTTAGGAGAGAACTAAGGTGATGTCTTGAAAACAAAAAGCACATCTTATTGAATGATTAGGTGGTGGTCCCATCCTCTTAGGACCACTCCAAGCACAGTTATTGGCAAAAATACAATCCCAACCATAGGCTCTGCAAAGCATTATGGGACGAGATTAGCAGTGGGCAGTGAATATTATAGTGTCCAATATCAAGATAATTTACAAAGAGCTGCAGTTCAACTAGTCGTTACTAGGTGTCGTCCTCAAGAGTGAAATGCAAAAGTATTGAAAACCTTTCATGAAGCTTTTGCATTTGACTCGTGAGGGACGACACCTAGTAACGACTAGTTGAACTGCAGCTCTTTGTAGAATTATTTTGATATTGGACACTATAATATTCACTGCCCACTGCTAATCTCGTCCCATAATGCTTTGCAGGGCCTTTGGTTGGGATTGTATTTTTGCCCATAACTGTGCTTGGGGTGGTCCTAGGAGGAAGGGACCACCATTGAATCGTTCACATGATATGCTTTTTGTGTTCAAGGCATCTGCTTGGTCCTCCCCTAGGTTAGGGGAACTCCAAAATCATCACCTCTCTCATTGCTTGATATTTTATTGTCAAAATTCATTTTTGTGAATTGGTTATATGCTTTTAGCATAAAAAATTGCTTTATCAAAGCATTTGAAGGAGTTTATTATACTCCTGCTACGCTACGTTTACGTGCAATTTGCGTAGTGCGTAGTAGCACAAACTTTGCATGCTTCGTGAGCGTAGCAAAGTATTATGCCCAGGGTTAGTGCTGTCACGGAGGTGAATTGCATCTGACCCAGTGCTGGGTACCACTTCACGAATTCCCCTACACCGCTGTAATCTGGCGAACGCTGGGCCACAGTGATGCTGTGGCGCTTCAGCAGCAGCTCCAGGACAGTGCAGTCTTGCATGCATTTCCCTATTTTCATAAATGTTGCCATTGGTAAGCTGACAAAGAAAATGCTTGATACCAAAATGCAGAGAAAGTAGACAGAGCCTAAACCCCCTATAAATCAACCTGGAAACACTTGCAGTGAAAACTCATTTTACCGGACACAGGCTAGTCTCAGGTCACATGTTTAGGGCTTGACTGTAGTTTAGTTTACAGGGCAGTATGCACTACATAGGCATATATGAATGACTGATGTGTTCCCTTTGATTAGTTCATCCCACCCTAATCTTTTAGTCACTACTTAATTCTGCACACTCGGGTGATGGGCAGGCACAGGGGGGGGGGAGGGGCGGGAGTGTCAGCTTCCTTATGGTCCTATGAGCACTGAACATGCAACACGGTTTTGTCACTATTAAAATAGGGTTTTCGTTAAAGTGTTTCATTTTTAAACTTTGAAAGTAACTGGTCTACTTGATCTCGGACTGTGCTGCTTCTGGGTGAGTGTTTGCACACTTTCCTAAAACGCATCTGCTTCTGTCACTCTTCGCTGTGTAGGAGAGAGCACACCAAAGACATGCAGAAGAGACTGGGAGAGGGCAGAACGGAGATTGAGAAAGGAAAGGAATAGGGACAAGAGCAGCAAGGACACACGTGAAGGGTTCAGAGGGGACATAGTCAGTGAGCGGCATGAATGTAGAGAGGCAATAAATGGGAGAGGAAAAGTAGTAGGTAGAAAGAGTAGCGGGAGATTAAGATGAAGGAGGGAGAAAAGGAAGAAAATGGGGAAGAAAAAAGGGTTTTGGAGGTGAGAGAAAGGCTACAGAGTGAGTGGAGAGAATGAGCGAGCATGCGATTGGGAAAGAGGAATGACAGTGAATGGTGAGCAGAGAGCAAGGAGGAAGCAAAAGTTGAGAAGTGGCAGGTAGGACTGAATGCCAAAATGAAAAATAAGGGCAGCAGAGGAAGAGAAGCCAGTGTCAAGAATTTCCTAGTCTGAAATAACTAGAGATGTATGGCTGGCTATAGGTGCTTGATTTTGAGCCGCGTGGTAATGCAGAATCTTCCAATTCCCAGAGGAAGAGTTCATCTGGAGAAGAATTCAGCACAGTACTTTCTTCACAGGGTTAGAGTGGTGATGGAAATACCACTGGTGGACTCTATCTGGATATTTTCTGAAAGTCAGTGGTGCCAAGAACTGATCTGTGGAGCTCTGTTATAAGTTCCACCCGAGTTCTCTACCTATGTTTGATTCTTGATAGACAGATGCAGCAGGAAGGCTACACTGGTTCAGCTTATAGAATCTACTTTATTTCAGATTCCATTTTGTGACACTTAATAGGAACCACCTTCAGAACGTCTGAAGGCCTGATAACCTATGCTAAGCTTGTAGTAACCGCAATGCCTGGAGAAACAAAAAGGAAACCATAACATTGCCTTGCTTTGGTTGCAGGAGATTTCATAAGTCAGTTTCCAAACATAGCTAAATGTCTGTTTTCTGGGTAAATGTTTGGAAAGTCATCGCTGTGTGGTGCCTGTTTGAAACAGACAAAATGTATCAGAAGATATACAAACCTAAATGAATTACTGTGCTCTTTCTTATTATGTTTTATTCAATGTGGCTGAAACATGTAGTGCCCAGATGCTGGAGTGGATTACTTTCTCCTAAGGCGCTTCGCTTTGTTTTTAATCTTCCCAGGGAACCCTGGAAAAAAACATCGTAAGAAAGACATTGGGTCCTCTTAGGGAATTTTAGTCATAGATCCCTTCCCAAAAGAAAAGAGCTCCCTTGATGAGCAAGGTAGTGCCCACCCAGATACAGGTAGCATCTGGGCAAGGTTATCTCAGCGGGACCTCAAAGCATGGCACTAACAATAGTGGGCGAGAGTCCTTTTAAAAACTAAAAAGGGTGTCTTAGATGGATGAGAGATGCAGAACATCTTCCTTTTTATCATGTTCCCTCGGTTTTGATTGGATTACATTGATGGTGATTATTGTGGATAAGTCAAGTCGAACAAGAGGCAGAATTCTTACAGCTAGGAGGTATGAGTTTCGTATTAGGGAGGATCAGAAGTCTTAGGTGTGGTTAACAATAGGACTTAGGTCATATGGAAGAAAGCGGAAGAGGCCAATGGTACTGTTGCCTCTGCGATTACCAGGGTAAAGAATTGCAAATCGTCTTTCAGTTATGGCCACAAGTTTAATACATTTATTGTACTGTACTAATACAAAGGCAAACATTTGAAAATGTAACATTTAGGATAAATACTGCAAACATTAATAAATCACTCCATCATTTGAGAACCAAAAAAGGTTTACTTACAAACACTGCAAACTCTTTAGGTGCACTGGTGATGTTTCCGGTTGGTGAAAGTGTCTTTGGTATATGCTCCAGTGTAAATGCAGTGGGGTAGATCTGCATAGAAAGTCGAACCACTAGATAGCCCTGGGATCCATTAAATGCCCAACAGTTTCCGGGATACATATCAGGCTATTAAAAAAACAAAAATACTTGAAATATTTACTCAAACCCCAAACGTTTTAGAACATTTTTTGGGTGCATTAAAGTAACTAATGCCATCTAATACATACTGGAATGTTTACACATGATTCTTCTGTTATTCACTTTGTCAATTACATCTGGAAGCAACACGCTACTCAGCCTTAAACAGACTTCAAATACATGGGAGCCTGCAATCCCTATATGAAAGCCAGTCTCTAATTTCCTTATTATATGCAACCTGTGAAGTCTCCAGTTGCTTGTAATAAAGATATGACGTGGCTGCTGAACTGTAATAACGTATTACTGTTGAGTTCTGACACCATAATGCCTGCTGCAGAGCCAGGACCCAAGTGGGGAAAGGAAAAGAAATGGTGCATAATTAAAGCTACAATTTAAACAGCAAAAACAAAACCCCTGTTTTTCTAGATGAACAGTGATCAGGAGAAATTAGATATTTATGGTAACGTGCTTATTTTTTGCACACTTTAGGTAATTATAGGACAGATGGAATCGCTCTACGTGTTTCTACACATTCTAAGCTACACATTTAAAAAAAAAATCTTATTCGAATATCTTTTAGCAAAAAATATCCAACTCCTCTTTGGTGTGTTTCATTTTAAAGTACAGTTTATACTTTTGTTCATCATGTCGGCATACATCCTATCTCTTTCATATGAAAGAGCAACACCACCAAAGATTTAAGAGGTTTGGGGGAAGGGTGATAGTGTGACCATACATTATAAGTGATAAAGTACCCGCTGACATACATTAAAAGGAAGTCAGCTAAGAGCTACGTGACCCTATAAAGGAACTCTGCTTTTAACATCATTCATCTCTATAGTCAAGCAACTTCGATGATTCTCATATCCTTATAATGTATGGCAGTGGGTACTTTATCCCATATATTATTTAGAAAGACATTGGCAGATAAATGAGCTGCAGATGGCGGCTTTTTAAGCGAAATATCACATGTCAATCAGCCCTATTTTTTTGCATCAGCCAAATGCAAACCATTAAAACTTAGTAAATAAAATATAAAGAATATAAGGAAGTGAATTTCATGGAATAATTTAGAACACAAAACACAACAGCTTTACAGAAAGTACTATGCATCATCCAGGAACCAATATTTTGGATAACATTCTTTGAATAGGCATAAGGAGAAGACAGCATTTTTAAGATTGCCCAAACAAATCTATGTTGGACTTAGCAGGGTCAACCCCAAATAGTTTGCTTTCACCCTCCCATTTTCTTAACCCGTTTTGTTGGCTTTTACAACTCTGTGCACTTTACCAGTGCTAACCAGTGCTTAAGTGCTTGTGCTCTCCCTTAAACATGGTGAGATTGCCTTACACCCAATTGGCACATTTAATTTACATGTAAGTTCCTAGTAGAGTGGGTATCACATGCACCCAGGACCTGTAAATTATATGCTAGTAGTGGGCCTGCAGCACTCATTGTTCCACCCCTTATGTAGCCCTTTAAACATGTTGGAGGTCTGCGATTGCAGCCTGTGTGTGCAGTTTTAAACTGACATTTCGACCTGCCAAAATAAATCTTTCGCCAGGCCTAAACCTTTCTTTTTATAGGGCTGGGTGGAGTGTATTTAAAAAGTTGGACATGTACTTGTAACATTTACATGTTCTGGTAGTGAAAAACCCCTAAATTCGTTTTTCACTACTGCAAGACCTACCCTCTCCTATAGGATAACATGGGGTTATCTTATTACATCTAATAAATGATAACTTTCAATTGGGAGCAGGTTGCGATATTGAGTTTGGTATCCAAAGAATTGTATTTTACACCCTCTTTAATGTTAAAGTTGGATTTTAAGCCACAATTCAGAAAATGCAACTTTTAGAAAGTTTCCTTTTTTTTGTCCTAACCATTTGGTGCCTGCAGCCTGTATCCTGGGCAATATAACTAGGTGTAGCTGGCAGTTGGTCTGTGTGTATTGCTTCCAGCTAGTGAGACAATGGGGGAGTAGGTGTTGGTAGGACAGGCCATCTCTGACTTGCTAAGTGGGTAGAGGTGTTGCCTATCACACGTGCACATCACAAAGCCTCGACCTCAGCATACTCGCAAAGGGTCACACTAGTCTTATGTGCCCTCAGACAAGCTAGGCCAGGGCAGAGAGGCAGGAAATTCTAGATACCTTTTTAGGGGGATGACTCTAGAAATTTCTACTTCAAAAGTATAAAAAGTGGACCCTCCGACCCAACTCTTCAGATCACTTCTGGACCTGAGGACTCTGCCAAGAAGGACTACCCAGCTGTGAAGTCTACCCTGCTGACCTGCTTGCTGACTAAGGACTGCTTTGATGCCAAAGCCTGCTGTTGCTGCACAAGGACTATTAAACTGCTGTAAGCTGCCCTGATTAATACAGCCTGCCTGTGTGGACCCAGAACTCCAGGAAATGTCCAAGGGCCAATTGGCTGGCCCCCTGTTCCAGCCACAGGGACATAAGACGCTTCTTCAATGCTGACACATTGACACAGCTCACCATAGACTCCTGACCAGTGCAGGTCGTCCTCTATGCCGATGCAGCCAGAATCCCACACCGGCCCAAAATGACACATATTGTCCCCTGCTCCGACGAATCGCAGTGCACGTCTCTGCAAGCCCCAAGGGCTCCCTCGATGATGGCACAGGACCTCGCAGCACCTCAGACAGTTGCTAGGTGCCGGCCCGCACATCTAGACACACAGACTTCACATCTCATCGCCCAGGCCACAAGGTATTTCATCAGATGACTGGACTCAGTCTTGTATCCGGGCCTGCACTCCATCGCAGCTGCCTGAACTTGTGACTTGGACGTGGTCTACTGCAACCAGATAACCATGGCTGGTGCTTTTTGCTTCTTAGAGCCCAATTTTCCACAAAATCTTTAAAATAGCATACCTTCGTTTCTACTAATTGGACTTTTGTTGTTTTGGTGCCAAATAATTTATTAGAATTTACTTTACTTTTCCAAATTGTTGTGGGGTTTTTTTCTTGTGTTTTTCACGTTATTACCATTTGAAGTGCTGCATAAATACTTTACACCAGGGGTCTCCAACCTTTCCTGTAGTGAGATCTACTTCTGATCAGTGAAAATCATTGTGAGCTACTGAAGGCCAAGCCACTCATGCAATGTTACCAGACACCCACACAGCGGGTTTAATTGAATTTAAGACTAATGTCCATCTATAGAGCCAAAGACTATGGTTTGAACAAAATACTTTGACAGGGCTGCCATGTGTGTCAGTGAGAGCGTGGTCTTTGGGAATGTACGAACATGTATACATATGAGTGGGATATATGTGCATGGGTAAATGAGAGTGTGTAGTGTGTACTTGTGGCACAGGACATAACGTTTGCCATATGTTGCACTGTTGAATGTATGACACAAACATACAACCAAGTGCAGAAAAAAATGTTCTGTAAGAAGATGTTCATAATACGGAACATTTACTGCACTTTAAATTTCTCCCACTTAAAAAAATGTCTGTATTTGTCAGTTATAAATATGACAGTGTGTCTACCAGCCACTGGGAGCAAGATGCCTGCTGTGTATAAATGTGCCGCTTTGAAATGGGAGAAAATTAAACTGGAGCTAACTTTATGTGATATAGATTATATAAAACTCATTTACATTTTCTCCCAATTACGAAATGTTGCATTTACAAACAGCAGGCATTTTGCACTCAGTGGCCTGTAGACATTGTGCCATATTTATAACAGAAAAATACAGCCATTTATTTAAATAGGAGGTATTTTATAGTGAAGAAATATGCTTCAGAAAATATTAAGACTTAATTGGCTTAATTGAAAGTGGAGAAAAACATTGACTCAATGTTTCATAAAAGGATTTTTTTCCAATAAATGACATTATCGTTCAGTTATAAATATGGAACAGTGTCTACTGACTACTGGGAGAAAGAGGCCTGCAGGTTTGGAAATGCAACACTTTGAAATGGGATAACATTAAAATGACGAGTTAACTTAATCATTAAGTTAACTCTTCATTTAAAGTTTTTTGAATTTAAAAGCATTCAGAAACATAATTTTGTACTCATGCTCCAATATAGAGTTGAAAAGGACTTATATTTAAGATTTTTAAAAATATTTTTATTTGCAACACCATCAGTTAAATACATACAAATATATAGATACATGAGAAAATTCAACCAAGAATAAATAAGTTATAGAGAGAAAGATAAAATGTCATACCTCACTGTAAAAAAAACTGCAATTAATATATTTCAATATACACGATATTGCCAATGGTTCATACCAATTCTCAACCAGTCTCGCTATCGTTTTTCCAGTTCTAAATCGGGGCCCAGATACATTTTCCTACTTTTTTTGCCCTTCATCCCTTTCTTGCATATATCCCCTTATCAAGATTAAGAAGCATTTGCAATGCAATAGGTCTCGCATTCACATGAGTTTGAGCTATTGGCATTGTAAATGACAATGCCTTTTATTTATGTTTTGAATTTTAAAACGTAAATAAAAGGCATTGCCATTTACAATCCTAATAGCTTAAACTCTCGCAAATGCAAGACCTAAAGACCTATTGTATTGCAAATGCTTGTCTAAACATACTTCGGACGCCGTTCCCTCGCTGAGCCCATGATCTGTTCCTAGACCTAGAGGATGGAGACCGGATGCTGCTGATTATCTAGCGCCTGGAAAACAGCAACCACCTGTCCTAGGAGCAACTCACCCAACATCAGCAGTGAGGAGCTTCTGAGGCCCATTCGCCTCATCTAAAGAAACGTCCCATTGATCTGCATGTATTTGTCCCTACTGAAATCCTTTATGTGCATGATACAGAATTAGCCTATTCCCTCTTGTACGGCGCTGCGTTGCTTTCTAGCTACGTTTGCACTGTATACATTCAAATACATAAATATGTACAGTTCGACATTGGAGAAAAATGAAGAGCAAAAGCCACTGGAAAACAGTAAGATGTTGAAAGTTAAGTGGATAAAATGAGCATAGAAAAAGCATGAGTGACAAATAGGAAAACTGTCAGAAAGACAAAGCAACAGAGCGAGGTCAGGCACAAAGCAGTTGCAACAGAGAAGCGGGAAACTATGAGCGATTCAGTGAAAGACAAAATAGAGAGAAAATGGGCATAACATGGGAGGAAAAAGAGCTGGGAGGCCAGAGTGGAGTTAGGGTACATATGTAGTTCCTGGGTAGAACAAAGGTATGAGAGACAGGAGCTATGGAGACTGAGGAGACAGGCAGAAACAGAGAAAAACAATAAACCAAGAAAAAGAAACTAAATAGGAGCAGATCGAAAGAAGGACTTGGAAGATGAGCAGTATCTAATGGGATATTTTATAGACGAAAAATGAGTTATCTCGGTTTTAATGTAGCAATAAAAGAACATGCAGATTTTTATTTGTGAGCTATGTGCCTCCAGGAATGGGCATCCTATGCCTCTACAAGAGATACTGTGAGTAGATATCCAGTCACACACTTTTCTCTTCCACACATGAGCATAGCTGTGAGTGAATCTCGACACAGCAGAGTTTTGAGAGAATCTATGCTTTTTGCAGAAGTAATATTTGGAGTATTATTTTCAACATGATCCGGATATAGGCACTGGAATTAGGGGTGCAGGTGGAGCTGCAGCACCTCAAAATAGAACGTGATTGAGCAATAAAGATGTATTTAAAATGTATTTTTATCTTGTTTCATTTGTGTCTGTTCAGTTAATACTGATTACTTGACGCGCAAGCACACACACTGCAGACAGCCACCGCACGCACACACACACACCGCAGACAGGCACTGCATACACACACACTGCAGACAGGCAACACGCACACATACAGCAATGGCATACCATCTACCACTACCCTACAGCTCTGTGCCTCCGGTTTGCCCTGGGTCATGCCCCGAAGAGCTTCTACAGAAAAATGCAACAGCTCTGAGGGCCGCACCTCTAGCAGCTGCACCAGGGCAGGTGCCTCGGTCAGGACAAGAACCTGCTTGGCCATCGTCCCTGCACCATCACGGCACGGCGCCATTAGCGCCACGGCAACCGGAGTCACGGACCTAAGGAGAGCAGCCTTGACTCCGCCCACACAGTCATCAGGAATAACAATCTCCGCGCACCTACCAAAAACGAATGTTTTCATCTGTAACGTGTGGTGTGCAAAGCGCTGCAATACCTACATATCAAGTTTGCACTAAATAAAAAAAATGCAATTAACTGACAGTGCCATTGGTGCGCACTGGCTACAAACACACAACAGAAAATCAGTGCGTGAAGAGAGCCTGTTCCAAGACGCCAAAGGGTGCACGCCACCAGCTCACAGTCAGGCTGTCCATTCAGAGCTACACATTCCACGACAACATTGTGTGGGCAGAAAAGACACACACGAACCAGCAAGTTAGTGCCCGGCTAGTGGCACGCGCCACTGCGTCATGCGATGCACACCGATAACACATTCTATACCTCAAACATACTGACAGGCTGGAAGTGAAGAGAAACTTCCTCCAAATTACCTTTGTGTGCGTCTGTGCACCACGAACGAAAAGAATCAGTGAGACAGTGCGTAGAGAAAGCCAAATTTCAGGGAACATGTGTACACATATGAAACACGCATGTGTAAGCAAGACCGTGTATTTGGCACTATTGTCTGCACAGCCCAAACGTACACGGTAGTGCATGAAGAGAGCCTTTCTCCAAGGCACTGTTCTTCACACGCGGACCACACCCGAGGCACAAATGTGAGAGTCTGCAAAGCGGCATGTGGAGAAAGCCTCTCCAAGGCACTATTGTGTCACGTCACAAACACACGAGTCACCAACTCATCCACACATCAAGGCATCTTGTGCACACATGCTCTGCTGTCAGAATGTGTGTGGAAAGCCACACTCGCTGTGAACAGCAGCAATGTGCGCACATTCACCTGGCTGGCATTCTACATCACAAGTACCAGTAGGCGGCAAGCAAGGCCACGGGTTGTGTGCACAGTGCACCGCACCCCTCCAGTGCAACACGGAACCGTGTGGATTGAAACATACTCCACAAGCGTGCACACGGACATCCCATTCCATTCCACAAGCACTCAGGCATCAAAAAGGCAAGGTGTGGCGAGGGCGGGAGCACAATAAACATGGCAATGATCAGCAGAGACCCGCACACAACAGTTCCACTGGGCGGAAGTGACCCATGACCCGGAGCTAGAGACTCGTGTTGTTAAACTGGCGCACAGTGTCGGGTTGTAGGCGGGTTGATGACCCGCTTGTCAGTGATGCTGAGACACTTGCTGTTTAACGTTTTACAAGATTCACAGACATATATACGGAGCCTCTACGCATCGGCTTCCTTGGCTGCGAGTGGGCGGAGCGTGCTGACGCGGACCATTCCAGGGATGTTTATTTTTCCTGCTCAAGTTGCTTTCAAACATGCATTCCTTAGTTTTTAGTGAAAATGAAACGCAGGGTGTGGTGACAGCTATATACATAACAAGCGCGGTCCCGAAAGTGAAAGAGGACCGCGCTGCAGCCGGAGCATGGGGATCTCTTGTCTTTATGGGGCCATGTGTTTCGAAACACATGGCCCCATAAAGATAAGAAAGTGCTTTGCGACAGACGCAAAGCAGGCAAGCCAGTCCGGGTGGGCCGGCACAAAAAGCCAAAGGGAGGCAACCCAAACACCTAATTTCCAATGGCAGGCCACCGTTTACCATAAACGGTGACGCCAGCCAATGGAAATAAGGGGCGGGGCTTAAAACCCTTTTCTCAAACTCCTCATTAGCAATAAATCTCGCCGAGCGTGCTGCGCATGTGCGCAGCAACGCTAGGCGAGACCTAATAAGCAAAAAGGGAGCCAGGCACCTCCCAGCATTAAGTGTGACAAGGAACTAAAGAAAATAAAATAAGACACTCCTGTGGTAAAACACTCAGCTAGGAGAGGAATACACTTTAAAATCAGAAGAAACTCCTACCGGAGGTCAAATCCAGCGCGTCCGCACCGCGGTCATCGGGAAATAGTTCGCCTCACATTTGTGATGGAGTAACCCGTCTGCTGAAATCTAAATCAGGTCCTTAGTTATGATCAAAAGGAGAGGACTACAGACGTGTATTTGATTGGCAGTTAATTATATGGTGATTCAATGGGTTCACATGCCTGTTGCTTAGATCCCACAAAACTTCAGAGAAAAAGACCAGTGCAAACAGATTCCACTAAAAACATTATGACAGAGTCTGTGTCGTTTTTAAACATACTGTATTTGAATAACGTGTCTGATTTGCTACCAATGTATTTTCGTTCCTTGAAAATCTAATAAAAGTTGATTATCAAAAAAAAAACATTATGACAATGTTTTAAATGTATTCTACTTTACACCTCCTGAAAATATAATCAATTTGGTAAGCACCAATGGCTTAATTCATTAAAGAAATAATAAATACATTTATCCATAAATTAGCTTGCTCCTACTCATGTTGATATTTACAACTACCAAATTGATTTGCAAATGCTTCTGTACACTCAATATATAGCATGTTCTTTTAAACGATACTGGCCGACATGCCTGTGTCACCGAGCCCTCCTCTGCATTGCAGAAAATGTGCAGTTGAAGAAATATAGGGGCATATTAGCAAGACCGGCGATAAAATTATCGCCGTTTAGCGGCAGGAAACTGCCGCTAAAACAGCGATAATGGGCTTGCTAATATGCGTTATAGAATTCCAATAGAAGCCCAGGTTAGATGTCCTGCACATCTAACCTGGGCTTCTATTGGAATTCTATAACGCATATTAGCAAGCCTATTATCGCCGCTTTAGCGGCAGTTTCCTGCCGCTAAAGCGGCGATAATTTTAACGTGGGTCTTGCTAATATGCCCCATAGTTTTTTTTTTCTTTAGCATGGAAATCTTGCTCCCTTGATAAGGTTTCTCTTTCCCTGCATGTAGATAACACCTCGTGGTATTTTGCCTACTTTCATCTACTTACTTGCTCCGTAGATATAAAACCATACTGAACCTCTTGTAAACAGTGTGCCAAGTATCGGAAAATGCACCAAAATGTCCCATTACCAAGGGGAAATGTAAGAGGAAAGAGGTTTCATGGAAAACTATTTTCCATGAGAAGAAAAAAAGATATATTTTTAGTTCTCAATTTCCTTACTCTGGAAATGTGATTTAAAAAAAAAATGTATTCCCTCTTATATTTCTTTCTCTCAAGCCCTATGTAGCAATGTGATGTTTCTTTAGTAGGCATTGGCATTACATATCCCTGATTTATTTATGTGGTCATTTAGACATGCAGATACATAGGGGGTAGGCATTGAAAATATTTGTGAGTATCCACAAAGATGTGCTGGTAATTGTTAACAGTTGCAAGACTCACTCCTAACACGTTTGATAACTCCCGTTGTTGCTTAGCACTGGGGAATTTCTGCACACCTTGCTGTAATTCTATAACTGTAACAGAAACCATCAATGTACGTAGGGGCATATTAGCAACGAGGCGATAAACAATTATCGCCGCTTTTGCGTCCGTTTTCGGACGAAAAGCGGCGATAATTTTATCGCCTAATCAGCAAGGTCACGCTATCGCGTGAATCCTTGCATTATCGCCCTTTTCTCAACGCCCATCTTTGCATCTCTAATGAGATGCAAAGTGACGTACTCCCGGATGGACTACGTTGCAAATATCGCTGATGTTCACATCGCAATATTTACAAGGCAGCCCACATGATTTTAGCAGAGGTTAGATTTCGGCGAAAACGGCCGTTTCGCCAAAATCTAACGTCTGCTAAAATCCTGACTTAGCCATCCCTAACATAGGGGTGGATTCTGCTGATACGACCACAGGGTCGTATCAGCAGAGTTATCGCCGTTTTGCAGGGAACATCGCTGGAAAACCAGCGATGTTCCTGCAAAACGGCGATAACCTCGCTATCTCTGGAATTTTTATCGCCCTGGAGAAGCGCGTTGTTAATAACGCGCTACCAGGGCGATAAATTCCAGAGATAGCCTGCGTTAGGGAATACGTCGCTAATCACGGCCAGCGATAATTATCGCTGGCCGTTGATAATATGCCCCTTAGTCCTTACGGGAGAACTGGAGAACTGGGAGCAAAAAAGTAGCAGTTTGTGGTAATTAATGTCATGGTACATATGTCAGCCTACCTTCTGCCCCAACAATACCATACACAGAATAAAAGACCAGTAGCCTCGATAAAAAGCATGCCATACCATTAGACCTATCCATGGTGTCAAAAAGCACACTGATCCGTGAGTCTGCAATTATGCCACTTTGAGTTGGAAACTTTGTCACCACGCTTTCTGCATTCACTATCTAGAGCCCAGCAAATACCACAGAAGTTTAGTTCAAGAAATGTCCTCACTAAATATGTATATGGTTAAAAAAAGAACAAGCAGCAGCTTTTAAAATTCTTAACCATTATCTGACTTTGAACAGGTTTGAAGGGCTTGAAAGGATAGCTGGTTATAGGACGCCATTACTACTCAAAGTTTTCCAGGTCATCTAGGGATGTGACATCATTTGCCTACCCCTACGTCCAGCACCACTGACTGCGACGCATCTTCCTCACACTGGTCAATAATTATGGACTGAAACCCTGACTTCCACTAGTTCTTTATGGTTGCGTTGAAACTAGGGGCTATGTTTTATTGATAGTTCACGCAACACAAAGCAGCAAGTTAACTTGCTGCACTGTGTGAAAGGGCAGGAATGAGCCATATTTACCAACATATGGTGCATTCCTGCTCTCTGTCTGTGCTGACGAGCGATCTCCTGCCTAGCACCAACACAGGCACCATTGCTTCGTGGTGCAAGGGTGCCTGTGTTGCAGGCAGGATCGTTGTTGTGCAGCAAGGTACACCTTCCTGTCTACAAACAATCTTTAGAGTCTTTTTCCTCTTTCTAAGTGTGCTGCAGAATGCAACACACTTAGAAAGAAGGAAAAGACTCAGAATGCAGCACACTTAGAAAGAGGAAAAAGACTCAGAATGCAGCACACTTAGAAAGAGGAAAAAGACTCAGAATGCAGAACACTTAGAAAGAGGAAAAAGACTCAGAATGCAGCACACTTAGAAAGAGGAAAAAGACTCAGAATGCAGAACACTTAGAAAGAGGAAACAACAAGGAGAAATAAAGATGTTTCTCCTTGTTGCGACCCCCCTTGGAAGGCGTAGCATTTTGATGCATTCCCAAGTTTACCAGTCTTGGTAAATCTGAAAATGTGCCAAAGTCAATGGGTGGATGCATGGACACATCCATGCCACACCCATGGAACTCTTTCCCAGGGCAGAGTAACGCAAGGCAGTGGCTTGTGCTGCCTTGTGTTACTCCAGATTTACCAAGAAATGCAGGGCCATGCAAGATGGCCTTGCGTTGCTTGGAAAATCTGACTTGAGTATTTTGTTTCCCTTGCAACACCATGCGTGATGCAAGGGCATCTGGCCCTAGGTGCTTCCCTCTTGGATCACACACCCTCATTTGGTAGGGGAGATTTCAATATGATGCTTAACCTGACACTGGGAACCTCAGGAACCTCTATCAGATCATTATTATTAACTGTGAAAATGATTATGCAGTTAGTATAAATTAGCTGTTAAGAGAATTCTGGGTGGCTGTATGCCCAACTGCAGCCAGAGGTATCTTGTTCAGTTGAGTTCTCAAAAGCAGAAAAAGCATTTGATTCATTAGAACTCCTTTTAGACAACCTGAGGCTTTCACAGATGAAGGGTAAATTCATAAGCAGGGTGGATTTATTGTACTCTGATTGGTGAATGGCTCCATGTCTAGTTAGGCTTCACCTTTGAGGGACCTTATCTCTGCTCTGTCTCTGATTATCTTTGTCCTTGACATGAATATGCTGGTTAGTGCTTATGAGAAAGTACCTTCTTTTGCGTGGTCACCCCCATTTGTTTGTGGTTGATGCTGCTCATTTGTTTGACTCTATGCACTGGGGCACTGCTAATCAGGCCCCAGTGCATGTGCTCTGACCCCTAAAACATGAAGAATTGGCTAACACTCAGTTGGCCTATTTAACTTTCCTATAGGTCTGTAGTATATGGTGCTTTAAGAACACTCATGGCATGGGAAGTTAAATGTCACCTATGGAATACAGCACTACTGTGCTATCCACTAGTGTGACTAGGCAAACTTGACTCCGGGCTTTTGAAAACAGCTTGACAGCTGCAGTTTAAAACTGCAACCCAACCTGCCAAAATAAATCCTTTTTGACAGGAGAAAACCTCTGTTTTAGATATTAAAGGGTCACCACTATGTAAGCCTCCTAACCTGCAAGGCAGGGTGCATGATATTTAAAAGTAGGACATATAGAAATTTAAAGTGAACATTTCCTTACGGTGGCTAGCACCCAAAAACTATTTTCACTGTAGGAATGCTGACTGACCAATAGAGAAGCATACAGAGGCAATATGAAATATTAGTTTTGCTATATCAGGCTAGGGACAAGCCAGAACATTAATTCAAGAACTATTTTTAATATTCATAAAAAACCCAACTCAATGGTGAAGTTGGATTTGTAATAAATATTATGGAATGGGGATTTGCAGAATGTTACCTTTTCACTTCCTGAAGCTTCTGGGAGCTAATTTGCATTAGCATACAATTGTGACTCAGCAGGTGAATAGCCCTGAAGAGGTGTGAAAACTACTCCTCCTCTGCACTTTTCTCACCAAAACCAATGGCTTCGCCAGGTTCACCAAGACCTCGTCCAACACCCATCCGGCATTATGGAGCCTTCTTCGGATACAGCCTGCTGCCTTGGCCAACTAAACGATTGTGGGCCAGATGTATGTAGATAGCATTTTGCGATTCCCTAATTGCAAATCACAAGGATTATCAATTAGGAAATCGCAAAATGCAATGTATGAAGGTGTATAGTACACCTTTGCGATTCTTAGGGGGTCGCAAATGACCTACCTCATGAATATTAATGAGGTAGGTCGCAATTTGCGACCCCCTATTAATTGCAAAAATCACGGGGACGGTGGCCTGCTGAGATCAGCAGACCACCATGTCCATGATTGCTTTTCAATAAAGCAATCTTTTCTTTTTGTAAAGCAGCCCGTTTTCCTTAAAGGAAAACGAGATGCTTTACAAAAATGAAAAAATGAAAAGTTTTCTTTTCATTTTTTAAGAGCAGGCAGTGGTCCGTGGGACCACTGCCTGCTCTTAAAAATGGCTTTACAAACATTCACAAAGGGGAAGGGGTCCCTTGGGGACCCCTTCCCATTTGTGAATGGGTTACCACCTACTTGAAGTAGGTGGTAAAATGTGAATGTTTTGTGACAGCTATTGCGGTCACAAAACATTCATACATACCGATGCGATTCGATATTAGGAAGGGACGCCCTAAACACGCCCCTTCCTAATACCGAATCGCAAACCCATTTTGCGATTCGGTAACAGGTTACCGAATTGCAAAATTAGGTTTGCTGCATCGGAAAAGCAATTTTTGCGTTCGCAAACGGGGAGATTCTGCGAATCTGCCCGTTTGCGAACACAAAAATGCTTGATACATCTGCCCCTATGCCTTCCAGAAAAAAGACTACAGGCCTGGTGTATGACCTGGCGGATGGCCCATTGTATTTGCGGTGCGATATAGTAAATTACTGCATCACCCTGGTGGAGGTTTCAACCTCCAGATCTATAAATAATAGAGCCCTGCACCAAACAGTTTTCTGTTTTATTTTCAATAAGAAAATTCCAAATAATCTTTAAATTTTTCGATCATAATCAATTAATTATGATGAGGGAAGCTGCTAGAGAAATTCCTTCTTTGATGGAAGATGGCCGCAACATTTTTATGCAGCAAACGTCTTATGCAGCAAGAAGTAAAACAGTAGCAGTTGGCAAAGAATTAGGTCCTTGAGATCTAGGCTGAATGATTTTGACTTTAAATATTACCTCTATTATCCCTCTATCATAAGAAACTAAAACAGTTACATTTATGAATCATTTAACCATCCAACTGATTTGATGGCTTATTAGACAAACACCGTCCTCCATCTATGGTAGCTCAGAATACTATTAATCTTTAAGAAACATATTAAACTTGTATGCAATTGACTGACATTAGGCCCTAATTACAGATATATGGAGAGGGTTTTACAATGTTGGTTATTCTTGGCCAGGCATGTTTGCATCTCAAAACTGTTATGTATGTTTTGGTACAGGTATTATATGTTGAGCATTGTTTGTTTTTTCTACCTTGTTCGTCTTAACAGTGTGAGCTACATTTTTCTTTCATGTTGGTCAAATGTTTTATGGAATAGTTTTCGTATGCTTCTGAAACCTTCTCGTTTTTACTTATTACATGGATAAATCACACAATATCAAAATCACTTATGTTAAATGTTAAAGGGCTTAGACACCCAGTTAAATGTAAGAAAAGATACGGCATAAATCAGAGTTATGTCTACATTATTAGGCACATTTTATTATAAGATTCTGGCCTATATGAATAAAGGATGGTTATGAAATATTGTATCACCCCTATCCATTGTAAAGAATAAGGAAGCAGCAATCCTTTTCTCCCAAAGACTCAAATTACAAATATTAGACAAATTCACTGACTCTGATAGTAGATTTATTTACACTACAGTTAAATTTGATACATTTATTTTACATTTGGTCAATATTAACAACACACTGCTGATGAAGCAACCTTTTAAGGAATATCACCACTAAATTTATAAAACTAGGTAATGTTTAGGCCTGGGAAGTGCTCGCAGAGTTCTGCTATGAAGAATTCTGCTGAGCAGGCCAAAAACTCAATGAGATTACCTGTGGTTTAATGACTCAGAGTCATCATAGCTCTCCCCTCCATTATGAAAACCTTTTGGTTGGCTTGACAACCTGGCTTTTCTAGTATTATCCACCAGGAGCGACTCGTATTGGAAAGGAGGCGGGGCGGGGGAAGGGGCCGAGGAGTGGGTGGACAGAGGACAACGGAAATAAAAAAATGTTTACCAAAGAGGCAGGGGTAACGGGGGACAACAAAGACAAAAAATTAAAAAATAAAACTTACCTGATGCCCTCGAGCATCGCGTCGGGCTCCTACGCTCCTCTCCGTAACTTCAGGCAGGCACAGGCTCCCAGCCTGCACTGCGGTAGGATTGGCCTGAGCGCCAATGATGTGCGCTCTAGGACAGACTGGGAGTCTGTGCCTGCTCTCTCCAGCCCCAGCAATGCAGCTGGGGTTTGTAGAGGAGTCACTGCGCATGTGGTTTTTGGCCGGCCTGAGACTGCCTGCTAAATACCACATGTGCAGTGTAGGTAGAGCCCACCACTCCCCCTCCAGCCTATCATAACCCTGGCCCGACCCACACCCCAGCACAAGCTAAATAAAATGATAATAAAACTGGTTTTCAACATGTTTTATTATTGTTTTATTTTTTACATTTTTTGAAGTGCTGGCAGGGGGGCAACGCTCCTCCGCCATAGCGGAGGAGCCACCGCTGTTATCCACCAACAAAATGCCCGAAGTGACATTTTTGATAAAAAGATACTGCTAACTTAACTGTAGTGATGTATTGCAGTTGTATTTTATTTAAAAAAATAAGGGCAGGCATATTTGGCATGTTTTTTGTAATGTTTTTTTCTAGCCACACAGACCACCAGTGTCGAGTACAGTGCTAGTTCTGCAGGCATGGAGGCGGTTGGAGGGGGAGATACAGCGTCGGCAGGGACGGGTGGTGGTAAGTAACATTGCTTGATTATTGACAATTACTATTATACTCACTGCAAGGGCTTTGTGATTTGTGAAACCCGCCCATTTTCGCAGCTACAGCGGTGGTTGAATCTTATGGCCTCTTACATCTGCAACTCAACAGACAAAAGCTCATAATAAATGGTAAAAATTATGGGTTGATGGAAAAGGGAAAGAAGTATGGTTAAGAAAGGAAGGGTGACATGGTATATGAGTGAAAAGATGCGTGGATCGGTAAATGTGGAAGAATGGGTGAAAGGATGGATACTGAATGGATGGATATCTGGATAGCTGGATTGGAAATTTTGGTGAAAGACTGGATGAGAGAAAGTAAAGCTTAAATGGTGGGTATCAAAGGGTTTATAAATAGAACAATGAAAGGAAGAATGGATAAAATCAAATAAAAGTACAAATAAGTACTGATGCAAGCACTCTATCAAACCAACAACACCCTTATACAAAAGTTTTTCAACTTACTTGAGATATCACAAAACCTTAAATCCAATGGTATCTAGGCAGCAGACAAAGAGAATGATCCTTCCAGCTTCAAATCTAAATGAAAAGTGACCAGGAGCTGGACAAAGCACTGGGAGGAGCTTGCTTTGGGGCACTTCCTTCTTTTTTAAAAAAAAAAGGCAAATAAAAAAAGGCTTCTTGCACTAAAAAACTTGAGAATGGAAAATGAACTCAAAAACGTCTTTTCGAGTATATTTAGCTGCTTCTCGAGTGGAGAATCTGCTCGAAGTGCAGCCGCAGTCGCTTGCATGTGCCAATGTCACGAAAAAGACGCTTACGCAGCCGGATGCAATGCTAGTGGCTGCCAAAAACTTGCACATGCTCGCTAGTGCCCAGCAAGTCTCGTAGCACTCACCAGTGTATGGCAACAGAATTTTTTTTTCGCTCTGCGCCAGATGGCAGAATTTAGCGGGAACTCCACATTACATGCAGCGTTCCAAAATTCCGCAAGTTGAGTGAATTTCTCTGCAAAGCCTAGTAATGTTCCTCTTATTGCAGGTGGTGTTCTCAACTTAATAAGAGACACATTGCTTTGTGGGCTTTCTGTCTGGAGGCTTCATTTACCTACTGAACCAGAATTGACTTTCTTCTCTAACTCTCAACTTTCTCATTCCTGGATTGATTGCTTGTTGATGTCCAAAAATTTGTGTCATTTAGTTTCTAATCCCAAAACAGGGAAAATTCATGTACCATACCGTGCTAGTATTGCTTTGTGTCTAAAATGGGAAGATGTTTCTGTTTGTCATTCTAGGTAGGTGGAATCAATGTTGACTTAGAACTCGAGATGGTAATAAAGGGAAAATGTTGTCTGCCATTGAAAATGACTTTGCTTGTAATGTAGAAGATGCATCTTCAAATGCTAAATGTTGGGATGCCTTTAAACAATATTTGAGGTGCAACCATTTCTTTGATGTCACATGAAAACATACAGATTAATTACAAACTTTCTGATTTTATAAGAGAAATTACAAAATGTGAACTGTTTTAATATCTCAAATAACAATATCCATAAATTGCAGTTGCAGAAACTTTGCTATGAACACAGTTCACTGCTTAGGAAAAGAACTGGATTGCAGATAACAAATGACAAAGCAAAATGTTATTTTACTTCAAATAAACCTCTGAAGCTACTAGCTATTTTCATATAATATAGGATAAAACTCAAATACATGAAATTATTGCTGTCTACTTCAAAGCTACTCAAAGAGTTTAAAAAATGCCCTTCTACATTATATAGTACACCACAATCAATTTGTGCCAGGCTTATTTTTGAAATCCTTTAAATATCTGTGATTTATAAGTCGAATAAACTTTGCCTAGATTCCACTAGAACTGTTGGTGAATCTGTCACTGCTATCAATTCCCTGAAGTCAAGAAAGTCCCCTGGTCCCAATGGAATGCCTGCAGGAATTTACAAATCCATGCATCTTGCATCATACTTATTTAAATTACTTACAAAATGTACTAAAACTTGTAGAAGTATCTGGGTCTTTTACAGAACCATAGAAATAATACTACCTAAGTCAGATAAAGACGATACTAAACAATTTCATTTATACAGATCAAACTGTATTTATGAAAGGTAGACTATTATTAATCCCAGACTTATTTTTCATGTATCGCAAGAGTTTAAGGGATAAGATTGAATATCTATCCTTTCTATTACACTCTCCTTGTCCCATCACATTGAAATTCCTACAGATTTATCAAAATAATCATCTACGGGTAAGACCTTGTTCATCTTACCTTTGACCACAACGGTGCAAATTATGATAGAAAAGGTAATTAAGAATCCTCCAAAATATCAGGATCAGTAGGATGCAGTAATTAAATATTTTACCATTGAGCAAGTACTTCAAAAACTGTGCAAAACAGGAGAAAAACAGAGAACACTGAATGATACACAATTCACACATAGTGGTGCTTGACAAATTAGTCTGATTAATATGGATTGATCAGTATTGCTGCCTTAATTTAGCCAATTTATTGCAGAAAACAAAATTATAAAAAGATAAAGGGATTTATTAATAGCTACCTTTCATTCAACATGCTCTTACTTGAATATTATATGTTACTAGAAACATTCCAGGCATTGGTATAAAGACCGAACCAAATATTGGCAATGATATAGGCCTCAGAGAAAAGAAAGAGGAAAGAATATGTTTTCATCCCATACTTATACTGTGACGTATATTTGTCTTGCTGTAATGTGTTTGCTTCAAGTGCACAATATTCTTTTTATGTCAACTTTGTTTAGCTTTTAAATTAAACCTACGAACATCAACCATCGTATTACCTCGTTTTATAACATATCATAGAGGTAACAAGCAAAGCATCGAACAAATCAATCAAATTCAAAAAGTTGTTTCAAACAATTACTTTTTGTTGGAAAGTAGGATCTGCTTCTTATGGTTACCCCCACTTTTTGCTTGATGTTACACTGTTTTTGACTAGTCTGACTGGGATCCTGCTAATCAGGACCCCAGTCTATCTGCTTTCTCCCTAAAATGTTATGACATGTACTTAGGTACACTCCAGATTGGATACTGGGGTACCCTTATTAGTTTCTATTATATGGTACACATGTACCCAGGGCATAGGTACCCCAGAGGCCTCCCATGGGCTGAAGCATGTATTATGCCACCCATGAGAGGCCATGCAAATGGAACTACAGGCCTGCCATTGCAGCCTGTGTAAGATGGTGCATGCACCACTTACGATAGATATAGGTTTACTATATCTATAGGTCACTACACTTAAAACCTATAAGTCACCCCTATAGCAGGCCTTGACAATCCTCAAGGCAGGGTGCTGGGTTTTACGTGAGAGGGTGCCCCTGCATGAGCAGAGCCCCTCTGCAGCCTTCGGAGACCATTCTCCCGGGTTGTCTGTGACACAGCCAGACATATAGGTAGAGGTGCATTATAACCTCGAGGTAAATGCTATCTCGAAAACGGCTGAAACAAAACATGTTGTGTTTGGTATCAAACACCTTGGAATCATACCTCCACACCAGTAACCGGTGTGGGAGGTATGACTCCACCCCTCAGAAGCAAGCTTCGTGGTTCTCTGGTCTTCCCGGTACCAGCCTTCTCGACCCGGACAGCGCAAAATGGATGCTGCCGACCAGAGACACAATTCTGCCCTCCTGCTGCTGAGCCAAGCTCGAGCAGAGGAAGGCAGCACAATAGGCATCCTGTCTCAGGGAGGTGTGACCACCTCCCAGACAGGATTTAGTGTATTGGAACTGGGTGGGGGCACTGCCAAAGTGCCTGAAAGTCTGCACGAGGGGCACACTTGGTGCCCCTGTGCATAGTCCAGCTCAAACCAGTCCTGGGAGCTGTTGGCTCCTGCTCTGGCGCGAAACTGGACAAAGGACATGGGTGTAACCACCCCCCTGTCCTGACCCTCCTCTGGGAGGGTCCCCTGAATCTGTCCAACCCTCTCCAGTAGGTACAAAAGGGCTTACCTGGCTGTAGGACCCTAGATTCGATGTGGACAAGATTCTGAACAAGAAACCACTGACCTTCGACCGTCTGGACACTCTGGACTTCGCTGGACTTCGACTGGGCCCGACTTCGTCTCCCTCTCCGTCCAAAGCATCGTCTGTGCCCGTGCACCATACAGGCTCTGTGCAGGACCTGTGGAGCATCAAGGACAACTGAAGTATCTCCCTTGGGGTGAAGGAGTCACTCCCCTGCATTCGCAGGCACCGTAATGCAACTGACTGGTCGGCTGATCCTGAGCTCCTGCGGACTCCGAAGGATCCAGCAACACAGAAGGTGGGTTCCTACCTTCTTTGAGGTTGAGCTGCCCTCTCACCAAGTTTGAGGCCAGTATCCCTCATGGGAACTGCATAACCCAAACCCCTGTGCACCGCGTACATTTGCAAGTGCATATGCTTGTTGGTGGTTCCCCAACTTCGTGCATTGGGCTGTCGATAGCCCCAACCTCTGAACACATTTCTTACCAAGGACTCCGGCCTCCTCGCACTCTGTGCCCTGCAAGCTGTTGTTTGGTGAAACTGCTAGAGGTCCCCTCGCGACTCCTGTGCGGCCTGTGGGTCCATTTGAGGGACAATCCTGATTTTCTTGGGCTCCCCTGGTTGCTCCAGGCCTGCCCTGACTCCCCTTTCTGTGGTGAGTCCCTTGATCCTTGCTGGGCCAGACCGTAACCTTCTTTGACCCTCTTCATGGGTTGCCGTTGCCAAGGCTTGTTGGTGCTCCCGCCGGACACCGACCCCTCAGCACTCGACATCCTTTGTGGGACAGCTTGTATCCGGCTCCTGGTTGTCCTCGACATCTCCTGGTCCCTGCAGCTGTAGAGTCAAGACCTCCTTCTTCACACCTGAAGCACCCGACATCGGTGGGCATTCGTCTACCGAGCCCCTGGTCACTCCTGAGTGACCCAGACTCTGTCCCCTCTGCTTTCAGGTTCCTTCCATCAAGAATCCACCTGCGGATTCCACCGGACACTTTTCTTCTTTCCAGCAGTGGCATTTCTTTGAAGACTCCCATTGAGAACGACAGCGGTTTCCGACGCCACTTCAGACCTATGCACCCGGCTTCCCTGGGATAGGTAACTCTGGTACTTCGGTATCCAGGGGTGGGGTGGCTCTCCAACCTTCTATGTTCCAAAGGGTTTCCTTGTAATCCACTGGGAAGGGTCCTTAAACTTTAAAATTGCAACCGCGACTCTCCCATTGAATTGTACGTAGCATGCAGTCGTGTTCTCACACTGCACCCGTCCTCTGTGGGGTCCCTACTAACTCACCTTGGGGGGTTCCTTGGGGTCCCAGCTATTCTACACATTCTAGACATTGTCTTGACTCGAGTCGTGGTTCTTATACCACTATTTTAGTATATGGTTTGGTCTCCCCCGGGAGCCCACTGTGTATTAGTGCTACTTACGATTGTTTCTGTGCTATAGTATTGTGTGCTTTGTGTTGATCTGCGTGTAGCAGATACTGTGAGGTATTTAAGGTGTTATAAATAATAAATATATATTCTTATAACTACTGTGTGGTTCTCCTTTCATTTAACCAATACAATAGGATTGCATTCTGATAAAACAAGCTGCTTAACATTCCTTCAAGACTAAGCCTGAAGGCTGCTCTACACAGCTACCACTTGGATAGCTTTCTATGGTTATCTTTGACCTCTTAAATAACCATAAGGGTTGTTTGGACTGGTGCAAGGTGCCCACTTTAATTAGTGGACATCATATACCAGGCCAACTTCTCACACTCTTGTACAAGTTATTTATTCGTTTCGCTCATTATTGAGCTTCATCAGGGCTGCAACATATACAGAAGTTTTCTTTAAAATTGCTTAAGTAAAAGAACTGCCAAAAGCAGTTACGTGCAAACAAATTTGGAGACATAAAATGATACTACAAAACTACACATAACAACAGGCGATAACACAAAACATAAATGTGGAAATCATATTACCTCACGTAGGGCCTGATTCACAAGGGTAACTTATACTTTAGTATAAGTTTATGATTTCTTTGTTATTTATGCACCAATTTTACTAGTAATATCTTTACAACTGCGGTTTCGTAAACCTGGGATTCTTACTCCTCCCCAGGGGAAGCATTAAAGTGGCGCAACAAGGAGAAATACCTTTATTTCGCCTCGTTTTTTGCTCTTTCTATGTGTGTTGCATTCAGCAGCACACATAGAATGAGGAACGCTCCATCAATTATTGTTTTTGTGCAGAAAGGTGTCCCTTCCTGCACAAAAACAATCATCCCTGCAATGCTGGCACCCTTGCACCATGGTACAAGTGGGCCTGCATTGGGGCTAGGCTGCCAATTGTGCACCAGTGCAGAGGAAAGCACAGGGATGCATCGTATTTCTTTAAATGTGATGCATCTCTGCACTTTCCTAATGACACAGCTTAGTGCAGCAAGATGGCTTGCAGCGTCGCGCTGCATAATTTTCTAGTAAATATGTCCCTGCTATTGTTATAGGTCAGCTGGTCAGTGTGCCTACTGTTGATATTTGTGTCCAACCTATAAACCACAGATTTGGATCCTGGCAGATCCACTTAAGTATTTTGTCTTGAGCCCACCTAAGCCAGTGACTGCACTGATTTGTGCTACGCAGAGCTGTAACCTCGAGAGCTACACCTCCCTATCAAATTATGGGTTTTACTGGAATGCAAGAGGTAAAACCCTTGCATTACATCATGCATCTCACCCTGCTGAAAGGAGGTAGAACATTTACTTAGTAAAGGGGGCAGAATTGGGAAACCACATGCGAGAATGGGGCGGGTAATTTTGGGAAGCATATTTTTCCTGACTTCAGGCTGTAAGTGTGTGACAAGATTCCTTATCAGCTCACAACAGCTTGTAATATTGCGAGATATAATACTGGAGTATGTGGTGTCCTTGCATTGCCTCTTCATTTACATAGTTTTGTAAACATATAATCAGTAAGCACATTCAGGAAATTTGACATTTTTTGGACATGTTTTAACTCTATGCCATGGAACACCTGTATCACTTCAAAAGATTTTAAGTCCTATTTATTTGCAATTGATCTTTATTTCATAATCCAATATCTTTAGCACTTACTTAGTGCCTTTTCGCATAGAAGATATGCACGAGGTGTGAGCTATCCCACATGGTTGATTTTCCACTCATTGTTGTTTCCAATCTTTTCTGTAACACTTTGCACCATAAAATACACAGAGTTTGTGAGTTTTTTGGCTTAACTTCCATGTGGAAATAATCAATTGTACTTGAAATCCCATTTGTTTCTTCACCAGTAATATATTCATGTAGTCAAATATTCTAATAGATAATTGGTATATTCTGTTGATTTGCAATGTCAATTTCATTCACAAAATCTATGGCATGGTTGTGTCCACTCCGTTTCTACATCAATCCATGTAGTTCCGCAATGATTGCTTCATCAACCATTCTCAATAGTCTTTTGACTTGTATGGAAATTGGGCCCATGTATACGAAGTCATTTTACATTAGACACAGAATGGGAAACCCTTTTGCTACATAAGGCCCAGTACCTTTTATAATTATTGTCCATCAAATGAATACGGTGGCATGAGCTACACTGACCAGCCTTCTCATCTAGTTTGATAAAATATACATATATTTGCAATGTTGTAGTAGTTGGCATTTTATTCTCATCCCAGCCTTTCTGAAATGGTATATATAGAATGGGTGAGGCTACCGTTATCATACTGTTTTGTAGCTTAATTGGACACCTTTTTGGGCCACATGCTTTGCCTGTCTTTTGAGACCTTGTTATAGCCTTGATTCCCTGTAGTTGATAATCTGATGTAGCAACCACTTAGGTTCTTTATCAATTTGATATTATTCCCTGAGCTAATATTTACAAGTTTGATCATCAAATGTATCTTTGGCCACGTACAGATGTGGAGTTAAGAATAGAAAAGTGGGGTAGGAGAGCCCAAGCAAGTGAAGTTGCTTGATCGTCCCTTTGGCCATTTTGGAAAACCCAAGAATGGTGTCTCTGGGATAGCTTCAGTCAGAAAATGCAGAACGTAATGGAAAATATATGTCAGGAATTTAAAAAGTGAAAGGTTTAGGGTCACCGTTATTCTCTGCTGGGTTATCCTAAATGATTAACCTCCTGCCGCCTGGAATTAAAATGCTCCTGGAACCTGGTAAAATAAGAAGAAGATACAGATAACAGCAGAAAATATTCCTTATGCATCTACAGAGCAGAGCAATTATTTCAAAATTATACCCAGACTTGCCCAGAGGTGGCTAGGAGGTCTCAGAGCCGTTATGAGGGTCAGACCAAATTCCAGGGGTGAGAAGTGTAGGAGGTAAGCCTTGGGGACAGAGGCCATATATACCTCTCACTTTTTATTGTCCAAAAGGTATATAACCTTTCATGGCACTGCTTGATTCAGTAGCAGAAGTAACATTGATAAGTGGAAATATCAAAAAAGTGCCAGGGCAAACTGTTATTAATAATGGTTATGTGGGGTGTTCAGACTGAAGCTAAACCTGCCAAGATGAAGTTGCCAATTGGCAAAGGTCCACCATTTACAGCTCACATGTTAGTAGTTGGGTTGCCAGAATATATTATTGGTATGGACTTACTACTAGGCAAAGCTATTCAGACAGACTGGGGAAAGTTTACAATTGGTGGAAAGGAAATCCACATAAAGAGGCCTGAGAAGATTTTGGTTAGGTGTGCTAAATGGAGCCCCTTGCATGTGCCCCTTCCACCTGAGTCAGGTGCAACCATCAACACGTATATTTCTGCTGTACCATTGAGATTGGCTGTCAGTGTAACTTGCATTTATGACTACATGGACTCAACATTTTTAGAATTATGATATGGACAGTTTTGAAAATAAATTGTATATTATTCATTGTAAATATTACGCACACTTTGAACAATGTTTTGTAATGAGTTTTGCTAAGAGAATATACATTTTCTCCACTTAATCTTTTTTTTTTTTGCCTATGTGTATATGCGTATTTGGCACATTGTTTGACCTAGAGGGAGGATCAGTAGTACTTCCCTCTATTAGTAATAACTTTTTTATGCAAATTATTTTTATTGATTCGCCAGAGTCATTTTGTTTTGTACTGTATTACTCACAAGCAGCAGAAATGATAGAAAGATACAATGGTTTGCTGAAAGGACAGTTTAGAAAGTTATCAGCCCAACAGTACTTGAGAGCATGGAGTACCAATCTAAATAGAGTACTGTTTGAAACAAATAATAGACCGGTTGGACTATAGACAATATTTATTTGATGACAGGGTAATGAACTTACACCAACAATGATTGTATAGAAAACAGACCCCCATTCAGGCTTCCATTACAGGCCACACACGGACACATAGGAATAGAATTATTTGCCCTCGAGGAGAGAGAAATTGAGACACGCCAGATTACAGAGGGGAGATCAAAGTGATACTACTGAACCAGGAAGAAACTGCTGTATCATATCAAACACATGATTGAATTGCATAACTAATATGTAAGAAAGCACAAATCCTACAAATAGAGAAAAGATCTGAACACCCAGATACTACTCAAAGAGGGGAGGGGGGATTTGGGAGCACTGGAAAGAAAGTGTGGGTACACCATCCAGGAAAGAAAGCAGAAGATGGGAAAATACAGTCAGGGAATAGGAAGTATATAGGTTGGATTGTTTAGAAATTCTAATGTGTCTGTATTTATACTTGCAGTGAGGATCACCCCATGGACTTAAAAGGGGGGATACCTGTCAACCTGGTGATCACAACTGCAGAAGCCATTTGTGTACAGCAAAATGTGTTTTACAATGTCACCCATGATCTCCATGTCATTTGTGCACTGCAAGCAACCAACATCAATGACACGGAAGGGGTGGTTTCTCTCTTCGTCATATCGGTGCCTGGATACAAATGGAAGACCACCAAAGTGATGTCCTGGAAAGTGACTGGACATCTAATTCATCATTTCAATAAACCGAGCAAGCAATAAGCCACACCAACAATGGTGCAAGGACTGAAATCTACCATGAACCTGACATGCAAGTAGTGGACTGAAATTTTACCTTTTGTGGCATCTTCAACATATAAATGTAAACAGTATGAGTGCTCTAAGACGCAAGGAATTGTACCTGGTCACATGACCGTGGTTAAATGGAACAATGGGGCCAGAAGTTCCAAGCCTCCAGCATTTATATTTTATGTGGCAGAGCAGCGCATTGCTAGCAATCCATATCTAACCATAGTCCGACATAAGATATGATGCAAACAAGCTCTGAATGCAAGTGTTACAGGTAATATTACTAATCAATGTTAGCAGAGGGAATGTTACTATTTATGATTCACTATGTGCCAAATTGGCACAACAATTGTTTCCCTTACGGAAACTAAAGATTAAGAGACATTTAGGGTCCCTAGTAGATAGGACAAATGAAGTAGGGCAAAAGCCCTTAACTCCTACAATATTTTTTTGAGTTTAGAAAGCTTTATTGAAGTGTTAAGCAAAGTATAACATTAATACAGCTTATCTGATGAGGCGTGACAGTACAGAATAAACATTTGCATTAAAATAGAAAATGAATCACACCTCAGTTGTAAGAACTGTACAAAGTCAAATGCATTTTTTAAACTTATTAAAAAGAGAAGGAGAGGAAGAGAAGAGACGAGAAGAGAAGAAAGAGGGAAGAGAAAAAGAAGAGAGAGGAGCAGAAGAGAAATTAATATCAGAAGAAACACAGAATATGTAATAATATAAACTACAATGGAAATTGAAACATGTACATACTTAGTTTTCCGACTTGGAAAGAAAGGAGGTTAAGGGTAACCATAACAAATCTTTTTTGATCAACAGAGCAGTGGAATTAGCAAAGGCACGATCAAGTCTGTGATGATGACATAGTAAATTCCACCAAGCTTGGAGTGAAATTTTTGAAGTGTCCTTCCAGTTGGTAGTTATAATTTGGAGAGTAATAGCAAAAAATAGATCAATACATTTACCCACAGGACCAAGAACATCCCAAACAAGAGAGCAACTTCCCAGAAAAACATGTGAAATCTCAAAAGGAACATTAGACATTAAAATATCATTCAATTTTAACCAAACCTGAGCCCAAAAAAATGTAACCCGAGGGCAATGAAAAAACATGTGCATGAAATCACTATTATTATTAGGGCAAGACCAACACTTCGGGGAATCTAATAACTTAAATTTGTACATATCGCAAGGGGTGAGAAAAATTCTGTTATAGAAATAGTATGAAGTCTGTGTAGTGCTAGCAGAACGTGAGGCGGTATGAATCTTTTTCCATAAGGAGTTCCATGTGCGTAAAGGGATTTCTAGGGAAAGATCCTTTTACCATGTGAGTTCTAGTTTGGATTTGGTTCTGATCTTCGTAGAGTATGATAGTATTTTATATATTGAAGAAGCACTAAATTGAGTAGAGAAATCAATGGAAGCAGGAAGTGTCTGATTAGAAATAGTGGTGCAAGGATCCTGAAGGAAGAGAGATGTGAGAGATTCCTTAAGCAGGGGATAGTGAAGGGCATGAGAGGAGGAAACGTTGTAGGAGGTTTGAAGATCTGAAAAATCCATAAAAGAACCATCTCTTATTAAGTGTTGTGGTGTAATAATTCCCTTGTCAATCCATTCCTTCCAAAATAAAGTACGTTTGTTAATCTTAATGGATTTATTGTACCAAATTGGGGTGTGCAAAAAGGGGTCAGCAGACGGTAAATGTGAGTGAATCAGAGAGGTGGAAATTGCTTTGGAGTGAATAAAAATAGGGGAAGAGAAACGTTTCGGAGGTTGGGACAGGAAGACAGCAGAGGTAAAAGAGAAAGGAGAATACTGAGCTTGCTCCAACAATCTCCATGCAGTTAGAGGCGGATCAGAGGTCTCAGATAAAGAGGTCCATACTTGCTTTAAAGTGAAAGCAGAGTGGTAGTGGCGAATATTAGGAAAGTTGACACCACCTAAATCTTTGGGAGATTGAAGGCGGACCAATGAAATCCTAGGTTTACGGTTGTTCCAGTTGAACTTGGAGAGAGAACTATTAATAACACGAAAAAGAGGTTTGGAAGAGAAATGGGAAGCATGGATAAATAAAAATTTATGATAGGAAGAAGCATCATTTTGATGGTGGCTAATCTACCCCACCATGAAAGGAATAGCGGTGACCATCCCTCAGTTAGAGCGGAAATTTTCTTTAGAATGTCCGCCAGGTTGATTTTGATAGTTTCCTTAATGGTGTTAGCATATAAGATACCAAGGCATTTGATATGTCTAGAAGTCCACTCAAAACCTGTATTTGCAAACATAGAAGGGAGGCAGAATTTGTTAAGAGGTAAGATTTCAGACTTATCAACGCTTAATTTATAGCCAGATACTTTTGAGTACTCCTGCAGGAGTGAAAAAAAAGCTGGCAGAGAAGTGGATGGGTTGGAAATGGATAAAAGAATATCGTCAGCATAAGCGGTGAATTTAAGGTCAAGTGATTTGAGTTGAAGACCTGAATAGTGAGGAGAGCGTCTGATTGTTTCTAAGAAGGGTTCCAATGCAAGGATAAAGAGAAGGGGAGAAAGAGGGCAGCCCTGTCTAGTCCCTCTGAGAAGGGGGAAATAACGAGACTGGCAACCATTTACCCAGACAGAAGTGGTCGGGACTGAATAAAGTAGTTGAATATATTGAAGGATAGGAGGGCCAAAACCATGCCATTTGAGGGCACTAAAAATAAACTCCCATTCAACCCTGTCAAACGCCTTTTCAGCATCTAATGTTATGGCGGCTAACGGAGAGTCTAATTTAGAGGCCAAATGGATAATATTAAGAAAAGTGCGTGAGTTATCTGTAATAGAGCGACCTTTGACAAATCCGGATTGGTATATATTTACAAGGTCAGGGATAACTTTATTAATTCGTATGGCGAGTAATTTTGCAAAGATTTTACAATCTGTGTTAATCAAAGAGATGGGCCTATAGTTTTTACATAAGGACAGATCTTTATCTTTTTTAGGTATCAGACAAAGCATAGCCTGGGAAAAAGTGCCTTGCGCTGCACCAGTAGTAAGAAAGTGAGTAATTAAGGAAAGGAGGTGAGGAATCAGAAGTGATTTAAATTGGAGAAAGAATCGAACAGTAAAACCATCAGGGCCCGGTGTCTTATCTTTAGGTAAAAGGGAAATAGCAGCAATAATTTCTTGTTCGGAGATGGGAATATTTAAAGAAGAAAGGTCGACCTGATTTTCAGGATTTTTAGGAATGCGTTGAAAAAAGGAATCGATAAGATCAATAGAAGGGGAAAATTCTGGGGTGTACAGAGAGGTATAGTAGTCAGTAAAACACTCAAGAATCTTGGCATCTGAGAGATGTAAAACTCCGGAAGGATCCTTAATAGCAGCTATTTTAGATTTTTGTTTTTTAATTTTAAGGTAATTGGCTAGAGCTTTGCCGGCTTTGTTCCTTCCACCATACATTTTTGCATTGAATTTAAGGAGGTTATTACAAGCCGAATCCCATGACTGTTTGTTATATTGCATTTTCGCTTTAATCAGATTGGATAATGTGTCAGGGCAATTGGCCGAAAAATACTGGTGTTCCAACGTTTTAATTTGTTTGAGGAGAGATGTAGATTCGGAGAGAGTTTTCTTCTTTTTCCGGGACACAAAGTCTATTATAAAACCTCTGGCAGAAGCCTTAAAGGCATCCCATATTAAATGAAATTGAGAGACAGAAGAGAGATTATGAAGAAAGAATTCTTGAGCAAAGAGCGAAAACTGTTCCACAAATTGAGAGTCCAAGAGAAGGGAATTGTTAAAGCGCCAGCGCCGAGATGAGGGTGTGGGTAAGGGGTAATCTAAATCTAAAATGATGGGGGCATGATCGGATATAAGAATGGAGCCAATCTCGATGTCATTCATGAATTGTAGGGTATGTTGAGTAAGGAAAATGTAATCTATACGGGAATGAGATTTGTGTGCAGGAGAAAAAAAGGAAAATTCAAGAGCATCCGGGTGTAAGGTTCTCCAGGCATCAACCAGTCCTCTTGTAGTAATCGCCTTGTAGAAAGTTTTTTGCATCTTGTTGGGAGTGTATCTGGCTTGAGATTTTCGGTCTAGAAAGGGATCCATGAGTTGGTTGCAGTCACCACCCACAATCAAATTGTTAGCAGAATGTGAGGAGAGAAGAGTGGAAAAATCAGACCAAAAGGATAAGTCAGTGCCATTCGGGCCATATAAATTGCAAGAAGAGAGTGGAGTGTTGTTAACTGTAACGTCTAGAAGAAGCCATCTACCATTGGTATCTTTAGATTCGGTTTGTAGGTGAACAGACAACGACTTGTGGAACAAAATAACAACCCCGTTCTTATTATTATCAGCTGGGGAGCAAAAGATGTCACCCACCCAATGTTTACGTATTGAAGGCAAGTCTTGTAATCTGAGGTGTGATTCTTGCAACAGAGCAATATGACATTTCAGTTTAGCCAGGTGGGACAATACTCTCTGCTTCTTAACAGGATTACGCATACCTTTTACATTCCATGAAATGATGCGGAGACTTTTCATAGGTAATGTACATAGGAGGATAAACAACCTCTAAACTTAACAAATGCAGAAAAGTTAACAAGTAAAATATGGAAATTCATTAAAAAGGAAAGTGTAAGAGACAAAGAGGATACAAGTATAGCAAAAGAAAGGGAATGGGTAAAAGAGAGTAGCAAAAAGGAAGAAGAGTACACAACATTTTTTGGTATGGCGAAGGAAATGAGCGAAAAGGTAAATGTAAAAACCTTGTTATAAAAGAGTAAAAAAGGAACGAAAAACTCCGTGCAAGAAAAAGATCCAGAAGGAAGGGGAAGAAAAAGTGGAGAAAGAGAAGGGAGTGAAAATAGGGAGAAAAAGCATAATCGCCAGTTAAGAGAGGGAAAGAAAGAGATGACAAGCGAGGAGGGAAAAGAGGGAATAGAAAAAGCAAGGGAGGATAACATAGTCTCCCAAGGAAAGATAACCAAGAGAAGATGACAAAAAACCGAGCGGCTTTAGTCATAAAGAACAAGATGAAGAAGAACATTGACGAGTGAGGGGGGGCGGCGAGAGACAACCACACAGGCAAAGAGACTCCGAGAAAAATCAAGATTGCCTTCTAAAAGTAAGTAAGGAAGCAAGTATAAAAACAAAAGGCAAACATTACGGAACAAAAGGAAGGGAACTTACCAAACAATGGGAAGATATTGCAGCAACATGAGTCACACATTACAGACAGGGGGGTAACAAGGGTGGAGAACAACTACAGCAGTTCCGTGCTGGGGAAACCTGGGAAATGAGAGAAATAACAGACAAGGACATAATTAGAGGTTACAAACTACATACAGAAGCATACCAAAACAGAGCAAAAAAATAACGTAAAGTAATTAAGGCTTGTTAAGTTCCATGGATTCTCCTTTATGGGCGTGAATGAACTTCCGGAGGTCGGCAGGATCTTCAAAACTGGAAGTTCTGTCTTTGTAGGTAACTTTGAAGAAGCAAGGATGTATTAACCCGTATCTGGCGTTCATAGATCTCAAGGCAGGCCTAAGGTCGAGGAATTCCTTACGCCGATTGGCAGTTGGCTTGGAGACATCTTGACTGAAGAAAACTCTGTGGCCAGACCAGAACATCTGCTTGTGCTGCTTAGCTGCATTGAGAATTTCCATGAGATCAGAGTAGAGAAGGAAATAAGCAATTATACCTCTGGGTTTAGACAAGGAGGATGCACTCTGTGGTCCCAATCGATGAGCTCTCTGGATGTTAAAGTCTGTGGATTTTGCGCAACCAGCAATCTGAAGGACTTGAGATTTCAGAAATATAATCATATCTGATCCTTCGGAACCTTCCGGAATACCATAAATGCGTAGGTTGTTACGCCTATTACGATTTTCTAAGTCCTCTGTAGATTTCTTGAGCAAACTGACTTCTTTAGTAAGGCAATCAACTTTGGCAATAACATCTTGAGCATCACTGACTTTTTGCTCCACATCCGAAAGCCTCAGATCTAGTCCAGTCCATTTGTCATCTAACCTTTGCAGAGTAGCAGCTGTGTCAGACATAAAAGGACGAATGAGGCGCAGTTCCTCCATTATATCTTCTAATGTGAGAGGGAGCGGTGATTTTGACGGAGAGGGCGGGTCCTTCTTTGTACGTTTGCCAGGACCAGTCGCAGTGTCTTTTCGTCCACCCGCAGCACCCCCTGGGGTTTGTGTGGATGATGGGAATCCATAATAGCAAAGGATAGAAAGCACCAGCAGTCTAGGATTGGAAAGCAACACAGCAGGAGACGGCTTTGTTAGTATACTGGAGAAGAGCCAAGAAGAAGTGACCAGCGAAATGTCTACAGATAAAAGCGGTCTGCAGACAAAAAAATTATTACTTCACTAGATACCGCCAGAATTGAACACTGTAGCTGGTGACATCCGCTGTAAAAAGGAAGGGGCATATGTCCAACAGAACGCCATCTGCTTCACACAGCAGCAAGAGGATCAGTATAGATGCTGGTCTGTCTTTTTTTGTTTTATGTAAGGCACAACATGGTCAGCCCGAAGGACACTCTCCTCCCGGTCGAGTGGAGTGCTGCGTGAAGAAAAGCACAAAATGGCGGCCACTGCCCGGCTGAAACAAACGGAGCCGATATTGGGAAGGACATAAGGATCAGTGTACATGCTGGTCTGTCTCTTTTGATGTGAGGCACAACAAGGTCAGCATTAAATGCGGGGAATAATGCTACGCAAAAAAATTATCCGGAGAACATTCTCCTGATAGTCGGATGGAGTGCTGCATGAGGCAAAACACAAAATGGCGGCCGTTGTCGAGTGGAGACAAACGGGGCCGATAACAAGAAAAAGAGACCTTCCCAAGGTCTAAAAACTTGCCATCATGGTCCTGTGTTGCTCCTATGCAGGAAACCACAATTCCGGTATACAGGTGCTGCTTAGAAACGGTTCCTTCGTTTTCGAGCGGAGCTCGGATTAGCGGAGCTCTTCAAGTGGCGGCCATCTTGAATCGCCGCTGCCGCGCGCCTAACTCCTACAATATTGATGCTATTAGGAACAAACAGCCTTCCACTGGTTATAGTACAGGTGAAGCTATCAAGGTTATATCACACAGGGGCTCCTACCTTCACAAGAAGTATGGACGGCCTTACAGGGATTATGCCTGGATTGGCAATGGCACAATTTCCCATTTGAGCAATTTGGAGAAGCTTTCAAAAGTACTGATAGGCTATACAAAGACATACAATTTATATTGTGGCAGAATATTGTAAATCAACAATTTTCAGAATTCAAAGCTGAGTGGGGGCAGCTACAGGGGGAGTAATGGAAGCAGCAGTTACAGGTACCTGATAATATATGGGTCAAGCCAGCACAATTTCATTGTGAAGGAGAAATCTGTTATGCCCACTTCAAGGTGGCAAAGAGGAACCATCCTTCCGAGGTATGGTGTCCCTGTATAGTGCCTCCCATGGCCATAGGAAACAAATGATGGGTGCCATACATGGAGAATTTATGATTGGTCAAACCAGCCACACGGTAGACCCTAAGATGTGTGCAGAATCGTCAAAGGGATGTGTATGTTCTCACACATGGAGAGCGTTAGACCATGCCTACATATTAAACCAGGCGACTGTGAGTGAGTACCCTATCCAATTAATGGCACTTATCTATATTAAGCAGGGGTAGATGCTATTTGATACATCACCAGTCACTTGCAACTTACAAATGGATTCACACAAACCACAGGAGAGCAAATCATGTGTATCCATAATATAACTAGATTAATTGATATAACCACCCAGGTATAGTACCCATACACAAAATTCATGGTGGCCCAACTGGGTGTATAGGTTCAGGGGTCATTTGAATGAGAGGTCCCATTTGCCATTAAGCTACCTAGATTATAGGCTATTAGACAGTAGGAACTTACTTTTCACTGACAAAATATTGATGCAAAAATATAGAATGCAAAAATAACGATTCCCTATACTTAAACAGGTAAGTACAAAAATATCGAAAACAAATATCGATGTAAAAAATATAGTTGTACAAAATATCGAATTTTATATGTATATATATATAAATATATAAAATAAAAAATATTAAATATGTTAAAGAATGAAATTAATATAAAAAAATAAAGTAGATTTAATATAAATTTAAAAATATATAATAAACTTAATTAGAAAAAGTTAAACACACATACATAATAATTCATATATATTTACTTTAAAACAATTAATAAACTAATAATTTTAATATATTTTATAATTTTTAAAATTATATGAAAATTTACAAATATATATATATATATTCACTGAAAAAACCATAGGTTTTAGGGACGTTATAGTTAGAAACTAGCATTTAAAAAACCTTTGAAATTCACTGAAAAAACCATAGGTTTCAGGGACGTTATAGTTAGTTGGACAATTTACTCGTACAAAACCAGAGAAATTCCACCGTTATAGTTAGTTCAGCTAACTATAACTCGCGCCCCCGCAATGCACTGCTGATGATGTCACATATTACATCATTCATGACATGGTCAGTGACATCACTGATGACATCACTGATGACATCTCAAATGACATCACTGATGACATCACTGATGACATCACTGATGACATCATCCAGTGACTATGTGTTTCTGTAAAGTTTAAATATGTTTATATATATATATGCCAAGGTGTATTGAAGAATGAGTGGGTGTATAAGTGTCTGAATAGATGATTTAGTAGGTGCGTGACTGACTGTATAAGTGAGTGATTAATCGTGTCTTACTGAATGCATGGGTTAGTGACTAAACTGTGTGAATGTCTGTATTAGTCTGTCAGTTGGTGTGTAAGCGGCTGCATGGGTTGGTGAGTGGCTACATGAGTGTCTATATGGGTTATTGATTGGTTGTCTGAGTATCTGTATGGGTGCCTGAGTGTCTCTGTGGGTGGGTGGGGGGTGTGTGACTGTGCATAGATGTGTGAGTAGGTGATTCACTGGGTGTATGGGTTCAAGTGTGCATCTGTGAAGATCTGTATGAGTGGGTGAGTGTGTGTATGGGTGTGTTGGTGAGTGAATATATGTCTCAGTGGTACATGTCCAAGTAACTACATATGTAAAAGGCAGTGTAAGTGAGAGTTGGAGTATATAAATGACTATACGTGAGAGTCAGTGATTGTGAGAGTAGCTGTATAGATGAGTGTGTACTTGTATCACTGATTATATAAGAGAGTAAGTATGCGTTAGTATCTGTATGAATAAGTGAGGTGGTGTGTGTATAACTGTATAGGTGAGTAAATGGGAGTGTGATTGATTCTTTGCATGACTGACTAGGTGTGTGAGTAACTCCATGGATGAGTGGTGGTGTATGACTGTCTGTATAGGTGTATGAGTGCATATGATAGTGTTGCATTGAAGAGTGACTGCATGTATGAGTGATTGTATGGGTAAATGAGTGGATGTGTGTGTAGACCTAGGAATCAGTGAGTGCGTATGTAGTAACTGGTATTGATGTGTTGATCGTTTCGAAAATGGTAGTCTGTATTTTATAGTGGGTGTATCAAAGTTTATATTAGAGTGTGAGGAGGTGCATCAGATTTTCACGTGGATGATGTCATCAGTGATGTCATTTGAGATTCATCAGTGATGTCATCAGTGATGTCACTGACCATGTCATGAATGATGTAATATGTGACGTCATCAGCAGTGCATTGCGGGGGCGCGAGTTATAGTTAGCTGAACTAACTATAACGGCGGAATTTCTCTGGTTTTGTACGAGTAAAATGTCCAACTAACTATAACGTCCCTGAAACCTATGGTTTTTTCAGTGAATTTCAAAGGTTTTTTAAATGCTAATTTCTAACTATAACGTCCCTAAAACCTATGGTTTTTTCAGTGAATTTCAAAGGTTTTTAAAATGCTAATTTCTAACTATAACGTCTGTAAAACCTATGGTTTTTTCAGTGAATTTCAAAGGTTTTTTAAATGCTAATTTCTAACTATAACGTCTGTAAAACCTATGGTTTTTTCTGTGAATTTCAAAGGTTTTTTAAATATTAAACTACTATTCTGCTATTTGTCATTAGTACTGTTTTTGCTAACTTTTCCACTATATAAAAGAAAATAAACTGTAAAACTGTTGTGTAATGTAATATATTTCACAAATTACAGTTACTTATCAAATAATACAACATAATTTAATATTTTGATAACATATGTTTCTCCCTTTTTCTGCTATTAGATTCTACTTAACTTCACTTTTCACAGTGATGTCAGTGTAGTATCATCATCAACAGCTGGGGAAAAAAACAATCAACTAGATTGTTAAAAAAACCCAAATGACTAATTCTTGCAAGCACAATACGAAATCAACACAAATAACACATCCAATACTATTTCCAATTTTTAAATCTTACCTTTACTCTGTAGTTTCTGTTCACATTTTTCCTCAAGGCCAAATAATATGTCAACATTTTTTTTTTAAATCATCCAGTATGAATTCCTTAAAGCATCTTCACATTTTCCCTCTAGGCCGAATAATGTATCTCAAATTTTTGTTTCAGAAATATCAAGTATGAGTTGGGTAATTCATAAGGCAATCTCAGATTTATTTCCAAGTGTGTATCGTTGCAGTGACTCCAACCATTATTGCATTTTAAATATACAGTATAATGTCCACATGTGGTAGTAGCTCCAGCATGGAGAACAATAGCCAGTGTTGCGAAAGTTCTTCCAGAAATAGATACTTGACTAGCAACAAAGGGGCATATTAGCAAGACCGGCGATAAAATTATCGCCGTTTTAGCGGCAGGAAACTGCCGCTAAAACGGCGATAATGGGCTTGCTAATATGCGCTATAGAATTCCAATAGAAGCCCAGGTTAGATGTGCAGGACATCTAACCTGGGCTTCTATTGGAATTCTATAACGCATATTAGCAAGCCCATTATCGTCGTTTTAGCGGCAGTTTCCTGCCGCTAAAACGGCGATAATTTTATCGCCGGTCTTGCTAATATGCCCCAAAATGTTTAATTTTCGTTTCCACTTTTCTTCCATTTGGTCTACAGCGTTGTAGCATTAAAATTAGATATTTTTCATATCTTTGTAGGCATAATGTAGATAACATTTCTGATTGACAACGAGAACATTTCATATCATGATTTGCTTCTTTTACTAATTTCATAAAAGGTACAGATTTGCAGTCAGGTATTGTTAAATATAGAAATCGTTCTCTGTCAACTATAGTGGTTGAAGTTAATGAACACTGTTCACATTTATGATTCCATTTGTAACTGAGTCCAAATAAACTCTCAATCTGGATTCCTTCATCTTCTAATACTCCAAGCATAACCATCAGAAACTCTTGTGCATCTTGTTGTATATTCGGGCTGAACGTTAAAGATCCAGTACATGTATCCAAGAGTTGGCGAATACCAGAAGCAGTATGGATCTTACTTCTGTCAGTACTCAATTGTTCAAATAAAGTATAAAGTGCAGAACATAATCTTTTTTCCTGGCTTTCCATAATTTCACCATAAAGATCTTCTAGATAAAATATAACGTTTAGAATAACATTACCATAGCAGTTGACACCAGAAGCATTTTCTAATTGGTATCCCACAACATCATCACTTGTTTGTATTTTCTGTTTCTTTACATCTTTTCCTTTCTCTTGAATTTTTTTTCTGTTTTTCAACCACACTTGATTCATCAACATGTTTCCGTTTTGAACACACAACAGGTTTTTCATAAATAGGATATTCACCTAAAGTTGGTGCATAAAGTCTTCTTAAACGATTATATTCTCTTACACAATTTACATCAGCACTAACCTTGTTTTCATCGAAATCAATTAAATACAAACCAGACAATGTTCTAACTCAGGATAATGCAACATATGCCATTCCCTCTTTAAACACAGTTCTTCCAACATTTACTAAAGCATTATCTACACTTAAACCTTGAGATTTATGAATGGTTATTGCATATGCTAAACAGAAAGGAAACTGTTTTCTACGAACATACAAGTCTTTTACCAGCAAAAAACGTACAGCACAATGCCCAATCTGTCTTACCTCTGTAATCTGATCAAATTTAATTTTCAAGAATTCAATTGCATTTCTGTTTTGATATTTTACAAATTCAACAACTTTCCCCATTGCTCCATTCACTAAACCTTCTTCTATATTCAAATTACACCTCAAAATTACCCGACAGTTTATACATGCATCTACATTTTTTTCTAAGCCAGCAGTTTTTGATACAGACTTTTCCAAAGAATCCAATTTAGTCTGTAGTTTATTTGAAAGAAGAATTGTTATTCCTTGATGCTCGATTTTATCAATAGCTTCAATGTGAACTATTTCTTGATTTTCCAATTTCAGAAGCTCTTGATTAAATATAGAACACTCTTCCACTGTAGGCATTAAGCAAACTATAGACTTTTTTTCTGCAATTTTCTAGTACATTACTGCTGCTGGTGTGTTTTCAGTTGCAAACAAGTTCTTTAGTAGACGATTTTGTAAAGCTTGTTTACCATGTTTGCTTAGAACACCAATTCTTACATCTTTCAGAATATTTCCATAATCTTCATCACTTGCTTGTCGCATATTCTGAGTGAGTTCTTTATATTCAAAATTTAACCAGAGATTCACATTTCCAATACTTCCCAAAGATTTCCTAGTGTCTTCATGTAGAAGAGTTTTAAAGATCTGTTTTTAATACCTGTTGCATTCTTAAATGTACGAAAGCAAGCATTAAGTTTGAGACCATGCTCACCTCATCAATAATTAAAAGTTTCATCTTCTTCAGCACTCTTGACACTTCATAAGAAGCTTCTCCAGACAACTTCTGATATTCTAATTTATTATCATGTTCAACTGGTAACATCAGTAATCTATGCAGAGTAATTCCTTTAACATTGTGCGCAGCTAATCCAGTTGGAGCTGTTACCACACAAGATAAATGTGAACCAGTAGTTTTTTGAAGATAACTGGTCAAAACTTTAATTAAAAAACTTTTACCCGTTCCAGCTTGACCTCTGATGTACATCAGAATAGGTTTAAATGATGAACATACACATTCTTTTTTTTCATGTAGCAAACCATGTTCTATCTGTTCTCTCACTTGTACATATATTTCTTTCTGTTCAATATTTACTTGTTCTTCTAACTTTTCTAATGTAATTTCTCCTCTTGTGTTTGTTGCATTGCAATTTCGACTTCATGCATAGCAATCGCTGCTTCATTTTCCACTATTGGTTGTCCAAGTGGATCTTGACTACATGGACCAGAACTTTGACTATCTTAAGAACTTTCATTAGCAACTTCAGCTGTAATAGTCTTTTCCTGTTCAACTTCATCATTCAACATTTTTAAATATGTAGGGAAAATTGAACATGCAATGCTATCTTTACATGCATTAAAAGAATCTTCGTATCAGTCGAAATCTCCAAGTAATTCACTTTCGCTACGCCATGGTTTGAAGAGTTGGAGAAGTGCTAAAAAGTAAAATTCTCGCTTATCTGGAGTTTCACAACTGAGTTTCTTGTGGTTGATAAGGTTACCTTTTGTGTGTTTTACTAAACATCCATGACATCCAACTACTGCATATTTTCCTTCTTTTAAATTCTGTTTAACATTTCTTTTGAAGCTGTAATGTTGAAATACTTCATACAGACATAGCTGTTCCAGATGTCGACTTCTTTTAGGATAGTATGTATCCAACATATTAGTTTTAAGAATTTCTGTACTGTCTGGTTCATTTGCTGCTAAGTATTCAATTTCTTCTAATGATTTCAACACTCTATTTCGTGAGCAGGCAAGACCTAAACTTACCCAAATGATCCCTCGTGATTTTGAATATAAACTTGAAGAGCACAAGCGGTCTGAACATTCATAGGATCCAATTTCTCTGTGGGAAAGCATTTTCAAAGTAAAGCTGTACAATTTTTTGCTAAGGCTCTTCTCTTGTGCAATTTCTTCCCACATTTGTTTCATCTCGGTTTTTTCTGATTTCGTTATATATGATGTAACGTAGCGTGCAACAGCAATTGAGTTGTCTGCAACATACTGGATGTCCATGTTTGCATTCCACATTTTTAAAATAACCGGATTGTAGTCCTTAATATACTTTGACAGTTCTGTTCTTTTTAAGTTGTAGGTATTCTTTGGAGATTTGCGAGTTATTGTGTGCCTCACAGAAGAAAAAAAAGAATTTACTCTTCCTTTAGAAATTGCTGGACGTGGAAATCCAAACCGACACTTGGTATAACATTTTCCTTTATACTTGTATTTTCGTCTGCAGTACTTTCCACAACGGTGACTTTGGAAACGTAAAACTTGCTGTCTCAAGCTTCTATCTGCTCCTTCTCTTGGAATCTCACATGTCACATACTGTTCAATGAAAGACAATACTATTTCATCTGAATCAGTTTAAAATTTAGGTGCATCCTTGATCCATAATAGCATATGTATATGAGGAGCACCTCTCCATTGGTACTCCTTTCTCCAAAAGAAATCGGTAACTTCTCCAAGAGGTGGATTCTTTTTATTGCAGATAAAAGACATCATAGCTTGAAACCTATGATTAAAATATCTGCACACATTTACAGGATCCAAAGAACACAGTTCTCCAGGTGTCTTCATTTCAATATTCTTTATATTGGAATTTGCTTCTCGTAGAAATTCAAGCAAATCTTCCCATGCATACTCTGCACAGCTAAGTGTTACAAACCATGTTGGTGTACCTAAGTTCCGTAACATACACTTCAGTTCTCCATGACGATGATACCAATATTCATTTGTTCCTCGTTGACATGCCATCAAATTAATTAACTGTGCTTCTAAATTTTCATCTGTTTGTTGAACTTTCTCCACAAATTCTTTCGCTGAAAGAAGTGATTGATGAACTCCAGTTTTCAGTATGTGGTTCACTGCATAGGACAGAGAAGACAGATCACTTTCAACAAAAGGTGAAATATATATGGAATACACTGCCGGAATCTAGGATCTTCAGAGTATAATCTTGTTGAGCGATATTCTGAAGCTGGAATCCATACAGGTCGGTCATCATATCGTCCACCTTCTCCAGTAGGAAACAGCTGTGGAAAACAACGAGCTTCTAAGCTTTTCTCCCATACACTCATTGGAGTTCCCTTTGCTTTTTTCATTTGAAATAACTCAATGCTGTTTCCTATTACTTCTTTTGAATGTAGAGGACATATTGTGTAATGTTCATAAATCTCTTCACTCCTTGACTTGGCCACTTTCTCTATTTGACCACTTGAAATTTCAGATTCATCTTCCAAACTTATTACCTGTTCTTCCACATTTACACTTTTATAATAAATATTATTCTCCACAAGATATAACATAGCCTTTTGAAGTTTTGTAACATCCACAAATTCTTGCCATATTTTCCGACTCTTTGTTGGTACTCCATTTACTAGAATGACTACTGCTTCATTTTCCTCTTTGTCTCCACCAACAATTTCAATATTTTTCTTAGAATCCAAAGGTAAGTACACCACTCTTCCTTTCAGCCCTCTTTGTAAGTCTGTTGGTGGCAGTTTACCTGTTTTAGGCTCCATGCGAATTATAGTTTGAAATGGATGAACAGATTGAATTAGAACTGACTCATGTATTCAAATCTGCCAGTTCCTCCGGAATAGCTACTAATTCTAATTTATTATGTACTGCTCTAGCGGGCATTTTCTTGTCTTCTAATTTGTTATAACAATATTTACAAACACGTTCATCACTGCCTAACTCAAATTGACCTTCCACTAACAAGTAAGTTGCAAATTCCTTCCATTTATCATTCTTCTTCTTTTCAGATTTCAAATACAAATCAACATTCCTAGTTTGAGTTTTATAATTAGTACGTCGACAACAAACACAAACAAAGGGGCCCATTAGGATGGCGGGTGGAAGCACCACCGCCGTGCTGGCGGATGCAAAAAGCACCAGTTACCGTCCGCCCGCCACAGCACACACGCCCGCCCAATTAGGATGTGAAAAGTCAGCCAAACACCGCCCGTAAGCCAGCTACGCCCTCCGCCATCAAAGTGCGCCCGTTCACGGAGCGGCGCGGCCTAATGGAGACACACCGCCCGACGAAATCACGTACCGCCCGGCGTACAAATTACGATGCCAGAACCAAACAGTTCCCCCGGCTAAGAGACACCGCACGTGAAAGCAAGGCGGAAAACCGAACGCACAGTACGGATAGCAAAGAGGCGGACCCCCGAGCATGAATCCAGCACTGCAGGCCCTCCCCATGCTCTACCTGATGCAGCACCCAGGAGTCAACGCACCGCGGCGACGCAGGTAGGCAGACACACAACAGGGGCACGCAAACAGCGCACACAGTGCAAGGGCGGGAAAACTGTATATGGCCCCCCGACACCCCTGCGTGGACACGACACATCCACCACTGCACCCACACATGCGCACAACGCAGAGGCCAACGGCAGCGCAATGCATGCGCCGCACACAAACAACACAGGGTCACAACCAAACACCACACACACCAGCACCACCCAGAACGCACATGTCACGTGACAGCCCTGCCACAGTCATGTCCCCAACCGGCAATTCACTGTTGCCAACCTGACGTCACACAAGTGACCCGAACATGTCAGTGACGTCACGCCAAATTAGGACACACCCCTGTGTGCAAAACACGGCGGAGTACACAGCGGCGGCAACATCACCCAGCAGAATATGGACCCCGTCGGAAAAAGGTACGCCAGTACCACACAGAAACACCGATGCCACCCTGCACCCAATAACAAGACATGCAATACGTAACATCAAAGATACCGGGGACAGACAACAGGTGGGACCAATTATAACACAAGGCCCAACGTATAGCGGAAACGCAGCCTGCCGCCCACACACGGGAGAGGAGACAGCACTGAATGACCTTCCATTCCCACTCTGAAACCACATCCCGACTAAACAAGCCGGAGACAACAGTCATTGCACCAAAAAAGCCCAACACAGGCATGCAGAGGGAAGCGGTCACAGGGCAGATAGCGCATAACACCAAAGAACATTCAGAACGGAAAAAAGAAATGATAACACTCCCCATGTGGTTCACATGCAAGTTATCTGGAAGGAGTCAGACACCACTGACCTTGACCATTCAGAGAATCATGTGGGATGAGGGCCCGTGTCCTCCGCACAAGCCAACGTGTAACAAGTCCTGCCTCCCTACGACCATTACAGAATTCCCAGCAACGTCGGAGGTTGCACCCTGCAGACTGCACAGACAGCCGGAGCACGCCACCACAGCGCCCTGCAGCAAAATGGCACTTGCACCACACCTACCCAACTACGCCGGACAGATTAAGCTGTACAAACATAACCTGATACAGATATTGGGATGTGACAATCTGGCCTTGCTGAACGTAAGTTACCGACTAACTTACCGCATCGCATTGTTCAGCTGCGTCATCCCCGTCTTCTACTGTCGGAGGTGTCCCTTCTACTATCCTGTGGATTTATGTCTCTCCAACCCGGCATGTCCAAGGGCGGACCTGCATAAGGAACAAAGGTACCCCCTAAGGTTACTTTGAAGGTCCAAGAGTAAGGGGGAAACAGGATTCAATATGTATAGAAACACTCTTGTCTGACCTATATCTCTTAGAAAGGCGGTCCACATGGACTCAAACTGGCGGGCATATCAATATACTGAACCATGCATATAGACACAAAGATATGAAAATATCAAAATTTATTTATTTATCTTTTTTTTAATTAATTAAACATATGTATTCATCATACTTTTTTTTAAATATCATATAGTCATTGATTTAAAATTATGCATAAACACTAATTATTTACAAACATACAATGAAAAATTATTTTTTCATAAAATGACAATAACTACAAGGAAATGAGATTTTTAACTGTAGGAAAGAAAGATTTGGATACATCCAAGCTCAGTTAATTAGAACAGTAGATCTGTTATGGAACATATCCATGTCATGTTATCAAAATAAAAACCCAGGAGTTGACATCCGTCATTCATACAACACAAGCATACTCACTCCACTTATACCCAACATACATGCAAAACACTGAATATATAATAACCAAGGAGCTACAAGTCTTATCCTAATTCCTCCTCAGTAGTATGTTTAAACAGAATTGGTACATTTGTCTATTGACATTGTAGGTCTCGTCGAACTCCCTTGGTGCAAGGGCGGACCTGCTACAACTATTCAACCCCCTGGACGTCCACAACAGGGTCTGTTCAGCCTATGGAGGCATGGCGTATGTGGCTACTATCGGACCCACACTGCAATGGGACCACTGTGCCTCCACACGACGGATAATGGATCACAGTTACATCGAATGTCATCCAACATGTCCCGTCATGCTCCTACAAGGGACAACTCACGACCAACACCTTGACAGCCACCATCCGCTACATTGGATGGCATCCATGTCCACCACCAATGCCATGGAAGCCCTGCTGGAAGGTATTGCATACCTGACAACCTGTCAATTCGTCGGGCCCCGCTGCCATACCCCCAATTGAGCAATGATGTCCCACACCGTACCCTTGCATGGCCTCCGCACGGACTGGGCAGTTACCAGTACAACAACTATACCATACAACCTGCAACTGACACCACACCATCAACTACACTGCAATGACATCGGATATATTCGGGACATGCACTCTGTTCCTCATCACATCCAGTAACTCTGCATGAACAGGGGGAGGCAGAGGCATGGGATTTGTGAATGGCAACCACATGGACAGAACTGCACGTACAACCATGCCATAATATGCATCCTGCGCCCATGAACATATGCACCGGTCAGTGGACAGTAATCGTCCGGCTGCAGTATGTGAGAGCTGTCACCTCACCTCCCCCTGAACGTCCGTGCCAGGACCTTTGCATGGACAACAAGTGCATCCACCAACAACATGACCCCAGCGACTGTGACATGTCCAGTAGCCACCACATCGCAACAACAAGTGGGACGCCGTTGCATGCACATAAGTCCATGCCCTGATGTCACCTCCACGCACGTGTGTATGAGTAACTATCAGCAGCAAACCTGTAACATGGAACTGAGATGCACTGTGCCCATGATGACAAGCGGACTGGTAGGCTAAATGTATACTGTCTGTGTCAAAGTCAGCAGCACCTCAGTAAGTAGCAAATGTACATTAGCACAGCAACGGCTAAGCAGTCGTAACTCTGAAGCCCACATCCCACAGTCAACAACTAATCACATCTACCCCTACACCCTATGCCATGTGTAATCATGCTGAGTATATCCTCCACATGCATTTTGCTGCCAGTAGTGTCCACTATACTGCATCACAGAGGACATAAGTACCAATACATGTCTAGAAGCAAAAATGTGTCTCTGCTGATTCATTTCACAAGTACGAATGAGAGAGGATGAGAGTGTGAGAAGTACACGGCAGTTATGAGATGACCATGTAGTCCACTGTAATTGGATGTCAACGCAAATGAGTAGCACAATTGTGGAAGACACACATGTGTCATGTGAAGCGGGAGTCACGCATGGCTCAGGTGGGTGGGTGTGTCGGGTAGGTGCGCACATGCAATGTTGAAACACGCTGTGTTGGGAGGATACAGGAACAGTACATTGGCGCTCTCCTGGGAATTTGTAAAGACCACCTTTCTGGGGATGAATGTGAACTCGTGTGTGCACAACAGGCGGGCACACGATCAATGCTGCATCAAGTGTAGACGTCAGCCCACCCTCCTTGGACATGCTGGATACTGCTGTGCGTCCGCAAGGCTCTTGCCAAGGCACTCACATCCCCTGTCGACCAGGTGTATCCACAACATTGTCCACCTGCACAGGCAATCCAGGACATGGGATGGCAGTGGAGCATGGTGGGTGAGAGGTCATGGCGCGCTCCTCCTGGTCACATCACGCAGGCAACACATCCCCAATGTGTAGTATGGCACAAGTCATATGGAAGTAGTGGGGGACGCACACATCACGAGCAGTAGTGACGTCACGGAAGGTGGCTCGCACCATCCCACCCATTGCCTAGATCTCCACACACGTTACATGCCATTGCAACAGAGAAGCCAGCGCGTGCACAAGCAGCTCCGAGCTCGCCCCAGAGAGGCCAAAGTGTGAATGTGTGGGTCCATGAGCTCCAGTTGGACGCGGCCTGGGCCGCTAGGGCAGCTACAGCCTCTGTGTGTTGCAGGTGGAGTATCCGGACTGCGGAGCCTGTCATGCATTGTCAATGTTGCCCGGGTCTCGAGTCGGGGCACCACGCAGGTGGACGGCGTCCCGCCACATATCATACCGTGAGACAGACCACTTGTTCAACTGGACCCACACATACACTCCTTGGTCTCTCTGGGGCGAGCTTGGAGCTGCTTGTGCATGCGCTAGCTTCTCATGTGCAAATGCATATTGGTGTGAGCGAGGGGAGGCCATGAGGACAGTGTAAAAGATAACTGTTTGACTTTCAGTTAGTTTAAGGAATGCCCCTGATGTGGTCAGAAAAAGACGTGTCTCGTGTGTATTGCAACTAGTAGATAAGCCGATGACCTTCCCATGTCTTGCATGTAGCCCCGCACCTAGCCCTGCACACTCGACACATCAAAATGAGTACCAGCACCACATTCTTCCCATTCGAAGCACTGACTGGGGGTGACAACCATTGGACAGTCTTGTGTAGTCCACCCACGCGTACATGTGGGCCCTCCATGATCCATGTCACCTGCGGCAAAGTGATGTCATGGACAATGACGGTAGTGAGCAGAGCTGTCTGCCCCACGCACAGATGGTGCATCAGCTCAACAGACCCAGCACTGAGGGCAGCAGGGGTCACATTTGCAGGGGCAGCTGTGCCTGTTGTGAAGGCACATGCATATAGACAGCACATCGTCCAATGTGTAGTCTGCCCACATCTACAGTCCATTGTCAGGCGGACCTAGCAAAAGATCACAAGACAACACATCTGTGTGGGTGTACCCACTGTGACCAACACTGCGCAACAATCAACGTACCCGCCCTGTGCATGGCCCACCCTGCAACGGAGGTCACATTCAGTGCCACTATCTCACACACACATCCCTGTCACGAGGCATGGTGTGTCCAATAGACAGGACTGAGTGAGCGCCCATCCGGAGGGTCCTGAACAGGAGACACATGTAACCCACTAGGCAGTCTGTGTTGTCACCTACTGGCATTGTGGAGTCAATGTGCAGGCCAGGCCTGCTGGGACTGAGAAAGGCAGCATGGCCCCAGCCTGACATGCACACGACCAACAAGTGCACTGAGACCTGCATTGCCAATTGTCTGTGTCACTGGATGTCTGACATGAAGTTGCCATGTACCACCACTCGGGAGGGACAGACAGGTCAAAGCGCCCGAGAGCACACATACCCATGCCACCTGCAGTCAGCATGGTGAGCAGTGGATGTTTGAACACCACAGGCTCTGACTCATAGTGCTGCGGATCAACGACATGTGTGTCACCCACATGCACCCACACACACACTGCAGCTGTCTCCCACACACAAATTTCGCAAGGAATAGCCATGTGCAGTGTGCGTGGAGCTCGGAATCCAGGATCTCCAGCTCCTTGCTGGTGAGTGGACCTGGACATGTCCTCAGCGTCATCGACGTGTAGGTGGAGAGGTGGCAGCAGCATGTGTCCTCGAGGGGTGCCAGGCTGCAGTTCCAGGTAGATTTGGTAATGCCTGTCCCACTCACACACACATATAACCCCCTGGGTCAGTTACAGTGGGTCCAAGCTGCTGCAATCCGTGTACCATGTCTGGCAGCTTCAATTGCAGACGTAGGCCTGCTCCCAGCTGGCCCGGGACGCTTCCCTCCATAGTGGAACACGCAGGGTGCAACCGCGAGGGACATTGGAGTTGGCCGTAAGGGCCTGGACCATGGCGGGTACAGTCCGCTGATGCCATGTGCACCACACAGTATGATGTGCGCACTGCATCTGCAGGTGTGGCCATGATTTGTGTGTGGGTGCAGGTGCACAATGGACGGGGCCACAACATGCTGTGTGCATAGGCAGGGACGGCCAGTGGCCAGCCTCCACATGTCTGTTGGCACATCATCATGTACACATTGGCATGGGTGCATGGGATATGCATATGCACACACATGCCATCTTTCACTATGTACATCTGCCACTTGGCACGTGCAATGTTACCTGTCACTTGTGATGTGTATTTGCAAGCACACAGCCGTGTTGGCATGGGGCTGTCAATGTGTACACCTGTCAATGTTTCTGGAGGTGTGATCCGTACAGTGCTGTACATAGGGTGCAGTGGTGACACCAATGACTGTCTCATATCCCCTCGTGCCACAGGTCCCACTTGTTTTGGCCGCTCAGCCTGTGTCCATAGCGTTGTTGGTGTGTGCCATGCTCACCCAGCCTCGGAAGCAGTGTGATGCACAGCAGCAAGTCATGTTGCCGCGGTGTTGCCGCTTGCCGAATATGCAGTCTGTTACCATCAGCATGCCTTACAAGTCATTGAGGCCTAGATCCCCATGTGCATGCCCATAGCAATGGTGTGTGTCACTGCCCATTGCTATTGGTAGGGGACCTGTGTAAGTGTATTGTGGCTGTGCTGTCCCTACTTGTCAGCTGTTCTGTGATTCAAGTGCTTGTTCAGTCATTTGTGTTTTGTGTATGTGAATATGCCATGTGGCGTCTTGCTTTGACATGTGTCCACTTCCATCCTTCCTAGGCGGAGACCAAACATTCATCGCCCCTACCAATTGCTGTCAGACATGGAGGATGTAGAGGTCATCCGTAAATATCGTCTGGACCGACCCACCCTGCATCGTCTATGTGCCATGTTGGAACCCCACCTCCGTCCTGGCAGGGTGTATCCAACAGCATTCACCCCCACGGCTAAGGTGATGGCTGCACTGCATTTCTTCGCCACTGGGTCATTCCAACACACAGTGGGCAGTGGAGGTGGGATGTCCCAGCCCATGTTCAGCATGGTGCTGAGGGATGTACTGTCAGCTATGATGCTGTACAGGAACAGATACGTCCGATTCCCCAGGGCTCGTGAATTGGCGGCAGTGAAGGCTGCTTTCTATGCCCTTGGACGGATCCCCCACGTCGTTGGTGCTATAGATTGCACCCATGTTGGCCTTGTTCCACCACAGGCCACTGAGCAGCTCTACTGCAACCGGAAGTACACGCACTCCCTGAATGTGCAAGTGGTGTGCCTTGCGGACATGGTGATTTCCCACGTGTGTGCCAAGTTCCCAGGATCGGCACATGATGCGCACATCATGCGCAACATCATCCTACCACGACTGATTACCAATCTGCAACCGGACCGTGGCTGGATTGTCGGTGAGTATGTGGAGTAGTGTAGCGTGCTGGCTGTGCGATGCTGTCTTGTGTCCAGTTGGAATTGCAACGGTTCTCTGTGTCCCTCACACCCAGGTGACTTTGCTTACCCGAATGGGCCCTGGCTGCTCAGCCCATTGCGACGTCCTGGGGGCCCAGCTGATGTCCGCTACAATGAGGCACATGGGAGGACCAGACGTGTGGTTGAGCGTACCTTTGACCTCCTCAAGTCCAGGTTCAGATGCCTGGACCGCACCGGGGGTGCACTGGCGTACTCCCCACAGAAGGTGTGCCAGATAATAGTGGCTTGCTGCATGCTGCACAATCTGGCGATCCGCAAGCAGATCCCCCTAATTGTGGATGACGGAGATCAACCAGGGCCCCAGCCTGCAGACCAGGACAGCTCGAGTGAAGAGGACAGTGGAGAGGAGGAAGCTGTGAATGTGCATCAGCAGCTCATCGCCCGCTACTTCACTTGACGGTGAGTGTCCATGTACGACGGCTGATGTAGCTGTAGTTGTGCAGGTGTATTTGTGCTCTGTCACGGGGACCTTTTGTTCACTGAGTGCTGTGTGTCAATGGTCCATGTCCAGGTTGGTATGCCACTGGCAGCGGCTGTAGCAGTGTGCCCTGTTGCTCTGTGTGATGTGTGTACATTGCTTGTAGTTGGTGACAAGTACTGTGTGATGAGTGTGTGACACACTCATTGAATGTACTCTTGTTCTGTTTTTCACCCCTAGGTCCCTACAGCCTCTCCTGTCCCATCGACATACCACACAGCAGATGCATTTCTGCTCATGGTGGCGATTGCACATCGTTGAATAAACCCAGGACACATGAAGCAGATTGTGATCAAGGTGTATTTATTTACAGCGGTGACATGTGATTGTGTGCAAGGTGATGACAAACGTGGTGCATGCTGTGACAATGAGTTGACGGTCATGGCTGCGTGATGGTCAGGGTGTACCCATGAAGTTCCATGTCCACAGTCCAACAGACACATGCCATTCACATGGCAGTGTGGGGTAGGATCGTAGTACAAGTCAATGCAGTAGGTGGTCAAGGTGGCTGGCTGACTCACTGGCGTTTGGTGCGTGCGAAGTCCTTTCTGGACACCTGTTTCCTCTTCGGACGGCCCCTTCCACGTTTGGTGGGGGGGGGGTGTTGATGTGCCGCTGGTGGTGGCTGAGGAGTGCTCACTCGCTGTGGACGCAGGGGAACGCGATGCTGCACGACCCTGCGCCACAGCAGGTGGTGGCGGAGGTGGTGTTGCTGGCCTTGCTTGTGCCCTCACCACCACCACCAGCTGGCCCATTAGGTCCACAAGTTGGTCCATACGGGTCACGAATTGTCCCATATGGGCGTCCATGGACCTCAACACCCCAAGGACCTCCCGCGTGTCGGTAGCCGACCTGGCCCATTGTCCTTGGGCCTCTTCATAGGCCCCAAGGACTCTGGCGATTTGCGGCAGGGCTTGGCTCCCAGGCTCAGATGGCGTTGGCCTGGCCCTGCTCCTCCTACCAGTACTGCTGCCACCGACCTGCCCACTAGCCACATTGCTCACCACGGTCCTCGCTCTGGCTCCCAGGGTGGAGCCCGACGGCCGTGCCACCGCTTGCGCAGGGGCTGTGGCCAGGGATGGCGTGGTGGTGGTGGTTGCGGCGGTGGTGGCTGGCGGTGGTGGTGGTGCGGCGGTGGTGGTGGCCGCAACGACCGTGGCAGCAGGGGTCTGTGACTGGTCAGCAGCCCTGGGTGATGGGTTGGTGGGCAGGAGGGGCCCTGGGGAGCGGTTGTGCCCTGCCACTCCAGATGGGCCTGCTGGGTGGTCCGTGTCCGGAGAGGTGTCCAGCTCCTCTACATCCGTGAGTCCGGGTCGGGGGCTTGCGGACTGGCTGTGCCTGGCTGCTGTCACCCTCTCCAGCATCCAGCAGTTCGGCACCTGTGGGGAGAATGAGATGGGTCATTGTGTTGCACCTAGCAAAGTATGTATTGGTTGTCTGACATTCACAGTTTGTGCACTGTCGTGCACAGGTTTCCCAGTGGCGTGTGTGTGGATGTACGATGTGTGTATGCGTGGGCTAGGCAATGGGACTGTGTGATGTGGACATGTGGCATGGGACGGATTAGCAATGCCGATGGGTGTGTGTTGCTATGCTCCTACATTTTGTGGCTCGGGTGTATGCGTGCTCCAGGACCATAGACGATGTTGGGTTGAACGATGGTTTAGGGGGAAGGATGGAACGCTTAGGTACGCTGATGCCAAAAGGGGGTACAGCCCCTAAACGCTCTTGGGTTGAAATATGCTTTTGGGGTACATACTGTGGGTAATGGGTGCAGAACGTGACATGTGTTCTGGCAACATGACAGTGCATAGACAAAGGTGTGTGTCTGTCTCACATGCCCGGAATATCTGCTGACTGTTATCATTCATGGACATCACATTGGTAGCATTGTTGTGAGTTCGTGCTTGTTGTGTGCCACACGACGTATTGCAGATGGGCCAAATCCTTTGTGTGCGTGCTGCCCTGGTACATGTGCATCAGTGCTGTGCTCTTGGGGTGTTGACTATATTATGTGTGTTGTTACTCGCAGTGTGACGTGCGCTTCAGTCACTGCAGGCACTTGATTTGTCATGGGCAGGTATCTTTGCATGACTACTGTATGAGGGCCAGCTGTTCGGATGACATACCTTTCATGACACTGTGGCTGAGAGATGAGATGGATGATATGTTGAATGTGCATTGTGTGCCTGTGTGTTTCATGGGTCCAGTTGTCTTTGTGTGCAATATTGTGGTTCCAAGCTGTTACTTCTAGTACGGTCTGTCTTACGTGGGCGTTGTTGTACGATGTGTGGGTGACAGGCAGTGAGGACTACATGGACAGGACTTCGATGGTGTTGCTGATGTGTGTGATGGGTGGCACAGTGCCTGCCGTGTGGGTCTGTGCTCCAGTGGGACTTGTGCATGCAGACGTGGCTCCTTAGGTGTTGCTGTATCTGTGATGGGTCATGTGGGGTTTGACTCTGTTGAACATGTCCGTGTGCACATTGGTCTCATGATTGTGACTGGGAGCAGTGCTGCGTGTTCCTCTGCTACGTGACATGTCCCATGTGTCAGTCGTAGTACAGTCCTCATGCCTACAGACGCCCCGCCCTGTACATTTTCCCACCTACAGGTTGTTTCTCAGTGCGCAATGCAATGGATGCCACATGGTACTGGGAGGGAGGGGTGCTCCACCTTGCTGGTCTGTGGGAGTGGGAGCCTGGTGGGTGTTTTACTTCAGCTGTCCCCCTCCGACCCACTGTCTTTGTGTTCCGGCTACTTACCTGTTACTTGTCGGTCAGTGCAGCTATGGCGGACACATGGATGTGGGGTGTGCTCCACCTTGCTGGTCTGTGGTAGTGGGGGCCTGGTGGGTGTTTTACTTCAGCTGTCCCCCTCCGACCCACTGTCTTTGTGTTCCGGCTACTTACCTGTTACTTGTCGGTCAGTGCAGCTATGGCGGACACATGGATGTGGGTGTGGGAGTGCTCATTCTGGCGCATCTGGAGTACAAGGGGACCTGGTGGAAGTTGCGGTGCTGGCTGACTGTACACATGCCCCCATGGTTTTGTTAGTTGGTAGCTTTGGGCTGAGTGTGTGTGAGTGTCTGTTGCATGTGTGGGTGATGTCTTGTGTATTGTGTACTGGACATGGGGGTGTTTGTCCCTAGGAGCTATGGCATGGTGGTAGTGCATGTGATTACATAGCGGTGTGCTGGTATACGTTTGTTTGTACTTACCAGCCTCCACTCCCCCTGGTAATCCGGTGAGGATCTCCGGATGTATGATGACTCGCACCTTCTCCTCCCACGCCTTGAAGGTCTTGAATAGCGCGGGATTCCCTCCGCCAGTCCTGGCAGCCAGCTCTCGATTTTTGCTCTCCTTCTTCTTGACCACGCTTTTGAGGTCGTTCCACCTTTTGTTAATTTCTCCTCTGTTGCGTGGAACGTTCCCGACTGCATTGACCTGGTCTACGATCCTGCTCCACAACCGGTTTCTGGTGGATAGTGGTGTCTGTTGGACCTGGTTGCCATAGATTTGTGGGTGCACCTTGACGATCTCGTCGACCATGACCGTCAGCTCGGTGGAAGTGAACTTGGGCATTCTGTGTGATGCCATGGTGTGTGTTTTGGTGTTTGTGGTGCTGGTGCGGTGTGTGGTGTGTGATGTGCAGGGGTTTGTGGGTCAGGTGTTTGGTGGTGGTGGTGATGGGTGTGATAGGTGCGTGTCTGTGGTGTGCTGCTGTCCTTTCTGTCTCGCTGTGTTGTGTGCTTTCGTCCTCAGTTTGTAATGTTGCAGGGGGTTGTGGTCTGTGAAGGGGCTGGTTTTTTACTTACCTATGTGGGTGTGTCATGATGGTCTGTTGTTTTCAGGTGTGTTGTGGCTGGTGTTCTGGGATTTGTGGTTGATTTTTTTGTCCAGGGGGTGTGTTTCCGGGATGTGTACTGTGTTTGGGTATTTGTGCGTGGGTTGCTGTGTGGACTTGTTGGCCATGTTGTGTGTGTTTGTTTTCGTCAGCGGATGGTTTCTGTGCATGGACGTGGCCGCCAGAGCTTCCGCCGTGTCCATTTTCGTCACTGTTGTTTGCGCTGGCGGGCGGTGTATTTGTGGATTTTCCGCGCTCATGTCGGTACGATCCTAATTTCACGGGCGGTGTCTCGGCTCGTCAGGGCGGGCGGTTTTGGCTTGTCGTGCGTCTTTCCGTCCGTGGCTGGCGGATGGACTTAGACTCGGACATGGGCGGGCGGTATTTTCTGTTTATTTTCCGCCTCCGGCGGTTTTCGGTTCGCGGCATCACAATTGCTCGGTCGGTATTCAGACGGTGTAGGCGGGCGGATTTTTGCCACTGTGGTTGATGGCGGATTTTTATCCGCCCGACATCGTAATGGACACCATAGTTTGGAATTTCAGAGCACACTATGTTAAACTTTCCAATTTCTTCTTCAAATTGATCAATCATAATCACTTTCCCATCTTCTTCAACATCTGTAATTATCAAACTTCACTTTCTATGCACTGCTCTTCTGAACCAAAATATCGCAACTGAATATCATCACACTTGTTTTGTACATCTGATAAAGAACCGTGTAAAAGAGCTGTATTCAGTTCACCTAAACATAATGCAGGACTTTTACATAGTACACTTTCCTTACAAACTTCCGCATTTCTGAATGGTGTACTGCTAACATCCTCAAGTGATGAAAACCACTTTTACACACTTTTCTTGAAAGACAAGCCAGAGAATGCCCATGTTTCTCAGTATATTTTCTTACATTACATGGATCTAGTCCTTGTAACAACCTAATCTTCTGTTTTACATTTTTCTGTGCATATTCTCGTAACACATTTCGCATTATATCAATAGATTCCTGTTGAATACTAAAAATACTGCTACAACCCCACTTATACACAGGAGCTTGTGTGCGTTTCCCTTGCACTTCTTTAGCTATTAACTGTTCTGCACTAATACTAACCATTTCCTCTTTTGGAACAGGACAACCATTCTGAACTTCGTAGCAACGACCTCCAGTATCAACTGCAAATGGTAAACTATTTTCTTGGAAATAACTCTCTTCATTAAAAAAAGGTTCACTATTAGATGTATGTTTTCATTTTCCACTGAAGATTTTACAAAAGTTGCTTCTGTTCACACGTCTTTTTTTTAAACTTTTGTCTTTCAGAATCTTCATTGTTTTATCTAACACTTTCATCCTCTTCAAAATCAAAATGAATATTTTTTGTTTTAACTTAAAAGCAGTATCCACTATGCTTTCAATACGCTGTTTCTGTTTCAATTGCAGCACTTTCTTTTTATATTTGCGGCATCCTTTTATTAAATTCTGAATTACTCTATTTCGAAAAAGTCTTTGACGAATTTCTTGAAATTGTTTTTGTCTACGGGTAACAAATACTCTTTCCTTATCATGATTTTTTTTCTTGCAATTTGAAGTCGAAGTCTGCTTCTCCATACTTAAAAAATTATTTTTCCTTTGCGTGATGTTATTTTCATTAAATGTTCGTAATATTTTTGTTAAAAATTGTCTAGTGTTTTTACCAGAAGAAAGTCTTTTTGTAGTACTCTCATTTCCTTGTAATCCACATTTTTGACTTTTCTGTAAGTAGATTGCCTTTTTGTCTTTCCTTTTTTTTCAGTTCTTCTAGGCATTTTCAATTTTAATCCAAACAAAATAATTTTCTGAGAAAGAATTTTTTTTTCAATTGTTTGTTATATCTGTTCAATATGTCAAAATAATCACATACAATTACATAAGTTCCACTGGCGGCTTGCAGAGGGAATGCTGCATGGTAGTGGAGCGGAATAAGGGAACAGTAGGGTGGCAGGTAGTGTCACCGGACATACAGCACGCATTTATTGAATTATTTAGATTCACCTTCCCATTTTATATGTGACTCCACTACCTCCTACTTTTCTCCTCCCCCGCCCCACTCCACCGTCCCACGCACCCCACCGTCCCACAGCACTTCCTCTGCAACCCACTACAGATAACTTTGTAGATACTATTTTGTAAAATTGTTATTTGTATACTTAGAGTGATATTCTCAAGTAAATGGCACATGTAAACGTTACCCTTATTAGTTTAACACTTCTATCGGCAACTTAGCAAGCATAACACTGCACCATATTAGCAAAGATATGGTACAGGCTTACATCTCATTGTGGATGTACATAAACAAATACAGATGAACTGTTAGAGAGGAACAAAAACGACCGACATGGGGATAGAGAGGGGGGAAAGATTAAGTAAGGTGTTATTCCCATTTTGGTAATGTGCCAGCCCAGTCGTGTACGGAGCTTTAACACCAGCAGAAAACCTCGTAATTACGTTAATTTACATTTACGTGTGCTTTAGCACTGTAGCCAACACTTTGTACCCCTGAGACTACTGTTTATAAAAATAAACAAACAGAGCTTTATCTAGTATAAAAATAGCACACAGTGGAAGTGAGACGTCCCCCCCACACACACACATGAGCTGGCTCGTAGACGGAGAGCTGCGGGCCGTCGGCTCCTAGAGGGACAGCTGCGTTCCGGCTCGCAGACGCAGAGGTGAGGGCCGGCTCGCAGAGGGACAGCTACGGGCCGACTCGCATAGGGAGAGCTGCGGGCCGTCGGCTTGCAAAAGGATACCTGCGACCGCTGATGTGGGGCGAGGGAGGGTGAAGGGAGTATCTGGCAGAGGGAAAGATACGGTATATTTCCAGTGTTGGCTTGCAGACGTAGAACTGCGGGCCCGACGGCTTCTAGAGGGAGAACTGCGAGCCGTTGGCTTGCAGAGGAACAGTTGCGTGCCAATTCGCAGAGGGAGAGCTGCGGGCCACCTCGCACAGCAACAGCTGTGGGCCGCTGCAGGCCGGTGATGTGGGGCGAACGAGGGTGAAGGGGGTATTTGGCAGAGGTAGACCTGCGGTATATTTTCAGTGTTGGCTCGGAGAGGTGCAGCTGCGGGCCCGACGGCTCGCAGAGCGAGAGCTGCGAGGCGACGGGCTGCCTCACAGAGGCAGAGCTGCGAGCCGACGGCCTGGCTCACAGAGGGAGAGCTGCGAGCCGACAGGCTGCCTCGCAGAGGCAGAGCTGAGAGCCGACAGCCTGCCTCGCAGAGGCAGCGCTGCGAGCCGACAGCCTGGCTCGCAGAGGGAGAGCTGCGGGCCGTCGGTCGATGGTCTGGCTCGCAAACGGAGAGCTGTGAGCCGACCGACCGGCTCGTAGAGAGAGAGCAGCGGTATATTTCCAGTGTTGGCTGGCAGAGGTAGAGCTGCGGGCCCGACGGCTCGCAGAGGAAGAGCTGCGAGACGACGGGCTGGCTCGCAGAGGGACAGCTACGGTATATTTCCAGTGTTGGCTTACAGAGGTAGAGCTACGGGCCCGAGGACTCACAGAGGAAGAGCTCTGAGCCGACGGGCTGCCTCGCAGAGGGAGAGCTGCGGGCCGGCTCGCATAGGGACAGCTGCGGGCCGACTCGCATACGGAGAGCTGCGGGCCGTCGGCTTGCAAAAGGATACCTGCGACCGCTGATGTGGGGCGAGGGAGGGTGAAGGGAGTATCTGGCAGAGGGAAAGCTGCGGTATTTTTCCAGTGTTGGCTTGCAGACGTAGAACTGTGGGCCCGACGGCTTCTAGAGGGAGAACTGCGAGCCGTTGGCTTGCAGAGGAACAGTTGCGTGCCAATTCGCAGAGGGAGAGCTGCGGGCCGGCTCGCATAGCAACAGCTGTGGGCCGCTGCAGGCCGGTGATGTGGGGTGAACGAGGGTGAAGGGGGTATCTGCAGAGGTAGAGCTGCGGTATATTTTCAGTGTTGCCTTGGAGAGTTACAGCTGCGGGCCCGACGGCTCGCAGAGGGAGAGCTGCGAGCCGACGGGCTGCCTCGCAGAGACAGAGCTGCGAGCCTGGCTCGCAGAGGGAGAGCTGCGGGCCGTCGGTCGATGGGTTGGCTCGCAAAGGGAGAGCTGTGAGCCGAGAGGCTGGCTCGTAGAGGGAGAACTGTGGTATATTTCCAGTGTTGGCTTGCAGAGGCAGCCCTCCCTCTACAAGCCAGGCAGTTGGCTCACAGCTCTTCCTCTACGAGCCAGCCCGCCGGCTCGCAACTCTCCCTCTGCGAACCACCAGTCGGCTCGCAGCTCTTCGTCTGCGAGCAATCGGGCCCGCAGGTTTATCTGTACAAGCCGTCGGGTCCGTAACTCTACCTCTACTAGCCAACACTGCGAATATAACGCAGCTCTCCCTCTACGAGATATTCCCTTCACCCTCCCTCGGCCCGCATCAACAGCCCGCAGCGTTTAGATTATATCTTAAAGTATCATCAAATGATTCAAACCATGCATACATACACAAAGCAACGTGCACGTTTACTTTGTCCATTTACTCTCCATGTAATCTGTGCACATTCTGAACGGGTTCGCAGTATATCACCTGTCTTCACTTATACTCAAATGTACCTCACAGTGAAAAAAATGACATCACAACCTATGCATATGAAATATTTCCAACATAATACAGTGCAGTTTTATACCATTGAAACTGATTGCAACATTCTCTATATGGTACAAATCCAACCAATATGCCAAGAAACCTATAACTGCTATTTTTATAATACAAAAAGCTGTATTAGATTATTTTTATAAACAGTACTGCTGGGGGCACAAAATGGTGGTAGAAGGTGGACAGAGTAAATGAAGGTGTAATTCCCAAACTTTTTATGTATCGTCCCTTTACTATACCTATATTAACACCTTTAAGTGGGATGAAAAAATTGCCGGCTGTCTTAAAGGGGTGGCGGAGCTCACTACCGATAAGCCCCGGACCACTTAAAGGCCTGCGTATATTCAGCAGAAGAACACACCCTGACAATTACTATCACTAATAATCACATTTACTTTAGCACTGTGAACAAAATCGTACAGAAAATATACAAAGAACATTTTCATTTATTTTGTATCTCTCACATATTTAAAAAAATGTCTTCTAAAGAAACGCTCCCCAACAATTTAGATTTCCTAAGAACACCCAAATCCAAAGCCTCGCAGTACCACACCAGCCTTGACTGATATTGAAATATACCTCTCAGTGTGAAAAATGAGACCACAAACTGTGCACATAACATTTCTGGTTTTTGTTCCATCTCTGTTAAGGTAATAACACATGAATTTTCTACTCTCACCCCTTCCCCACTATTTCCAGACTAAGCATAATTTGCAAACGTGCGACATTCTGTTTATCTCACTGGAACAGATATACAAATCCAAATTAACGCTACATCTAATTTTTAAAACCATTCAGTCTTTTACAGATGACAACTTACACCTTTTCTTTGTGAAAAACTCCTAAACATATATAAAGTACTTGTTTAACAACTAGTCACACTTTATGCATATTTTAGAACCAATGTGAAACACCAGACTTTACTAACACTATGGGGTCGATTCCGATCTCAGGCTGAGTCGAACTCGGATTCGGCTTAACCGGATCCGATTCGGAGCCCTAATTCCCGACCGATTCGTACGCGCGTCCGGGCGAGCGAGTACGATGCATATTCGCCGACCGACTCCGTCCGGGCGTCCCGACCGCTCCGACCGACTCGAGCCCGGGTCGAACCGCACGCGACCGACTCGCACGGACACGACTCACACCGCGCAATGGAGACGTTCCCCGGCCGGGTAAGTACGATGCGCGCCGCGAGCAGTCCGACCGAGCCGCGCACTCCGGCTCCGAAAGAGCTGTCGGAGCCGTGACTTTGGGGGTCCGTGTCGGACTCCCTGTACGCGTGGCCGCGCGAGTCGCACACAGGGGGGACCCATGGGTCCCCTACCTGTGCGTGTACGGGCGCGAATCGCTTCGCCGCGTACACGCTGTAGGGGGCGCACTTGTCCGCACCGCACCCATTGAGTCAATGGGAGCCCGCGTACGCGTTGTGCGACAGGCTCCCATTGACTTCAATGGGAGTCCGACCGACTTCGAGTCCGATGGCATACGTGCGCATACGTACTCGCTCGAGTCGGACTGCACTGGTCCGAGTTCGGTCGGAAATCTCTACGGGTCCGGCTCGGTCGGAGAGATTTCCGGCCCGAATCGGAATCGGCCCCTTAGTTATTTAGAAATAAAAAATACTTTCAAAGTTAAAAATATCGCCTCAAATACTTAACCACTACTACAGAACACATAACACACCTTCTTAATTTCTAACTTACCTTCGTAGTTGGTATGCAGATTTCAAATGTCACAAACGCATGCAATTCTTTCTTTGTCACACAGTACATGTAATGCACCACTTTCATCAAGAATGGAACCAGTAATGGCACAATTTCCCTGTTGCTCCACACATAAATACATGTAAAGATCAAATCAGAATAGTTCCTTGATTTTTTTAGATTGCAAAATTAGCATTGGTTATTTTTGAACTTTCCATATAAACGGTTTTTTTAATGTTTAAGGACACATACAGGTGAGAAGTTCAACGTATTCTATCAACACACTTTCTAGAACATTCTACGACACGTGCAGGTTAAAAGTTCATCATTTTTTTAAACCTAACTATATTTTTTTGCAACATTTTCTGAACATTTAACGGCACGTGCAGGTTAAAAGTTCATCATTCTTTTAAGTTCGAACTGTACCTCCCAAATGCAATTAGCAGGTGTGGTTGAGCTGAGCAAATTTTATCCTATAATATGTACTGCACGTTTAAACTGCTTTTTATTAACCAATGACAAAGATGCTTTTCCTCAAAACTAATATGCACCCTACTTTTTAGGAAACAATGCTTTTCATCTCCCAATCAGTTAACGGTTTGTATGGAGAAAAAAACGTAGTTCCCCATCTTTAAACATATCTCTTATTCTATGAACGGACTGCATGAGCTACAGACATCTATCCATATCTTCCAGCCATACCTTCAAAAAGCTAGTGTGGATCGTAGGACATAGCTATGTTTTCTGGTGCAAGAGGTATGCAGAACAGAGACATATTGACTTAGACCTAGGTTTACAAAATGTGGACATTAAATGGTTTGCAAAAAGACGATTGAACTGGCACCAATTGCTGCCTTTGGTTAAAACCTGTTTGCATCTCCAACACCCTGACCTCATGATTGTGCACTGTGGTGGTAACGACCTAGGCACATTGACTGGGGTAGGTTTGGAAATGCTTATGAAGGACACCTTTGGACAATTGATGTTGCTTTTGCCTCAAACTGTCTTTGTATATTCCAATATATGCCAAAGACAGAAGTGGAAATGGTCAAACCAATTTTGTCATCAGATTGAAAAATCTAGGAATAATGTCAACAAAGCTGTGCCTGCATACCTCAGAGACCATAGAATGGGGTCGATCTACAACAACAACATACGTTTTGATATGGCTCATATCTACAGAAGTGATGGAGTACACTTGACAGATCAGGGAAACCGAGTTTTTCTGAATAACCTGAAGCTGTGCATCCACACTTACATGTAGCTCCAACTAATAAACACAGGGGCTCTTTTTAGAGCCGCCTTATATTCTCAATATCGGCTCGCAGAGTGACAGCTGCGGTCCGGCTAGCAGAGGGAGACCTGCGGGCCGTTGGGCAGGCTCGCAGAGGGAGAGCTGCGGCCTGTGGGCTCGGCTCGCAGAGGGAGAGCTACGGGCCGTTGGCTCGCAAAGGCACAGCAGCATACTGGCTCGCAGAGGGAGAGCTGTGGTCTGACTCACAGAGGGAGAGCAACGGGCCGATGGGCCTGCTAGCAGAGACACAGCTTCGAGCTAATGGGCTGGCTCGCAGAGATACAGCTGCGGGCCCGAGCTGCAACCCGACGGGCTGACTCGCAGAGGGAGAGCAACGGGCCGACGGGCCTGCTAGCACAGACACAGCTACGAGCTAACGGGGTTGCTCGCAGAGGTAGAGCTGCGGGCCCGATGGTTCACAGATGCAGAGCTGCGAGCCGACGGACTAGCTTCTAAAGGCATAGCCGCGAGCTGGTGATGTGGGGAGAGGGAGCATGAAAGGGGTATCTCGCACAGACAGAGCTGCGGTATATTTTCAGTGTTGCCTCGCAGAGGTAGAACTACAGACCACGATGGCTTGTAGAGGGAGAGATGCGAGCTGATGGACTGAATCACAAAATGGCTGCCAACACTTCCTAGTTTCAACAGTTCACAGCCAATGAGCCGCAAGCTCGTGCTCGTAACGCCTCAACCAGATGTCAGAATTCTCAAATATCGATATCTGTAAATTTTGATATTTCTCAAAAACTACTGAACAGATTTACACCATTTAAACAAAAGCATGTTTTCTGGACCAAGACCTTTCTCCCTGCCAAATTTGGCGTAATTCCGTTCAGCAGTTTGACCTGTAGCCTTGTCTAAAGTTTCCTATGGAAATTGCATGGAGAAAACACGTTTTGGGACCCCCCTTTTTTCTCAGCCCCCCTTTGACGAATCACCCCCAAACTTTCACGATAGGAGCTGATTTGAAAAGAGAAGTTGTTTGGAAAATTTCATAAACGATTCGTCAAACGACGCCAAAGTTATAAACACATCAAAAACGCTTTCCTATGGAAACGTGGTCCTAACTATAACTATCTACTGGCGACCGCCAGTAGATAATATATATATATATATATATATATTCCACAGCAGGATCCCAGGGGTACCACCATCCAAAGAAAGGCGCAACACCAGGAAACAGACTCCAAAGGCAAAGTTAGAAAGTAAATGATGATTTATTCGAGCATCAAATGTCCAAATGACGCGTTTCGGCCGCCAGACATGCGGCCTTGATCACATATTATCTACTGGCGGTCGCCAGTAGATAGTTATAGTTAGGACCTATTTTCCATAGGAAATCCGCAACATTCTATTTGAAATAACGTTGGCGTCGGTTGACGAATCTTCGCAAAAGCTTCCAACTTGTTGGCGCGCTCCGGTCCGCTCCTATCCTGAAAGTCTCGGGGTGATTCGTCAAGCGGGGGCCGAGAAAAAGGGGGTCCCAAAACGCGTTTTCCCCATTCATTTTCCCATAGGAACCGTTTAGTCACGGCTACAGCCCGAACTGCTGAACGGAATTACACCAAATTTGGCAAAGAGGTAGTTCTTGGTTCAGTAAGTCATGCCTTTTGCTTAAATGGGGTAAATCCGTTCAGTAGTTCCTGAGAAAATCAAAAGTAAAGTCACATATATATCTATGGCCGAGTAGGGTCCGCGTACCCTCCCGATCATGAGCTGCATGCTAATTGGCTGTCAAGTGGCTGTCAACACTCCAAATCAGGAAGTGTTGGCAGCCATTTTGTCCCTCGGTAGAACCGAGGGACAGAAACAAGTGCGCAAAGCGCAAAAATGGGGCAGGGTAGAAACACCCTGACCCCCTAGGTCTGCTCAGGGGGCCCCACAAGGACCCCCTGTGCAGAAAAAAGCATTTTTATTTTTTTTTCAAACGGCGGGATGCGCTTAGGGTGCGCGGATCCCGCTGATTAAAAAAAAAACCCACAAGAAACAAGTGCGCAAAACGCACAAAGGGGGCAGGGTAGAAACACCCTGACCCCTAGGTCTGCTCAGGGTGTCCCACAAGGACCCCTGGGCAGAAAAAAGCATTTTAAAAAAAAAAGACGGCATCGTGGTGGAGGCCCCGCCCCTCCCTGCAGGAGTCTGCAAACGCACCCCTGGCGCATTTGCAGCAGGGGAACGAATTCCCCTTGAATACTGGGGGTCCCTGGAGGCCAACTAGCCCACCAGGAACTTCCAGTATGCGCCAGGGGGCTGTGTTGCAGAGAGGTGTACAGAGGCCATGCCCCTTTTTACACCTCTCTGCAACGCAGCTCTGTGGCGCTTTTGGAGGTACATGGTGGGCTAGTTGGACTCCAGGGACCCTCAGTATTCAAGGGGACTTAATCCCCAACTTAAAACGAGGCCACGGGGCGCGTTTGCACAGTGGTGAAGGGAGGGGGCGGGGCTTCAGGTGACATGTGTGCAAACAGGCCCCATGGCGCGTTTTAAGATGGGGAATTAAATCCTCTTCAATCCTGAGGGTCCCTGGGGGCCAACTAGCCCACCAGGTACCTCCAGTAAGCACCACGGAGCTGCGTTGCAGAGTGTTGCAAAAGGGGCGTGGCCTCTGAACACCTCTCTGCAACGCAGCTCTCTGGCGCATACTGGAGGTATCTGGTGGGCCAGTTGTCCCCTAGGGACCCTCGGGATTGAGGAGGAATTAATTCTCCAACTAAAACGCGCCACAGGGCGTGTTTGCAGACATGTCACTTCAGGCCCCACCCCTTCCTTCACCATTGTGCAAATATTCCTCTAAAATCAGCTCGAACTACGAATTCCGATTTACTCACCTGTTATCAGGAGAGACCTCAGTGCTGCATCTTTGAGCCCAGTACTGATCCTGAAAAGTAATTTTAACCGTACTTACCAGTAACTTGAATTTCCTTCCATAGGCTAACATTGACTGGTTTCACTTGGAAATTCTTCTGTGTGTGGAGTTTTGGAACTTTATAATATTCCTCTAAAATCAGCCGAACTACGAATTCCGATTTACTCACCTGTTATCAGGAGAGAACCCAGTGCTGCATCTTTTAGCCCAGCACTGACCCTGAAAAGTAATTCTAACCGTACTTACCAGTAACTTGTATTTCCTTCCATAGGCTAATCCATTGTCTGGTTTTCAGCTAGAAAAGTCTTCAAAGTGTCGAGTTTTCACAAACTACATAATATTCCTCTAAAATCAGCCTGAACTATGACTTAAACGCATTCTATTCAACTGTTATACAGGAGATGCACCAGTGCTGGATCCAGGATCCACCACTGAGCCTGAAAAAGTAATTATAACACGTACTTACCTGCTAACGTGAATTTCCTCCCATAGGATAACCATTGGCTGATTCTCATGTAGAAAAGTTTCAGTGTCAACTTTTACAAACTACAATAATATTCCTTAAAAATCACTACTGTATGACCTAAACGCATTTTACTCAACTGTTTACAGGAGATGTCCCAGGACTGAATCTAGGATCCAGTCCTGTGGTTAGAAAAGTAATCCATAAAGTAACTAATTGCATTTAACTAGAAATTCACATTGAGCTCAATGTTGCATTGTGTTTGAAATTGTGTTGCCCATTGCAACAACTGTAACTACTGTACTTAAAAGTTTTTTGCCTATTTGCAAAGTATTTAAACTAAAGTAATTCATTCTGAGAAAGTATATTTTGTAATGTAATGTATAATGTAATTACAATGTAATTTAAAAAATTAAATATCTAAAAATAAATAGTTTAAAAAAATGTAGTAAATCAGTTTCAAAAAATAAATATAACAATTAATACATTTAAAAATTGTCATTTACAAAACCTTTGAAATTCACTGAAAAAAACCATAGGTTTCAGACATGTTATAGTTAGGAATTAGCATTTAAAAAACCTTTGAAATTCACTGAAAAAACCATAGGTTTCAGGCACGTTATAGTTAGAAATTAGCATTTAAAAAACCTTACAAATTCACTGAAAAAACCATAGGTTTTAGGGACAGTTATAGTTAGTTGGACATTGCACTCGTACAAAACCCGTGAAATTCCCCCGTTATAGTTAGTTCAGGTAACTATAACTCGCGCCCCGCAATGCACTGCTGATGACGTCACATATTACATCACTCATGACATGGTCAGTGACATCACTGATGACATCTCAAATGACATCACTGATGACATCACTGATGACATCATCCATGTGATAATTTGATGCATCTTCTCACACCCTAATATAACTTTTGATACACCCACTGTAAATTACAGACTGCCATTGTCAAAACCATAGACACTCCAACACCAATTACTATATACACACTCACTGATTCTTAGGTCTACACACACACACATCTACTCACTCACCCGTACAGTCACTCATACTTATAGTCACTCAGTACAGGACTATTATATGCACTCATACACCTATATAAACACTCACACACCGCCACTCATCCATAGAGGTACTCACACACCTAGGGGCCGATTCCGATCTCGGTCGGAGGCGCACCCAATACCATTCGGTCGGGAAAAAAGCCATGCGAAAGCCTGTTTCCCGACCGATCCGTACAGTACACCGAACGAGCAAGTACGATGCGCACAACAGCAAAAATCCGGCCGAGCCGTACTCACCCAAACCAGGTCCTGTTCTCCGACCGAGGCGAATCCGGAAACGCCGAATCGAGTCGCACGGAAGGGAAAATGCAGCCCCGTCCGGCCGGACAAGTACGATGCGCTCCGTACGCTCCGAACCCGTCGCTACGCACGGCACGTCAAAGCATCCGGGAGAGGCGCACATAAGCTCCGATTCGCGCCACAACACGATCCACGGCTCCGAGGCGAACACGGCACCGACGAGGACGACGCGAAGCGACGAGGACGAGGCGAAGCGGCGAGGACGACGCCAAGCAACGAGAAGGACGAACGACACGAACCAACCATGAATCCCTTCGTCCCGATCATACCAATATTCTACATTTACTACCGGAACAGGCACGGACGCGTACGGCGCAGAAGGTAAGCTAGACACCAACCACAAAACACATACAACACGTACACGACACATCACACACACACACGGGGATGCTGAATATACTTACACCAGCAACAGCAGCACCATAGGGGCGGGATGCCCATCACCAAAGCCACATATGCACACAGGGGCCTGAATGCGCACCACCACCCCTACCCAGGGGGGGCTGGATGCCTACCACTACTACCACCCTTAGCCAGGGGGGGCTGGATGCCTACCACTACTAGCACCCTCACCCAGGGGGCTGGATGCCTACCACCACTACCACCCTCACCCAGGGGGGCAGGATGCCTACCACTACTACCACCCTCACCCAGGGGGGCAGGATGCCTACCACTACTACCACCCTTAGCCAGGGGGGCTGGATGCCTACCACTACTACCACCCTCACCCAGGGGGGCTGGATGCCTACCACCACTACCACCCTCACCCAGGGGGGCAGGATGCCTACCACTACTACCACCCTTAGCCAGGGGGGCTGAATGCCTACCACTACTACCACCCTTAGCCAGGGGGGCTGGATGCCTACCACCACTACCACCCTCACCCAGGGGGCAGGATGCCTACCACTACTACCACCCTCACCCAGGGGGCAGGATGCCTACCACTACTACCACCCTTAGCCAGGGGGGCTGGATGCCTACCACTACTACCACCCTCACCCAGGGGGGCTGGATGCCTACCACTACTACCACCCTTAGCCAGGGGGCTGGATGCCTACCACTACTACCACCCTTAGCCAGGGGGGCTGGATGCCTACCACTACTAGCACCCTCACCCAGGGGGGCTGGATGCCTACCACCACTACCACCCTCACCCAGGGGGGCAGGATGCCTACCACTACTACCACCCTCACCCAGGGGGCTGGATGCCTACCACTACTAGCACCCTCACCCAGGGGGGCTGGATGCCTACCACCACTACCACCCTCACCCAGGGGGGCAGGATGCCTACCACTACTACCACCCTCACCCAGGGGGGCTGGATGCCTATCACTACTACCACCCTCACCCAGGGGGGCTGGATGCCTACCACTACTACCACCCTTAGCCAGGGGGGCTGGATGCCTACCACTACTACCACCCTCACCCAGGGGGCTGGATGCCTACCACCACTACCACCCTCACCCAGGGGGGCAGGATGCCTACCACTACTACCACCCTTAGCCAGGGGGGCTGGATGCCTACCACTACTACCACCCCCACTCATAGGATGGACAATGCATGACACAACCAGCACACCACAACCTAGGGAATGCAAGATAAAGACATCCCCCCACCACCATGACAAGCGTGTGTAGGCTGTGTCAAATGCCTACAACACCGAACATGACTTTGAACATACAATGTGACCCCCTAGCACATGTGCCACACATATATGTGTGTGGCACCCACAATGCAAGCAGCCCATGACCATTGTGGCAATGGGGCCTAAACCCCCATCATCACAGTGACCAAAAGGTAAGTGTGGGGTCCATAGCTGAAGCACATTTTGACCATTGTGGCAATGGGGTCTAAACCCCCATCATCACAGTGACCAAAAGGCAAGTGTGGGGTCCATAGCTGAAGCACATTTTGACCATTGTGGCAATGGGGTCTAAACTCCCATCATCACAGTGACCAAAAGGCAAGTGTGGGGTCCATAGCTGAAGCACATTTTGACCATTGTGGCAATGGGGTCTAAACCCCCATCATCACAGTGACCAAAAGGTAAGTGTTGACAAAGAAAGAGCTGCAACAGCCAAACTGCATGGATCATTCCTGGTCACAGAACCAAAAACTCATCTGTGGCAAAGTAGTGTATGTGTCCCATTGCAACATAAATTGGGTGAGCCAAATACTGCAGTGCAAATGAGACATTCCTTTGGCCATGTGCAGACAAACAACACCCATGGTGGCTGACACCGTCAACATTCATCAATGACACAATGACAGAAGTGACCATCAGAATGCAGAACCACATATTTGCACCAATGGGCACACAAATGCAGATATCCTGTGGAGACAGCAGATGTGAGGTGAACAGATACCATACCATGGCAGCAATGGGACACACAAACCATGATCACTGTGCTGACCGATGACCTAGGAGTCCCAGGGACAGCAGGGGAAACACACCAAACAACATACAGCCAATGGCACACCCAAGATATGCCAATGCAGTGGTGCAGATGCACAAACACAAACAGGCAGACCAACACTGTCATCATACACAGCAGGTGGGGGGGTGCCAGTGTCCCCAGGTAACCACACAACACATGAGGAGAGCTGAATACCAATCATACAGATGTGCATACACTGCCACACTAAGGTAACTCATGGATCCAAATCCCCTATGTGGGCAAGCAGGCATTGTCAGATGAGAGGGAGCACAAAACACACATGTCACACAGGAACGTAGGAACAACAACTGACACAGCAAGACACAGACACACCACAGCACCACGCCCAGGGCCCCCACAATGTGGTGACCCTTGGCTGCATAAAAATCCCACTCTGATGACAAAGCTGAATGTGGTTCACACTGTGAACCACAGTCATGTGTCCTGAGCAACAAACTACCATCACACCGACACAAGCACAAATCAATCAGCATGGCCAGTAAGCCAAGGCCAACATGGAGGCAGGGGTCTAGCTGGGCAACAACTCCCATCTGCACACACTCAAGACCACACCCCTCGACCTCCAACAATGTGCAGCAGTGAAGTACACATGCACTGGTGACATTGCACATGCACCCATGACTATTCCAGGGTGGTGGGTGGGAACCAAGGTGCAGAAACACATCACACATGGCCGCTCAACAAGACTCCTGAATGTCTGACACACTGCACACTACGCTGTACATGGACATGACGGCGATACCACACCAACCAATGGGATCCCAGCCACAGTCACACACCAATGAAGAAGCCAAGGTCACCCACAAAGAACACACATAGACAACAACCAACATCGCAGCCCGGACCCTGAGGAGTGCCAGCAGTCACACACACAACGTGTCACAATAACTTAAAGATAACACGAACTGAAAATCACATGACAGGGGCAAACAACAAGTGCCAAGGGGAAACCTGACTGTGACCCATCTGCGTCTGCACACAAACTCAGCCCTGACAGCAAACACACCTATGGGTGACACCCTGATGACCAGTAATGTGCCATGCACCCACATCACAGAGAACCCAGGGAGAAGACTTTGGGGGAACATAGGTCAACTCAGCAAGCATCACAAACAGGTACAACACTAGGGATCACAGCATGCGCAGATAAATGGAAGTGAACACATAGACATGCACATACAACACACACCTTGGGCGCAGGCAATGTCACACGTGTACACACTGCCATGAGGGGACTCCACTCCTGTGTGAGGAAAGCTGTGCCATATGTTGCCTCAGTAGGGCCCCATCATGTCAGCTGAGCACTTGGTCACACAATCAACAATTAGCACCAAATGAGGGCTCCCGTCACATCAGCCTGGTCATGGATGTGCCAACGGAATCATCAGCACAGATCCAACACACTTGTATAGCAATGTTGCACTGACTACACGGATGAGTCCTTCCCCATTGACGCCCAAACCTGCATGTCCAGTGGAGATGGCAACACGGTCAGGGAAGTAGACAAATCCAACAATGGCAGGCACAACAGATGTGCAGGGGTGGAAGCCACAGATATGAAATTGCTAATGTAAGTAGGAAATCCCATTGCCAAATACTGAACACATGACACCCTCAGATGCTGTTATGGATGACATGGATACACCACATGATAGGACACATTCCCCCTGGACCACATGGGTTCCTGCACAGTAACACTTCATAATCATGAGACCAGATATCACCATCACTGCAGCAAGGGCATGGTTAGCAGCACCAACAACATGTACATCTGAAGCATGAGCACTAGAGAAAAGAAAGTTGCTTTATTCAGCATATGTGTTGAATGAAAACGACGTCCAGAAAAAAAGAGCAAAGGCCAATGGCCAGTCCATTGTCAAAGTTCAAACAGGGTGACACTGGCAGATGTCACCCTACGCATGCCTGCACAAAACCAGGGACAATCCACTAGGAGGGGCAACCGGGGGGCAGGCCAGGCACCGCAGGGACAGGATCAGGGCTCACCAGGGGAGTCAGGGAAGGGGTGGTGGGTGCTGGAGAGACACTGACAACTGCAGTGGAGGTGTCTGACATGGTGTGTGCCGGCACAACTGGGGGCATGACTCAGATGTCGTGGGTGCCGGCACAACTGCAGTGGACCCTGCAGATGGAGTGGACAGGTCCGCCACTGCAGTGCCCAAGTCAGACAGGGCGGTAGTGGTCTCCACTGCAGTGCCTACCTCCAGGGGAGGAGAATGGGGAACAGGCAAGGTGGGTTGGACAGAGGGGTAGGACACCCTCACCACATCAGTGGCACAGACAAGCGCAGCGGGGGGTGTGGTGCTGGGAGAGCAAGTGGCAGGGGGAGAAGGCCGGAGCCTCTTGGGGATGGTATATCTGTGGGTGGGGGAACCTGGGGCAGGGTGTGGTGGGGGCACCTGTGGAGTGGGGGCCTGAGGGCTGGAGGAAGGAGACCTGGTGCTTGAGCTGCAGGGCGGTGGTGGGGTCTTGCTCTTAGGACTCCGGGGGGACTTGCGGGTGGGGGCCTCAGTCCATCTGTGCCTGGGGGAGGGTGTCCGGGGGCAAGGGGCACTCTGCTCCGTGTGGGTGTGCTTCCTCTTCCCCCGGGATGCTGGAGCAGCTTCATCGGTGGGGAAGAGGCCGAGGTCACAGAGGAAGAGCTGCTGTGACTTTGGGGTTGCAGGTGAGGCAAGGGAGGGTGCTTTGGAGGGAGAGGGAACTGAGGACTGCGCAGTGCATGTGGATGCGTGTGTGTGTTCCAGGGCCCCATCCCCTGTGAGTCTGGCTTCAGTCCCCTGAATGTGCGTGCGTGTGCGTTTTGTCATTGGCGTGTGTGTCAGTGTGCTGGATGTGTGTGTGCTGGTGTGTGCCTGTGCCGGTGTGTGTGTGCTTGGGATGGGTAAGGTGCTGGGGAGTGTGGATGGAGCAGAGGCAGGAGGGGTGAGGGACCGTTTGAGGAGGGACACTGCTGCCGTCAGGGAGGAGTCCATGGACCTATTGCCCCTCTGTAGGTCAGACATGCCCGATGAGATGCCCTCCATGAACGACACCAGCTGAGTCAACAGCGCGGTGTGCGCATGGAGGACACTCAGCATGGCTGTCTGGCCTACATGGAGCTGGTGAAGGAGGTACACAGACTCCTCACTCAGGGCAGCAGGGGACACAGGGGCAGGGGCTGCGGTGCAGGGGACTCTCTGCCAGAGTCCTCCTCCCTCCCTGTGGCAGTTGCAGTTTGTTCGGCACCAGATGTTGTTGGCACACAGGGAGGTGTGGACTGGTTGCTGTTCATCTGGCGGAGGCATTGTAAAATGTCCCTGTGCACCGCCGTCATCTCATGCAGTGCATCCCACTTGGACTCCACGCGGGACATGTGTGAGTCCACACGGGACATGTGTGACTCCACGTGGGACATGTGGGAGTCCAAGCGGGCATGATGGGCAGCCTGCTGCTGTTTAATGTCTCTGAGGAGCCCCAGTACCTGGCTGAGCTCTCCGGTGCTGGACTGGTACGCATCAGCTATGCGTACCAGTTGTGGGTCGTCATGCACACCAGCAACGTCTGCAAGCAGCGACCTCTGTCTCCCACCCCTCCCACCACCCCTGCTGACATGTGCAGTGTGTGCAGTGGCACGCACAGATAACCCTGGTCCACCTTGGGGGTTGGTGGTGGTGGTGGTGTCCATGGCCCCAGGTTGGTCCAGGGTCACTGTGCTGGTGTTGCTCCTTATTCTGTCCATGTCGGCAGGGATGGTATTCGTGGTGACAGTCGTTGTAGGGGTGGGTGCAAGGGGTGCAGCTGGTGGTCCTGCTGGTGCTGCAGCTGGTGGTCCTGCTGGTGCTGCATGTTGACTTGCACCGGATGTGCCAGGTTGTTCTTCATCGTCCGAGGAGGACAGAGGCTGTACTGACGCCAGTGAGCTCGGCATCCTCTTGAGCCTGGGACTGGGACTCCTCAGCGTCTGCTGCTGTGTCCCCATCATCACCTGTTTTTGGGAGACACAAACAATGTATGTCATGTTTCTGCAGGCATCAATGGTTGACACACATGACAGTTGTGACTGTGCCTCTGGGTGCGGGCCTGTACATTGCATTGTCCTAAGTCGTCACAGTCAGGGGTTGATATTGGTGTGGCACATTGTCCTGCATTATTTGGGCATTTCTATGTATTTTCTGGGGTGTGAACATGGTCTGCATTGGTTGTGTTTGGTTGACAGCCGGCCCTCCTTCCCACCCACCCAGCCAGCCAGTTATCCCACCATGGAACGTGCTTGCGTTGCAGGGAGTGTAAGTTGTCTCTCAGGATGTCAGTCAGTGGTGTCCTGCTGTTTGTTGGTGCACAGTTGGCAGCAGGGCCTTGTGCTCCCCACAGCAGTAGCCAGTGTCAGCCATCTTGTGAGTCCTTCTCCACTCCCTGTGATGTGAGCATGGTTCAGGGTGGTGTTGATGGGCCAGTTGTGAGGCTGAGCAATGTCTGTGACTACGACTCCCATCATGCTATTGCCTCCACCCCCTTCCCAGCATGCCCATGCTTCCTTCCTTTTGACTCTGCTTCCCTGTGGGGTGGGCTGGCTGTGCTGACATGATGGCTGGGAGTGTTGTCCTGGCAGTTGTTTGGCTAAGAGTCCCAAGAGTGTCCCTGTGCTTCACACAACATAACCCAGGGTGGTGGTGCTTTGTGGGATCTTGTGTTAGGATGGGGGCATTGCATTCTACCAGGTGGGTACTGTGGAGTTTGTGTTGGGGTGTGTGTGAGGGGAGGTGCTTGTGACTATGGTTAGTGCTGCAAGTCCTCCTTCCCACCCACCCAGCCAGCCAGATATCCCACCATGGACTGTGCTTGCATTGCAGGGAGTGGAAGTTGTCTCTCAGGATGTCAGTCAGTGGTGTCCTGCTGTTTGTTGGTGCACAGTTGGCAGCAGGGCCTTGTGCTCCCCACAGCAGTAGCCAGTGTCAGCCATCTTGTGAGTCCTTCTCCACTCCCTGTGATGTGCGCATGGTTCATGGTGGTGTTGATGGGACAGTTTTGGGGCGGGCAATATGTGTGACTGCGACTCCCATGATGCTATTGGCTACACTGACTTGGCCAGCATACACAGAATTCCTTCCTTTGAGTGGTCTTCACTGTGTGTTGGTGTTGTTGTGGTGGCTACATGTGTGGATGTGTTTGTTAGTTCTATTTGTGCCACTGCCTAGCTGTAGTTGTGGTTGTGTTTGTACATGTGTTGGCACGGTTGGATGTGACTTTTTTGATGGCATGTGTTGTGTTTCTCTGACTGACATACACATTTTGGGATGATTCTGTTCTGGTTGCTGTGTGATTGCTATGAGTGCATGGTTTGACTCTCCCCTTGACAGTGATGTGTGTGTGTTTGTGGCAGTATATTGTGTACATTTGTTGTGTACTCACCAGGCTCTGGGATGTCCTCTAGTCCATATATGCTCACTGGCGGTAGGATGGCCCGCACCTTCTCCTCCCAGGGCCTGAGGTATATTGGCTTGGCAGGAGGGCCACTGCCGGTGTGTTGGCTGTTGATGTAGTCTTGCTTCAGCAGTTTCGGTACCCTCCTGCGCACGTCATACCACCTGTTCTGGATGTCGGTCTTTGTGCGCCGACATGGTGATTGGGCGTTCACCCTGTTGATGATCCTCTCCCACATCTTGGTTTTCTGCGACATGGGGGTCTGTTGGACCAATGTGCCAAACAGCTGTGGCTCTACCCTGAGGATCTCGTCTACCAGGACTTCCAATTCACAATCTAGGAACTTGTGATTCTTCTTGGGGGGCATGGTGATGGGTGGTGATGGTGAGTGATGTGTGTGTTGGTGTGCAGGTGAGTGTGTGTGAGTGTGTGTTTTGCTGGGTGTATGTGAGGTAGGTATTTGTTGGTGTGCTGATGGTGTGTGGCTTGTGTGAGGGATGAGCTGTGGGTGTGTGGTTGCTTTCTCTTGGGTGCTGGCAGTGGAATGGCATTTGCAAAGGCTCATGGTAGTGATTTGTGTCCTTTATATAGGTGGAGTTGTGGGTGTGTCTTTGTTCTCTGTCCCCACCCCCCCAGTATTTATTGGCTTGGTAATTGCTTGTTTGGCCTTTTTTTGGGTGATTTTTCCTTTGTGCTGTTTGTGTATGTTGGAAACGTTCTTGTGACCGAGTCGGACCCTGCATTGGTCTCGTACGGTGTTCTCCGTTTCGTTCACGCTGTGTTTGTGCAGTTTTCTATGCTGCGTACGCGTCGGTCGCGGTGTATTGTGTTGCTTCGGCTCGGTTTTGTATGCGTGTCGGTCGTACGGCTTGTCCTCCGTCCGACTCGCTCGTGGTTTTCGCGCCTTGCATCGTACTTGGCGGTTTGGAGTTAGCGTGTACGTTTCGGTCGGATTTGTTCCGGGTGCGTGTCGGTCGGTTGGATTCGCGTGTTTTTCCGGCCGGATTGCTGTTTTCCGTGCGGCTCGGTCGGTCGACTTGGTTTCCTGACGTGTTGGTCGGATTTATCGCGCCTTGCATCGTACTTGGCGTGTCGGGCGCCACGGGTACGTGTCGGTCGGTATTTTTCCGGATCCGAGTCAGTCGGTGCTTTTTCCGGCCCGAATCGGAATCGACCCCCTAGTCAGTCATGCAAAAAATTAAGCACACACCCATTTACTCACCTATACAGTTATACACACACCAGCTCACTTACTCTTACAAATACTAGCACATTCTTACGCTCTTATACAATCTCTGATACAAGCACACACTCATCCATACAGTCACTCTCACAATCACACACTCTCGCTTATAGCTATTTATATACTCCAACACACATATATACTGCCTTTCACATATGTAGTTACTCACACATGTACCACTGGGACATACATTCACTCACTAACACACTCTTACACACACTTACAGTCACAGATGCACTCTTGAAACCATCCACCCAGTGAATCACCCACTCACACATCTATGCACAGAGTCACACACACCCCACCCACACAAACACTCAGGCACCCATACAGATACTCAGACAACCAATCAATAACTCATATAGACACTCATGTAGCTATTCACAAACCCATGCAGCCACTTACACAGCAACAGACAGACGGATACAGTCATTCACCCAGTTTAGTCACTAACCCATGCATTCATTAAGATACGTTTAATCACTCACTTATAGAGTTAGTCATGCACCTACTAAATCATCCATTCAGACACTTATACACCCACTCATTCTTCAATACGCCTTTCCCTATATATATTAAACATATTTAAACTTTACAGAAACACACAGTCACTGGTTGATGTCATCAGTGATGTCATTTGAGATGTCATCAGTGATGTCATCAGTGATGTCACTGACCATGTCATCAGTGATGTAATATGTGACGTCATCAGCAGTGCATTGCGGGGGCGCGAGTTATAGTTACCTGAACTAACTATAACGGGGGAATTTCACGGGTTTTGTACGAGTGCAATGTCCAACTAACTATAACTGTCCCTAAAACCTATGGTTTTTTCAGTGAATATATATATATATGTACCAATAACATAAATCTAATTAAAAAAAAAATCTATTATGAATTAAAACATTGAACTATTTAAAAATCTTCAAACTTACTATTCCCACTCCAGTGAGTGCAACAGTAGGGAAAGTGTTGGATAGCGGAGGGGTAAAAATTACTATTTCCTCTCAAGTGAGTGTAACAGTAGGGAAAGTGTTGGATAGCGGAGGGGTAAAAATTACTCTTCCCACTCCAGTGATTGCAACAGTAGGGAAAGTGTTGGATAGCAGAGGGGTAAAAATTACTATTCCAACTCCAGTGAGTGCAACAGTAGGGAAAGTGTTGGATAGCGGAGGGGTAAAAATTACTATTCCCACTCCAGTGAGTGTAACAATAGGGAAAGTGTTGGATAGCGGAAGGGTAAAAATTACTCTTCCCACTCCAGTGAGTGCAACAGTAGGGAAAGTGTTGGATAGCCAAGGGGTGAAAATTACTATTCCCACTCCAGTGAGTGCAGCAGTAGGGAAAGTGTTGGATAGGGGCGGGATAAAATGTACTATTCCCACTACAATAATTGTAAAAGTAGGGAAAGTGTTGGATAGCGGAGGGGTAAAAATTACTATTCCCACTCCAGTGAATGCAACAGTAGAGAAAGTGTTGGGTTGCAGAGGAGTAACAATTAAAATTCTCACTACAGTCAGTTCAAAATTAAAAACAAAACATTTTAACAACAATAAAAATATCTAAAAAACAAAATAAATTAAAAATGTATAAATATGTTAAAAATTCAAATACTAATATATTTGATATTGATTTTTTTAAAATACCTACAAATATTATATTTAATAAAATAAAAAATAATTTCCAAACAAATAAATATTTTTAATTAAAAATTATTTAGAAACAAAAACATTATTACATAAATTTACTTTTTTTTAAATTTCCTACCCTATAACACCACACAATTCACAACCCACACCTAAAGTAAAAAAAAGTACTTCCTCAACTAACATAATTAATTACCAATTAAAGAAATATTGTTAATAAAAAACAAATTAAAACTCATAAAAATTATTTAACTTCCCACACTTTACCCCTATAATCCCCACAACCCACAGCTAAAATTAAACTGTAAAAAAAATAATTACACAATTAAAACTTATTTTCAATTATAACACTAATAGTATTTAACAACTAATTATAAAGTAAGTAAAATTAATTTACTCCCCACACTGTACCCCTATAACAATAAAACCCACACACACAAAAAATAAACAAATACCCTAATTAAATATAAATTCATTAATTAATATTAATGATCAACTAATTTTTAATTCATTAAACAAAAATTACTTCCCACCCTTTACCCCTATAAATCCCACAACCCACACCTAAAATGAATTACACAAATTCCATATTTAATTTTCAATGAATTAATCAATATTAATTAACAACTCATTATTAATTAATTAAACATAAATTACTTCCCTCCTTTTACCCCATAAACCCCACAACCCACACCTAAAAGAATCACACGATTACCATAATTAATTATCAATTAATTAGTTAATATAAATTAACAACTAAGGGGCCGATTCCGATTCGTGTCGGTAATTTCTCCGACCGAGCCGGCCTCGGAGAGATTTCCGACCGAATCGGACCCGTGCAGTCCGACCGAACGAGTCCGATGCATTCGTATGCCACCGGACACGAGTCGGTCGGACTCCCATTGAACTCAATGGGAGCCGGTCGTACAACGCGTACGCGGGCTCCCATTGCCTCAATGGGTGCGAGGCGGACAAGGGCGCCCCTACAGCGAGTACGCCGCGAAGCGCTTCGCGGCGTACACGCACAGGTAGGGGGACCCATGGGTCCCCCTGTGTGCGCCTCGCACGGATACGCGTACAGGGGGGTCCGACACGGACCCCCAAAGTACGGCTCCGACAGCGAGTTCGAGTCGGACGGCGCGAGTCGGTCGGAGCGGTCGAGGTGCGCATCGTACTTACCCGGCCGGGAAACGTCTCCATTGCGCGGTGCGAATCGGGTCCGAGCGAGTCGGTCGGAGCAGTACGATCCGGGAACCAGTCGGTCGGAGCGGTCGGGTCGCCCGGACGAGTCGGTCGGCGAATACGCATCGTACTCGCTCGCCCGGACGCGCGTACGACTCGGTCGGAAAATAGGGCTCCGGATCGGATCCGGTAAAACCGAATCCGATTCGGAGCACTACCGGCCGAGATCGGAATCGGCCCCCAATTATTAATTAATTAAACATAAATTACTTCCCACCCTTTACCCCTATAAACCCCACAACCCGCACCTAAAACTAATAACACAATTTCCATTATTAATTTTCAATCAATTAATTAATATAAATTTATAAGTAATTATTAATTAATCAAAAATAAATTACTTCCCACTTTTACCCATATAAACCCCACAACCCGCACCTAAAAAAATTACACAATTACCATAATTAATGATCAATTAATTATTAATTAACAACTAATTAATAATTAAATACAAATAAATTACTTCCCACAATTAACGCCATAAAATCTAAATTAAATGAATAAAAAATAATCATTAATACATTATAATTAAATTACTTCCCACCCTATTCCCCTATAAACCCACAACCCGCTAAGGAACTAAGAAATGCAAACTTTAATTCAAATAAAATTCATACCTACTAAAAATTTAACACATATTTTAAAAAACATAAACAATACTCATACAAAAAACATAGAGCACATACATTTAAAATATTAACTAAAATACATAACACTAATTAAAAATTCGATATTTTAAACATATATATTTTTGCAAACAATATTAATGACTTCTATATTTTTAAAAACAATATTTCTTACCTTAAATTCGATATTCTTGACTGCAATATTTTTGCTGTCGATATTTCTGAATCACAATATTTCCAACTCGATATTTGTGTAAGTCGACATTTCCAACTCGATATTCTGTCTCAGCACCCTTAGGGCCTCATTTATAAACTTTTGATGCACGGCAGTGCTGCAGGCCTTCCTGCTGAGCTGCCATGCATCAAAGGATAAGTGCAGGAATGCACCGTATCTACAAGATACGGCGCATTTCTGTCCTACCCTGTGCCGGTGCACAAACAGCAGCCGTGCGCAAACGCAGACACGTCATGTTGCAAGGGTGTCTGCTTTGCAGGGATGGTTGTTTTTGTGCAGGAAGGAACACCTTCCTGCACAAAAACAATAATTGATGGCATTTTTCCTCTTTCTATGCATGCTGCAGAAAGAGGAATAAATGAGAAGAAACAAAAGTATTTCTCCTCGTTGCACCACTCCCCTGGGGAGGCGTAGGATTCTGACCCATTCCCATGCTTAGGATTCCTCGTAAATCTGGGAATGCTTCAGATTCCATGGGTGTTGCGTGGGAACTAACCCCAGCCTGAGAACTCCGCTCCGCCAGCGGAGTGTACGGAGTTTAACCTACTCCACGATCTGTTGAGAACGCGGAGTTCAGGCAAAACTCCGACTCCATGGTGCGAGGATGTGGAGGAGAGAGAGACCACGGTGAGGAGGAGGCAGCCTGAAGACGCCACAGCAGGTAAGTGCCTATTTTCTTAATAATTAAATCAGGGAGGGTGGAGGGGAGCGGAGTTCCACTGAGTTTTTTTCCAACTCAGTGGAATTCCGTGTAGTGGCACTCCGCCAACTCCACCTGGGCTTAGTGGGAACACCCACAGCAACACCCATGGAATGCCCCTTTCACGCAGTGTTCTGCTTGTAAAGGCACATATTTACAAGTCCATGGAAAGCCATGTAAAGTGGCTTTGCGTGGCCTTGTAAATTTGCTGTGCCACAGGAGCGCCAAAAAAGTGATTCTCCGGGGCGCAAAAGTGCCCTAGGGCCTTTTAAATGAGGCCCAGAATGTTTTTTGCTAAATTTGACAAATCTGCAAAATATATAAAAGATATAGCTATTTGCATGACTATTGATGCAAAGCAATTAGCACACACTCCATCACATATTCAATGGTTAACAGAACACCAGCGGTATGACCAATTCATTGGTTGGGTGCCAGCAGGGCCGGACTGGCCGTAGCGGGCACCGGGCGTTTCCCCGGTGGGCCGCTAGGGTGGGGCCGATTTTGTTACCGGGAGCCGGCTATATCTGCTCCCTGGAACAAAATTGGCCGAAACCGGCCCTAGCAAACAGCTCGGCCGCACACCCTCTTCTGCCCCAGGGGGGCTGGCCGAGCAGATTGCCAGGGCCGGTTTCGGTTCTCAGTCTGGCCCTGGGTGCCAGGATCTACGAACATTTATAACCTGGTGTTACATCCCTTAATTTGGTTGTTCAATGCTTTTACTGTATTATCTATCAAAATTTGTAAACTGTATGTACAGACTAAACAGCTCTACGTCAAGGTAAAAATGCTCAATGCAATGTTGATATGACTCCATAGCGACATGCATGCAAATGCAGTTAGAATGTACTCACAAGGCAGTTGGATATTTGAAGAAATCCACAAATAACCTGGTCTGTGCAAGTATTGATACTCATCAAAAGGGGTGGATTGGGCAGTATATAAGAATTAGTGTGTGGAAGACATTGTGAAGTGAGAGGGTTAATTAGGTAGGCAGTAATGATGAGTGAAAATGCATACAAAAGCCCATGTACATTGCGTGTGTGCTAATTGTGATACCTACATATATTTAGTCAAATAGACAAAGCTATATGTTCTGCCAAGACTTTGCATTGTATCACCCCAAGGCCTGCGGATTGGGGGAGATGTAGAATTTACATCATGTTGACATGAATAATCCTATGATTAGCCTGAGGACTTTGGAAGGATTATTGGTCAGCATGATTACCAACAGGACATGGAAGCAGCTGGTAATGTAAGGAAGTCAGGATGATACTCAGTCAAAAGGGTCAGTAGTTAGAAAGAGAAAACAGTTGGTACATGAAAGGAACACAGGAAAGTGTAAGCCAAGTTTTAGTTTATAAAAAGGCAGGGCATAGGACACTCAGGGAAGCTCATAGGCGAAGATGTGCAGATCTGCCGTCGCCCACAGCAGCTGTCCTTCTTCACTTTTCCCAGGGTATGTTTGGAGCGTCTTCCCTGTGCTGGCTGAGAAAGCAAGGTCAACCATCGACATGTGGCCTTTTCTCCAACTTTATCTTGATTAGCAGAATTGTTATGCTTTTAATTTACAGCATTACTAATACACATGACTATCTTGCTATTGATGAGATTAAAGTTAAACTGTATCTGCCACATGTTATGCTCCTTACTGGGTATCCTTATTGATTTGTATCTGACAAATATAGTTTGGGATGGTTGCAGGCAACCAGTCCAATACAGAACCACAAGAAAAAGGAGGTCAGGGCATCTTTGCAGATGGACCAATAGTCTAGTGGGCCTGAACTTTGGCTGGTGCCTTGGCTAAAAAAAGTGTCTGAACAGCATGTCCCCCACTGCAATATGTGAGTGTGTACCCTATGAACTATTGCTGAGAGATGTCGAGAAGATAGTTATACATTTGTGAAATAAAGGCGTTTAATCTTTTAACCTCGACAAGATGTAGAACTTTCCCAACAAAGAAAAACCCTGATCAGCAACATTTTTGTTGCCCTTATCTAACTTTTTTTGCCGCAATACGTCATTGCTGAACAATTTTGAGTTTCATAAGTAAGTAAGGGCCTTATTTAGAGTTTGGCAAATGAGATACCTCGTCACAAACATGGTGGATATCCCATTAACCATATTACAAGTCCATCATATCCTATGGTACTACAGTGGATGATATAGCTACCATATGTTAACATATGTTAACATATAGTGCCCTCCAAATATTTCTTAAGGCCCTAAGTCACAAACTAAGATGTGAGCCTGACAAAAGACAGCAATGTGTTCCCAGCAGCAATGTTACCTACGTAGCTACAGTATTCAAATTCAGCCTTCTTGGAGCTCTTGATGCCAAACTCCAAGTCTTGGGTGGAGACGCAAAATCAAATGACCAAAATTTTGGTGGCCATCTCAGCCACAACATCTTACCTTACTCCGCTGGATTTTTGGCTTCAATAAGAGTGTCAGAGGGTGCAATTTTTAAACATGTTGAACAGTTGTGCTGCACCTGATTTCTGCTCCATTGTTACCTGAAAAAGGCAACTAGGATTCAGTTACCTGTGTCCATCGAATAAAATTCAGTTTAATATCGCCATTGTTTTCTACGGATGCTTTATTATTTCTTCAAAAATTAATACTGCTTGATGGACTGGACTGATCTTTGTTATTTTGATATTTAAGCACTACATTACATGCACTGGTGTGTGAATTTTATCTTAATTATTTCTTAACTTTAAGGTTGTTGTGGCACTACATTTAACACAAGCAATTGCTTTAAGAGAAGCCTATCCACATGTACCAAACTACCTCATAAAAACTTGTTTGATTTTTTAAATACTGGGTTGTTTGAGTTTGCTGAAGATAAACAATAGCTCACATTAAGGGGCCGATTCCGATTCAGGCCGGAAAACGTACCGACCGACTCGGTACGGGAATTTAGTCCGACCGACACGTACCGGCGCTGCCCGAACCACGTAGTACGATGCAATGCATGTGAATTACGACCGACTCGTATGGAACACAAGCCGAACGACCGAACCGCACGGAAACCAGCTATCCGGCCGGAAAACCACGCGTATCGAACCGACCAACACGCACCAGGAATGAACCCGACAGAAACGTACCCGCGAACTCCGACCCGCGCAGTACGATGCAATGCGTGTAAAACCAGACCGAGTCGCACGGAGCTCAAGCCGTACGACCGACACGCATACAAAACAGGGAGCCGAAGCAACCCAATACTCCGCGACCGACGCGTACGCCGCACATGAAACCCAGCAGAAACACAGCTTGAAAGACTCGGAGAAGCTCGCACGAGCCAACTGCAGCGTCCTACTCGGTCAGAAGAACGTCTCCTACATGCCTAAAAACTACAAATGAAAAAATACAAAAAAAGGGCCAAACAAGAAATGACAAAGTCAATAAATACAGGGGGGAAAAAACATGGAACAAAGACACACCCACAACTCCACCCATATAAAGGCCACAAATCCCTACCATGATCCTTTGCAAATTCAACTGACCTGCCAGCACAGAACACCATCAGACAGCAACCACAGACACACTCACAACTCATCCATCACACAAGCCACACACCATTAGCACCTCCCAAATAGCACCCTCACATACACCCAGCAAAACCTACACACACCCACCCTCACTTGCACACCCACACACACATCAATCCCCACCACCACCCATCACCATGCCCCCAAAGAAGAATCCAAAGTTCCTAGACAGTGAATTGGAAGTCCTGGTAGATGAAATCCTCAGGGTAGAGCCACAGTTGTTTGGTACATTGGTCCAACAGACCCCCATGTCGCAGAAAACCAAGATGTGGGAGAGGATCGTCGACAGGGTGAATGCACAATCACCATGTTTGCGCACAAAGGAAGACATCCAGAACAGGTGGTATGATGTGCGCAGGAGGGTCAAGGACCTCCTCAAGAAGGATTACGCCTTGAGCCATCGCACCGGCAGTGGTCCTCCTGCCAAACCAGTATACCTCAGGCCCTGGGAGGAGAAGGTGCGGGCCATCCTACCACCAGAGAGCGTACATGGACTATCAAACATCCCAGAGCCTGGTGAGTACACAACCAATATACCCAATATTGTGTGACAATACACACACATCACTGTCAAGGGGATAGTGAAACCATGCACCGTTAGCAAAGCCACAGTAACCAAAAGATAATCATCCCAAGATGTGTATGCTAGTCAGACAAACACAATACCTGCCATCTCATAGTGATATGTAACTGTGTCATGACATGTACAAACCTAACAACAAATAGAGCAAGGCAGTGGCACAAATCTAACCAACAAACACTGTCAGACATTTTGCCACCACTAGAACACCACCTCACAGGGAAGCTCACTGAAAGGAAGGAATTGTGTGTATGCTGGTGAAGTGAGTGTAGCCAATAGCATGATGGGAGTTGTAGTCACAGATATTGGTCACCCTCACAATTGGCCCATCAACACCACTCTGAACCATGCTCACATCACAGGGAGTGGAAAAGAACTGACAAGATGGCTGACACTGGGTACTGCTGTGGGGAGCACAAGGCCCTGCTGGGAACTGTGCACCAACCAACAGCAGGACACCACTGACTGACATCCTGAAAGCAAACTTGCACTCCCTGCAATGGAAGCACGTTCCATGGTGGGATATCTGGCTGGGTGGGAAGGAGGACTGACAGCTCTGACCATAGTTACCAGCAGCTTTTCTCACACACCCCTTAACACAAACTCCACACAACTCACCTGGGAGAATGCATTGCCTCACACTCTAATTAAATATCCCACAAAGAACCACCACACTGGGTTATGCTGTGTGAAGCACAGGGACACTTTTGGGACTTGTAGCCAAACAAACGCCAGGACAACACTGTCAGCCATCCTGTCAGCACAGGCACACTACCCCACAGGGAAGCAGAGTCAAAAGGAAGGAAGTATGGGCATGCTGGGAAGGGGGTGTAGGCAATAGCATGATGGGAGTGGTAGTCACAGCTCAACATCCCCCACCCACATGGCCCAGCAAGCTCACACTGAAGCATGCACACCTCACAGGGAGTGAAAAGCCACTTCAAAGATGTCTGACACTGGCCTCAGCTGTGGGGAGCACAAGGCCCTGCTGTGAACTGTGCACCAACAAACAACAGGACCACACTGTCAGCCATCTTGCCATTGCTGTCACACTCACACACAGTGAAGTCGACTCAAAAGGAAGGAAGTATGGGCATGCTGGGAAGGGGGGTGTAGGCAATAGCATGATGGGAGTGGTAGTCACAGCTCAACATCCCCCACCCCCATGGCCCAGCAAGCTCATACTGAAGTATGCACACCTCACAGGGAGTGAAAAGCCACTTCCAAGATGTCTGACAATGGTGCTCTGTTGTGGGAGCACAAGGCCCTGCTGGGAACTGTGCACCAACCAACAGCAGGACACCACTGACTGACATCCTGACAACAAACTTGCACTCCCTGCAATGGAAGCACGTTTCATGGTGGGATGTCTGGCCTGGGGGGAGGAGGAGTGCCAGCTACCAGCAGGCCCTTACACACACACCACTTCCACTAACTCCAAACAACACACCTGGGACCGTGCTCCACAAGAGAGTGAGTGAAAAGCCACTTCCAAGATGTCTGACACTGGCCTCAGCTGTGAGGAGCACAAGGCCCTGCTGGGAACTGTGCACCAACAAACAACAGGACACCACTGACTGACATCCTGAGAGTTAACCTGCACCCACTGCAAGGGTGGCATGCTTCATGGTGGGATAACTGGGCTGGGGGGAGAAGGAGGTCTGGATGTCAACCAAATACCACCAATGCTAGTCATGCACACACCTCAACATTCACATTGAAATGCTTCAGGTTGGCAGGACAATATGCTACACCAATATCAACCTCTGACTGTGACAACTTAGGACAATGCAATGTACAGGCCTGCATCCAGAGGTACAGTCACAACTGTCAGGTGTTTGAACCATTGATGCCTGTAGAAACATAACATACATTGTGTGTCTCTTCCAAAAACAGGTGATGATGGGGACACAGCAGCAGATGATGAGGAGTCCCTGTCCCAGGCTCCGGTGGCCCCTGAGCTCTCTGGTGTGGAACAGCCTCTGCCCTCCTCGGATGGCGAAGACCTACCTGGCACCTCCGGTGTGAGTCATCATGCAGCATCAGCAGGACCACCATCTGCACCCCCTGCACCCACTCCTCCAACATCTGCCAACACACAGACCACCCCCGCCGACACGGACAGACCAAGGACACTGAATGGCAACAGCACAGGGACCCCGGCCCACCGTGAAGCAACGGACAACAACCCCAGTACCAACCCCCAAGGGGGCCTAGGCTCACCTGTGCGTGCCACCGCAGGTCCCGCACGTGTGGCCAGGGGTGGTGGGAGGGGTGGTAGGCAGAGGTCGCTGTTTGCAGAGGGGTCTGGACTGCATGATGACCCACAACTGGTACGCATTGCTGATGCGTACCAGAATAGCACTGGAGAGGTCAGCCAGGTAGTGGGGATCCTCAAGGACATTCAACAGCAGCAGGCTGCCCATCATGCCCGCTTGGACTCCCACATGTCCCGTGTGGAGACACACATGTCTGGCATGGAGTCCAAGTGGGACACATTGGAAGAACTGACAGCGGTGCAGAGGGACATATTGACATGCCTCCGCCAGATTAGCACCAACATGTCCACACCTCCCTGTGTGCCCACAACATCTGGTGCCGCAACAACTGCAACTGCCACAGGGAGGGAGGATGACTCTGGTGGAGAGTCCTCTGCACCGCAGCGGCCTAACCGTGTGGGTCCCCCCAGAAAGAAGAGGGGTCGTCCGAGGAAGGAAAACTGAGAGGCCGATGGCCATGTACATCCCCCAGGAACCCAACACCTGTTCTGGAAATTCTCCTTTGTGTGCAAACTGTTCACCCTGTCGAATGCAACACAACTCTCCCACATGACATGGGGAGTTTAAGTTGGACTAATGTATCAGATGACTGTGGACTTTACTCAGGAAATTTCTGCTACCAACACTTCCAACTCATCTGGGAACTTTGGATTCCAATTCCAATGTACAGCACCCACCATCCTGTGCACTATCCTCACACATGTATGTAAATAAACTCACTAATATGCCATACTTGCCTCTGTTGTGATTCCAACGTGGTTTTTGTAATGGAGATGATGATCTGCTAAATGACACTGTGCATGCTAACTGCTACAGCAAGTTCAACACCGTCATGTGAGTCATGGCGACGTGACACATATGAGGGAGACACACCACTAGGGCTATACAACACATACACACCAGGGCCATCTGACTCATCGCCTACACTGATGTTGCCAGGAAATACAGTGGAATGCACAGACACCACACCTATTCAGAGTATGTGTTAACTAGCTCACAGGTGCAGTAAGCAAATGTCAGTCAGATGTGTGACCACAGACAACGCACATCCCAAACTGAAGCACAGGTTTATTACACATTTGCAACATGTTGTTTCCACTACAGATGCAAGGTAATCCCACGTGGCAGTGGCCACACAGTCACCAAGTGTAGAAAAAATAAAGTCCAGGGGTGTGTGGCACATCACCTGTAGGGAAACGACTGCTTCCACCCTGGAAGTTGAATCATGGTGTCGGGGGATCCGAGTTGACCAAACAACTCTGAAAGTACCCTGTGAAGGACAGACATGACACACAGTCAAAAGCACTGAAGAACAGGACAGAACTGCAATACTCATGCCCAATACATGTCACAAGATACCTACACAAAACCAAGTTAGCATGTCAACACTGTTGGGGAGTACAGACTACCTGTAAGGACACATCGCTGCACGCATCCAGTCAAGTAGCACATGGCCACACTTAAACAGCAACAGAGCACCACCAACACATATCATGCAAACTCAAATCATTGACATACCAACTCTGTATACTCACATTCAGCTGAAGAAGTTGGTGATGAGCTGTGTGCGGACATCACCCTCATCATCATCATCATCACTGGCATCGTGGCCCAGGCCAGGATCCTCCACATGTGGCAGATGTTGGTCATCGTCATCCAGGATGAGAGGCAACTCCTTCCGCACTGCCAGGTTGTGTAGCATGCAGCAGACGATGAAAATCTTGCACACCTTTGCAGGGGCATATGGGAGGGCCCCTCCTGTCTTGTCCAGGCAGCGAAAGCGGCTCTTCAGGAGACCAAATGTCCGCTCGATCACTCTCCTGGTCTGACCATGTGCCTCATTGTAGCGCATCTGGGCTGGTGTCACAGGGTTCCTGAGGGATGTCAGCAAACACAGCATGTTGGGGTATCCGGAGTCACCTACATACAGACAATTGCACATTAGCTGAGTTGGAAAAGAGGGTGGAATACAACATTGCAGAACACACAGAATGGTACAAAGTCAGCACACACCGACAAGCCAGGCACGCTGGTTCTGCATCTGTGACATCATCCTCGGGATGTGACTACTCCTCATTACGTAGGCATCGTGTGCAGAACCGGGGAAACGTGCACACACATGTGAGATGCTCATATCTGCAAGACATACCACCAGGGCATTGATAGAGTGGTAATGTTTCCTGTTCCTGTATGCTTGCTCATGTGCCTGTGGTGGTACCAAAGCCACATGTGTCCCATCAATGGATCCAATGACATGTGGCATCCTCCCGAGGGCATAGAAGTCACTCTTCACGTCAGTGAGTTGTTGACGTTTAGGGAAATAGATGTACTGGTTCAAGTATCTCAACATCGCCTCCAAAACATCGCGTAGCACACGGCTGAACATGGTCTGTGACATCCCACCAGCAGACGCCACAGTGTGTTGAAAGGTACCGGTGGCAAAGAAGTGTAGGGCTGCCATCACCTTCACCTTGGGGGTCAGCGCTGCAGGGTATGGCCGGCTAGGTTGCAAATGTGGGGCCAACTGCACCGCCAATTCTTCAATAAGCGGCCTGTTGAAGCGGTACCGTCGGATGCAGTCACCTTCAACCATGGTTGCAAGGTCAGGGAATGGTCTATGGACAGCTGGTGCCCTGCAGTGCATAGGTGAACAAAGAAAGATTGTCAGTCACCCCACATATGTGGCATTGACCATACTCTATATCACATGATACATCATTACGAGACACAAGTACTTGATGTGTGTGCCGTTCTATATGGACATATATGGCACCTACATGGCCAACATCTAACATCTCAGTTCAACATGTGTTGACAACAAGTTCCAGGTTGTGCTATGGGAAATCATTAGGCTTTGTCACAGTACCCATGTACTGCTGTCACGTTCCAAACACACACCACAGTGACAAGTGAGGACAGATGTGCCCCAGGCATCACAGCTCTTTGACAGGTAGATTCCCAGGGACCCTGTATTGCCACATGGACACTGGCATGACATGGCCTATCATGTACACGTCAGCAAAACAACCATGACTCCCACAGGTAGTGGCCCCTGTTGCCTCTGCAGGACAGACATGGATGTCTGTGACACACACACGCACAACATCAAAGTCGATGCACAAACAACGTGGATGTGGAGACTGTCTCCCATTGTGCACATGGAATCCGAGACATCTGAAACACAACATGCACACAGACTGTGGAGGGCCATCACAATTGTGGCAATGGGTCACCCTGTGACGTACATACCATCCCACATGGGACTCAGGGTGTATGTGACATAACACACACATACACAACCTGGAGATGTGACCATGCCACATGCTCTGAGATGAACAGTTGCACATCACAGTGGTCATGTGCACAACACACAAAGGATTCTGTCCCCATGAACACGTGCACAGCCTGGGAGTGGCTGCCCCCAAGTGCCACACAACAAACCACATGTTGACCCCCATACACACACAGGTAATGCAGCCTTACATGCCTTAGGATACAGTGTGGACAGGCTGTGGTGTTGTAGGTGTGCCCCTGAGTCCCTGGCAAGTAATTGTGGCTGGCATACGTTCACCAGTGACAACCATGGTGACATGCGAGTGACTTGTGCAGGGACGCGTCGTACAGCAATGGACCGATCCATGTGCACGCATTGGCCATTGCATATGATGTGGACGGATGCGTGTTGTCCTCCGAAATACGCGTCGTACAGCAATGGACCGATTCGTGTGCACGCATTGGCCTTTGCATATGATGTGGACGGATGCGTGTTGTGCTCCAAAATACGCGTTGTACAGCAATGGACCGATCGGTGCGCACGCATTGGCCATTGCATATGATGTGGACGGATGCGTGTTGTGTTTTGAAATACGCGTCGTACAGCAATGGACCGATCGGTGCGCACGCATTGGCCATTGCATATGATGTGGACGGATGCGTGTTGTGCTCCGAAATACGCGTCGTACAGCAATGGACCGATCCATGTGCACGCATTGGCCATTGCATATGATGTGGACGGATGCGTGTTGTGCTCCGAAATACGCGTCATACAGCAATGGACCGATCGGTGCGCACGCATTGGCCATTGCATATGATGTGGAAGGATGCGTGTTGTGTTTTGAAATACGCATCGTACAGCAATGGACCGATCGGTGCGCACGCATTGGCTATGGACTGACATGGTAACGGACGCGTTTTCAAAGCTTTTACGAGTTGGATGCAGTGAATTCAGTTGGCCACCCACAACAATGTTGCAAATTCATGGGTGTCATGAAGTTGAACTTTTGAAGGATGCTGTGGGCGTGTATAAGTGGTGCAATTTCATGGATTGGCCAGATTCAGAAGATGCAAACGAGTTGGACCTATCACTTTGGACACATGGGACAGTATCTGCCTCTGCAGCACACATATAATGCTGGCTGTTCCCCTGAGAGCTCACTTGCCTGCACTACATGCTCCAGGATGACATCTGCCACCACCACTGCTGCTGTCTCTGCATCCTCTAGCTACTGCAATGGCACGTACTGTGGAGAGAGCCCCAGCCTTCAGCACTGAGGAGAACCAGGCCCTGCTGGACAGCCTCCTTCCACAGTACAGCAAGCTGTATGGGAAACCAGGGGAGCAGGTGAGTGTGCTGTCCACTGCCTTACTAATTGTGCATGTTGTCTGACTAGCAAGACTTACAGTGTGTACACCAGTGGCTAGCATGCTCACTGAGTAGTTGTCACCCCCAAAGTGTGTAGTTACATGCACTGAACAGGTATAGTGCAGTAACAGTGCATTCCAACAAGGTTTAACTTCCCAGGCAATGATACCATTTAGTAACTGCTGGACAACTGTTCATAGCCATAGTTGCACTACCTGTGTTCATCATATGCCCCTGTGATTGAGACATGTATATCCAACTGTGTGATGCACGGATATGTTGCATGTGTAGTAATGGCCTTTTCACTTTGTCATCCTCACAGGTTGATGCCCACCAGAAGCAGGATATCTGGCTGACCATCATCCGGGCAGTAAGATCTGTGGGGGTCTACAGGCGCAGGATGCGCAACTGCCAGAAGAGGTGGCAGGACCTTCGTGGCTGGACCCGGAGGATCGCAAGGGTCCAGCTGAAGCTGTCGCCTCCTTGCAGGAGGGGCGGACACCGGACCCTGACACCCCACATGCTCCGGATTCTGGCGGTGGTCTTCCCTGACCTGGATGGGCAGCAGAAGGCCAGACAGCAGCAAGGAGGGGGTAAGTGCTAGCCTTTTCTGTGTACTATGACTAACATGCTCTATGCACTTCTTTAGCCTGGTTCCACTTCCACAGTACAACTGTCTTGTCGTCCTGGACTCATGTCCCTCACTTGTGTCATGCCCCCTCCTCATCTGATACACAGGTGTGGCCCTTACAGTCTGTGACTTAGGTCACTTGGGTACTGTGTACTTGCAGTTACCTGTGGTTCAAGTTGAGGACAGCATCAGTTACAGGAAATTTGTTGTGGGCTGCATGGGTGGTACAATTGCTCACACAATGCCTGTGATCTGACATGTACTCTGGGTATGGCTTCACAATGTGTTCCAATTGCTGCTCTGACTCACCACATGTCTGGGGTATGTGCCACACACCCATGCTGCAGCAGAGACCAAGGGGGGAGCCTCAGAAGTATGTACATCATGTGTGTGACACATGCATAGCCACCTGCCTAGTGTTCAGGGTAATACCATGTTGCACATGGACCAGGACTGTAATGCCTACTCCGTACATCGAAGGCACTCTGTTCTCCCACTCCCGTGTGTCAGCATACATATTGGGCATTGTGAAGAGTGCACTCAGGTGTCTGCCTCTCTGTCACCGTGGTGTGGCCTTGCTTTTTTGACTCCTGGAGTGTTTAACAATTTGGGGTGGGCAGCCATCTGAGTTGTGACTATAGGATCTGCACATTGGTTAATGCATAGGTCTCTGATCCCTTGTCTGTACACAAAGGTGTATGAAACATTGAGGTGCAGGCAGCTTTGGTTCATTCTCATCAGACGGTGAAGTGCCCATGTGTATGGATTTGGGTTTGCAGTCACTCAAATGTCTCATTTGATTGACGTGGGATCATCTTAGTCCTCATGATGTGGGTGGCCAGGGGTGCACATGTGCACCTGTCAGCTACAGGGCTTGCATACCCAAAACTTCCATGATTGTGACACAGTGTAGACTGGTGTTGTGTGTATGCACTGCCCCTGTGACAGGAGACAGTTATGACTGACTTGCCAGACAGGCCTGTGCCATGACATTCAACTCGCAAAGGGTGATCCAGCAGTAGTGTGATATGTCCTGCAAGCACACCATTGTTGCATTGTCTATCAGGACATGAGGACATCATTGTGTCTGGTGATGGAAGCAAAACCCGCATATCGACAGAGACTCTGCCCGTCACTTTTCCTGACACATGTACTGAGTCAGTGGCAGGAGATGGCATGTGTTTGGAGTGACACATTTCCACATGTTCTCTTGGATGTCCAACAACTGTGTATGTGGTGCATGTGTGCACATATGATTAGTCGCATACAACAGGCACCAGACAGATGGGTGCATGGACAGGTAGGATATGTGTGGCATGAATGACTGTCAGGCAGACAATGGGCTTCTTCAAATCAGTGTCAGCACTTATTGCAATGTCTAGCAAATGATGGCAGGGCTTGCTCTGTGATGTGCTGTACTTACTGTGGTGTGTGTGGTCAGTACAGGTGACTAATGTTGCTCTGTTTATCCTGATTCTTTGCAGATACATCCACGGCCACAGGAGGAGACAGCTCCACGGACCAGGAGGAGCGGCAGAGCCAGACTGGGTCCACTGCAGGGGAGACCGAGGGACCCAGTGGCATGGAGGGTGAGGGAGCCCCACTGAGGAGACCTCAGCTACGACCACCTCGGCTGAGGACCACAGCACTTCCAGTGAGGACTCCCTTGTGGAGGCGGGTGTCAGCAGACCAGAGACAAAATCAAGCAAGTCTGCCCCCGCCACCACCACCATCTCCACCCTCCCATCTGCTCCCATCCCACATGTCCGTGGAGGCTCCCGTGTAGGGGAGCGTGTCTCCTTCATGCCAGGCACCGCTCCCCTGCCTCTGTCTCCCCTGCTGCCCTGAGTGTGGAGTCTGTGGACTTGCTTAAACAGATCCATGTAGGGCAGACATCAGTGCTGAGTGTCCTCCATGCACACACAGGTCTGTTGACACAACTGGTGTCATTCATGGAGGGCTAGTCATCTGGCATGTCTGCCCTACATCGGACCAATCAGTCCATGGCCTCCTCACTGACGGCAGCAGTGTCCCTCCTGCAACAGTCCCTCACCCCTCCTACCTCTGCCCCATCCACAATCCCCAGCACCCTGCCTGTCCCAAGCACACACACACCGGCACAGGCACCCACCAGCACAGACACAAGCAGCACACAGACACACACGCCAAAATCCAGACGCACACGCACGCACAGTCAGGGGACTGATACCTCACTCACAGGAGATGGGGCCCAGGAACACACACACGCATCCACGAGCACTGCGCAGTCCTCAGATACCTCTCCCTCCAAAACCCCTTCCCTTGCCTCACCTGCAACCCCCCCCTCCCAGAAGCTCTTCCTCTGTGAGCTTGGCCTCTTCCCCACAGATCCATCTGACCCAACGCACAGGCGGAAGAGGCGACCACCACACACAGAGGAGAGTGCCCCTCACACCCGGACACCCTCCCCCAGGCACAGGCAGACTGAGGACCCCATTCGGAAGTCCCCCGGACCAGGAAGGGCAAGACCCACACCACCACGCAGCTCTACCACACAGTCTCTCTCCTCCATCCCCCAGGCCACCACTCCACAGGTTCCCCGCCCACACCCATACCGCATCCCCAAAATGCTTAGGCCCTCCCCCCCTACCACTTGCTCTTCCACCCCCAAACCAGCACAGACACAAGCAGCACACAGACACACACGCCAAAATCCAGATGCACACGCACGCACAGTCAGGGGACTGATACCTCACTCACAGGGGATGGGGCCCAGGAACACACACACGCATCCACGAGCACTGCGCAGTCCTCAGATACCTCTCCCTCTAAAACCCCTTCCCTTGCCTCACCTGCAACCCCCCCCTCCCAGAAGCTCTTCCTCTGTGAGCTTGGCCTCTTCCCCACAGATCCATCTGACCCAACGCACAGGCGGAAGAGGTGACCACCACACACAGAGGAGAGTGCACCTCACACCCGGACACCTTCCCCCAGGCACAGGCAGACTGAGGACCCCATTCGGAAGTCCCCCCGGACCAGGAAGGGCAAGACCCCACCACCACCACAACGCAGCTCTACCACACAGTCTCTCTCCTCCATCCCCCAGGCCACCACTCCACAGGTTCCCCCGCCACACCCTGCCCCAGGTTCCCCCACACACCCATACCGCATCCCCAAAATGCTTAGGCCCTCCCCCCCCTACCACTTGCTCTTCCACCCCCAAGCCAGACGCTCGGCCTGTTTGTGCCACTGGTGTGGAGACCGGGTCCCCCCCTCTGTCCTGCCCACCTCATCTGCCCCCCCTTCCACTCCCTTGGAGTTATGCACTGCAGTGGAGTCCACAACCACCCCGTCTGACTTGGGCACTGCAGTGGGGACCCAGTCCACTCCATCTGACTGGCCCACTGCAGTGGTGCCAGCACCCACACCATCTGACTTGTGCCCTACAGTGGTGCCGGCCCCCACTGAGTCAGACACCTCCACTGCAGTTGCCGGTGACACTCCTGCACCCACCACCCCTTCACTGCCTCCTTCTGGCATTCCCTGATCCTGTCCCTGCGGTGCCTGGCCTGCCCCTTGTATGCCCCTCCGAGGGGATGTCCCCTGTCCGTACCAGTGCAGGCAAGCAATGGGTGACAAGTTGTCACATATCACCCTGTTCGGACTGTGTATGTGGACTGGCCATTGGCCTTAGTTTCTTTTGGACTTCAAATGTTTCTCAACATTTGCTGAATAAAGCCTCTTTTTGTTTACTAGTGGTTTTTCTTTTGATGTACATGATGTAGATGAGTATCATCATGCATTTGCTGTTGTAATAGTGTTCAGATCAGGTAAATGAAGTGTTGCTGTGATGGACTCCATGTGGTCCATGGGATATGTGTCCTAATCTAGTCTGGATCCATAGCATCCTTTGCTGCAGTCTGAGGGTGTAATGTTCTGCATTTGACACAGGGATGTACGTTTTGCATTTGTAAATTGACATCTGTGGCTTACACTGATGCACATCTGGTGGGCTTACCACTGTTCAATGTTTCTATTTCCCTGACTGTGTGCCCATCTCCACTGGACATGCAGTTTAGCACATCAATGTTGAAGGACTCATCTGTGTATACAGTGCAACTTGCTTGACACGTGTTTTGGGTATATGCAGATGACTGACGTGACACTCCCGTACCCAGGCTGATGTGAGCAGAGCCTTCAGTGTGTTGTGATTGTTGACTCACTGACCGAGTGTTTTGCTGACATGTTTGAGTGGTGCACAGACAAGGTTTGGCACAGCGGACCTTCCACAGGAGTGGAGTGCCCTCATGGCAGTGTGTAATCCCGTGACATTGCCTGGGCCCGTGTTGTGTGTTGTGTAAGCATGTCTGTGTGTGTTCCCTTCCCTTTTCCTACACCAGCTGTGTCCCTATGGATGTTCCTGTTTGTGATGCTTGCTGAGTTGTCCTGTGTTCATCCAGCATCTTGTACCTGGTTTCTCCGTGATGTGGGTGCATGGCAAACTATTGTTCATCAGGTTGTCATCCCTAGTTGTCTTTTTTGTCAGGGCTGGGGATGTGGGCAAACGCAGATGAGACACAGTCAGGATTCCCCTTGGCACTTGTTGGTTACACAAGTCATGTAATTTACAGTTTGTGGTAGCTTTCAGTGATTGTGACACGTTGTGTGTGTGACTGCTGCCACTCCTCAGGGTCAGAGCTGCAATGTTGGAAGTTGTCTACGTGTGTTCTTTGTGGGTGACCTTGGCTTCTTCATTGGTGTGTGACTGTGGCCGGGATCCCATTGATTGGGGTGGAGTTCACATCATGCCCATGTACGGCGTACTGTGCAGTGTGTCAGACATTCACGAGTCTTGCTGACTGGCCAGGTGTGATGGGTTTCTGCACCTTAGTTCCCACAACCACCCCTGGGATTGTCATGGGTGCATGTGCAATGTCACCTGTCCATATGAGCTTCACTGCTGCACATTGGTGGAGATCAAGGTGTGTGGTGTTGAGTGTGTGCAAATGTGAGTTGTTGCATGGCTAGACCCCTACCTCCATATTGGCCTTGGCTGACAGGCCGTGCTGATTGATTTGTGCTTGTGTAGGTGTGATGGTAGTTTGTTGCTCAGGAGACATGGCTGTGGTTCACAGTGTGAACGACATCTACCTTTGTCATCACAGTGGGATTATCATGCAGGCTAGTGTCACCACAATGTGGGGTCCCTGGGGGTAGTGCTGTGGTGGGTCTGTGTCTTGCTATGTTAGTTGCTGTTCCTACAAGCTTGTGTGACATGTGTAATTTGGGCTCCCTCTCATCTAACAATGCCTGATTGCCCACATAGGGGAATCCGATCCATGAGTTACTTTTGTATGGCACTGTATACACATCTGTGTAATTGGAATTCAGGCCTCCTCGTGTGTTGTGTGGTTGCCTGGGGACACTGGCACACCCCCCCATCACCTGTTGTGTTTGATATACAGTGTGAGGCTGCCTGTTTGTGTTTGTAGATCTGCACCACTGCATTGGCATATCTTAGGTGTGCCATTGCCTGTATGTTGTTTGGAGGATTTCCCATGCTGTCCCTGGGACTCCTAGGTCATCAGTCAGCAGAATAATCATGGTTCGTATGTCCCATTGCTGCCATGGTATGGTATTTGTTCACCTCACATCTACAGTCTCCCAGGATATCTACATTTGTGTGTCCATTAGTGCAGATATGTGGGTCTGCATTATGATGGTCACTTCTGGCATTGTGTAATTGATAAATGGAGACGATGTCAGTCCCCATGGGTGATGTTTGTCTGCACATGGCCAAAGGTATGTTTTATTTGCACTGCACTGTTTGCCTCACCCAATCTATATTGCTATGGGACACAACCACTACTTTGCCACTGATGTGTTTGTTGTTCTGTGACCAGGAATCATCCATGCTGTTTGGCAGTTGCAGCTTTTCCATGACAACACTTACCTTTTGGTCACTGTGATGATGGGGGTTTGGACCCCATTGCCACAATGTTCAAAATGTGCTTCAGCTATGGACCCCACACTTACCTTTTGGTCACTGTGATGATGGGGGTTTAGACCCCATTGCCACAATGTTCAAAATGTGCTTCAGCTATGGACCCCACACTTACCTTTTGGTCACTGTGATGATGGGGGTTTAGACCCCATTGCCACAATGTTCAAAATGTGCTTCAGCTATGGACCCCATACTTACCTTTTGGTCACTGTGATGATGGGGGTTTAGACCCCATTCCCACAGTGGTCATGGTCTGCTTGCATTGTGAAGGCCACACACATTTTTGTGTGACACATGTGATAGGGGGTCACATTGTATGTTCAATGTCATGTTCAGTGTTGTAGGCATTTGACACAGACTACACACTCTTGTCATGATGTTGGGGGGATGTCTTTTGCTGACATTCCTTATGTTGGAGTATGCTGGTTGTGTCATGCATTACCCGTCCTATGAGTGGGGATGGTAGTTGTGACAGGCATCCAGCCCCCCATGAGTAGGGGTGGTGGTTGTGGTAGGCATCCAGGCCCCCCTGAGTAGGGGTGGTGGTGGTAGTGACAGGCATCCAGCACTCCATGAGTAGGGGTGGTGGTAGTGACAGGCATCCAGCCCCCATGAGTAGGGGTGGTGGTAGTGGTAGGCATCAATTCCCCTATGAGTGGGGATGGTAGTAGTGACAGGCATCCAGCACCCCATGAGTAGGGGTGGTGGTAGTGACAGGCATCCAGCCCCCCCTGAGTAGGGGTGGTGGTAGTGACAGGCATCCAGCCCCCCCTGAGTAGGGGTGGTGGTAGGTATCCAGGCCCCCATGAGTAGGGGTGGTGGTAGTGGTAGGCATCCAGCCCCCTGAGTAGGGGTGGTGGTAGTGACAGGCATCCAGCCCCCCTGAGTAGGGGTGGTGGTGGTGGTAGGCATCCAGGCCCCCTGAGTAGGGGTGGTGGTAGTGGTAGGCATCCAGCCCCCCATGAGTAGGGGTGGTGGTAGTGGTAGGCATCCAGCCCCCCCTGAGTAGGGGTGGTGGTAGTGACAGGCATCCAGCCCCCCCTGAGTAGGGGTGGTGGTGGTGGTAGGCATCCAGGCCGCCATGAGTAGGGGTGGTGGTAGTGGTAGGCATCAATTCCCCTATGAGTGGGGATGGTAGTAGTGACAGGCATCCAGCACCCCATGAGTAGGGGTGGTGGTAGTGACAGGCATCCAGCCCCCCTGAGTAGGGGTGGTGGTAGTGACAGGCATCCAGCCCCCCCTGAGTGGTGGTGGTGGTGGCGGTAGGTATCCAGGCCCCCATGAGTAGGGGTGGTGGTAGTGGTAGGCATCCAGCCCCCCCTGAGTAGGGGTGGTGGTAGTGACAGGCATCCAGCCCCCCCTGAGTAGGGGTGGTGGTAGGCATCCAGCCCCCCTGAGTAGGGGTGGTGGTAGTGGTAGGCATCCAGCCCCCCCTGAGTAGGGGTGGTGGTAGTGGTAGGCATCAATTCCCCTATGAGTGGGGATGGTAGTAGTGACAGGCATCCAGCACCCCATGAGTAGGGGTGGTGGTAGTGACAGGCATCCAGCCCCCCCTGAGTAGGGGTGGTGGTAGTGACAGGCATCCAGCCCCCCCCTGAGTAGGGGTGGTGGTGGTGGTAGGTATCCAGGCCCCCATGAGTAGGGGTGGTGATAGTGGTAGGCATCCAGGCCCCCATGAGTAGGGGTGGTGGTAGTGGTAGGCATCAATCCCCCTATGAGTGGGGATGGTAGTAGTGACAGGCATCCAGAACCCCATGAGTAGGGGTGGTGGAGTGACAGGCATCCAGCCTCCCCTGAGTAGGGGTGGTGGTAGTGGTAGGCATCCAGCCCCCCCTGTGTAGGAGTGGTGGTAGTGGTAGGCATCCAGCCCCCCCTGAGTAGGGGTGGTGGTGGTGGTGGTAGGCATCCAGGCCCCCATGAGTAGGGGTGGTGGTAGTGGTAGGCATCCAGCCCCCCATGAGTAGGGGTGGTGGTAGTGGTAGGCATCCAGGCCCCTATGGGTGTGTATGGCATTGGTGATAGCCATCCCGCCCCTATGGTTCTGATGTTGCTAGTGTCCGTAATTTCTGCATCCCTATGTGTGTGTGACATCTGTCGGGTACGTGTCGTTTGTTTGTGTAGTGGGTGTTTGACTTACCGTCTGCGCCGTACGCGTCCGTACCGGTTCCGGTAATAGATGTAGAGTATTGGTAGGACCTGCGCGATGGGATTCATGGTTGGTTCGTCTCGTTCGGGTTTCTCGTGGCTTCGACTCGTACTCGATGCTGGCTTGTTCGTCTCGTAGCCATGGATCGTCTTGTGGCGCGAATCAGAGCTTATGTGCGGCTCTCCCGGATGCTCTGACGTGCCGGACGTAGCGACCAGTTCGGCGCGTACGGATTGCGCATCGTACTTGTCCGGCCGGAAGGTGCTGTGTATTTACTTCCGTGCGACTCGAATCGGCGTTTCCGGATCCAGCTCGGTCGGGGAACTGGAGATGGAATGGGTACGTACGGCTCGCTCGGAATTTTAGCAGTAATGCGCAGCGTACTTGCTCGCTCGGACGACTGTTCGAATCGGTCGGGAAAAACGCGTTGGGCTCGTATTTTTTCCGGACGAATCGTATTCGGTGCACTTCCGGCCGAGATCGGAATCGACCCCTAAGACTGAGGCAACTCTCCTATCTAGTCATTTATCCAGTTTCCAACACAAGGTTTTATGATGTGCAAAGAACACCATGCTCTTATATCATCTATTTTTGTCAATTTGTGACCAGACTGAAACTACAGGTGCATGCTGGATTTCATTGGTCACTTTGCCTTCATCTTGAAACTCCAAATTATTGACCTTTTATTTTGCCCTCACTCTCTCTACCCTTAGGACCTCAAAAATGGCAATGCTATTATAGCAGGAAACATTCTTAATTAATCCTTCCTCAGTTTTCTCTCAGTTTGTCCAGTTCTGTCATATGTTTTGGAGGGTCACTTCATTACTATCTATCTGTTGCTCTGTATCTAATGCCGTATTTAATTCTATTTTAATATTTTGTTTAATTAATTTTCAAAACAAAGAAATACAAAAAGGGAATTCTACATGTTTCAGCACCTAGGAAAACACATTTTAATGTATTCAGTTACAATACTTAATCCTTTGGAAGATACAAACTGGTATATTTGGGGAGGGGGGGAGGATGTCAGAATCAGAATTATCAAAATGGAACAAACTAAGACGATAGGAAAATGTCAGAATTGTGTTTGAGGAGGATTGATAAACCAATAGAAATTTGTACAGGGAACTGTCACTGGGCAATGTAGTTAGTATTGCGTACCATCATCACAACATTATGGAAAGAAATACTACTCCCAGACTTTCGATGACTAGTATTTATCTACCAAAGTACCCCAAATATATTTGAATTTTACAGTTAATCATTTAGGGCCTAATTTATATGTTGGCAGAAAGGGTACTCTGTCACAAAGGTGATGGAGTACTCTTTCCACCAACCTGATGGTCCCCCCACCTCACTTAGAGTCAGACGGACTATCAGTGTGTAGATCACGGAGACAGCTCCGCCCCCCTGCCTACACACACACCTCCAACTGTCCGACGAAGTAAGTCCATTGGCCATTGAAGGTTTGACCATGTGTCCGCCCGCCCTATTTAGACTGGGGGAGACACATGGGCAGTTTTCACTGCCCGTCACCGCCATGAAAACTGTGGTGGAAAGGGGCAGTGAACATTTTAAATTACCCCCACAACATAGGAGAATGCTCCCATGACAAGGGGGTCATTGTAATTTTTATTTTCAAAAAGAAAATCCTGCTTTGGGATTTTTTTTTGTGAAAAAAAAAAGTAAATTGTTAGCTTGACCTACAGCTCCATCATATTGACTGAGTTGTCTGTTAAACTTATAATGCATTTCCGGAAACGATCAGGATGGGCAGCATATGTCTTTAAATATGGTGGCTGGAGTACCATCGCAATGGTGGGTCTAAAGTACTCCACCATGGAGACGGTAATTACTCCATCCTCCAAGATTTAAATGTCCTAATATCAGTCTCTCATGTGTTGCTACAGCCATAATTTTTGTCCTCCATTCTACAAAAGTCAATGATGTTAAAAATTACCATTTCCATATGAAACAACATTTTTCAACTGCCAATGAAGTGTTTTGCCATCTGCTTATGTGATTTTTGACGCTTTACAACTCATAAATATTTACAAGTATATCCAAAGAGGCACTGGGAGTTATATTCAGTCCACTTGAGCTTTTTTTTTTTTTAAGTTTGAAAGCTTTATTCGAATAATAGATAATACAAGAGGGATCAATGATACAAAGTATTGATCAAATAGGTGGTTAACATGAGGCAGAAGAGAAAGCTATTTTAATTTTTAAAGGAATAAGGGGAGGGAAAGGGGAGAGGGAAAAATTGATAAAAAGGGAAACTGCATCTTACAATGGAATACAAGAAAATTGTGGTAATCAAGCTAATATATATAGTGAATCACAACAAGGTCAACAGAAGGCAAGGAACAAAGAAAGTAGACATTCAAGGAGGTTTAAAATTTTCAGCATTTAAACAAGAACTATTTGTCAATACTAAATTATCTAAATAAGTAGTAAGAGGTAACCAAAAGAGATCTCTATTAACCAATGGTGAACAGGAGGAGGAAAACGCAGTATCAAGTCGGTGTATGTGACAAAGACTGTTCCACCAGTGATGGATGGAAAGTTTCGTGAGTGTTTTCCAATTAAGAGTGATGTGTTGGAAAGCTAGAGCGAGCATAAGATCAAGAAGCCCATTTTGGTGAGGAAGAAGGTATAGGGAATCAGAGAGACTTCCAGAGAAGAGAAGAGGAATGGAATAGGGAATGGAAATATTAAATAAGCGAGAGATATAGGACCAAACTTTCTCCCAAAAAGTAGAAACAGAAGGACAAAGAAAGAGAAGATGAAGAAGGTCAGCATTAGAGGAGCCACAGGTCCAACAGTTTGTATTAGTGGAGTGAGAAAATTTATCGATGGAGATAGGGGTAAGGTAAAGTCTATGATAGAGAAAGAACAAATATTGAGTGAGAGAAGCAGAGCGAGAGATTTTGAGAGAACGAGACCAGAGTTTGTCCCAGAAAGTGATAGACCATTCACATCCCAGGTCAGATTCCCACGAAAGTTCCAACTTAGTTTTAATACGTTCTGGATTAGGAGCTGAAAAATATTTATAAATAGGAGAGGCTTTAGGGAGCAAGAGAAGAATCTTGAGAAGAGAGTTAGGGACAGGGGGAAGAGGTGATGTTGGGAGAGAATAGAAAACATCAAGAATGACCGTCATTAAAGTGGTACATTTCTGTAGGAAGGAGCGAGGGCATTGAAAAGTGGTTTGAAATTGGGGAAATAGACAAGGAGATAGACCGTCAAAAAGATCTTTGACCCAGATTATACCCCATGATCTCCAAGGGCTCCAAAAGATGGATCTGCCATTAATAGTGATAAGAGAATTATGCCAAACAGGAGAATCTAAAAAGGATTCTCTAGAGATAGGTTTGGAATGTATCAAAGGTTTCAATAGGGAGCAAGTGTGATTAAACAAAGGGGGGGAGGTAAGAGATGTTTTGGCAGAAAAGGCTAAAATTTCTTTTAAAGAGAAAGGTAATAATAAGGTGCGCTCAATGGAAAGCCACAAGGGGCTAAAGGAAGAGAGATCAGAAAGAAGCCATTTGGAGGCCTGGCGAAGACAAAATGACTTGTGATACAAGCGAAAATTAGGGAAATTTACACCTCCATTAGATTTAGTCTTACGAAGAGAGGAAAGAGAGATTCTGGATTTTTTATTATGCCAAAGAAATTTAGAAAGGCGAGAGTCAATTTGTTTAAAATAACATGCGGGAATGTGGACAGGAAGCATAGAAAGAGTATAAATCAAAATAGGAGTAATCATCATTTTAATTGAGTCTAACCGGTCCCACCACGAAAGAAAAAGAGGATTCCAAGAGGAGAGTAATTTGTCAATACGAGACAGGATCGTAGACATGTTTAATTTAATAGAGGAGGCGATAGAGTTGGAGAACCATATACCTAAATATTTGATTTTAGAGCTATTCCATGTAAACCCAGTGGAGGAAAAGGAGTGTGGAAGGCAAAATTTAGTGAGAGGAGAATCTCTGTTTTATCAGAGTTGATTTTATATCCAGAGACAAGGGAAAAAGAAGTGATTTCCTGTAATAAAGGGGGAATGGATTTTTCAGGATCAGAAATGAAAAGTAGGATGTCATCTGCGTAAGCAGAGAATTTGAAATGTTGATCACCATACAAAAAACCAGAAATAGAGACGTTATTACGAATTGAGGATAAAAAAGGTTCAAGAGCAAGAACAAAGAGAAGAGGAGAGAGAGGGCAACCTTGACGGACACCACGATGGAGGCGAAAATAGGATGAGACACCGCCGTTAACTAATACTGAAGCTCTGGGGGCAGAATATAATAAAGATATAAGAGAGGTAAATTTGGGGCCAAAACCATGCCACTTCAATGAAGCAAATAAAAAGTACCAGTCTACTCTATCAAATGCTTTTTCGGCATCAACAGAAATGGCCGCTAAGGATGTGGAGAGGGAAGGGACTTTGTTTAAGACATTAAGAAAGAGACGAGAGTTATCCGAGGTTAACCTGCCTTTGACAAAACCACATTGCTCCTTGCCAACTAAATGAGGTAAAAGAGGATCTAAACGTAAAGCAAGTGTCTTGGCAAAAGTTTATAATCAACGTTGACCAAGGAAATCGGCCTATAGTTTTTACAAAACATAGGATCTCGCCCTTCTTTATGGATAAGACAAATTATGGCTTCTTGAAAAGTGCCTTCTGTTTTACCAGAGAGAAAGAAGGAATGGAAAAGAGTTAAGAGTTTAGGAAGGAGTAATTTGCAAAAATGCAAATAAAATTCAACTGAAAAACCATCTGGGCCAGGAGTTTTCCCTTTCTTTAAAGCGGATAGAGCGGAGGATAGCTCATTGAGGGAGAGGTCAACCTCAAGATTAGAAAAGTTAAGATGGGAGGTGGAAGGGAGTGGTAAATTGTCATGGTAGGATTGAATGAGGGAACTAGAAGGAGGGGACTCAGGGGTATAAAGATCAACTTAAATTCATTAAGAATATCTTGATCTTTATGAAGAAGAGAGCCGTCCGAAGAATATATAGAGTCAATTAGTGTACGGTCTTTACGGGATTTAAGATAATTTGCTAAAAGTTTCCCAACTTTGTTGCGGCCTCCGTAGTAATGAGCACTGCTACGGAGAAGCATGGAAGATGCGTTGTCAGTCGAGGTTTTATTGAATGTCAATTTAGCGCGAATGAGAGCTGGCAGGACTGCGTCATCTGATGAAGTATAGAATTTGTGTTCTAAAGCTTTAATATGGGCTAGGGTATCTTTATGTTGCTGGAGGAAACGTTTCTTTTTTTTTTTTTAGACGAAGTCTATAATGAAGCCTCTTGCAGTGGCTTTAAAGGAGTCCCAAAGTATGTAGGGGGAGGAATTAGGATCAGTATTTAGATCAAAAAATTCATTAGTAAAGTTGATGAAAGAAGAAGAGAAAAGAGGGTCAAGTAGAAGAGAATTGTTGAAACGCCAACGGGAGGACCTGGGATGTGGTGGAAGGAAATCAAGGTCAGTTATAATTGGGGCATGATCAGAGATAACAATAGGTTCAATAGAGGAGGATACCAAATTTTGGGATAAAGATTGGGAGAGAAAAATATAGTCTAGGCGAGAGAGGGAATTATGAGGGGAGAGAAGAAAGAAAAGTCCAGAGAGTCGGGATGAGTAAGTCTCCAAGAGTCAACAAGATGTGTTTGGGAAATTGTGTCAAGGAAATGTGTATGAGATTTATGCGGAATAAAGCGTGTTTGTGATTGGCGGTCAAGAAAAGGGTCTACAACTTGATTACAATCACCTCCTAAAATAAAATAATCATCTCTAAATTGAATACATTTTTGTGTGATCAGAGGCCAAAAGGCGCAATCAGGATGAGTGGGACCATAAACGTTAAAAACAGTCAAAGAAATATTATTAATTAACAGCTTAGCTAATAACCATCTACCTTCTGTATCAATTTCTTGTGAAATAAGGGGCATATTTACAAGCCCCTTGCGCCACTTTTGCGCCGCCGTTGCGTCACGCAAGTGACGCAGCGGCGACGCAAACCATGCGCCGCGTTGCGCTATATTTACAACGTGACGCATCTAGGGAGATGCGTCACGTAGTAAACCCCTGCGCCACATGAAACCTGCATCAGGTTTCATGTGGGCGTACCGGCGCAGGGCGGGGCGTTCCGTACGCCTCGGAAAAGTGACGTAGTGAAATCTACAAGATTTCACGCAGTCACTTTTCCGACGCTGGTGCGCCAAATCCTTACGCCTGCTTCAAGCAGGCATAGGGATTGATGCACCATGTTAGGGATAGGGAAGGTTGGAACAGTGCTGGAGTTGCGTCGCGCTTGCGACACGACTTCAGCACTGCGCCAACCTTCCGCCTGGCAGATGCGTCACGCATCTGCTTATCCTTCGCCACGATGCGCCGCATTGTAAATGCGGCGCATCGGACGTGGCGCAAGGGTAAACTTGCGTGACGCATTTTCCCTGGCGCATCCCTGCTGATATGCAGGGATGCGCCAGGGAACGTAAATCTGCCCTTAAGTTTACAATTCAATTTCTTATGGCATAAAATTATGACCCCATTTTTCTTATTTGAAGTAGGAGAGAATAAAACTGATCCCACCCAACCTCTCTTCAATTTTAATGCCTCAATTTCTGTTAAATGGGTCTCTTGTAGAAGGACCAAGTCAGGGTTATACGAGGCAAGATGAGATAGAATTTTCTGTCTCTTAATAGGGTTAATGAAACCTTTCACATTCCAGGAAATTACTCTGAAAGTAAAACCGTTAAAAATACATAGAAATCATCAACAAAAACAAAACATGCAATATTAACAAAGATGCAATAACTACTACCTTCAAACTTACAAGTTACACAGAGATATAACAAAAGAATAAAAGATGTAATAGTGAAAAAGTGAAGCAAACGAGAAATGAATAGAGAAAGAAGGAAATAGAAAAACCAATAGAGAACGGAGGAATGTAAGAGCAGAAGAAAAAAAGGGGAGGAATAAAGGAGTTAAGGAGGGGAAGAAGGAATAAGAGTAAGAGAAGACAGTTCATGTCAAAATGACGACTGTAATACGTACCTTAAAGAAACAAAGGAAAAGAATGAGAGGCGGCAAGGGACAACGAAGACAGCACACCCAACAAGGGCAACACGGCACACCAGGACATCCATAAAATGAATAAAAGCAGGAGCGGGAACATGGAACACGAATAGAGCTTGGAGACATACAATAAATCTGCAAAGGAAATAAATAAACCTAGATTGAATCAAACGCGAAGATAAAAAATTACAACAAAATGCCAAATAAGAAGAAGAGAATGAGGTAAAGACATGGAGAAGACGAAAATAACAACAATATATCTGCGAAGGAAACAGTGGATTAAATTAAATCAAAGCCAGATATAGTAAATGAGTTCAAAAAAGAGGAAATAAAACAACAACTTCAATGAGATAATACAGCAAAGGTGAAATACAAAAGTCAAGAGCCAGAGGATGAGGAAGACATCTCCATTGATGTGGTAGAGTCAGATTGAATAAATCTGCGAAGGTCAGCTGGATCCTCAAAAGTGGAAGTCTTGTTGAGAAAGGTGACTTTGAAGAGACACGGATGAAATAGGCCATATCGTGCACCTAGGGAATGAAGAGGAGGACGGAGATCCAGAAACTCTTTACGACGTTTAGCAGTCAGTGAAGAGACATCTTGGGAGATGAATACCTTGGTACCATGCCAGGAGAGATTCTTTTTGGATTTAGCTGCATTGAGTACCAACAAAAGGTCAGTGAATTGCAAAAATAAGATAATTATACCACAAGGCTTGGAGGGTGCAGATGACGAAGAAAGTCGGGGACCCAGTCTATGAGCACGTTGAATGTTCAGTTTGGTGGTAGTAGGGAGGTCCAAAAACTGAGGCAAAAAAGATGTAAAGTATGTGACGGGGTCATCACCTTCAAGACTCTCAGGAAGTCCATAAATACGCAAATTGTTACGGCGATTTCTGTTTTCCAAATCTTCAGACGCTTTTTTCAGCTGTGAGACTTCCAACTCCAACGAGGATAACTTGGCAGACAAGACCTGTACATCATCAAGTTGATGTTCCACCACAGTGATACGGGAGTCCATGGAAGACCATTTATCGTCCAACATTTGCAAACGGGAATTAGTTTCTTCAATGAATGGACGGTGAGCGCGCAATTCCTCCCAAACCATGTCCAAGGAGACCGGAGAAGAAGACTTAGGGGGAGAAGGAGGATCCTGCTTAAGCCTCTTGCCTGTGGTGGAGGGCAACGGCCCTTTCGACGACATGGTGGTAGTATTTCCTGTAAAGTTGAGGCAGTCACCGTGTGATGGTAATAAAGATAAACAGGAAAACTTATTAGATGTAGAGGTACTGGTTCCAGAGGCGGACGGAGGCTCTGCCACCAACTTGGAATGTTGCAAGAGACGCCTGCCTCTACCCATCGGATGGTAAAGCAGGAGCGTGAAGGAAGAAGAGCGCCACCCAGAATGAAGGTGACAGTGTATGAAAAAGGGAGATTAATCCCCAAAAATAGCGGTCACCCAAGGCAGAACGGGCAGCACATAGGGAAAAGCATTAAAAAAAAAAACATGCTAGAAAAGTCTGTGAGGAGAAAAACCAATGGCGGCCGTCAAACCGCAATTAAGTTTACCTGGACAAAAGCTTCATTTCTCCAAGCTGAAGTAAGTGGCAAGCTGCACCCTCTGAACAACGCATTGCCTCCAATTGAAAGAGCTGGTTCCCCCAAAGCATATAACTAAAGTATGCCAGCAAGAGCAAAAGAAGTTGGTTTGGGTCGAAATGCGCAGAGTATGAGGAGGAGCTGAGGAGAAAAACGGCAGGAAGAAAAACAAAATGGCGGCCGTTAAAAGGCGATGCAAGTCACCTGCATGTTTCTCCTCACCCAGGCAACAACAAAAGAGAAAAACACATTCTCCAGGAGCGCTGGGAATCCGGTTTAGGAATTCGGCTTCATTGCGTGCAGAGAAGCGCTGAATCCGCACTAAAATTCAGACGAGGTCCGGTGAGCCGCGGAGCTTCAGTGCCGAGCGGCCATCTTGGATCGCGATGCCGCGCGCTTCCCCAGTCCACTTGAGCTTTTGAAGTATCCCATATATGGTTCCAGTTTGACTTTGGAGCAGTACATAACTACAGTATATGAATAATGTCACAACCCGGCTATTGACATGTCCAACACCAAGAGTGTGAGGTCAAGCCTGTGAGGTCAGGAGTAAATCTGATCAGCCTTCTTCTGATTACAGGATTTGCAATTTATCCTGCCACATCAAATGTTGTTCTTTTTCATTCAGTTTCAAATGACATTTTAGAATTATGATATAGTAAAGGCCAGATACAGATCTTTTAAATCTTCCCCTTATAAATAGCCATGTGAAAATAGGGGAAAGCAGAATGATATAATCTCTGGATGCTAGGAGATGATTTAACTAATGTTGCAATTGAAAGTATTTCCATATTTGATTATCAGGCAACTGGAATTCATATTGTAAACTCAAATGTTGTGATTTATCGATCTTCTAAAACATGACCTACATAGGGAATCTCGTTTGATTTCCACATTCATCCGTAAAATGTGTAGTCCTCAATAAGGAGACCTGAGTTATGCTCAATGTGTGTGAAATGTTTGTAGACTTACCTACCGAATACCATATTAGTCACATTGCATGTAACATCAGCTTTGTTTCTACTGTAATGAACCTCCATCCCGATGGAAGCATATTTAATTCAGGTCTTTACAGGTTTATCACAAGTGTGATGTTGTGTTCACAGATGATTTCTGGATGCTCTTCATGGAATAAATCCCACTGAAGGTTCCAGAATCAGTACAGGGAGTATAGTCTTTAGGTGACTTGCTAGTGCATTTGCTAACATTTTTCTATTCTAACTTAGGGTTTTGGGAATAGAGTTAAGGTGGCTATGTTAAATTCCAATCAAAGAAAGCCAGTGTCCTTGTTGTCATTAAATATGCGTTCATGAGGGGGGGCAGTTTTTCTCTGGAGGCTTTACTGGTTGGCATTGATTTTATGTTTTTTTTTGCATTTCACCTACCATGATTTCTTCTTCAAATCGTTCTTGAGCGTTTGACAGGGTCAAATTTTCAGAAAAAGCTTGTTCTTTAATTAACGAAGTATCAGCTTCAATCAAATAGAGGCTGGAAAAACATGATGCAAGACTTTTTTATAATTTCTGTAGGATTGGTGATCAGTTGACCATGATCATTTCTATTACTGCAGTTGCAGCTTCTCTTTGTTTCTGTTATTGTGTTAGCTTCCTTCAGGCCTTTTCACCATGATCATAATTCCTTCATTTCATCATTCTGCATTGGTATATGTCCGAGGCATGTCCAATATGGGATTGATAGTTATCTTCCAATCGCCCCCAATGACAACCTTGGATTTGATTAATTTAACTAGCTTTCTGTTCAGTGAAGCAAAGAAGTGAGGCTTGCAAACATTAAAAGCATAGTACATTCACATTGCCATTGAATTTGAATTTGACAAAGACAAAATGCTCTCTGGTGTTCGACCATATTTTCAATTGTAAAATAGGAAAAGATTTGTGAAAGAGGATGGGGACCCCGCTTCTTCTAAAACTACGATCTGCAGGGGGTTTGATCATCTGAAGGGGGAGGACGAGAAGAGTACAAGATCCTTCACACCTAATCTCTTTTCAGTTTTTCACATTCTTTCGGATTCGGGTGGATTTCTTGTAGAAGGAGCATGCTTGGCAGCTTGGTGGCTAGGGGCCAGCTGTACAAAGTCTTTTTATAGTCACAAATGCCCTGATACAGAGTTTGTGACTACAAAAATGCTTTTTGGAAGGCACTAAACCCATTTTTATAGTCTTAACTTCTATAATGGTTTTAGAAATGGATAAGGGAAATTGTTATTTGGAAAGAACGTGTTGTAGGTGTCCCTTCCAAATAGCGATTCCTAGTCTATGTATCAATGGTTTAGGACCAAAATACTGGTCGTACACCATTGAAAGATTACCAACCCTTAAAGTTGGGGTGGTGACCTATTTGCAAAACAGAAGGGGTCCTCTTGGGACTGCATTCCCTTTGTGAATGTTCAGTTAAAAAAAAAAATTGTTGAGGAGTAGCCAATGGTCGAAAGGACCAATAGAAACTCTCAAATAAACATTTAAAAAAAAGTTAACTTTTCTTTTTTAAACACAGTCCCATTTTCATTAAGGGAAATGGTTTGCAATTAAAAAGTAAGGTGCATGTGTACTTACAATTCATGCAAGGCAGTGCAGAAAGGCAAGTTGCTGCACTGCGTTGCATGAATGGAAGAGAGCTGAAAAGATCCATATTTACTAAGATAGCAAAACTCTCCCTGGGCTGGTTCACTGGTGACTGCCTAGCGCCAACACAGACAGCATTGTTTTTGTGCAGGAAGGGATGCCTTCCTGCACAAAAACAATCCTTAAGGCAATTGTCTCTTTCTATATGTGTGGCAGAATGCAGCACCCATAGAAGGAGGAAGTAATAAGCAAAAATAAAGACATTTCTCCATGTTATGCCTGCGTAAGGGAAACAAAGCTTTTTGGTGCATTCTCAGGTTTACCAGTCTTTGTAAATCTAGGAATGTGCCAAAATCCATGGGACTGCCTATGCTCCACCCACGTAATGCCTACCACATGCAAAGTAATGCACGGCAGCGCTATGCACCGCCTTACATTGCTTTGTATTTAACAAACCACGCAAAGTGGCTTTGCATGGCTTAGTAAATGCCAAAAAGGATTTTGCGTTGGGTCTGCACCATAAAAGTGACAGAATCCTCATGCAAAACTGTAGTAAATCTGTCCCTAAAAGTTTAGTTTATTTAAAGGCACAAAAGTTGGTGGTCTGTTGACCCCAGCAGGAATAGTCGCAATTTGTGACCTACCTCATGAATATTTTCTTTTGTTCAAATAGTCTTTATTGCTTTCTGCAAAAAATAAACATAAAGGTAAAGCAAGTAAATAAGAAACAGGATGTGCCCTTCCATAAAATCCATATTACAATTGTATCGCAGAACATGTCAAGCACAAGCGGAGCAGGTAAAAGAACAAAATAAGGTAAAGGGAAGAGGGTAAGACTGGGCATTAATCACATTTTGTTGTTGGTGTCTTTGAACACACAGTAGGAAATACAGTAAAGACCTGATTGACATAATGAGCGAATTAGTACGAGTGAGCTGGTTATGAGTTCATTATAGGTTGCGTTACTGGTAGTTAAGAAAAAATATTTAAGGTGGAGTATACAATGAATCATGCTGGTCAGGGGTAGTGGGAGGATCATCTGTCTAAGGTGGTTTGAATGATAGGGTAACTGGGTTGAGTGAACTCCACATAGGTCTATTGGGCGAGCACCAGGGAGAAATTTGCAGTGAGGTGCATCTGTTTTTCTGAGAAACGTAAACCATTCCCGCCACATATGAAAGGATATGATACAGTAGTCCTTCCAGTTGGTAAGAACCAATTTACAAGATAGAGTCAGCATTAGGTCTAGAAGGAATTTATCTGCTTCCTTTTTTATTTGTGGATTAAGTTGTCCTAGCAATACATAGGAGAATTCAGGAAAGGGTGAAATGCCCAAGGTACTTTTAATAAACTTAGAAATGCAATCCCAGTAATTTTCCAGCAGGAAGGGTCTTATTGAAGCTTTAGTTTATGTAGGTTTTTTTTTTTTGGGGGGGGTCTAGAAGGATCTGTGGATAAGCATATATTTAGTTTGGGACAGTATTGGTGATATCCTATTTGTGAAAGGGGATTTGCAAATATTCTTCCAATCAAATGTTATATTACTTTGGCATGGTTCTGCCCCCCCATTTTTGTTTATTCAGTGAGTGTGAATTAGTAGATTTTGATAAAAGTAGCTTGTATACTTTGGAGACCACATGGCCAGCTTTGCACAAGTTATTAATGAGGTTAGGTAGTGATGGGTCTATCTTTAGTGCTTAGTTTTTAGTAAGCTGAACCTTACATTTTAGAAAAAGGTTGCAGTTATCCAATCTGTAGTGTGTTTGCACATTTGAGAAGGGGAGTGGAAAGTCACATCAAATAAGTGTTTGACCAGGTTAAGTCCTTTCTTTCACCAGTCAGATCGCATAAGTGATTGTCCATCAATCCTAATTTTGGTGTTGAGCCAGATGGATGCTAAATTGCAGTTGCAGATTTTATTTTAGAGCAGTAATCCATTCTCAGTATAGCATTCATAGTATTATTCATGATGTACTTAGAATGGGGGAGGTAAAAGTTTTAAATCGTTAGGATGCGCAAATAGGTTTACCATCCAGTAGTGATTTTTCTAAATTCACCCAAACTGGTAAGTAGTGTGACTCATCAGTGAACCAGTTAATGCCTTGTTTGAACAGGTATGCTGTTTGGTAGTTCTTAAAGTTAGGGAGACCTACACCTCCTTTATCTTTAGAGAGTCTAAGGGCATGATTTAGATCTTGGCGGATCTGGTCCTGCCGTCACTTTTTCGAGGGTTTCACTGCCCGTCTACTTGGCGGTCTGCCCACTCTATTTAGATATCAGCAGGTCCATGGACGAAAGACCGCCCAAGTGCTGCCGGCTCCACCAGGAATTTTCAACCGCGTCGATGGTGTCATAGGCAGAAGTGGCTGTCAGCGGAAGTTCAGCCCTTCATGATGCTCCTTTCCGTAGAGGAAACTGTGGCAGATACCTCCTACTTTGAGTTGGTGGAATCGAAGGAAATGAGGTAGAAACGTACCTTTTTTTCTGTTTCTCACTTCCGTCTCCATCTTGGACCCCATTGTCCAGGTCCTTTCTTTGCTGCTACTACATGACCACGACGCTAATCAACTATATTGTCGCTGGGATCTAAGTTAAGTTTCTTTTACATTTGTCTTACTATGAATAGTGTGTTGATAATTGCTTTAGTCTCGTGTATTTTTACATTGCTCTTACATGCATTTTTTATGTGCCATGCATTAGTGTATATTTTGCAATTTATCAAGGTAAAATGAACATACCTGTATTGACATTAAATACATCTATATATGTTGTGATGGTTGAGGGTGTTGTGCTTATGGTGCCTGTGGGTGTGCATTCAATAGTGTCTGTGTGTTGTTTGTGTGTTATGCAAAGAAAAGGGGCATAACACATTACCCACATATATTTTAGAAGCAAACACAACATATATGTGCATTTACATATAAATCAGTAGTACTTACCAGTCTCCACTCCTCCAGGGACTCACTCTGTCAGCAAACAACACCAGCACAACCGGGACATCTAAATAGGCTTGTGGCAAACCCACTGACCTGATGGCGACGGAGTACTATTAGCCAGCAGAGGGGTCTGCCGCCTCTACAATGGTGAGCCGCTTACGTGACAGGGAAACTGTCTATTGATGCGGACCGTGATTCAGGCAGCACACATCAAAATACGGTGGGTGAGATACCATTAGCTTGGCAAAGTACTTGGATGCTCCGCCGTGGAGTGACGACGTGAGTCCCGCCAAGATCTAAATGAGGCCCTAAGTTTTTTGAGTGAAATTCTTGGTTTTTTGTTTTGCCACAAGAATTTGTTGAAAGTATTGTCAATTCTGGATAAGAAGCCATCAGAGATTGTCATTGGGAGCATACTAATTAGATAGTTACCAAGAGAGGTAATCATCATTTTAAGAGACTCTGCCCCTCCCCACCACAAAAGAATTTTGGGTGACCAATCATCAAGAAGTTTGTTGATCTTTTTGAGTGTGGATTCTTCATTATGTTTTCAGGTGTTAATGAGGTCATTGGAGAATTCTATCCCTAAATATTTGATGCAGCCATGCAAGGCTTTATTTCCAAAGTTATTAAGAAGTTTAACCTCAGATTTGTCTTTATTAAGAGTATAACCTGATATCTCAGCACACTCCTGGGTCAATGTCATTAAGGCAGTAATGAAAGAAGGGGCATCTTCAGTGATGATAAAAATGTCCAAATGATACAACGGTTATCTCTGTATTTTCCCTTAGGTTATGGAGAAATGGCTCTAATGCTAGGAGGAAGAGGGGAGGCGAGAGAGGGCAGCCCTGTCTGATACCTTGCTTTAGTGAAAAAAGGTTAGAAATTGTACCCACAGCTCTAACCCTAGCAACCGGGTTGTGATGAAGTGCCATTTTCATTTTGATCAATAGTTCACCCAGATTAAATTTCCTAAGGAGCGATTGTAAGTAGTGCCAATCTACTTTACCAAGCGCTTTTCCACGTCTAGTGTGATTGCTACTGTAGGGGTGTTTGAGATTTTGGCTTTCTTAATAACATGGCAGAGAATTCTTGTTCTGTCACTGGATACTCTATTCTTTAGAAATCCAACTTGTGATGGGTGGATGAGTTTAGACATGTATTTTTCTAGCCTGGTGGAGAGAATCATGGCATAAATTTTGCAGTGTAGGTTAAGCAATGAGATTGGTCTGTAATGTTTCAGGAGCATTGCCTCTTTCCCTTCTTTGGAGATCACAGTTATGATGGCCTATGCCGGGGTGCCTGTGACTTGACAGGCATTGGCAAAGTGGGTATAGAGCTTTAATAATGGTGGGATCATTCCTGGGGAGAATGTTTTGAAAAGTTGTGCTCTGTACCCCTCAGGGCCAGGGGCGTTACCAATGTTGGGCCTTTTAGTTGCACTGGCTATTTCCTCTTTTTCTATAGGACAGTTAATCATTTTATATCTCTTCTTCTTTTAACTTGGGTAGATTGGCCTTATCGAGATATGCGTCACACTTCTTGTGGTCTATTGATATATTCTTTGTATACATTTCTTGGTAGAACTCTCTGAAGATATCAGCAATTTTATTCTGATTAGTGTGGACGAGGCCTTTGTCATCCTTTACTGCATTTATAGATTATCTTTGTAGTCTGTGTTTTAAGTATGCTGCTAGGGTTTTGCCAGCTTTATTAGCTTCTCATAGACTAATGATGCTTTGTTTAGTGACCCAAATGCCTGCTATAGTGCTGAAAATGTTGTTGTATTCATATTTATTCTTGACAATCTCGTTTAGTATGCGTTTAGCTTTAGAGGTGATGTGTTGTTTTTCTAAATCTATGCTTTGTTTCTCTAGTTCCATAAGCTTGTTTTTAGCCTCTTTGTTAATTTTAGATCTAATGTTAATAATCACACCTCTTATCGTGGCCTTAAGTGCCTCCCATCTAATGAGGTCAGAAGAGTCACTTTCATTGATTTCACAGAGGAAGTTCTGTACAGTCTCCTCAATAATTTGTACATTATATTAGTGTTTGAGCATCTCCTCTTTGAATCTCCATTGCGTTTGTTTTGTATCCAGTGAAGTATCAGAGATTGATAAAGTGATGCATGAGGTTCAATTGTCGTTTGGTCAACCTTGCTAATAGTGTGTCTCAAAATTAGTAAGTAATCTATATGAGCATATGAATTGTGTGGGGTTGAGTAAAAGGTATAATCTCTTCCATCTGAGTGTTGTGTTCTCCAAGTGTCAATTAGATTATGTCTAGAGCACAGGTTCTTTAGGGCCTTATGGCTTTTTTGGGGTGGTATATACATTGTGAATTTCTGTCTAGTGTACAATCTAGCGGAAGGTTGAAATCGCCTACAAAAATTATCATGACAGTGTCTAGGATTAAGTTTGACTGAGCTGACAGGTCACTACCAAAAGATGCTCCGGCAGCTGTGGGTGCATAGATGGTGACCACAAAAAAGACACTATTGTTCCTGCTAAGTTTTGAGATAATCCATCTCCCTTGTTTGTCAGATAAATTGGACACCATATCTATACTTGACTTTTTTTAGATCAGGGTTAGGACAAAATCTTTCTTCCCAACTGCAGAGGAACATGCTACGTCACTAAATTGGGTACTCCTGAGTGATGAGATGTGTGTGGAATCAACCTTGGTTACGTGAAGTAGGATAATGTCACCCCATAGCTTGTATAAGTAGTCAATGGTTTTCCTTTTTTTAATTGGATGGTTGATCCCTTTAACATTAAGAGAAATTATCTTAACGTTCTGCTTAGTGTTTGTCATAGGTTTGGGTCAGAGAAATCATAGTTCCTATGCAGGACTTAATAGATTTAGCTAGAGCGTTGAGGTGTGGTTTGTAGGAATAAGGGATAAAGATGAGCATACAGTGCAACTTAACTAATGGGCATGTTGATGAGAAGTTGTGGAGGTGCAGTTGCATTTCCAAGCCCCACAAAATGCAGCAGGGAATGCAAAGAAGTGCTAAACGTTGAACTGTGTTAAATCCATTTAGGCGTGGATTACTCACTCGTATAAGGTAAGAATCTTTCATGAAAGTGTAGCGAAAAATAGCTAACACCATTGTAGGATTAGGTGTAGGAACTGCATGTCGAACAACTGTTGTAATATACAGTGGTAATGACTAAGTCATGTTTATGTAGGTTGGTATTACCTTTCGAGTGTGTACTTAGCAGTATGAGTGGCTGATACAATTAGAACGCCTTGGCTGCAACATTAGCTGCCATAAAACAATTAATATGCATATTTAACATTAATTTAACCTTGAGATTGTAGAGCATACAGTATCAATGTATTGTGAGTTAGCAAAGCCCTCACAGTCTCACTGTGTGGGAAAACATCCTACCTTATTGGAGCAGACAGCAAAATCGTTTTAGTAACAATTTCGACTTGGCTAAATAGGAGTGAAAACTTACATAAAATCTGTGTGAGCCAGAATAACACCAATTATTTAAATCCTTAGAAATTGAAATAAATCAGGCAGATAATCATAATACTTCTTGGAGGAGGTAGGTATTTTGATAGCAGTGTTAGAAAGGAAAGTGATGACTATAGATTGTCCACTAAGGAATTTCAAAATGTATCATAAGGAGGAAAGTAGACATTTAACGATGCTGATCTTAGCATTAGTCTAATGTTTGTTGGCTTTGATTGTGACCTTTTGTGATGAGGTATCCATTTCAGACTCCGCTTTATCATCCAGAAAGTTTATGAGGTCATTCTGGTCGTTGAAGCTATGCGAGATGCCCTGGAATGTTACTCAGTACTTGGCTGGTCCTGCAAAGGAAAATAGGCAGTTCATTCCTGCAGGCATAGGCGCAAAGCTAGAAAGCCTTTCCTTGTCTCTACTGTGAATCTAGAGAAGTCTTGTGAAATGAAAACCTTGTTACCCTTCCATTCTATATGGCTGTGTTTCCTCACGAATGCTAGTATTTTTTCCACATGCTGATAGCGTAGTAGTTTGCATACACTTGGACTTGGGTGAGTTTGGTTGGGGAGCTTTCATGTCGGTACTCTATGCTCTCTTTCAAATTCAAGTTGTTTTTCAAACACAATGTCAGTGTTTTGGAGGAACCATTCTTCTAAGAACAAGATGCACGACTCAGCTGGATCTTCTGCTCTTTCTGGGATGCCAAAGATACAGAGGTTCCCCCCTCCTATTCCTGTCTTCATGGGCGGCTAACTCTTTGGATAGAGATCAAGTTGTGGTGTTGAGAGTTCAAATAGCTTTACTGGTTTTGACTTTGGAGTCCTCAAGGTTACTAATTCTACTTTCTGCTTCCGTGATCCAGGTGTTCGGATAGCGCAAATTTCATTCTGCATTGCGCTTTTGTGGATTTGGCCAGGTCGTGAACTTCTGATAATTTCTTGAGGATCACATCCACTGTAGTATTGATGTCATTTTTATTTTTGACTGGCGAGTCAGGTTTGGGTGGATCCACTTCAACTAGTTTCATGCTTGCTTTGGCTTCTTTCTCTGCCATGTTGTGTCAGGAATGCCCCTCTGGCAGATCTTGTATAATTTGTCAGTAGGGGTGCGGATGATATACAATTTCACCTGGATTTGACTCTGCGTCCATACATTGTGTAGGATTCATTGACTGCAAGGTTGTGCTGGCGAATATCAGTGTGTAAATAGATGTCTTATCCCGAGGTAAGTGTGAGCAGTGCCAGCAAGGAATGTGATTGCTGTGCACTTAATTGGGATCTGAGTGCTAATACCGGAGCAGCCATGATAGCTGATTGCCTATTGGTACCTTAACTTGCGTATTGTCACAGTTTGAGGTAATAAAGTGCTGCAGATCTAGTTGGTCTCAACCTTGGCTGGACTGCGGTATTTGGGAAAGCACCTTCCTTGTCAGTAGTGCTCTCTTTTCTAAAGCCATTACCAATATATACAGCTATTGCCGATCACGGGCATAAAGCCGGTTGTAATCATTGTGTCACCACTTTGTTTCTTGGTAACATTTCTCATGCATAGGCCCACATAAACCAGTTCACCATGTGGAGTATTTGGACCCAGGGCCGAGGGTGTTAGCAACAGGTTGTCCACTATATTATGGCGCTGAGACCTCTAGGAACACAAGTTACAGGGGACGGACTTCATTCCATTCTCAGACAGCCCCCATGAAGTACGTTAAGCTCTACTCTTTCTTAGTGGTACAATTGAGCATGCCTCTGGGGACTCTGGTTTAACCCTGGGCGTAGTTCGCGTAGTAGCGCTACGCGTAGCTACGCGAAGTGCACTTCGCACTAGGCACGCTACGCGTAGCTACGCGAACTGTGGTAGAGAAATGCTGTTCGCACTGATTGCACAGTGCCGGATGCTTGTCCGCACTGTGCAATCATTGCAAATGACATCTTGCACAGTGCAAGCGGTCGTTTTCTGCCGTTCGAGTAGATTTGTACTCGAGCGGCAGCTTTCTCAACGCGGACTGGTAGTTTCTCATCGCGAGCAGTCGCGAGCATACACGACCACTCGCAATGAGAAACCTGACCTCCCCGCGTTGAGAATCTCGCCGGGAGGTTTATTTTCCACGCTCGCGAACGGCAACTTGATGTTGCTGATCGCGAACGAGGAAAAAGTCTCGCCGGGATGTTGATTTTGCTCGCTCGTGGTCGCCATCTTGACGTTGAGGACCGCGAGCAAGCAAAAAATGCCCGCTACGCGTTTTTGCACTGTGCTACATGCAATTCGCGTAGTGCGTAGTAGCGCAAACTCCGCAAACTCCGCGAGCGTAGCGTAGTTTTCCGCCCAGGCCTACTCTGGTTGCAGAACGACCTATCTTGCTCAGTGCGATTATGTAGAGCCGCCATTTTAATTTGATCCAAGAGTGGTTTCGTGCCATGTGAGAGATGCTAATTGCTGTCATTCAGGCACACAGTTTAAAGAGCTGCAGTCATGCCCTATCCAGACACTGATATTCCGTATATTTGTAGCACAATATTCGGTATCACATACTTTGTGAGGTTATTCATTCCAGTCTAGTACAGCATGCAGAGTGATACTATCTGCTGCCCTGCCGCTTAAATGTAGCGTCTTAGCTGTCGCTTTGGTACAGATTTTAAAAGCTGTCTATACATAGTCACTCCAATGTAAATGTTCAGTATCGGAAACAGTTTGAGGATACTTCACTCCAGTTACTTTATGGCTGCCTTGAGGGGCATCAAGCTCCACTGCCGCCTAGTTGTAGAGCCTAGTTGTAGAGTCTCATTGCAGGGCTATGCTTCTAACTTCGTCGGAAGTACTGCAAGCGTGCATCTGGTGTCACTGACTGCATATCAGCTTAACGTTCTCAGCGCAATGCATATGGGGCCGGCATTTAAGGTTGCTCCGAAAGCGGCTCTGTGTCGAGTACAAGATGCTTTTGTTCAGGTGCTGGGCTTAAGATTGGAGGCGTACAGTCATTCAAAATGGGTGTGCATGCTCAGGTGGCCAGTATCACTTACTTAGTTGCAGCTATTGACGATTTGCTGCTTGCTGAACAGCTGGCTTTCCGTTCTTAAAGTAAGCTGTGTGGCATCATTACGGTCCGTGCAGAAGCCGCATGACTTGTCTCTTAGTGGTTGTTGGAGTTGAATTGGAGGCTTGTTAGTGCGCACAAGGTCAAAATTAACCCTGGGCATAATACTTCACTACGCTCACGGAGCATGCAAAGTTTGTGCTACTACGCAAATTGCACGTAGCAGAGTGAATAACTGTGCTAATTGACGTAGCGTAGCAACAGTAAAATAAACACCTTTAAATGCTTTGATAAAGCAATTTTCTATGCTAAAAAGCATATAACCAATTCACAAAAATGAACTTTGACAATAAAATATCAAGCAATGAGAGAGGTGATGATTTTGGAGTCCCCCCTAACCTAGGGGGAGGACCAAGCAGATGCCTTGAACACAAAAAGCATATCATGTGAACGATTCAATGGTGGTCCCTTCCTCCTACGACCACCCAAGCACAGTTATGGGCAAAAATACAATCCCAACCAAAGGCCCTGCAAAGCATTATGGGACGAGATTAGCAGTGGGCAGTGAATATTATAGTGTCCAATATCAAAATAATTCTACAAAGAGCTGCAGTTCAACTAGTCGTTACTAGGTGTCCCTCACGAGTCAAATGCAAAAGCATTGAAATTATTAATACATCAAGCTGAAGTTCCACTAGTCGTTACAAGATGTCCCTCACGAGTCAAATGCAAAAGTATTGAAAACCTTTCATGAAGCTTTTGCATTTGACTCGTGAGGGACATCTAGTAACGACTAGTGGAACTGCAGCTCTTTGTAGAATTATTTTGATATTGGAAACTATAATATTCACTGCCCACTGCTAATCTCGGTCCCATAATGCTTTGCAGGGCCTTTGGTTGGGATTGTATTTTTGCCAATAACTGTGCTTGAGGTGGTCCTAAGAGGATGGCACCACCACTGAATGGTTCAAAAGATGTGTTTTTTGTTTTCAAGGCATCTGCTTGGTTTTCCCCTAGGTTAGGGAGGATCCTAAAATCATCACCTCTCTCACTGCTTGTTAATTTATTGTTTTCACTTTTGTGTAGTAACTATATGCATTTTTTTTTAGCATATAAAGACAGAGATATTTATTTTATCTTAACTTGTATTGTACAAGGTGCTTTTGGCAATTATTGTACAGTGCAGTCAAGCACTCAGCTATGCACTACGCAATGTGCATAGCTACGTGTAGTTAAAAATGTACTTCACGTAGCTACGTGAAGTGCTACTACGCAAACTACGCCCAGGCTTAGTCAAAATGCACCTAGTCTGACTGCTTCCGACATATTGTGGGATGTGTAGTCAGAGATTTCATGTTAAAACGTTCCCCTGGTACGGAGTTGCAGGCTCACGCTGCCATCTTCCTTCTCGTTCATGCCACACCCCCAATCTACCTCATGAATATTAATAGGGTAAGATGGATTGCAACTCACTCCAAATCAGAATTTTCTGAACTGACCTATATGTATATAGGTCAGTTTGGAAATGTATTTACGGGTCACAAAAATACTAGTCGTAAATTGCGATAGTATTTTTCAAGTAGTAAATAGTATATCTGGCACCAGGTCATTAAGCATTTCATTTCTTTTAAAGTAGCTAAAACGAGCTTATATATACAATGCTATAATATTTAGGGGCCCTGCATTAGCACTTCATGGGGTTGTACATAGTTGATATAGAGTGATATTTGAGGGAAAGAATTGTGGGGAATTGGTTTGAGTAACAGAGGATGGCTACCAACCTTCCTCAACAGAGCTGTTTTTAAAGAACTCTAGTAGGCTTTAACAGGTGGACTGTTCAAAGGCATTACAATATCTAATTTCCCGCCTGTCAGAAGTAGGATTAGAAAATGAGGAGATATGTCAACAAAGTGGTGGTGTAAAAAGTATTGCTCTAAATAGTAAACAAGAAGCACTTTTTAGACCCGTAGGGCATGTTTTCTTATCTCATGGTGACTCTAGTCGTGCCAATACAATGCTCCATCTTCTCAGTCTGCATCTCTCAGATAAACATCAGAGGAGAGAGTGGGCTAAAGCAGTTTCTCTGGTCTCTATTTCTGGTGATGTTTCCAGCCATCTGGGTCACACTAGTCTCTATAGATTCACCAGTGTTTCTATATCTCTCATTCATGTAGGCCCCTGGGATATGTCAGCCTTCCCATGCCATAATAGTTTGCAGCCATATTGCTACGATTGACCACCTCCTCCTTCCTAAATTCTTGCTGTCCTTTTGTGGTCTCAATATTGGTATGAATGGCACAGTGACTGCTGTCAGAGGCTCAATTTTAAAGTATGTCCATCAAGGAGGTTGTCTGAAAGTTATCTTTCAGAGATCCAGTTACTTTTGACAGTAATTATAGTACTTTTCAATTTCTTGCGCCACACTTGTATCACTCTTTTCACTCTATTCACCAATTCTGGAGTTTCCTTAGGGCCTGTTCTCCCTGCATTTATCATTGACCAAGCCTTGGAACCAACATGTTCTTCTTCTTGAAGGTTATTTTTTGTTCTCTATACTTACAATATTCTCTTTTTTCTTTCAACTACTTCTCTTTTAATACAGTACTCAGGGGGAAGTCTTTTAGCCTAGGAGCCTGTGTCATTACTATCCCAATTTTTGTGCTATGATTTACTTGCAGTCCTCTCATTGTTAGGACAATCTCTAGAGAGCAGTAGGAATTTTGACAAGCCCTCCATGAAGATTTAAATTGTCAGCACAACTTTCAAATATACTTTGAATAGCTGTATCCCTTACATGTTTCTGTTCTGAGTAACTCAGAAAGTCAACCTGATACCAGAGCCATTGACATTTTTCTACTCTGGAGTAACCCACAAGTTTTTGATGCATCCAAATGATTAAAACTGGGGTCAACCTCTCCTTTTTTGTTTCCACTAGAGACCTCCGAGAAGTTGGAGTGCTCTCTTTGTTCAAAAGTCTTTGTTGGTATCTTACTCAGAGAGGGAGAATTCAATAGCTGGTTTACATGGGCATCACCTTCTTTACAATTCTCATAGGATTCTCTCATCCTCTGAGTTTGGAACTTTTTCTGAATATCCCTTTGCAGCTCTTAGTTTTTTATCTCAAACTCTGGAAAAAAGTTTTGGAAGCTTTTGGTCTCTGTGTTTGATGCATTATTTTTTTTAACATTTCCCTTTGTATTTATCCATATTTATTTTTTGCCCATCTTACTGGTATTTATCCATATTTATTTTGTGTTTTGCGAATATATAAAGTCAAAAAATTGTATATTTCCACATTTATTTAACTGATAAACATGCTCTTATACTTTGCTGCCTGTCGCGTTTTAGCAAATTAAGCAGCCAAATATAGCAAAACACTACACCTTCAGGTAATATAGCAGTACATGTTTTTAATGTTTTTTATTGGTGCAATATTTTATGGTTTTTAATAACTGAAAAATAAAAATTATCTATCTATACCTTCAGGTAAATATGACCATTATAATACAAATATATGTTACGATACACCTGCATTTATGGAAATCTCAACCTATTTTTAACTTCCCATGCTGCCTATCTGCTCAGCAAAAAACAGCATGGAAAGTCACCCACAAGAAGCACACTTTTCTGCATGTTTTCACTTTAAAAATAAATACATACAGGAAACACTTTGTTTTCTGTCTGTAATTATCTGTAAAAATTGAAATCCGGGAGCCTTAATTATAATCTTTTTTCATTGGGTACCCTCCTTATACAGATAATAACTCTTAAAGCACCAGCCCTGTTAAAATAGCTGTAATTTCATACAAGGGCATCCTTATTTTGTCTTGTAGGTCTATAACAGGCATAGGCAGTGGTGCCCTTTTTGTTCTAGATACTGTGCTAGATTGTTGTTCTATCATAAATTTAGACCTTGATCTTTCACCACACACCTTTTTTTTCCTTTAGATATTTTTATTGGCATTTGAGACAAAAATAAATGTTACAGCATTTTAAATACCTTCCAAAACTTTCCAACTTTTTTATTTATTTATTTGCAAAGTTTTATATAGCGCTGGCTAGACCCGGAGGTATCAGAGCGCTTTACATGAGGATCAGCAAGCTACAGGTTACATAATTACTTCAGTTACAGGTTCCAAGTATTGACATAGGAGAAAGGTAGAGGGAAGGAAACATAACGGGGAGACGAGGAAAACAATGTCAGATGTCCGGCTGGGTAGGTGACGGCCGAGGGGGTGAACCAGGGCCAAACTCCTCTATAGCTGCATAGGACAGCTCCACCGGGCATCGGCCAAGGTTGCTCGGACTCCGCGGTGAGATAAGACAGTAGAAAAAACATGAGATTACACAGTAACATAAGTTATTTCCGCGTTGCATAGCAAAGACAAAACGTCTTATGTGGAATGGAAGGTAGAGGGGGAAAGGTAAACAGGGGAAAGGAATGCAGATAGCGTCAGGCAGACAAGAGGGGGGAAGGGACTTCAGGGGAAACAAGCAGTCAAAGTGAAAGACAGACAAAACCGTGAAGCACCGTTAAAAACAATGTCCGATGTCCGGCTGGGTAGGTGACGGCCGAGGGGGTGAACCAGAGCCAGACTCCTCTATAGCTGCATAGAACAGCTCCACCGGGCAACGGCCAATGGTACTCGGGTTCAGCGGTAACTAGGGAGACCATTCAGTCTGGCAACGAGAGGAATGAGAACAGGCAAAAGAAAAACACACGGACACAAAATGTATACATACAGTGTCATATGCATCATACAAATAACATTTAATATATTGTTGCCTCGCTTTGCTCCCTCATCTTGTATAACCTGTTTTCTTAATTAATGCCTCTATTGTTGACCAAACCTGTTATATAAACTAAACTACTCCCCTTCCCCCTACCTCAACCTCCCTTTCATCCATGTCTGTGTGTGCGTCCTAGTACCTCCAATCTATCCCTGTGCACCAACTCTTCGAAGTTGTGTATTATCCTGCCTCATGAAGGGGAGACCCTATTGTCCTTGTGACTGCACAACCTCCAAATTATTGGACTGAGAGCCAGCCGGTGTCTGATCCGACATCATATTCTTCAGCATTGCCCTCCAGGCCCGTAAGTCATTGTCAAGTTTTTCGTCACGTCTGATCCTCTGCATTGACTGTCTCAGCCGTAGCCCATTCATTCACATCTCGCACCCATTGCGACACCTTTGGTGGGTAGTGGCTCCAGGGCTGGACTGGCTACCGGGCGTTTTGGTCGGCTGCCAAGCTGGGGCCCGATTTTACTGCCGTGGGGGCTGATTTATGGTGATAGGGACCTGCATTTGCTTCTAAGTAAAGAAAGCAAAACAAATGGTTTTAAAGCATACTTTAAAACCATTTGGTTTTCCATTCTTTACTTAGAAATGCCCGGTAGCCAGTCCGCCCCTGAGTGGCTCAGCTACGATATGGCTACCTGTCATTTGGCCAAGACCAGTCCCAGAAGCAGAAATTTTCTACTGAGTTTCCTTTTTTTTGGGCGGAGTAGTAACCCTAACAGGACTGGTCTCTCGGGGTATCGCCCACCCTGTCGCCCTCGGTAACGTGAGCAAGACTTCAATCCAGTAAGGACATATATCCGAACAGGACCATGACATATGTATGAATTCTGTGTCTGCCTCCCCACAGCGGGGACATTGCCCCGAGCGGTCAAGATAAATCCTGTTTAGTCGTTTGGGAGTAAGGTATGTTTGATGGACAAAATTATATTGTATCAATTTAAAGCGGGCGTTCGAGCTCACTTGCTTCACTCCCTCGTGAATTTTTATCCAATCCTTAGATAATATGGAGTCGTCCACTATTGTGTTCCATCTTTTCTGTACAGGGAGTGTCTGAACTGTCTTGTCCTCCCGAATTGCCCGGTATAAATGTGACATAAGTCTCCGTCCCGGGGCCATACATATCAGGACTTGCAATACATTGGCCGCGGGAGGTTCCTCGGGAAACGAAGGCCACAACTCCCTAGCTACCTGAGCTATTTTCTCATATTGCAGACTGCCCAGTGCCCAAACTAAAGGTGCCCCTTGCCTGTTCGCGTGTAATATATTATTTGTTGTCGTACAAATCACCCATCGTTAAGCATCCCCCCTCCCGCCATTTACGTATAGACAGAAGCCGAAATTTTGGAGAAGGGTTGTACTACTCATAGGGGCATATTCGGGGCATACGGCGCTCGTCTCAGCACTTTCTTGACCGTGAGTTCCCATATTTCGGCCACATGTCGAATTATGTAGGGGCATGCCTGGGGTACATGTGTCCCCATCATCAACAACTCAGGCAGCGACCTGTCACCAAAAGTACCCGCCAGCAGGCTCTTCTCCCAGTTGTTTGCTTCATCCAGCCATTGCACGGTATGCTGCAGCTGAGAAGCCATATAATAAAATTCCAGGCAGGGGACCTCCAGTCCCCCAGTCTGCCACGTTCTTTGCAGAGTGGCCAGACTGACCCTTTTACATTTAGTGCCCCATAGTAGGTCTACCAATAAACTATCTAGGGTTACAAAGAATTGTCGAGGTACTCTATAAAGGGAGTGTTGCATCGCATAAAGACATCTCGGTAGGATGATCATTTTTGCTATGGAGAACCTCCCCATAAGGGACAAAGGTAATCCCTGCCAAAAACGCACCGAACCCCGTATTCCCACAATTACTTTCCCTATATTAAGCGCCAGATATCGTTCAGCTGTCGTGGCCAGTTTGATCCCCAGGTACCTAGGTTCCGTCTCCACCCACGGGAGCCCCACCTCCGGCAGTGGGCCATCTGGGTGTGAAGCCAGCATTCCCATCAGGATCAATTTTGACTTCCTGGGGTATATCTGCAATCCAGATATATGCCCGAACCTCCTAAGAACGTCCAACAGTATCGGAATCGCCTGGACGGGTTATCAGAGGTACACCAGAGTATCGTCCACGTACAATGATACCACATGATTAGACGCTCCCAGTGGGATCCCAAATGCCGCCAACTCCCCTCTCAGAGCCGCCGCCAGCGGCTCCATCGCTGTCGCAAAAAGAAGTGGCGACAGCAGACATCCCTGTCTGGTACCACGTTGCAGCGTGAAGGCTCTCGAGACCAACCTTCCCATTTGTATTCTAGCATGAGGAGCCGAGAAGAGCAACCATACTCATTTTAGGAATTGCACCCCCACCCCCATTGTTCGCAGGACCTCCCAGATGTACATCCAGCCCACCGAATCAAACGCTTGTTCTATATCTAACAGAGCCGGAGCATAATCTTCCTGAACCAACGAGGGGGAGTGCCATACATGGGCAAGCCTCCATAGATTATGGGCCGTACTACGTTTGGGGATGAAGCCCGCTTGGTCAGAGTGAATTAGGTGGTGCATACGTGGTTGGAGCCGAGCTGCCAGAATCCCGCTCAAAATTTTTATATCTATGTTTAAAAGGGAAATTGGTCTATATGAGCCCGGCAACCTCTCATCGAAGGTGGCAATACTTGCCTCTGAAGTGCTTCGTTATATACTTCCAGAAGGCGGTCGACCAAAATGGGCGCAAACCTTTTATAAACCTCGGACGGTAAACCATCACTCCCGGGGCTTTTAGATTGTTTTAAAGCTTGTATTGCTCCCAATATTTCCCCTTTAGATATCGGGACCTCCATAAGCTGACTCGCCTCCTCTTCCAGTCGAGGTAAGTCCAGGGTGGCCATGAACTCGGTCATTGCCTCCGGATCCGGGGGAGGGCGCCCCGCATACACCCCGGCAAGATGATCGGCCAGGATGTCCAGGATTTTCCCTTGGCTATATACTGTGTCCCCCCCTTAGACTGCATCTGCACTATGGGGGAAACAGATTTCTCCCTATTAATCAGCTTGGCAAGCAGGGACCCAGATCGATCCCCCTCCATATGCAGATGCTGTCTGCAGCATAATGAAACTTTTCAAGCCTGTATAGTGCTGCCAGCATCTGTTCCCGTGCCCGGGGTATCTGCATTAGGAGCATATACATTAATAAAGCATATCTCTTGGCCGTCAAGCCTGCCATGTAAGATCACATAACGCCCCTCGGAGTTAATCACATGGTGCAGATGTTGGAAAGGGGTCCCCGGGGTGACCCAGAGGAGAGCCCCCCAGGCAAATCCCAAGTATGAAGTGACATTTATCTGTCCACTCCATCTACGTCTTATATAAGGAAGTGTGTTGCCCCAGTTATGCGTTTCCTGGAGGCCTGCTACAGAGATTCTATACCGTCTTAAATAGGCATACACCCTGATTTGCTTTTCATGCATTGCCATACCCCGTACATTCCAGGTAAGCAGTTTCATCATGGGGGTAGCCATAGTAGTCCGTGATCGACAACGCCCCCGGGTTCCTACCCATCCATCCCACTTCGAAATTGGTCACACACCAGTAAGTTATGTCCCAGACATGGATCCCATAAGCCCCCCCATAACCATTGAATAACAAACAGAACTGATTGGTTCTCCTCTCCCCCCCACCCACTGGGCAGTGAAATGGATCCGTCCCTCTCCACATCGTAGAGAGCGAACAATCCTATCTCCCTCCCCAAACCTCCCCCCACAACTTTCACAAACAAAATACTTATCCACTGCCACATGAACCATATTTGTATTCTACTTGTTTCTAGTTCTTTCAATAAGCAGTTGCCATGTCCCATCACAAAGGTGCCTTGCAAGTGGCCAGGTACTCGACCGGGTGCGAGGACAGAACCTCTAGCTCCCCGAACAGACCCCAGCCTCTATAGAGGGGCGTGGTCCTCCCCGTCACAGGGTATACATACATTACTGTTCCCCACATAAGAACAAAGAAAAACACTCACGATTTAGAATGGGTCCTCCATCCCACTTATCTGATTGTTCTGGTTTATGAACCTGCATCTCCTCCACATAACCTGGGTTCAAGAGACATTAGTGTCAGGCACAATGTCCAACGAGGTCATCTCGGAGTCCGATAGTCCATCCGCCACCTGTAAGGTGCCATCTGCACACACCCTCACCCTTCCAAAACTGCCAGTGTCCTTTTGTCGTTTCCCTCCAGACGATCATCGTGGTCTCGGAACAGGATCCGCTGAGTCCAGTGTTTTCCTCGAACTTGGTTGTGAGTTCCGATGGTCGCCATGCTCCCTAATAGTGTCCAGCCATTCAGAGGCCTCCGCCGTCGAGTGGAAAAACAAAGCCTTACCCCTGTGTTCAATCCAGAGTTTGGCCGGGAAAAGCAGTCTATATTTCAACCCAGCTTCCCTCATTCTCTTCTTCACCATCAGGAAGGTGCGTCGCTGGTCCTGCACCCGCTGAGTATAGTCCGGGTAAATTGCAATAGTGTGACCCTCATATTGCATGACCTCCTTTGCACGAGTAGCCTGCAGGATCACGTCACGGTCACTATAGTTAAAGAACCGGGCTATGATGGCCCTCGGCGGAGCTCCGGGTCGCGGCGGGGGAACAAGTGCCCTGTGTGCCCTCTCGATGTTGAAGAACTTGGAGGTTCTCCTGAGTGTGAGTACCTTCGTGATCTAGTCCTCCAAAAATAGCTCCACCGAAGGTCCCTCCGCCCGCTCTGGACATCCCACAAATCGCAGGTTGTTCCTCCTCGAGAGTCCTTCCTGGTCCTTGGCTCGTTCATCAAGTTTGATAGTTTTCCATTGTAGCTCCATGACCGTTTCCCTGAGTGATTTGATATCTGTCTGGAGTATGTCTACGTGCTGTTTTGTCGTGGTGACTCTGTCGGAGACCTTGCGCAGGTCACAGCGGAGCAGATTGACATCGATCGCCACCTCATCGATTCTGGTCACCATCTCATCCCTAGTAGTCTGTATAGCCGCCAGGATATCATTTAATGAAGGGTCCCCATGGTCTTTCGCTGGTGCCCCCTCCGCAGCATCATCCCCCTGTGGTCCCTGTTGGTTTGGTCCCGGAGGCAGGGGCTGTGCATAATTAAGGATTTTGTTAGATTGGGCCCGATTAGTTTTGCCCTTACCCATCCTGGCTCTCTTCTCCTAGGGGACCTCGGCATCTGAGCAGCACAAAGAGCATCCCGGGTCTTCGTCGCCTTCTTCAGCTAGGACTGTCGACCCCCGTGCAAAGTCAGCCCCGTATCCCCCCCAGTTCCTGTGTATCTCATTGGCAGGGTTGCCCTACCTCTCCAATATGAAAGTGCGCTCCAGGGAGGTCGGTCGGCCCAGACACCTTACGCCAATTGTTTTATTGTGCTCCATGCGGTTAGAGACCAGGTAATAATACTAAAGAAGGCGGGGGGAAGCAGGACCGACACCTCCCGGTCACAGGCAGATTCCACCTCTTGTTAAGATCCACGCCTCTGAGGCCCTCTCGCTCTCGGGTCTCCTCACATTAGCTCACAGGTCATAATTTATTATGTGCCGAGAGGGGGATCCTATCTTCCTGGTATCCCGTGCACAGGCAGGCCCAGCCCCAATCACCTAGCCGGGCCTTCAGTCACTCCCAGGCCTTCAGGAATCTTCAGCCTGTGTCGCAGCGCCTACTGGGATTATCACCGGGCCCCCCTTTATACTGGGGCTGCGACCCAGTCACCCTTCAGTGTTGGCCCACACGTCAGGGGACCCGCTCCGGACAGTGCCTCACCTCCGTCCCCAGCTTCTGACGTGCGTCTCCCGGGCCCAGCCGCGGCGATGCCTGCAGCAGCCCAAAATGGCGGCTCCGTCCCTCCGCCGGCAGGCTCACGGCGGCCGCTCCACTTCAGCACTGTGTCCACTTAGCGTTTTCCCGTGCCAGGTAATGTCTCCTGGCCGGGCCGATGTTTGTAGGGTCGGTGCTATTGTCGCACTGTAGGATTTTGACGGATTCCCCCTGCGTTCCAGCGGGAGCACCGCAAAGGCACATCCTATGCGGCCATCTTGCCAGCCACGCCCCCAAGTCACCACACACCTTGTGAGTCCTTCTGATCTTGTGAATTTCTGATAATCATAAAACAGGTAGGATTTTGCTTGTGTCCTTTGTCTGTCAAGCTGGGGACTTGCAGATAATGTTCCAGGAAGTTTTGATCTACTGAGCTCTACAGGTTCAGTTACACCTGAATAACCTTCCTTAGACTTACTGAGGTTTTCTGGTTTTATGAGCAATTTAAAATCCCTCTCTGTAAAGGAGAGATCACTTTGCTAACAAGGCAAATACATGTTTTCCCGGGGATGACATATTTTAGTGCCTTTGTTGCAGTGGTGTTTTGCCCCCTCATGTACTATTCCTACAAGCTGACTTTTCAACTGAGACAAAAGTTTTAGGTGGACTTTGGTGGTTCTCTGAATGTGATAACAATGTATCTTCTTGAAACGAGCACACAGCCTGTATTTTTCCAGCATCATGCCTTACCTCCCTCTTTACACCTGCGCTTGTCAAGCACAAGGCTAATTGTTTTACAGAGGGGCCTATTCACAAATAACTTTGGGAGTACTTAAAGAAATACCTTGTAGCACTCTTTTACATACTTTTACATGCCTTTATGAATTTGGACCAAAAACATTTAAATTGGAAATAAAATGGAACTATTAAATGAGTATTCCTGTACAATTAATACAAATACAAAATACTATATCCTGTTTGCACTTATACTAATAAGAAGTTGAACGTTTGAGGGACAATCCGAAAAGACATCAAGAGGATATAAAAGAGTACTCCTGTAGTACAACTTTCCATACTCATACATCAATGTATATTGGTCCAGGAGGAAAAATGAGGAGATGATTTCTTAATGAGAAAAATACTAATATTCATGAGGCACTCGCATTTTGCGACCCTGTTGAGAATGGCTGGCCCTCCCAGGGATGGTGGCCTGCTGGGCTCAGCAGACCACCATGTCTGGGACTGCTTTTAAATAAAGCACCTTTTTTTTAAAAATGCAGCCAGATTTCCTTAAAGGAAAACGGGATGCATTTAAAAAACCCAAAATGAAACGTTTTCGTTTCATTTTTGAAGGACAGGCAGAGGTCCCTGGGACCACTGCCTGCCCTTAAAAAATATTTCCGCATGCATTTGCAAAGGGGAATTTGAGACTGCATTACCACCTACTTGAAGTAGGTGGTAAATTGCGTCTGTTTTGCGACCGCAATTGCGGTTGCAAAACAGTCATATATAGGGCTCAGAGTCGCAATTAGGAAGGGACGCCCTTGAAACGCCCCTACCTAATTGCGAGTCGCAAACGCTATTTAGCGAGTCGCAAATAAATTGCGACTCGCTAGATAGCATTTGTACATGGCCCTGTAGGGTTTTTGCATGCCCAAACGGGTCGCAGACCCGTTTGTGCATGCAAAAACAGGTCGTACATCTGGCCGTAGGTTAGGTATTTTGGGTACAGTCATGTTTGCACTTGCAGTTCCACCAAGGGAAAGACTGTTTATTTATTTAGGTTTTATATAGCTCTGCCTTAGCCAGAGATATTAGATAGCTTTATAATTTGCAATACAAAAACAATAAAGAGAGAAGTAGATCTACAACATTAATAGGAAAAAGAAGTGAAGGAAAAAGCAACCTGTGCAGCCAGCTATGAATGAACCAAGAACCTCAGTATCAGACAGCTGCTGAACAGGCCATCTTGAAGTTAATTTTAGAAGGAACAGGATTGTAAACACACTGAAATTTATAGGCTCTAATTGCTAGGGTGAATTGTTGGCCTTTGCTCACTTCATGGAATCTAGAATTCTGTATTGTGGTGCAAGTGGAGTTTTTGCAACATTGTAAGTTGGTCTCTGAAACTATTGGCTGGAGTCAATGATGTGCCCTCTAATCAACTTGTTTCACACTCTTCATATGTGAAAGGGCAATGAGGTTGGTGAAAGAAATGTCAAAGTTGCCTTACTGCTATTCATTGAAGATGAAGATTGTGACTAGCTAAAGATGCAACATTGAGGTAACACATCAATATATGATATAGTTGTTCAGATAAGAAGCACAGACCACAGTTTGCATTGCACATTCAATAGTCAGTTTATTGTCTTAATTTAAAATGTTGACATACATCCTGGTTTGCTCTAAAACCAGCAGGCCAGATGTCACTTACTGATATGTGATACTAAATTATAAGTCATCCTGACCCTTGTTTCCCTGATTGTATCCTGCATGAGTATCATTACAAACAAACACTGTTCCTGGATGGAGTCAGATGATACTTGTAAAATAATGTCTCATTATTTGGAGTAGGCAGTTATCCGCCTTAAGGAATAACACTACATTATCAGGGTGAACTCTTTAGTCACTAAATTAACCTGAGTTCAACCCGCTGGTGTCATTGGTACAGAGTAGCCTAGCTGAGCATAGAGCAATGTGTAAGTATTTATGCTGTGCCTAATCAGTAATAAAGTCAAAAAACCAAAACAATAAAAATCCCAAACCGAATTAGAATACTTGAATTCATTTTTAATTAACAAAATGACATTGAAGTGACAAAAATCTAATAAGAGGAACTGAAGAAATTATTTTTTAAAGTTTTAAGTGAAAATAGCACCAAAAATCTCTAAGCACCAATGTTAGTCTATGGTCGTGATAGACTGGGACCGAGACACACTTTGAGGCCGACCACAATTGATGCTGAGGTTAGAAGCAGGATGACCCGGTCAAGGATTTTACCTTCTGACTTAGGGGCTGATTTTGACTTTGTTGAACAGAAGGTACTCTGTCGGGATAGCAGAGGCCATTGCCTCTGCCATCCCAAGGGAACTCCATCCTCCAAATCTAGGGTTGTCTCTCAGCCCTGCGGACAGCTCCTAAAATAGACAGCAAACCGCAGTGATGTTGGTTTAGGTTAATGTTGTTAATGTTTGACAGATGGGTCAGTATTTTCAGTTATCAAAAACAAACTGCCAAGGAGGCAGCGGTCAAATGTCCATCAGATGGCTAACCTCCAATTGTTTGCACTCTGTTGGGCTGTCAGAAGAGTATGTCGGCAACAGAGCCAGAGCAGGTCCGTCACCGACATGCTTAAGTTACCCCACCTCTAAATCTGGTGGGCAGACTTTGAGTTTGGCAAAGAGCCTACTCCATCGCTGTTGCGACAGAGTACCTTAATACCTTCTTTACCAAATTCTAAATGAGCCCCATAGCCTCTTTTTTGGAGCTCAGATTCCTCCGGCAGGGCAAGATGGAAAGCTGTATCTGAGCAGGGCTCCTTTGAGGCTGGATACCTTCTCAATGAGGTCCTGCTGAAATGGATTTGCTGCTGCACTGAAGCTCCATCAAGACAAACCTATTTCTTCTGCCCAGTGCCTAGACCAGATTCACTCTGGTGGTTGGTCCTGGTACCGAAGGAGATCTGGAAGTCCAAACATTTTCTAAGTCCCAATTCTGCAGGGTCAGTCTCTTTTTCCTCAGATCTTAATCTAAAGCTTGCAGACTTAAGGAAATGAGCCTAAGATTGTTAATGCTTGATCCAGCTAAAGTTTTTCAGGGTCCCCAATAGTTCCAGCTGGAACTGAGCATCTGGTCTTCCAGGAAAACAAATATTTTTTCAGCTTGGTGTGTCCCTGTAGTCACTAGCTCCTGAAGTCCACTTCTTTGTCCTGGGTACCGGAGGGAACAAGTCCAGTCCTTCAGGGATCCTCTCTTTAAAGTTAATTTAGTTCCTGGACCATCCCTGATAGGTCTTCCTTTTAGGGCGTAGAAAAACATACAGAGGTCATTGTCTGTTAACAATTTTCACATGCCATTAAGGTCAAGCACTTGACTGGACAGCTGCTGAAGAGGTAATATAAATTAGCCTCCAGGAACTTCAGTCAGGGAAAAGCTAACTTTCTAAGCTTTACTTTTCCAAAATATTTATTAAATATCTGACTTTACCATTACATTGGATTTTAATACATAATATAGTCTTTGAATGACTTTTGGAGCTGTTTAGAGTAAATCAAAATTTATAGTGGATAATGCCATTTTCTAGGATTCAGCTTCAGCCCTGCTAGTGAAAATAGCATATAACTTCCAGGCCCTGGGTAAATTTTCAGTACAATACATGAACTTATAGGCAAGTTAAATAGGTTAATTATAAGTATGCCAATTTAACCATGTTTAAAGGGAGAGAACAGGCACTTCACTCCTGTTTAGCAGGGGTAATATGCACCGAGTTCTAAATCCAGCAAAACAGAGAGGGCAAATATTGAGTGGAAATCACGCAAGATTGGAATTTTGTAGTATCCTGTATATGTATTTATCCTGTTGCTTTCTCCCTAGCTGCTCAACCAGTGTGAATGTGCTGCATGGAATGTTGGTGTGGTGATGCTGAATGAAATGTTTGGGTGCCTGTGAGGTGAGGTGTGAGTTGGAGTATGGGCTGAGCAGCAGGCAGGCTGCTCCTGGTGGGGCTGCTCTACATGAACTGTAAAAGTCCCATTTTTACAATTTTACACTACAGATCCTTATATGAGGGTGTCTAAATGGGTACTAGTCCCATTTAGACAGTTCACGTTTCATATTCTTAAATAAGGGTGTAAGTCACGTTTTGGTTGCCGCCCTTAGTTTAGGAGTGGTTGTATGGGTGGGAGTCACCCATTTTCACAGTTTTCACTACTTGTCCTTACTCTAAGAATGTTGGTTGGGTGTGAGTGTCACCTGTTGCTACAGGTTACTCCACTCGCCTTTGTCTTGAGGATGTTTGGTCGGGTGTACTACACCCATTACCTTTATGTATACATGTGTGTGTCAGTCATTTCCTGGGACTAGTTCATGTTGTGCTGTGTTGTGCCTCTTCTCATGCCTGTCTGGCCAGTGGGTGTGGTTGGTGGTAGTCATAGGTGCAACTGTGTCATTTATCTAATATGTTGGTTCTTCTGCCATATTTTATGCCATATTTTATTAAATTTATAGAGGGGGAGGATATGTGTTATATTATCTTGTATATTTATCTATGCAATTTCTCAATTTTCCTCTTGTATATTTATCTATGCATCTTCTCAATTTTCCTTACTTTTTTTCCTGTATATTTATATTTGCATCTTCTTCATCTTATCCTGTACTTTTATCTATTGCATCTACTTCGCTTTCTCTTGTATATCGTCCTGTGCATATTCTTTATATTTTTCTTCAATGCTTGATTGAATATGTATTATGGATTTTTTTCAGGTTAATGCTTTATTCCTTTTTGCATTTCATGTACTTTATCATATTTTCTCATTCCCTTATTTCGTTTTGCAGTTTCATTTTGTGTTATATAAAGGGGGAGGATATGTGGTATCCTGTATATGAATTTATCCTGTTGCTTTCTCCCTAGCTGCTCAACCAGTGGAATGTGCTGCGTGGAATGTTGGTGTGGTGATGCTGAATGGAATGTTTGGGTACCTGTGAGGTGAGGTGTGAGTTGGAGTATGGACTGAGCAGCAGGCAGGCTGCTCCTGGTGGGGCTGCTCTACATGAACTTACCAACTTGTAACCAAGACTCAATAAACCTACTTAATCTACATCTCGGCTACTGGACTTCATTACTACAAATTTCTTACAACACCTAACACAAATAGGTCAGCCTTTTGGCAATTTTCTACTTGGTAACTTCATTAGGTATTCCCAGAAAGGTGGTTCCTTTGGTATACTGTATCTTAGAGAGGGGCTATCCTCATGGGTTTGGTGAAAAAGTGAGTCCCTTTAACAGCTTTTTAGTATGCATAAAGAGACATCATGAATATAATACAGAGCATCTCACTTTGATTGAACCTTTGAATACATTGATTTATCTGTTTTGGAATTATTTTTTATCAAGGAAAGAGAATGCAAAGTGCGTGTGCACACCATATGAAATAGATGCCAACGACCTAGGTTCTCATACATACAAATCTCTTTGCAGTCTAACTTAAAATCATAAAATTGAGTCACGGTTGGTGTGTAGTTGACATTTTTGCATGCTTGCCCCAATGCAGAACATTACTGTGAGAAATCGTCATCACCGTGTCCCAGGGCAGTCAGAAGGCACTGGGCTCTAATTATAACAACTGGCTCTTCCTCCTCATGTGTCCAGAGGCCCTCATATTGCATACCCCCAAAATGAGAAAGAAGTACTAAGTTTTAGCACTAAACTCCCATGGTAGCGAGGCAGTGTATTCCAACACTTACTCAGGCATGGTGCTGGTGGCTATATCCTCAGAAACCAGCAATGCAAGAAACAAAACACTTAATAAATTGCTGTCCAACCAGTGCATTTTCTTATGAATGAAAAATACTTTATTACACAAAATACTAAGCATATTATCAAGAACGGCGTTAAAATTATCGCTGCTTTAGCGGCAGAAAACTGCCGCTAAAGCGGCGATAATGGGCTTGATAATATGCCCTTGAGAATACCAATAGAAGCCCATGTTGACACCAGAACATGGGCTTCTATTGGAACTCTCAAGGGCATATTATCAAGCCCATTATCGCCGCTTTAGTGGCAGTTTTCTGCCGCCAAAGCGGCGATAATTTTAACGCCGTTTCTTGATAATATGCCCCTAAATACTATGTACAATTTAACAAGTTTTAACAGAATGGAAGGTGGAAATATCTATGGGGATACAAAGGGCATCAAAACCTACAGGGGGGCACAAAACAAGCAAAGGTCCAGGTTCATATCTGCCTAAAATTGTAACCTGCCTGCACCCCCTATGCTTGAGGCACCTATTACGGTCTGCACACCAGAAAGCCCTAACTCCTAAAACACAATACCCCCACGAGCTTAGCATGACATAAAGGGTGTATTAATAAAGATAAGGCCTACTGGCTTTGTCTGGGTGCCTGGATAATAACCAAAATGAAAACCTTAAGCCCTTTGACCATAATCCCAACACTGAAAACCTTTCAAGGTGATACCATGAAAAATGCAATTCATTTTATCTTCATTACCATTGAAAAAATGAAGTGATTTTAACTTCATATTGCTCTTGTCAATAAACTTCAAATGTTGAACATAGCATCAGAGTCTTGTTTTTACACTAACCCAAGGTTGCCAAGTACCCAGCGCACCTGATTTACAGGATCCAACACTGCAAAGCTTCAGGACAAAATCCCTACTCTCAAGAGCTCTTAAATTTGAAGACAAACTCTTTCAGAGTCACTCTTTTTTTACTCTAGGGTGTCACAGTATCAAGATGGTGGCAACAACATTGCAAGAGACTTCAATGCTCCATGCAGACACTGTAGGGCACAATTTGGGGCAAAAATGAAAATAAGTGCCTTGAGACAGGATGGGGAACAACCTACACCTCTGGCAAGTCCTTAAACCATAAAACAGAACAGGCAGTAGGGGAAATCCGCGCAGGTAAGTGATAACAGTAGCTTCAAAGGTATCCTATTAAATGCTAGTGCTCAAAGGTCACCATGCAACGACCACCTCACGTTGCAATTTGTGGACAAAATTGCCCACTATAGTACAAAATAAATAATTGGCAGCCCGAGCAGATAGCATGCATGTAATAGTAGCAAATAAAGTCCAAATATCCGTCCTGAATATTTTCTTCTTTGTTTATTCCAAATTGACAAGATATCATTCACTGGTATCCATCTTCTTTAGCAACATGATTTTAGAACACAAGCCATCTAATAGCACCCATAGTCCAACGATCACGAGGACCTTCTACCGATGAAGTCGGCTTTAGGATATGTGGCTGACCGCGATGAATTTTAATTCATATTTCTGATCGTTGGACTATGGGTGCTATTAGAAGAAAGGACACATTTTAATTTTAGGTTTACCACGACCTTTTTCTTGATGCAATCGTCAATTATTTAAGGGTTCTTGTAATACTGATCTTTGCCCTGATGAAGTCCTAGGCGTATAGCCGTATGGACGAAACACGTGTTGGCATGGCTTGTGTTCTAAAATCATGTTGCTAAAGAAGATGGATACCAGTGAATGATATCTTGTCAATTTGGAATAAACAAAGAAGAAAATATTCAGGACGGATATTTGGACTTTATTTGCTACTATTACATGCATGCTATCTGCTCGGGCTGCCAATTATTTACCTCTGGCAAGTCCTTTGTACTGGCCACTGATGGAGTTAGTAAATATTTCCTTTTTGCTTACATTGTTTTTAAATCAAGCTGCCCTCTGTTGTTTTGGTTTTATTCTGTGGGTGCCCCAGTCCCTCCAAATATCAGACATTGGCGCGAATGTCTTAAACATGAATGCCTTTAGCACACAAGTATTACAATGCATTAAACACTACAACACGTTGTAATACCAGCAATAGTTTTGCAACCTATGGCTTTATCATGCATGTTAATGGTCCTTATATATATATATTTATATACATATATATATATATATATTATCTACTGGCGGTCGCCAGTAGATAGTTATAGTTACAACCTATTATCCATAGGAAATCCGCGACATTCTATTTGAAATAACTCTCTTGCCGGTTGACGTATCTTCGCAAATTTTCAAACTTCGTGGGGCGCTCCGGTCCGCTCCTACCCTGAAAGTCTCGGGGTGATACGTCAAGCGGGGGCCGAGAAAAAGGGGGTCCCAAAACGCGTTTTCCCATGCATTTTTCCATAGGAAACTTTAGACACGGCTACAGCCTGAACTGCTGAACGGAATTACACCAAATTTGGCAAAGAGGTAGTTCTTGGTTCAGAAAGAACCCTTTTGTTAAATGGTGTAAATCCGCTCAGTAGTTGCTGAGAAAATCAAAAGTAAAAGTACATATATATCTATGGGCACGGAGGATTCGCGCACCCTGAGCGCACTCCTGCGCGCACCGTCCCGATCACGAGCTGCATGTTAATTGGTTGTCAGCTGGCTGTCAACATTCCGATTCAGGAAATGTTGGCAGTTATTTTGTCCCTCGGTAGAACCGAGGACAGAAACAAGTGCGCAAAGCGCACAAAGGGGGCAGGGTAGAAACACCCTGACCCCTAGGTTTGCTCAGGGGTCCCACAAGGACCCCCTGGGCAAAAAAAATAATAATTTTTTTTAAAATCGGCAGGATGCGCTCAGGGTGCGCGAATCCTGCCGAAAAAATCGAAGCGCGGTCTCCCGCGCTCGATATGTATTTTGCCCCCGGGTGGCCCAAGTCCCGGGGGCATGGTGGGGGTTTAATTTATGTGTGGGGGCCTCAAGGGCCCCCAAGCCCCGGGACCGCCACCCCCGGGGCTTTCTTTTAAAATGGTGCGGGAGGGCTCTGAGCCCTCCCGCAGCCCCGGGGACCACCACCTCCCCGGGCTTTTTTAAAAAAATTAAACAACCTGTGTGGGGGCTCCAGCCCCCCACACGCCCCGGGACCGCCACCTCCCCGGGCACTAACAAATTAAAATGGGGGTCCGCTTTGGACCCCCGAAGCCCCGGGGACCACCACCTCCCCGGGCTGTGCTGATGTAGGGAGGGGGCCGCGCGGCCCCCTCCTGGAGCCCTTGATGGCCCTGGGGACCGCCACCCCCAGGGTCGGCTCCTGCAGTGTCCCGGGTGCCTACCCCGGGACACTGTAGTTTGCTATGGCAGGACAGGAGCCTCGCGGCTCCCGTCCTGCCATAGCAACTGCTTTGGATATTGGAAGAGAGAGCAGGAAACCTGCTCTCTCTTCCAATATCCAAAGCCGATTGCTTTTCCACATGGGGAGCAGCATGTCAGCTGCTCCCCATGTGGAACAGCAATGCCGGCTCCCAAGGGACGTGGGGAGCCGGCGGGACTGTGGGGGATTGGGGACCCCCCACAGTCCCCAACGGAGAGGGCCAGCCCCGGGGGATGGGGTCCCCGGGCAAGTAGTGGCTCAGGAGGAGGCCACGCGGCCCCTCCCCAAAAAAATAAAAAAAAATAAAAATGGAAAGGCCGGCCCCGGGGATGGGGTCCCCGGGCCTTAAATGGCCTGAGGAGGGGGCCACGCAGCCCCCTCCCAAGAAAATAAAAAGGCCATGCCCCGGGGGATGGGGTCCCCGGGCCAATACAGGCCCAGGGAAGGGGGCCACGCGGCCCCCTTCCCGTTTTTTTTTTTTTAAATTAAATTAAAAAGGGGTAAGGCCCTGGGGGATGGGGTCCCCAGGGCCCAAAAACAGGAAAAAGGAAGGGGGCTACACAGCCTCCCTTCAGGGGACAACAATTTATTTTTTTTTTAAACGATCGGGCCCGCAGGCCCCGCCCCTTCCTTCACCACTCTGCAAACGCGCCCTGGCGCGTTTGCAGAGGGGGAACGACTCCCTTGAATACTGGGGTCCCTGGGCCAACTAGCCCACCAGGAACCTCCAATATGCGCTAGGCTGCGTTGCAGAGACGTGTAGAGAGGCCACACCCCTTTACACCTCTCTGCAACGCAGCTCTGTGGCGCTTTTTGGAGGTATATGGTGGGCTAGTTGGACTCCGGGGACCCTCAGGATTCAAGGGGACTTAATCCCCAACTTAAAACGCGCCATCGGGCGCGTTTGCACAGTGGTGAAGGGAGGGGCGGGGCTTCAGGTGACATGTGTGCAAACAGGCCCCGTGGCGCGTTTTAAGATGGGAATTAAATCCCTTCATCCTGAGGGTCTCTGGGGCCAACTAGCCCAACAGGTACATCCAGAAAGCGCACAGAGCTGCGTTGCAGAGAGGTGTAAAAGGGGTGTGGCCTCTCTACACGTCTCTGCAACGCAGCCCCTGGCGCATATTGGAGGTTCCTGGTGGGCTAGTTGGCCCCTAGGGACCCTCAGGATTCAAGGGGACTTAATCCCCCAACTTAAAACGCGCCACGGGGCGCGTTTGCACAGATGTCACCTCAGGCCCCGCCCTCCCTTCACCATTGTGCAAATATTCTTCTAAAATCATCCGAAATACGAATTCCGATTTACTCACCTGTTATCAGGAGAGACCTCAGTGCTGTATCTTTCAGCCCAGTACTGGTCCTGAAAAGTAATTTTAACCGTACTTACCAGTAACTTGAATTTCCTTCCATAGGCTAACATTGACTGGTTTCACTTGGAAATTCTTCTAAGTGTGGAGTTTTGGAACTTTAAAATATTCCTCTAAAATCAGCCGAAATACGAATTCCGATTTACTCACCTGTTATCAGGAGAGACCTCAGTGCTGCATCTTTCAGCCCAGTACTGGTCCTGAAAAGTAATTTTAACCGTACTTACCGGTAACTTGAATTTCCTTCATAGGCTAACATTGACTGGTTTCAGTTGGAAATTCTTCTAAGTGTGGAGTTTTGGAACTTTAAAATATTCCTCTAAAATCAGCCGAAATACGAATTCCGATTTACTCACCTGTTATCAGGAGAGACCTCAGTGCTGCATCTTTCAGCCCAGTACTGATCCTCAAAAGTAATTTTAACCGTACTTACCAGTAACTTGAATTTCCTTCCATAGGATATCATTGCCTGCTTTTGCTGAAAAAGTTTCTAAGTGTTGATTTTTGAAACATACAAATATTCCTCTAAAATCAGCCGAAATACGAATTCCGATTTACTCACCTGTTATCAGGAGAGACCTCAGTGCTGCATCTTTCAGCCCAGTACTGGTCCTGAAAAGTAATTTTAACCGTACTTACCAGTAACTTGAATTTCCTTCCATAGGCTAACATTGACTGGTTTCACTTGGAAATTCTTCTAAGTGTGGAGTTTTGGAACTTTAAAATATTCCTCTAAAATCAGCCGAAATACGAATTCCGATTTACTCACCTGTTATCAGGAGAGACCTCAGTGCTGCATCTTTCAGCCCAGTACTGATCCTCAAAAGTAATTTTAACCGTACTTACCAGTAACTTGAATTTCCTTCCATAGGATATCATTGCCTGCTTTTTGCTGAAAAAGTTTCTAAGTGTTGATTTTTGAAACATACAAATATTCCTCTAAAATCAGCCGAAATACGAATTCCGATTTACTCACCTGTTATAAGGAGAGACCTCAGTGCTGCATCTTTCAGCCCAGTACTGGTCCTGAAAAGTAATTTTAACCGTACTTACCAGTAACTTGAATTTCCTTCCATAGGCTAACATTGACTGGTTTCACTTGGAAATTCTTCTAAGTGTGGAGTTTTGGAACTTTAAAATATTCCTCTAAAATCAGCCGAAATACGAATTCCGATTTACTCACCTGTTATCAGGAGAGACCTCAGTGCTGCATCTTTCAGCCCAGTACTGGTCCTGAAAAGTAATTTTAACCGTACTTACCGGTAACTTGAATTACCTTCATAGGCTAACATTGACTAGTTTCACTTGGAAATTCTTCTAAGTGTGGAGTTTTTGAACTTTATAATATTCCTCTAAAATCAACCAAAGTACGAATACCAATTTACTCACCTGTTATCAGGAGAGAATCCAGTGCTGCATCTTTTAGCCCAGCACTGACCCTGAAAAGTAATTTTAACCGTACTTACCAGTAACTTATATTTTCTTCCATAGGAATCCATTGTCTGGTTTTCAGCAAAAAGTTTCAAAGTGTTGATTTTTACAAACTACAAATATTCCTTAAAAATCACCTGTATGACTTAAACGCATTCTTTCAACTGTTTACAGGAGATGCACCAGTGCTGGATCCAGGATCCAACACTGAGTAAGAAAAAGTAACGATAACAGTTTTTACCTGCTAAGTGAATTTCCTTCCATAGGATAACATTGGTGATTCTATGAGAAAAAGTTTCTAAGTGTCAACTTTTAAAATACAATAATATTCCTTAAAAATCACGACTGTAACCAAAACGCTTTTACTCAACTGTTTACAGGAGATGTACCAGGACTGAATCTAGGATCCAGTCCTGTGGTTAGAAAAGTAATCCATAAAGTAACTAATTGCATTTAACTAGAAATTCACATTGAGCTGAATGTTGCATTGTGTTTGAAAATGTGTTGCCCATTGCAACAACTGTAACTACTGTACTTAAAAGTCTATTGCCTATGTGCAAAGTATTTAAACTAAAGTAATTCATTCTGAGAAAGTATTTTTGTAATGTAATGTATAATGTAATTACAATGTAATTTAAAAATAAAATATGTAAAAAAATTGTTTCTAAAAATGTAGTAAATCAGTATGAAAAAAATTAATATAACAATTAATACATTTAAAAATTGTCATTTACAAAACCTTTGAAATTCACTGAAAAACCGTAGGTATCAGGCACGTTATAGTTAGAAATTAGCATTTAAAAACCTTTGAAATTCACTGAAAAAACCATAGGTTTCAGACACGTTATAGTTACAAATTAGCATTTAAAAACCTTTGAAATTCACTGAAAAAACCATAGGTTTCAGACACGTTATAGTTACAAATTAGCATTTAAAAAACCTTTGAAATTCACTGAAAAAACCATAGGTTTTAGGGACAGTTATAGTTACTTGGACATTGCACTCGTACAAAACCCGTGAAATTCCCCGTTATAGTTAGTTCAGCTAACTATAACTCGCGCCCGCAATGCACTGCTGATGACGTCACATATTACATCACTCATGACATGGTCAGTGACATCACTGATGACATCACTGATGACATCTCAAATGACATCACTGATGACATCATCCACGTGATAATCTGATGCACCTCCTCACACCCTAATATAATCTTTGATACACCCACTCTAAATTACAGACTGCCATTCGCAAAACCATAGACACTCCAACACCAATAACTACATACCCACTCACTGATTCTTAGGTCTACACACACACATCCACTCACTCACCCGTACAGTCACTCATACTTACGGTCACTCAGTACAGGACTATCATATGCACTCTTACTCCTATATAGACACTCAAACAACGCCACTCATCCATAGAGATACTCAGACACCTAGTCAGTCATGCAAATAATTAAACACACTGCCATTTACTCACCTATACAGTTATACACACACCAGCTCACTTACTCATACAAATAGTAGCACATTGTTACGCTCTTATACAATCACTGATACAAGCACACACTCATCCATACAGCCACTATCACAATCACTCACTCTTGCTTATAGCTATTTATATACTCCAACACACATATATACTGCCTTTCACATATGTAGTTACTCACACATGTACCACTGGGACATACATTCACTCACTAACACACTCTTACACACACTTACCCACCCATACAGTCTATCACAGATGCACTCTTGAAACCATCCACCCAGTGAATCACCCACTCACACATCTATGCACAGAGTTGCACACACCCCTCCCACACAAACACTCAGGCACCCATACAGATACTCAGACAAGCATTCAATAACTCATATAGACACTCATTTAGCTATTCACAAACACATGCAGCCACTTACACAGCAACAGACAGACGGATACAGACATTCACCCAGTTTAGTCACTAACCCATGCATTCAGTAAGATACGTTAAATCACTCACTTATAGAGTCAGTCACGCACCTACTAAATCATCCATACAGACACTTACACACCCACTCATTCTTCAATACGTCTTTTCCTATATATATTAAAAATATTTAAACTTTACAGAAACACACAGTCACTGGATGATGTCATCAGTGATGTCATTTGAGATGTCATCAGTGATGTCATCAGTGATGTCACTGACCATGTCATGAGTGATGTAATATGTGACGTCATCAGCAGTGCATTATGGGGCGCGAGTTATAGTTAGCTGAACTAACTATAACGGGGAATTTCACGGGTTTTGTACGAGTGCAATGTCCAAGTAACTATAACTGTCCCTAAAACCTATGGTTTTTTCAGTGAATTTCAAAGGTTTTTAAATGCTAATTTGTAACTATAACGTGTCTGAAACCTATGGTTTTTTCAGTGAATATATATATATATATATATATATATATATATATATATATATATATATATGTATATGTATAGAGAGAGAGAGAGGGAGAGAGTAGGGTAGGCAGTTATAGTTAGGACCCAGTTTCCATAAAAAAAGCATTTCTTGTTTTGCTAATAAGTTTGGCACCGTTTGACAAATCTTCACAAAACGTTCAAAACTAGTGTGCCTGTCACTTCAGCTGCCGTCTGGAAAGTTTCAGAGTGATCTGTCAAGCAGGGACCAAGAAAAAGGGGTGGGTCCCAAAATGCATTTTTCCCATGCAATTCCCCCTAGGGATTTTAGCAATGGCGCGAACCGCTGAATGGAATTGCCCCAAATTTGGCAGAAAGCTAGATCTTGGTTCAGAAAGAGTACTTTTTGTAATTTGGTGTAAATCTGTGCAACAGTTTTGGTTATTAAAGAAAAAAGATGTATATATATATATCTAGAGACACTGATCAAAATTATGTCTGATTGGCTGCCACCACCTCAACCAGGAATTGGTGGCTGGCAACTTCGGACGAGGGACTCGGTCCAGAGTCCTAAAATAAAGCAAAAAAAGACCTGCGGGCAGGGTAGGGACCCTAACCCCCTAGGCCTGGTGGTGGGGTCCCACAAGAACCTCTTCTGGGGCCAAAAATATATATTTTTGTATGTGAACGGGGTGGTGAAGTTTCTCCAGGAGGAGCCAGCCGACGTGCCAATCTTGGTGGGTGATAAAGTGCCAACACTCCTGTTCGCCGACGATACTTTGTTGGTGGCAAAGACTCCAGTTGGGCTTCAAAAACTGTTGAGTAGGTATCAATCCTTTTGTGATGCTCGGGGATTGGTTATCAATACTACGAAGACAAAGCTTATGGCTTTCAACCCTCCTAAATCCTTCAGGAACAACTTTTTACTTAATGGTACCCCCCTTGAGAGAGTCGGGAGTTTTGAATATTTGGGCATCCGACTCTCGGACAAAATGCTCTGGAGGCCCCATATAGCTAAAATGCTATTGAATCATAGACGCGTGACTGGGGCAATAAGCAAAGAACATCGCTCCTCATATAGTAGGCCTGTTGCCCCAGCGCTCGCAGTCTATGAAGCAAAAGCAGTTAGCTCGGCTCTGTATGGAGCCGAGCTATGGGGGTTTGAAAATGTGGATGAAATAAGCAGGTCAGAGCACAAATTTCTGAGGGATCTGGTGATGCTCCCACGAAACACTCCTTTAATACCATTAATGCACGACATGGGTAGGCGTCCATTTGGAGCTATAGCCAGGCTACGACCTTTGCTCTTCTGGGCTCGCATACGGCGTACCGAAGAGCTCACTAATTATGCCTTAGCTCTAACGGAGATAATGAATTTGGATGTGAACCACAAGGTCAAGTGGCTATCATATGTGAAGAAAACAATGATGCAACTTGGCCTTAAAGATTCATGGGATACCCAGATACCGCCGTGTAAAGCAGAACTTAAGAGATGTTATTGGGACTGGTTTGATAGGCAAGAAGTATGTAAGCCAATGTTGGGTAGATTGTCAGAAGAGTTCCTCTTGTTTAAGCAAGCCAGATGTTTGGAGCCTTACCTAGATGTGATTCAGGTCCCAAGAGATAGGACCTTGTACATTCAGTTTAGGTTCAGCACGCTCCCCGTTAATACCTATATTACTAAGTGGCATACAGCCGAGAACAAGACAGAGCATTGTCCGTGCTGTGGAGCGTTGGTCGAATGTATTGCCCATGTCCTCTTTGCTTGCCCTGCATATGTTACACCTAGGAGCAAGTGGATAAAACCAATATGTAGTGGCATGGGCACTCGTGACTTCCGGTCTGCTCTGCATATTTTAAAATCTGATCCCAGTGTCCTTTTTTCATGTGGAGTGGCCAAGTTCTTAGGCCGGGCCTGGCTAATAAGAATTAGAGCCATACAAAGTGTGACCCCAATGTAGATGCACGATCTATTATAGGTGTTTAAATCACATACTATATTGGTCTGCAATGTAATTTTTAAAGTATTAATCATGATATAGATAGCATTAGCATTTTATTTATACGTTGTTATAGAATGCTCACTATAACTGATGTGTCCCCTATATGTATATAGTGTTCCAGAATGAAATCTCTTTTATGACATTTGTCTAATGGTTTTAACCAAATATGCTGCTATTAATTTTAGGGATAGCATTAGCACTTTACATATATATTGTTATATACTGCTCACCATAACTGACCTGCCCTTTATATCTACACAGTGTCCCAGAATGGAATCCTTTTTATGTTATTTGTTTAATGGTTTTAACCAAATATGCTGCTACTAATTTTAAGGATAGCACTAGTACCCCATACATACATTGTTAGATGCTGCTTATTATAATGGACCTGTCCCTTATATGTACACAGTGCCCCTGAATGAATTCTCTTTTATGATATTTGTTTAATGGTTTTAACCAAATATGCTGTATTAACTGTATCTTATGAGACTGCTAAACAACCATATGTATCCATCTGTTTTCTCTTTTTCTTTTTTTTTTTTTTTCCTTATTGTACAGAAGCTATTTTAATGTATATATGCTATTCGATGCTTTTATGACATATGCTGTCGAATAAAGCTATTTTGAAATGAAATGAAATGAAATATATTTTTATATGTTGCTGCAAATTCACATAGGATCCATGGATCAACGCCAAAATGAAGAACAAAATAGCAAGCGCAGTCTGACGCACTTCTTTTTTTCTTAAATCCCCTGGGTTGGCCAGATCCCGGGGGAAAAATATATATTTGGGGAGGGAGGCTTGCACCGCTGCTCCCCACCCTGGGCCTAATTTGGTCCCAGGGACCCCATCCTCCAAGACCTGGCCTTTAAAAAAGTGGGAGGGGTCACACAGCCCCCCTCCTGGGCCGATTTTGGTTCCAGGGACCCCCATCCCCTGGGGCCTGGGCATATTCAAAAATTGGGCCCTCCTCTCAGGCAGATTTTAGCTCCAGGAACCCCCTACTCCAGGTCCTGTCCATATATGTAAAGGGGGGGTCACGTGGCTCTCTGCCCGGTCTGCTTTTGGCCCCAGGGACCCCATCCTCCTAGGCCCTGCCGCAAATACAAAGGGGAGGGGACCATGGCCCCCCTCCCTGAGCCATTAATGGCCCTGGGGACCCCATTCCCCAGAACCAGCTCATGCTATGTCCCTCTGTTTGCTCTCTCTTGGCAAAAGCAATTTCAAAACTCCTGCCAGGTGGGAGCAAACATGAAGCCCGCTTCCAGTGGTGGGAACATGAAAACAGATTAAAAGATTGCTTCAGCCGACAGGGAGAAGCCTTTTTAGCTGCTCTCTGTGAGTGGGAGCAATGCCGGATTCTGCTGGAGGCGGGGAGATGGCTGGGGCCATGGAGGCCTTGGGGCTCACCCAGCAGCCCCCAACCATGGTGGGTTGGCACCAGGAATAGCCTCCCCAGAGCCAAATTTGTCCCAGAGAGGGGGGCCGCACGGCCCCCTTCCCCTTTGGACATTGGCCGAGCACCAGGTGATGGCTTTCCCGGGGCCGAAATCGGCCTGGGGAGGGAGGCCACATGCTCCCTCCCTAAAAAAGAGCACAGGGCTCTGGGAGATGGGGATGGGGTCCCCAGGGCCAAATTCAGCCTGAGGAGGAGTGCAAATGCCCCCTCCCCCATATAATTGTGCCAGGTCCTGGGGGATAGGGTCTCTGGGGCCCAAATTGGCCCGGGGAGGGGGTTACATGCCCTCCCCCCCGAAATATGTTGCCAGGCCAGGGGGGTGGGTTCTTGGGCCAAAAGTAGCCCGGGCAGGGGGGCCCATGCCCCCTAAAAAAGGCACCGGGGCTGGGGGGTGGGATCCTTGGGCTGAAAACAGCTTGGGGAGGGGGCCCGTGTGTTGTGTGTCTTTGGGTGTCTTTGGGTGGTTGGTCACAGGGCCAGCCGCAGACCAGCCTTGTGGCCTACCCCCCCAGTGTGCACAGCTAAAGGCCGTGAGCAGCGTGGGTTTGGCTGCATGCGGGGGGGTTGGTTGCAGGCCCTGGCCCCAGGCCATGGCCCTTCGGGCAACCACCCGTTGCACATGACCTTTGGCCATGAGCGGCAGCGGATGGATTTACATATGGTTCTGAACTAATATTAGAAATTCATTAAAAAAACAAAGGTTACAGGGACATTATAGTTAGGTTCAGATTTTTCACACATAAAACCATAGGAATACAGCAGTTACAGTTATAGTCACAAAACTATAACTCACACCCTTGCCATGTACTGCTATTTACCCCACATATTAAATCAGTCATGACATCTTCTATGACATCATTGATAATATCACTACAACATTTGCAATAAAATTATTGATGAGAAAACTGTGCATGGCGGGGGCGCAAGTTATAGTTACCTTAGGGGAGTCAGCTGGGTCTGCGGGGGCCCTAGGGCACCCCCCATGGCCCCAACTTGAGCTTTGTGGATGCCCTGGGTGGGCACCAGGACACCCAACTGTGGCCCCAGGGGGTGGGTCCCCGGTGTCAAGAAGGGTTTGCATGCTCCCCTCCCTTTAATTAAGGAACCTTGGCTCCAGGGGATGGAGTCCCTGAGGCCTAATAAGGCTCGGGGAGGGGCCCTCGTGGCCCCTCAACCTTTTTATGAAATTTGGCACCGAGGGATGTGGTGCCCATGGCCTAATAAGGCTCAGGGTGAGGGGTAGCGTGGCCTACCTCCTTTTTTCATGAAATTTGGCCCTGGGGCTTAGGTTCCCATGGCCTAATAAGGCTCTGGGTGGAGAGCAGTGTCGCCCCTCCACGTTTTTATGCAATTCGGCCCTGGAGGCTAGGGTCTCTGGCCCTAATAAGGCTTGGGGAGGGGGCCATGTGGCCTCCCTCCTTTTTTTAATGAAATTTGGGGATGGGGTCCCTGCGGTCTAATAAGGCAAGGGCAGGGGAGCAGTGCCACTATCTCCCCTTTTTAATTGAATGTGGCCCCCGGGGAAGGGGTCCCCGGGGCCGAATGAGCCTCAGGGAGGGGGGCCACAAGTCCCCTCTCCCCTTTTTTTATGCAATTCGGCCTCGGGGGATGGGTTCCCCGGGGCCTAATATGGGTCTGGGATGGCTGCCACGTGGCACCTCCCCTTTTATATGGATTTTGGGCCCCAGGGGATAGGGATACAGAGCCTAGTAAGGCTCAGGGTGTGGGCCTCATTGCCTCCTCCCCTTTTTTGTTACATTTGGCCCAGGGGATGGGGTTCCTAGGTCCTAATAAGGCTCTTGGAGGGGAGAGGGCCCATTTAAAGAAAATGCCCCAGTGTATGGGGTTCCTGTGTCATTAAGGCCAACCATACACCACCGTAGCGTGCATGGAGTTAGCTGCCTGCAGGGGTGGATGGCCACAGGGCCTGGCCACAGACCAGGCCCTGTGCCCAACCCCCTGCTGTGCACAGCTGAAGGTCATGCGCAGCGTGGGGCTTGCTGCCTATGGGGGGTTGGGCACAGGGCCTGGCCTGCAGCTTACCTGCTTCTTCCCTGCAAGCGGCCAACCAAAGGTTGTGTGCAGTGTGGGGTTGGCCACCTCTGGGGGGTGTTTTGATTGCAGTGGCAGGGGCTGGCTTAACATATGGCAACAAAATATAACTTTACATTAAAAAAACTAGAAATTCAATGAAAAAAACAAAGGTTAGAGTGACGTTATAGCTAGGGATTGTTATTATATTTTCCTTGCATTAAAAAAAAACCTTAGAAATTCACTGAAAAAAACAAAGGTTAAAGTGACATCATAGTTAGGTGAATATGTCAGTGCCAACATAACGTTTGAACAAAAAAAACATAGATATTCACAAGTTATAGTTATCAGTGATAACTATAACTTGCACCCTCCCATGCACTGCTTATGACCTTACATATTACATCACTCATGCCATGTTCTGTGACATCATTTTTGACATCACTGATGACATCACTGATTGGAAGTTTGAATTTGTAAGATATTAAAAAATGACCTAAAAAAATGTTTTATTCCCAGTGTGTGAGGGTCATTTTTCTTTTTTTTTATTCGAGCTGACCAGGCTTTTCCTGGCAATTCCAGAACAATTAGAAGTACATCAGACCATCTGCTCTATATAGAATGGGATGTCTAATGTACTGATGGCCCCTCAACCCCTTGAGCCTCAGTGTAAGTTTTCTGCTGATTGCTGTCAGAAATGCGGTGGTCTGTCAAACTATAAATAGTGTGGACAGACTATCAGTTTGAAAGGCAGGGTCCTCCATCATGTTTGTAGTGAAGCACCCTATCCATCAAAATCTAAATCAGGTCCTGAATCCTTTGTTGGACAGACTTGATTAAGCAGTATGAGTATGGGAGAGTCCAAAAGACCCTGAAACTACCCTAGTGCACTAGTACCCTGTCCTGAAAATCATGGGATCTACCTACTTAACGGAGGAAAACAACAGCAGAATTAGGAATTTAGCCAGGATGAACACACATGCCTAAAAACAGGGGCAGGAGAGGTGTGATGATGAATTCAGGGAATTCTTCTAAAAAAACTAAAGTGGACAATATATTTTTTGTTCAAAACAGATAAATGAATGCATAAAGTCTGACTCTATGGTAAGGGGAGCTCACTTCAATAAGTAAGAATTATTATTCGGAGGATGGGCATGGGGCAATGGCCCTCAATATTTGAATGCCCATATATTCATTGGGCTGATAAGAGTATTACACATGAATGTATATAGCGGTTATGACTAGTTGAAAAATTAGGAATATTGTACTGTTTGCAGTAACTCTAATTATTGCAGGCAACTCTGCAGAGTGGTTGCATTGATGAGATGTCCTACAATTAAACCTTTACCTACGCTGATGGGTCATGCCTCTTTGATGCAACCAATTGAAAGGGATTGCACACATACTTTCATTGTTCTCAAGACAGCCCCTTTATGAATCTGTTGAAAATATGCATTTCTGTATATTAGGTATTTTACCTGAATCATATATTTATATTGCTTATTTTAAGAAACTGGGTTATTAGTTGAGAGTGGTGAGAACGTGACTCAAGTAATAATCACAATTCGTTTCAGGGTGAACCACAAAAGTCACTGAATATGTAAAGTATTCAAGCAGTACGTAAGCAGTAATAGAGTCAAGACACATCACAAGAAAAACCCTAAACCCTTTTAGGAAAGTAGAGTCCATTCTAATGAATAAAATGACACCAAAATGACAATAAACCTATCAGTCGAACTCGAGTTAAGTCTTTTTACAGCTTAAAGTAAAAAATAGCACCAAATTGATTAAGCCCCAACTGCGGTCTCCTGGTTGCATGAGAAAGGTACAATGTATGTTTCAAGGCCAACCGCGAGGGAGTGCGGGCCAGATACCAGGACTGGGTTCACCCCGCCGAAAGCTTACCTTTGCACTTAGAGATTTATGGATGTTGAACATCTTCAACAGAACCAGACAGTAGGCTGAAGTCAAGATAAGGGGCTCAACATTGACATATACTGGAGTCAGGGCGGAGTTTCAGTGAAGCCGTTGCTTTATGCAGGAAAAGCTTAGCGCAGGAAAAGTTCATGTTTCTCATCCAGGAGGTCTTTGGCATTTATTGCATCCCCTTCGGAGGCTGAGCCAGTACTGCTGAATTGAACTCAGAAACCGCTCTGGGGCACAGACTTCCTCAGAGCGACAGGACTGCAAGCTGGAGCCGTGGAGGGCTCTGTGTCGATGAATTCCAGTTTAGAGAGAAGAACATAATAGAAGAGGCTTTAGGGTTAGTCAGGAGGAGTACACTTTGACACCAGTCAAGGAACCAGGACCATACAAACAGCACTTGGATGTCAAGATTCACTTCGCCAGAAGCAGGGTTCAGGGCAGGTCCAGGTGGAACTGGTCAAGTGGTCAACTGGGAATACAGAAAGAAGACCTCAGGTAGCTTGTTGTGTCCCTGTTGCTCAACCAGGAAGTCAGAATTATGAGCCTTGTAGTCCCTTCTGGGGTCCTGGATACAAGGGAAGAAGGTCTAGTCTTCTCATGTCCGCGGACAGCATGACAGTCCTCTTCTGAATCTTCCTTAGATCCAGAAGTGTTCTGAGGAGGATACTGTGGGTGCCACATTTATGCCTGGCACCAGCCATTTGATGGGAACATCTCCTGGACATGGGTTAAAAGATCCCAGGTGGGTCACTTTTGCAGCATTTCCTGTGGGTTTTACTGTGTCACAGTGCTCCTCTCTGCTAAATCCAACATTGTAGAACCTTTGCTTACCCCGGTATCAGATCTCCCTGTGCCCACCCACTGTAATGGCAACGGAAACGGGAAAACCTTCCCTTGTGGTCACTCTAAAGCAATTCTGGGGCCGCTCCCTCTCCACAGGGATTGGTGCCAGTCTGGCTAGCAGGACAATAGAGGAGGCAGGCCCAGGTGTGAGCTACATCAGTCTGTTACAGAGTAGGCCTCATTTGAAGTTAAAAGAAATGGCCTGGGCACAACTCCAAAGCCACCATGTCAAGGAAAGGAAATCACCTCTCCACACCCAAGGCCTTTCGCCCCTGTTCTGGGAGCAATTCACATGTCATTACAGGGGAGCAATCAGCTGCCAGGCGACATTTGGGATACTTACATATAGGTCTTCGACACTTTAGGCAGAGAAAGGGTAATTTTCCTAAAATACCTTTTCCTTACTAGTTAGATAAAATGTGTCTTTCCCATTTAATTGGATTTTGTCTAACTATGAAAAGGAGCCCTTGAAATACGCGCCCTGCTGTTACCAAACTGAAATTAGCATTATATGGTGTAATAATGCAACCCAGTATATTTCTATGGAAACAGCCAGTCTTGCCACAGTGAAAAGACCTTTTTGGCTTTTTCACTGTAAGGACGTGGAACATTAAGATTTACATGACCTAATTTTAAATGCCATGCACCCTGCCTTTATGGGCACCAAGGCCTACATTAAGCCTTACATTAGGGGTGACTTATTAGTATTTAAAAGAAAAGTTGGCAATTTCCAACACTTATTTATTTAAAGTGTGTCCAAATATAATTTCATTTCTTAACCATATGCACTTCTCCCCTTAGTGGTGAGTGAATTTAGAGTAAATACCCTCATTACATTTGAGCTTTCCTGTTATTATATGTTTGGCAAGGTTTTTTTCTTGCTTAAAATTAGCAAACTCCATGAAGGTTGTAAAGCTTGCAAAGTTTTGAAGAAATGTTCAAGATGGCTGCTCATGATAAACCTCTACTTCGCACAGCCCTAAAATACATTTAGATTTTTATTTTTAATATACCAAATTAATACATGTCTAATACACCTTTGGGTAAGCGTGTAGCTGGTTTGCAATCATGAGGCCCAATTCACACAGGTTTGCAGTGATAATTGTGGCTTACTCTTCAAGTTCTGATGAATCCTGAATTTTAAGGAATAACTCATGAAAGAAAATCTGCTTTGCTGGAACACCATACCTTTGGAGATCTGGATCAAACATTTCTTCCTCACTATTAACACCAGGGGGCATATTAGCAAGACCGGCGATAATGGGCTTGCTAATAAGCGTTATAGAATTCCAATAGAAGCCCAGGTTAGATGTGCAGGACATCTAACCTGGGCTTCTATTGGAATTCTATAACGCATATTAGCAAGCCCATTATCGCCGTTTTAGCGGCAGTTTCCTGCCGCTAAAACGGCGATAATTTTATCACCGGTCTTGCTAATATGCCCCCAGATTTTAGGCCAGAGTTCTTATTTATCTTAATTTGTCAAGCTCTGCTTCTTCTAATTCATTTCTAAAACTCACCAACATGTCAAATGGTTAGCGATGCTGCAAGGCCTTCCGCCATGCTCTGCTTAATCATGATGTGCTGTTCCGCTGCTGCATGCGCCAAGGATGCTTCGAAGGCATCCAGAGGATGACGGCCATTAATGATCACAAGCAGCCCTTTGCTCAATAATATTGGTGTAATGAAAGGAGGCAGTTATTGAATTGTGGATGAGTTTTCCTGCAGGAACCTATTCAAGTTTAAATTACTTTTGGGAATAAGCTTGAGAGTTAAGAAACCAGTGATAAAAGACATCCATCCAGGTGGCTGCTGCCCTTTGCCAATTTTAAAAAAAAGTACTGTAATGGTTTATCACATTTTTTGTAGATGGAACTTTCCCTGTGCTTACTGTAACACCTGTGTTATTATGTACTTTTGGTTTTACCACAAAAATAATACAATCCACTAAACTGAGGACAATTGTGTATTGAGGTGTGTGTACAATATATACCTTCACTGAAATAACCTCAAATATGACGAATTAAAAGTTTCCAAGGAACCAAAACTGTTGGTGTATATCATTCTGACATCCTTTAAAACTCACAGAAAAAACTTTAGTAAAGTGATATAAAAGTTATTGCAAGAGTTAGGTGAAAATATTTCTTAGTTGTGATGTCGATTCAGTGTGGAAACTTTACTCTTCACAGAAGCATGTGACATTACCAGACTTTGCATAAGACTGAGGGGCATATTAGCAAGGAGTTGCCATATTTATCGCAAAACGCGCTTAGCGCGTTTTATGTTAACGCCGCCTATCGCTGGAAATTATCGCTGAGATAACACCCTATTAGTAAGGTTTATCTCCATAGCGATAATATTTCCAGCGATAGCGGCAAAATGTGAGAATATCGCTGGAAAAGCAGCGATATTCTCGCATTATCGCTAAGGTGGATTCAGCATTAGAATCCACCTCCTATACTTTAAACAGGTAAGTCATCCTCACTAGCAGGTGATAAAATATAGCGATAAACGCCCTTAGCGCGAATTATTTTATCAGCTCGCCTGCCTTGCTAATAGGGGTAGTGGAGTTAGCGACTGTTTCCAGTCGCTTAGTAGGGAACGCCTTCCTTGCATGTCATTAGCGATAATTATCGCTGACATGCAAGGCGATGTGAATCCCGGCCGCTAACGCCTAAAGCTGTCGCTAACGCCAGTTAGAGACAGCTTGCTAATAGGGCGATATAAATATCGCCGCTTTAGCGGCAAAAAGTGCCGCTAAAGCGGCGATAAATCCCTTGATAATATGCCCCTAAGTTTTGCTTTTTCTGGCAACCGATTCCCTGCAGCAGCAGCATGAAGGGACTACAAGGCCTTTTATTCCACCGGGCATTTCCCTGTGGGATGGAGACAGTGGAGGCCGGTTTTGAAATGCCAGGGTCGCTTCTGGTGCCTCTGTCACTTTCCCCCGTTCTCAAAGATAAATGCAGCAGGCATGGGGAGACTTCAACAGAGATAAAGAGAGGGATGGAGGGGGAAGGTAAGGGGATCAGAGAGGGGGAAGAGAGAGTGGAAAGAAGGAGAGGGAGAAAGAGAGAATGGACGGAATGAAAGAAAGAGTGCGCAAAGAGAAAGTGAGCAGTGCTGATTTAAGCATTTTTACTGGGCTACTTTTGATTCCCCAGTCCAGCCTTGGCTGCTTGTCGCAGACAGGAATATGGGATATCAGTCTCCACTGAATTAGGGCCATAGATGCCAGAGGGGGTGTTTTACTCACTGATGCTCAGGGCTGTCAATGGCAGCAGCAGCATGGGATAAAACAATGGGGCATATTCTCAAGGACTTATCGCCGATTTATCGGCACTTTAGCACCGCAAAAGTGGCGATAGATTTATCGCCCAATTCTCAAGCTGGTGCAAACTGCCTATATCGCCAGTTTTCCAGCGATAACTTCCACAAAAAACATCGCAACGGATGAGAGCGACAACTAACACTAATGATATGCAGAGTAGGCGTTCCCGTGCAAAAACACACGGAAACACCACTTCGCAATATTCTCAACGACCAGCCAGATCTGCGATGCGATCCAAAAAAAGGCGATAAGGCGCGTTAGCAGCAGGGATTTAACACCTGCCTTTTACTGGTGTTAAGCAGGACGACAACCTGCAGCATGAAAGGGAGCCCAGCCCAGAGCCACAGCTGAAGACCAACACATGTCATGGAGCTACTGACCATGCAGCTCGGAGACCCAAGAGGTCCACAACACCCACCGCCACCACCCCCAGGCCCCCCCCGGCCCTCCCCCCGGACTACCACAGAGGCAGCGCAGAACAAGACAGCTGACCTTCTGAAAACGGCATGGCCCCTCAGCCACACAATTGCAGAATGTGGGGAGAGGTGGGAACCAAGTATGTGTGAAGGAGGCAAGTCACCCATGAATAAGAATGTACACAATGCCAATTGTGGCGGTGATGTGCTGGACAGACTTCAGTATGCAGAGCACAGACATGTCCATGTGGACATATACTGCTGGTGTTTGTAGTGTTGTGGACAGTGGACGCAACCATGTCACCTCAGGCAGTGGGGAAGACCTCGGTCATGTAGCTGTGTCGTCCCCCCCTGTAAGCGTAAGCGGAGTGGGCTTGTCCGGCGTACGCCAGTCCAGCGTAGGAGTGTGAATAAATAGGCCGGGGCTCTGGGTGTGGTTCACTTCCCGGATGGCCACGCGCGTCTGCCAGGGCGGCGCCTCACCCTGCCACGAGTCCACCGCCGTGACCGCCAGCCTCCTCAGCCGATCGCTGGCTTCCGCGACACAGGCCCCCAGCGCACCCAGCGGCACAGCACCGCGGAGTCATGTGTGTGCTGACTACTGCCTTCGGCCTACACTGCGGTCAGCAGGTCCCCCAATTCAAATAGAGTCTTGATTTATTTATGGCGCAGTCCAGTAGGCAACAGACATTGCTTCCAGTGCGGCCCGCCCGAACGACGCATCATCGCAGGCTGCGCACCCGCTGAGCGCTTCAGGTGCCACTAACTCAGTGTACCACAAGTCATGGACCCTTTATGTTTGAATTTTGTGTGTGTGATTCCAGATCTGGTGCCCCTACCTCAGTGCACTGCAAGTCATGGACCCTTTATGATTGAATCTTGTGTGTGTGATGTCAGATCTGGTGCCCCTACCTCAGTGCACTGCAAGTCATGGACCCTTCATGATTGAATCTGTGTGTGATCCGATGATCACTGTTCTAGTTGTTGCCAGCACCAACCACTCCCTGAGGGCTGGCTTACACTCACCCCACACCCATCCAGCACAGGCGTTACTGGACATGTGACCCTGGTAATAAAAAGGGGCCGGGCGCACGTGCCTGTAGCCAGTTCCACTATCTATCTAAGTGTGTCCGTGTGGTCATTATGTATGCATGATGGCCCCGGGCCCTACCACATTAGATTGTGCTGTGGACATCGGACGCAACCATGTCACCTCAGGCAGTGGGTAAGACCTTGGACACGTAGCTTTCTCGTCCCCCCCTGTAAGCGTAAGCGGAGTGGGCTGGGCTGGCGTACGCCAGTCCAGCGTAGGGGAGTGAGCCCGGGGCTCTGGGTGTGGTTCAGTTCTGGCCTGGACAAGGAAGTAACTAATGCGTGTGTCACTGTTGTAGTGTCGGCGCCACCCAGCCCACAATCGACAATGTTGCAATGTAGCATGCACCCGGAGGTCGGGCTCGCACGAACGGAGAAATGAAGGAGCGCAAGACCGCTGGGGGTCTTGGCTCATACATGCCAAGTGTTGTGTGTATTGCCGCAGCATGAGCCAAATGCCTAGCCTTAATCCCAGCGCGAGTTCAGCAGGCATGAACTCTACATCTGTGTCCGCCCTATCCTTACCATAGGCCTACACTCACGTGGCCGCCCACCTTTAACGGCCAACATCACAGTGTCGTTGTCAGGCTTGTGGACATGTGCAGACAGGCATGACAATGGTGTGCCGTAGGAGTGCAAGTGATGCAACTGCACAGCGCACACAAGCAAATAGGCTCGGGGGGAGGGAGGAGCAGCTGTGATGCAACGTAACACACAGTGATGCCGCTCATTTGCCACATGCAAGACATGTCAAACATGAATCCCAAAGCCGCACACATCCCACCCCACCCCCAACAAGCCACATCACATTTCTTGAATGCAAGCAGATGACAAACTAACATTAGGGATGAAAGCTCCTTTGTCTGAACTATCAGGCGGAAGCACATCTGCACCTCCGACCTCGGAATTGCATGTGCCCGGCACCCCCTGACGGTTGTATGACGTTATAACGCATTCCGTTGCAACGCATGCCTTTACCACGCATGCGTTACAACGCGAATGCCATTACCACGCATAACCTTTACCACGCATACCCTACAACGATTTTCGTTGTAAAACCATGCATGGTCAGGGCATATTCATGGTAAAGGTGATCTCAGACCCCTGCCCCAATTCCTATAACTGCTCCTTGCGCCCTCCAGCCCTCAGATTAGTTTTTTAAAATACCCCTCCCCTGTACCCCTGCATGACCCCCAGCCCCCAATCCTTCTAAGAAATACCCCTGCCCGGAACCCTAAACATTTTGCCCTGCGCGATTCCCCCACCCACAAACCCTTCTAACAAATACCCCTCCCCTGCCCTGAACCCTAAAAACGGACCCCTGCACGACACAACCCCCTCAGCCCTTAAATTATTTTTCTTAAACTAAAATCCCCCTTACCTCTCCACGACTTCTCCTCTCCTCGCTCTTCCGAGGTGCGGTGCACGTCGTAAAGAGGAAGCGGAAGTGTCTTTCCGTTTCCTCTAATGACGCCGATAGCCTCCACATCTTTCACCAATAAATGTTTTGTGTCTGTGAAGGCGACGGAAAGAGGTGACATGATCATACTGTGAGGATTTGAATAGAAGGGATTATTTAAAAAGGTAACGGACAATAAACACCATGCTGGTGAGCTGTGTTTTTTTAATGGAAATTCTTTTTAATGATCATTTCGAAGTGAATGAAAGTCCGCATTTTTTGGCCATTAGCTTGTTCAGGAAGTGAAGGTTAGGTGTTACATTCCAAATGAGGGTGAGCTGACAATTAAAGGCAATCATTCATTTGTTAAATGTCACAGGTGCACTCGACATCGCTGTCATCCAAACGAGAGCTTGTACCTTTAACACACATGCCTTTACTACGTATCTCGTAGTAAAGATATGCGTGGTAAAGGCTATGCATGGTAACCATGCATGCGTTGTAATGCATGCGTGGTTAAGGGTATGCATGGAAACAGCCGCGTTGTAGTGGCTGTTTCCCCCCCTGACAGATACTATAGCAGCTGATGACGACTCCCACACTACACACAGCCCGACAAAAGACCAACGTATACACACCCCACACACAGAAGTCCTTGCTCAAAGTTATCTTGCATGGAATGGCCTTCACACGTACTCCCACACCATCCCAGGCGCACAACCGTTGCACACTAAAACAACTCATTGATCCAAGCTGTGGCATTTCATCCACAGAATTGGCGCAGGTCAGAACAGTGCAGCTTCAAGCAGAGCCACTAACACAATGGCAGAACATCCCGGACACATGCACAACCCCTGTCAGGTGGAACTGTACTGTGCACATATGCTGCGTTTACTGGGGGCACTGCCATTGGATCAGTTACCGGCTCAGCTTCCGCCTTGCCAACGTCACCTGCGTTCAGCCTGTATTGCATTGTCGATCATGCATATTCGAGTGGTCCATGGATGTCTGCATATCCAACAGGACAGTAGCTGAACTGGATTTTGACATGTGTGTGCGCCCCCTGTTGGCCCATGACCAGGAGTGTCACTGTGATACCCGTTTATGGGATGCCTTGATACTTGGCATACATGCTGGCAGCTGGACTTGGGAGATTGCACAACTCCTCATGTGCAGTGACCACATTGAACCGCTCCCCTATTGGGCTGTAGTGCTAATTGGTGAAAGGGGGTGGATGCAGCACATCTGTCCGGACCTGCTAATGGATTGCCTCGCCGTCCTGTTTGATGAAGTCGACAACGACCTCATGTTGGAAATGATAGCCTACGAAGCTCCAATCGCTTTCATGGACGAGTAACTACGTACCTGCAGCCACAACAGATTGGAACCCATTGCACATGTTCCAACACCTTGTTGCATCTTGGAGATCTGGTCACATGTCCCACGACAACAGTGGACATGGCTGCATTCGCCTGGACTCCGAATACATGAGCGGACAACAACGTGGGTTAACACACACCTGTGAAAGGTGAGGCACTCCCCCGGAGTGGACAGCGGCGCTTGGCAACGTTCCTCATCCTGACATACTGCTGCATTGGTCTGCATGTTGTGACACTTATCTTGCCCGTACTGACACGCATATGCTAATTAAGTCTACGCACCTTCACTTGGATTCAACTGTGATGAGTGTTGATTTGAATGACAATGTGTGTCTCACTGCCTATCTGGGTCACGGCCATACATGCGCATTGATAGCATTACCCAGGGAGTACCTATTTGTGGAATCACTGTCCCTACATTCATCCATACTTTCATACTTGATTGCTCATAGCCACAACACATCTGTGTGAATTAGAATGTTTTATTCGCATTCAGTGGAGTGTTGAAGCTGGAGCAGTACAGGGCCATGTATGCCCCACTTTACATTGTTGCCCCGTGGAGGGCCAGCCAGAGTCCTTTAGGGATTGACAAGTTCATCGGAAGAGGGAGACTTCAGTCCGCAGTGTGATTGCTGTGTCATTGGTAACCAATCAAAATATGGCAGTCCATGTCGAGGTCCAAGGTGAGTGTCGCTGAGTGTATCGGGGGACAGTGGAAGGTGATATTCCAGGGCATGATGCAGAGGGCAGAACCAAGCTGAAACAGGCCATATGCCGGAGATGAATGCTACCACTTATTCTTACCACAAAGCCAGATTCATCATCATCTTCGTCCTCTGATGTGTCAGGTGCCTCACATTTGGGTGGTGCTGTTTAGTCTGCATCACTGTGTGGCACTGACACATCAGGGGCCGGAGGTGGAATGTCTGCCGCACTGTGTGGCACTGACACTTCAGGGGGCGGAGATGTGGATGGAGTAGTAGCAGCAGCATTCATCCGTGCCAGGCCTTGTGGCGGCAATGCCATGACGAGGATCTGCAGGGCATGGAAGATCACAGCTACATCTCGCTGGTGTGCAGCCGTGGCAAACATTCTTTCCGCCTGCACCCGCTCCATGTTCTCCATGATCCTCCGCATGTGTCCCAACTCCCGGCTGACATCGCTGGAGCCACTCTGACTAGACAGTTGTTCTTGGCTCAGAGTCATGACTCCAGCGATGTCAGCCATGGATTGTTGGAGAGCATGGAGCGGACAGTGGGTGTCCGTTAGGGACTGTAAGTGGTCCCTGATGGGACTTAGACACCCACGTATGGCATCTAGTTTGGCTGCCATGAGGTCGAACCCCACCCGCAGCTGATTAGCCATCTTCTCCTGGCACCCTAACACACGGCGTTGGAATGCCATGTGTTGGTCGTGGGGTCCTGGGAGACAGCCGTGGTGGTGGGTGCTTCCTGCTGTGTGGTCTGTGCAGGGGGTGGGGTCTCCTCGATGCAGCTGGGCTGCCCTGCTCCTGGAGGTGGGGTGCCGAAGCTGTCCATGGGCTGTTGGAGGGCGTCGGTGTCGATGTTGGGGAGGTCCTCTTCATCATCAGTGCTGAGTTGTTGGGTCTGCACTGCAGGAGGTGTTGATTCTCCCTCTGCAATGTGAAGGGGAGATGCAGATTGACATTGTGTTCACATGTATGTTGACGCATTCTGCAAGTTTACTTACAGACTGCATGACAATGTACATTGTGACTGTTTGTGAGGAGATGCCTATGTGATGCGGGACAGTTGACATTTCTACACCATCAGGGATGTGAGGTTGTACTTGTACATTGTCATCTCACAGTTTCCTGCTATGCCAAATGCGAATGGCCATTTTCTACACACAAGCGGCGGCAGTTGTGTCCTCTGTTCTGTTGTGAAAGTGTTGCAGTTTGTACCACATTGTTGTCAATGTTGAGGTGCTCTGATTCTTATGTGTGTGTGCTGCATTGTGGGTGTGTTGCCCCTTCAGCTCTGATTTTGCTGGCCCTTATCCCTTTCAGGCAGTGTGCCTTTCACTTCTGTGCTTATATAGTGCTGAGATGTTGCAGACTTGGGTAAATTGGGCTCTTGGTCGGAGTTGTGACTCTTGGGCATGGTTTGTCCGCAGATGTGCTATACTTAATTGTGCATGTGTGCCATTGTGCCCATCTCCCCCCGTCCCCCCAGTCCCTGGTCGTTACTCACCCTGTTGCTGTTGGTTCAGGTCATGTTGTGCAGTGTCCGGTCCCCCAACTCCTGCCACCATCTCCCCAATGATGACTCGGGTCACCATTTCCTCCATCTCATCCAGCTCCTGGTGTGTCGCTGGACTCCCACCTCCAGTCTGCATTGCTGCTTTCAGGTTGGCTGCGAGTTTCAGCTTGGTTTTGCGCTTCACATAATTCCAGCGCTTCTTGCAGCCGTCCACTTCCTTTCTCTTCACTCCGACTGCATTCACCTTGGCCAAGATGGACTGCCATATTGTATTTTTAGTTGCCAATGACACAGTGGAGGTGATGAACAGTTGGTGGTGGTGTTCTATCACCTCCGTAAGGAGGATCTGGTTTTCCTGCGTACTGAAAGGCAGGTTCCTCTTCTTCTTCTCCTTGCCCTTCCCTGACCCTGAGGTCCCAGGCTGGTCCTCCGTGGGGCTTGTGGGGTTATGGTTGTCCTCTGTACTCACTCCGGCTACCTCCATGGTGCTTCGCAGTTGTTTGTGTTTTGTTTGTGTTTTTTGTTGCCACTTTTATAGTGGTTTTTCCCGCCTGACTTGTGGGACTTGCAGGCCTGGCGCTGCTTATCGCTGTATTTTTTATCGCAGTTGGGCCCATCGCAACTTTTTTCACGTTAGGCTTTAGATTTTTATCGCCGTCCCGGTAATTTTATCGCGGACATTTGACGCATTATCGGGACACTATCGCATGTTACCGCCGTGTTGAGAATAAGACGTTAACACAGAGTTATTTTCCCGCGATGGATGGCGATATGAAAAATTGCGTTAACCTATTTTGGCGATGATTATAGCACGTTCTTGAGAATATCCCCCAATGCCCAAGATGGCCACCGAGCGGAGCTCCCCTTAGCAGCTCCGGGGCTTGGGATCACTTTTTTGTGTAAATCCCTGGTTATGCCCCCATCCACCCTTCCAGCCGACAAACACGAGGAAAGAAAAGTGGCTGCAACACTACCATCCCTGTGACACCCTGCAAAATAGAGATTTGGAGCTGGAATCCTACCTGAAGATCTTCGCCGACGTCGACACCTCCCTGAGACTGCCTCTGATCCAAGAGAAGCTCCGAGCCTCCCGAATCCTGGGGAGTGGACGCAGAGTCTCGCCGCAATTTATGCTGGGTGAATTTCCTCTTGCCTCACATCACGCCCGATTCCCGGAGTGGATCTCCGGGGAAATACCAAATCGTTCACCCCACCCCCACCCCTCCGCAGCAGTAGAGACCCCGGCTAATTACGCTGACTCGCTGGCTCAGTTTCCAACGGTGGCGGTGCTGATGATTGCCGCACTAGGGCTTGCAATGCACGGGCTTCAAGGAGCTGAGGGTGGGGCCCGCACCTGATTGTGAACGCCGAGCGACTCTGGTCCAGCGGGGCTGTCTTCGTGGGGCCACTCTGCCCGGGGAGTACTTCTGGCCACACGTTCCTCCTGACGGGAGGCGGAGGAGTCCTGACCGGCTGCGCATTCTAAGCGCAACGTGGGTCCCGTCCTGAAGCGGAACGGGACCCCCCCACCCTCGCTGATGGCGACACCACAGAGAACGACTGGTGGTCGCTGGGACAGACCGACGGCGCCCTTGACCTGCCTGGGGCCTCGCTGGCATCCGTGCCTGTGAAGTATGTGGGACGCCGAGAAGGATCCGCGCCGCCGATGCCCTGGAGTCAATCGGCTGATACGGTGCCTGGTGGGTAATGCGGCCCCGTGCCTTTGTTCCTGGCCCCCCCCCCCGGCTGGCCACTGCTGTTTTGACCGGCTGCCTGACCAAATCCAATGTTTTGACCGGCTGAATGCCCCCGATCGGCAACCCTCGAAGGTAAGAAAACTGCAATCAGCCATTAATTAACTGTGGCTGGCCCGATCCAACCAACCGCCCTGACTGACTGGCGGTTTTACCATCGTTTCCCTGCATCCTGAGCTAGGGTTTGCTCCGATAACGGTATACTACTGGGCAGGTCCTTTTCGGGACCTAATCTGGCAACCTGGGCTTGCGATTTCCCCTACTAGAATATATCTTTGAAACTGTATATGCACCAGCCATATTGGAAAGCAGTATTTCCCCTCCTTATAAGCCCATTGCATCCCTCCCTCTCACTACAAAATGGCTGCCATTCTATCACCCTGTTAACAAATGGCAAGGGAAAGAGGACAAATCACTGGAAATTGACAAAGGACTACCTCTGCTAGACGAACAAGCCCTGACCAAATGGTGGCCATCTTGGAACGTCTCTGACCTACTCTAGTTGTCACTAAAGGATCTATGAGCTAGGAACAAATAACAGGAAACTTACCTTCTACCTACATATAATTATAGCATATAAACTACTTATACTATCATTAATATACCTAAGACTAAGACTTGACCACCCTTCCCACAAACACTCTCTAAGACCCAACCCTCTTGAAGGACCTTCAAAGGACAGCCATCCTGAAAGGGTCCATGTGACTACACTCCTACTCCTTCAACCCCCCAATCAGCTTAGACCGAGACCTGAAATCGCCCACTGTCACTCACCCTACTTAAACCCAGGAGCCACCTGAACCCCTCACCTCTCCTCCCCCCAAATGACCCGCCACCATAGACCTGCCCCTTACCCAACCCTCTGCGGCCACCATCCCTGCAGTCTCCCATCAACCCAGCAACCCCACCTATATTTCCCCTTCCTCTCCACCCCTTAATCAGGATGATGTCAACCAACATAAGACCCCACCAGAACTCCCCATTAACCCCCACCCCCCTACCTCCCACCAACCTGAAACCCCACGGCCCCCACTCCTTCTCCATCACCTACCCACCCAACCTCTCAGTTAACGCCGCCAAAAGCTTTAAACACAGACTACTCAAGCAACACCCTGAAACACTCATAGCTGACCTCTACCATAACTCCTCCAAAGGTAAGACAAAAACAGATCTCATCTTGTACACCTCCCACCAGGCCAAATGGAGAAATAACCTAGCTAAACACCTGCAAATTACCAAAACCACCAACATCCCCCACGGCCAAATACTGATTATCTCCAAGCCCACTCCCTTCAGAATCAACGCCACCATAACAGTATACAGAAACGGCAAAGTCTTGGTCCAAGCCAACGACTTCAACCTGCACCAATTTGAACTCGCCTTCCCCAAGCTGCGAAACTCCATCTCTACCCCGTCCAACCACCCCACCCCTTCCCAACACACCCCACAGAACCCGACCCAAGAAAGAACGACCGTGAAACCTGTCGCAAACCCTCAACTACTGAACGCCTCAGACCTACACCCCACCCCCACGCCTGATCCCGCTCTACCCTCTCTACCCCTCACTCCCATCTCCCACAACAACTACTCCCACCTTGAGACATCACGCCCTGACCCCCGTCAGCCGAATCTCCCACCCAACCTCTCCCCTCCCCCTAATCCTACTACCCCTCGGCCCTCCTGTCCCAACCTACACCCTCAGCCGAATCTCCCCCCAACTCCTCCCCTCCCCCTAACCCTACCATCCCTCGACCCTCCTGTCCCAACCTACACCCTCAGTCGGATCTGCCCCCCAACCCCTCCCCTCCCCCTACCCCAAACCTAGAGTCCATGGCTGAACTAACCGAACGCCTCACACGTATAGAAAAACAACTCAACACCCTCTTACCAATGACCCCCAAGCACCTCATAACCATAACCGAAAACCTATCCATTCTCCATGGCCAAATTAACACAATCACGCAGGGCATAAACACAATCCTTCTCAACACCAAAGCCCCTCCCGTCCCCGGCCAACACCCTATACCCCCCTCCCTCATAAGCATCAGTGAGCCACTTCAACTGCCCAATCACCAGACGACCAGCTGGCGCTCCACCCCTAGCAACACCCAATCTCTCAGACCAAGAAGATCGAATCCTGAGATGTCTCTGAGAGAGGCAGCGACTCTCGCTAAAACCTACGACCCCAGAACAACCCAAACCCCCCCTCCAACATACAGGTAATCACCGGAATAGGTAGATCCAACAACCAACCTAGATCTACAAGACCTCCCTCCCAACGCACAACCATTACCCAAGCTCCCCCCTCCTCCCAAAACCTTTCCAACAGCGGCAAGATAAACTGCATGCTTATAAACTGCAGATCCGCAGTCAAGCACGCAATAGAGCTGGCCGATGCCATACTGAATCACGACATTGACATCGCGTTCCTCACCGAAACCTGGCTAAATGAAACATCCTATCCACTCCTTGACCTTCTAGTCCCCCCTGGCTTCTCCATCATTAAAAAAGACAGAATTGACCGACGCGGTGGCGGCATTGCCATCATCCATAAGAACAACATCAATTTAGTTGAATTCAAAACCCACTCCTTCTCTACCTTCGAATACCTCGAAACACACATCATAACACGCCAAAACAACAAAGTAACAAAATGCCATCTCATCTACCACCCCCTAGGAAATTCTCCTACATTTGGAGAACAAATATCAGACCTACTTACACATTGCTCCCTAGCCAACACCGACAACATCTTCCTGGGTGACTTCAACCTCTCCTGGAATAACGAAAATGGCACTGTTATACAGTCACTAAATGAACTCCTTCTCACAATTGAGCTCACCCAACACTGCAAGGGTCAAACCCACATCAAAGGCTCTACCCTTGATGCAATCATAGCCAAAAACAAAACAATAACCATCGATAACATCCTCCCAATCGACTGGTCAGACCACCACATCATTATTTTCAACATCAATCAAACCGCAGCTCCCCCAGTCAAAACACAAACTACCCATCAAAAGAGCAGAAACCTCAATGCCATCCCCCTCCCTGTCCTCGAAGAAACCATAACCTCACTTCTCCCACCCTCCACAGACAACCTCAACACGGTCGAGCTCACTACACTGTACAACAGGACAATGACAACTGCTCTTGACCAACTAGCCCCCCTGAAACTGAATAGAGTCAGAGACATCCCCTCCAGGGCCTGGTTCAACAAAGACCTCAACTCCGAAAGAAGAAAAGTTAGAGCCGCTGAGAGACTCTGGAGAGGAAACCCATCCACAACCAACCTCCTCCAGCTCAGAAAAAGAACGCAGCAATTACAAATAACACATAATCAAGGAAAAGCCTCCTTCTTCCGGAGCGCATTAGACAAAGCCAAAAACCACCCCAAAGAACTTTTCAACATCATCCAGAAACAGACCTCCAAGCCCACCAAAGCAAACCCCCATGCCTCCAAACTTCAGTGTAACAACCTGGCAAAATTCTTCAATGACAAAATCACCAACATTGAGCTCTCCCTAGACCAGCACCCACAACCCCAACACAGCAAATCCTCACCCATAACCATACCCAACCCAATCCCAGCTCACGACATGCTCCCCAAAGACGAGACCCCTCTTCTGTCAACCACTAAAATAAGCCTACACCCTAATCACCCATCTTCCCCCAAGTGTTGGAAGGACTTCAAACCTCTCACCGAAGAGGACATCTCCAATGTGATTGCCAACTCCAAACCCTCCAACCACTATGCAGACCCTCTACCCGCCTCCCTGGCTAAGAACCTCAACCTCACCCTAACCCCACTGTGGACAAAGATCATCAACCGCTCCCTAAACAACAGACTGATGCCCGACTGCCTCAAACAAGGCCAAGTGACCCCCCTTCTAAAAAAAACAGATGCTGACCCGAATGACCTCAAAAACTTCAGGCCCATCACCAACCTTCCTTTCCTAGCTAAGTTCCTGGAGAAATGTGTTCTCGCCCAACTAAACCAACACCTGGAATCTCACAACCTACTTGACTCACACCAATCCGGGTTCAGAAAGGGATGCAGCACAGAAACCGCTATACTGAGCATAACCGATGACATTCACAACTCCCTTGACTCTAACAGATGTTGCCTACTTGTCCTCCTCGACCTATCAGCTGCTTTTGACACGGTAGACCACAAGCTACTCTTAGACGCCCTACGAAAGCGTATTGGAGTAGATGGCAATGTCCTCAAATGGTTCTCCTCATTTCTACATAACTGCTCCCAACTCATAAAAATCAAAAACTCGATGTCCGACACCTCCCCCTCAACTCAAGGTGTCCCCCAAGGCTCAGTCCTCTCCCCCACACTCTTCAACATTTACATGGAACCGCTCACCACCATTCTAAAACAAGCAAACATCGCCTACCACCTCTAAGCTGACGACACCCAGCTGTACCTCGAGATATCCTCCCTCAATGACATCCTCCGACTCAACTCCACACTATCAAAAGTAGAAAATTGGCTAACACTCAACCAAGAAAAAAACGAAATCCTTGTTTTCTCCAATCACGAACAACCCCCTCAAATCCAAGAATGGATAAACAACCTTGACTCTCTAAACTGCAAACTTACTCCAGCAATCTCAGCTAAATCTCTAGGGATCTCTCTAGACTCAAATCTCAACATGAGCTCCCACATAAACTCCACAGCAAAAGGCGCCCTGTACAACCTAAAACTCCTCAACAAAATCAAACCTTTCATACCCCCCAATGACCTAAAAATAGCAACCCAATCTTTAGTACTCTCCAGACTTGACTATGAAAACGCCACACTAACTGGGACTGCTAAAACACTCATAGCCCCCATGAGAACCACCCTAAACGCAGCAGCAAGAATGGTCACAGGCACCAAGAAATACGACCACATCACCCCTGCACTACAGGAACTAAAATGGCTTCCCATCGAAGCACGCTGCATTTTCAAAACTGCCTGTCTCACCCATAAAGCCTTACACACAGGCAAACCGGACTACCTCGCAGCCAAACTCACAAAAGCGGGACAATCAAGAAACCTAAGAAGCTCCAACTCGCTCCTCCTAATCCCCCCAAAAAGACATAAACAAAAAGCCCTCTGCCGCTCTTTCTCAGGGAATGCCCCAAAAATCTGGAACTCTCTTCCTACCCACATCAGGACGAACCCCTCCTTCACGAACTTCAAGAGACAACTAAAAGAATTTCTCCTCAATCGTCATCTCTATGCATCTGGTCAATGACCGCGATCTATGTAACCCTCAGTACTCTAGACGCTAGTCACTGTATTTTTATGTTTCTATGCATGTATGCAGCTGTAAAGCGCTGTGATACCCCTCGGGTCATGTAAGCGCTATATAAAACTCCAAAAATAAAAATAAATAAAATGTTTCTCAGCAGATTTGCATCAGTGATTCCCTGCTGTTGCAAGTCTCACTCCCTAGTATTGAATATCTGTTGGTAGAGAAACATGAATAGCAGCTGCTGAGTTGAGCTGGTGACCCGCTTCTGCCCTGAGGGGCAGTGGAAGCATATCTAGGTCTCGATCATGGCACCTGTTTATCCATCTGAAAACAAAATCTGACAGTTTCCACACTTTGTGGCACTTCTAAAGTATTATTTTAAGCATGCAAAATTTTGAACCTTTAAACTTTACAAACCTCCTATCTGTGGCCAAACACCTCAGATCCCCTGACATTTGCTTCTTTTGAGTAGCTACTGAACCTTAATTTCCATCACACATATTGCTCTTGACCTCACACATCACATCAGAAATTGCATCACAGTATCCTTGCTGAAGTCACATTTGTTATGTAACGTTCTGCAGCTTACATTATAAATAAAATAAACTACAAGGAATGCAGTAGTAATCAAATTTACGGCCTGCTAGATTGATCTTTGTGGATAACTGACAAGTAAAAATTGACCCATTTTTGGATTTGTGGATCAGGTCCCTGTTATTTGACATCTTGAATAGCCGATTCACTGATAAGACTCCTTCTAAAAAGTGTTCTGTTCACCCTAAAAAAGAAAGATGGTTTTGCTTTAAAATTGCCATCACTGACACTTCAGTAGGTCAGCTGTAGTTGTGAGCAAAAATTGGCACAGCTGGACATGGTTCACATAACAGAGGAAGGGAATGTTTTCTCCCCTTTTATCTAAATTAATTTAGCATGTTCCTGTAGGCTATAAAAGTTGGACCAGAGTTAGGACTAGAAATATGTACATCCCACAATTTTAGAGCACATAGGCAAATGAGCATGATAACTTTAATTTGCCCATTTGATTTATTTTAATATTTACCACTGTGTTAAATATGCAGTGCTCCAGACCAGAAAATTAGCTGCAGTGTCTGGTAAAATACTAGATACGTTCTTCAGGTAGCCTCATGTTCAGATGCCATTGTCACTTTTCACATTTAATCTCGATTTGGACTGAGGTGGCCAGCAGAATGGCATCAGCGAGAAGCCCATGTATAGGATTATTAAAGGGAAATAAACTTGCTATCATACCCTCATTCAGGTGTCACTGTGAAAGGAAACTGAAAAAATTATGATCTTTTAAAAGTGAGTCCTATCTCAAACAGTTATCGATAGAGCAAAGGCAGCGGACGACAGAAGACTGCACCTAACCTGTTGTTCCAAAAGGTGTTAAAGCATAAATATGTACCAATGTGTGCACACACTACAAGCACCTGCTACCAATGTGCAAAAAAACAAGGCTAGGTTACAAATAACAAAATATAGCATGGAGATGCACCACAACAATAATCCAAAAACAAGAACAAAGATGTGGCTCTTGTCTTTATTTTCTTTTTTGTTTTTGCAAGAATATCATATATTTTCAGCAGAGACCGCCAACGCGTTTCGTCCATAAGATGGACTTATTCAGGGCAAGGTAAAACACACACGAAGTCCAGCCTGGTAGAAGCATCACAGTATGGTTTCAAAACGGAATCACGAAAATATCTTGCTTGATATCTCGCAAACATAATTAATTAATGTCATTCGAATCATGGGCAAGTATGTGCTGCAAGAGTAGCACCTCAAGGGGTTATGTCAATAGTTAGAGGGTTTATTTACAGGGTATGCTTTATTTTCCTATCTAAAACAGTGGAGCCTCTCATAGCAAAGGGTGAACCAAATATGTCTCCTGAAAGTTCATAATTACTATCTCTCTTGGAAAGAGTAACTTAGCCAGCATTGAGAGGCAGAGAGAGAGAATGAAGATATGAAAAAGAGAACTTGTGAGCTGCCATATTGCTTTCCGTATTGAAAAGGACCCCAGGACACCTTCTGCTAGAAACATGTCATCAAAATAGTACAGGAGTCACTATTGAAATCTCTGGGGAGGAAAAGCTTTGAGAATTGCAGTTTGAATCATATAGGGGTCTTCACAAAGCACTGGCTAGTTTTGCCCTTTTGAACCAACTGCTTGGTCAAATCTCATGAGAGAACTTTCTAGAGCAGAGAAGACAAATGGCTCCTCTTCTACTGCTTTGAAAGATTCTATTCTGCCTGTCTGAGTATAAGAGAGAGATGTGCTAATCTCTGCTTAATTATGTCTGGATCAAGAACACTTTCTAGGTATTATGGTGCTTGGCTCTTGCTAACCCCTCAAAGGACTCTGGTGCCTGCCAGAGGAGTTTGTTGGATCTGTGGAATGTTTCTCCAGGGCTTGAGGTTATCGAAGCTCCTGGAGATAGATGAAGCTGAGACAGTCCTGCAGAAAAACGTGGACAAGTTGTAACTGGATATTTCACCTCCCGGCACCAGGGAAACATCCCCATTTCAACTAGGGAGATCAGAATTCCCCGTGGACCATGAGATTTGGTGCTTCTACAAAGCCATCCCGGGAACCAGTTGTATTAGGACCTATTGATGTGTATTTGAAGTGAAGTTGTGGGGTACATTTCTGCAACTTTAAACCTCAGAGATGTTTCATAAAATTTAGAGACTTTCTGTCTCCAATAAAAGTGTATTACTGAACCTTTGGTAAAAATGTGGACTACCTTAAAAAAATGCAACAAATGTATCTATATTTTAGTATCCTCTTTTGAGGTTTTGATCCCAGAGTTCAAGGTTACCTTGGGACTGTGCAAAAGGAGTACTCAGCCTTGTGGAGTCTGTTTATTCAGAACCTTTTCCCTTGTCCTGCTAAAAACCTTTAGTCTCCATGATAGATGACCAATGGTCACCCAACATCTTGATTTCAGAACATCCATAGTCACCCAACACATGTCGATTTTTAGTAGACAATGAAGGTTGCCTAGTTCCTGGTCTACTGCGCCAAATAGGCTAAAACTGATTTTTTACTTTAAATTTTTTTCTATAGAATGCTTTTAGTTTTGAAAAACACTCCTGATTAGTGCATCTGAAATTGTTAATATTTGGATTATTGTACTCATTACATTTTTCCCAAATTAATAATTAACTGTTTTTCAGTACCTAATATCTTTCATGTTTTGCCTATTTAGTATTGGTTCACGGGTACCAAATTTATTTTTCATTGAGAAAAGTATTGCTTCTTGTATCACACTATCAAGAGTGATGCAGGCATTCCTAACCGAAGCCAATTCATTAAAGAGAAGTAAAATAGCTTAGGCCTTGGTGGTGCTCATCCACTGCTCTGTCCCACATAGTTGAATAATCCAGTTTCCTCCATTGTTAATCAGTGGTGAGGAAAGGATTGTGTATCTTCAACAACTACCAGACAACATTAGCATTAAAGACATAAATGTTCCTACCTGAGTTAAGAGGACATTTTTGATTGGATTATTTTCATTGAATATTTGTTTTCTTTTTTGGGGGGATTTTAAATATCAATGTTTACCAGGCATCTCAGAAGTGATCACAAAGGTGCTACTCCAGTTGACAGGGATCAAGGAAGGCAGGAAAGCAAAGAGACCAGAGCTGGAGAAAGTCAAAAGAGCTTGGGAGGTACCGAAGTAAGCCATCATAACTGTGGCAGAGAAAGACGTGAAGTAAGAAGACCCTGAAGAGGAAAACCCATGCTGATCCTCTATGCCTGTGCTGCCAGAGCAGTGATGGAGCAGGGTTTGCGTCATGTAAACCTGCTCGGATCAACGCCCCAAGATAACATTTATTAATCGTGTGATTTGTACTAATATGCATTAATACACACAAACACGGGGAAATGCTTTGCGCATGCATGCATTGCAATTAAGATTAATGCATGAAATGCTTAGGCTGCATATCGCTTTTTGCATATTAAAACCGACAAAGTGGAATAATGCTATTGCAAATAATAATGCTTTGCACATTAATGCTCATATAAATTAACATGGGATTAGTGCGATGGTGGAGGGAAACAGTGTAAATTCCATTTTTGTGTTATTAATATTCTTTATATTTCTCCTTCATCGTAGTTTTAAAAATGGGCCTATGGTGAGCAGTTAGTTGGGTGTTTAAAGTTGACATAAGTCAGAAGAAAGGCCGTGAAAATGTAACCCGTACATGAACTTTGGTGGGTGTCAGCGACGGATGAAGGAAGCCTTGAAGAGTGAAGGAAAGACGTGCAATATTTGAGGACGTCGAGATGCCTGGGAAAGCTCAAATTGATGAACATTTTATGTCTAGCCGATACATTGTTTGAAATAAAGTTGCTAATACAGGGACAAGCCATTCATCAGAAAATGTGACGTGATAGGGGATAGAGAATCGATTCATAAGCAGTGATGTAAATCGTGAGAATGAGTTGGGAACAAAGAAGGCATGTAAAATCAAGTGAGGTAATGGAGGTGTGGTGTAACACCCCACAAATTGATCAATGGAAAGTTGAGATTTTTCCGAATGTTGCAGATTAGTGGGATGGTCATGTTGAGTTAGGGTATAATTGGGGTGCTCTTAGGGGTGTGGTTGTCAGCTTTCGTAGGTCCAGAGAGGCAGAGGGTGATCGTCGCTGTCTGTCGGTTAGAGGCCTACCTGTCCTGATCCTGTTACCTATTTCCTGATCCTATCTTTATCCCGGTTTTCCCTAATCGGGTCCCCTTCACTATCCTCGTGGCCAGGGGGTGGTGGTTTTCCTGAACTTTAATCGTTAGCTATGTATCAATAGGGAAATTTGCAATGTCTGCAAATGTTTTCTCTTCATGATTCTTATGTCTCTTCATCTATCCACTCCATAATATTCACTCTACATATATATATAAGTATATAATAAGTATATACTAAAGTATATACAAGCATTTGCAATGCAATAGGTCTTACATTTGTGGGAATTAGAGCTATTGTCGTTGTAAATGATAATGTGTTTTACCAATGGGTTTTTGTTTCGAGTGGAGTGATCTATGTAGTGTGGAGTGGAATTATGTAGGTTGAATTGGAATTGTGTGGAGTGTTTTTCTGAAGTGGAATTATGTGGCATTGTGTGCAGTGGAATTATGTGAGAGTAATTACGTGGTATTGAGTGTACTGGAATTATGTGGAGTGGGGTTGTGTGTTATGGAATGTAATTATGTGAAATGGTATTTTGTGTTGTGGAGTGGTATGTAGTTTTGTTTAATTATGTGGTGTGCTGTTGAATTTTGTGGCATGATGTGGAATTGTGTGGATTGGATGTATGTGGTGTGTTGATTTATCTGGTTTGCTGTTGAATTATGTGGCGTGGCATGGAAACGTGAAGAGATGACTTCTGTGGTGTGGAAGTGTGTGACGCTGAGTGAAATTATGCTGATTAGAATTATGTGGCAATATATGGAGTGTATTTATGTGCATTGTGTTGCCAAGTTTAAAAATGATGAAACATAATTTGTGTGCCTAATATCTGGAAATGTGCTGCGTTCTTCGGTTATGACAAGGCTGAGTTCATATGGGCTGGTGAGACTTGCTAAATTTAGGGCCTCTGCGTCACACATACTCAATTCCTCAGCCGTTTTAGTGCATGTTTACAAATTTGAAAACTAGAAAATAAGGCTGATGCTGCCTCTGTAATACAATTGCTGAAACCCAGGCAACCCTACACAAGAAGGTTTATAAAAATGAATAACCAAAAATAATGGCGTTGCTTCAAGAAAAAGCATTACAAGAACAGAGATGCAGGGAGGATGTGATCTGCCCACTGTTGATGACGTTGCCCATGAATCATTTTCCTTGAATGACGAATGCTTTTTTCCTCCCTAAGATAATATTTTCATTAAAACACTATAATATGTGGCCCGTGTTCACGTCAGCATCAAAAAAAGGCGGTTAAAATAAATAAATGTAGCTGTATGTTAAAATCAATGATTAATTCTCCATAGCAACCGACTGCAGCGCCTCTGGATAGTGGAGAAGGGGGCGGGCTGTATTCAGCATTGTGCTCTTCCTATCTTGCAAACTTCAAGGCTCTATGAGCCAGCAGAGACTTTGCCCTAAAGAGCCAGCACCCCTTTGTCATTTAGAGCCAACACCAGCTTTAGGCTGCAGCCTCCATGGACCAACACCGTAGTTATCCAATTTTCCAGCCAGCTTTGTAGTTTAAACCACTGACCTGTCGATCTGCCTTATGAAAGGAGTAAAAACTCATGCCGCAACTATGCTCTTTTCAGCCGATTGGTCAAACAGCACCAGAGTTATTAGCAAAACAAAAAAAATTCTTCATATGGATACTCTGACTGTGGCGAGGGAGGGGGTTGGGAGCGGGCTACACACACACATGCACACTCACTCACATCCATGCATTCATACGCATGCACACATTCACCTACCATTCACAAGCACATACACAAGCACACACACCAATTCACCACATACACTCAAAAATGCACATACATTCATATACACATACAGACACAAAACATGAAAAACAATAAAACTTACTGGCCCGCAGTCGTGATCTTGGATGCGTGAGGGAAGCCTTGGTGGTTCCTGATGATTACGACTGCTGCCTATAAGGTTGAATGCGGATGCAATACTGGCTTAAAGGTCCAGCAACTCAAGCTTCTACGCTAGCTTTGAAAGGTGATCAGTGTCTGTGAGTGAAAGATACTTTCCTGCCTCTCTCCATGACAACAATTAGAGAAAAAATAATTGTGAGGTCCTTCCTGTGTTTCCATTCATCTCTCTCCCTCCATGGGAAGAGCTGCAGCACAATGCTGGCAGATACCTTTATGTGTTCCTAGGTGTAAATGGGCCAGAAATTGGGGCTAAGTAATCAAAAGAAGAGAAGCAACTAGTGAAGGGGACTCCTGCCCATGCTATGTACCAACAGTATGGAAAAAACCTGTGCAGATATTTGAAACAGTGGGAGGAACTCAATGACGAAAATGGGAAGAAGTCCTTTATCCAGGGAGGTACCTATGATCTAGACTGACTAAGCTATTTGAGTTGACATTTAACAGGTCTTAAAAATAAAATAGAGATAGAATAATGGCCAGCATTTTTCAAATGAGATAAGGAAGCAAACAAATAGAAACTGTCACAGATCCGTGAGACGAAGTAGCCCCATTAAAGATTCCAATAGCAAATTACCTATTAGGGGGGCAGGGTTGGTACCTTGTATTACCTACTGTCCCACCTCTGCCCTATGTATTCCCACAAATCACAACATACTCAGAATGACAGGAAGAAAAGGGAGGAGACTATTTTAGATGTCCTAAATTTACCCACATCTGCAAGCGATGCCAGAGGCACGCCAGTGGCTTTGTCTAGAAATGAAGCAGAGTTGGCCTGTGCTGCCAGCAAGAGGGGCACAAGGAAGCAAGGCGCAAGCAGGCGCAGCGAGACAAGCAATTGACAGTGATGGGTTAGAAAACAGTGTGTGACACTTAAGACACAAAGCTGATTCCACCACCTTGCACTCTGGCTCAAGACCTTGAGTCCACTGAGTCACCTAATGGGTGGACTACGGGCCCGTACTATTACCAGAGCTAGTTTGAGATTCACTGTAGGGCATATAACCAGGAACATGGACCGAAAGGATCATCAGGACCAGCATACCCCACCCTCTAGAGATGCAGATGACGAGGTACCCCACTGAGACTCCCCTGATGCTATTTTCCCCTTACAAGATCGTCCAAACCCAGAGGTAGGGTAGTAGTCCATGGTTCTGATTCCCAGATTATTTGACTGACATTAAGAGGCAGTTCTCGAATATTCGTGAAAAAAAAACCTCAAAATCGATGGTGTTCGAAGTTTATAAACTAAATTAAGCAGTTATGAACCAGAAGTTTGGATTGGTGGTGCTAAATGACGCAAAAAAACAATTGGTGGAAAAGAGGAGTTGGTTACGACAGGTACCTGCAGAGGAAGGCGCTTCAGTAACTGCCATGGATGGGTTGCTGAATGCCGTAATTAAAGTGTGCCAAGTCAAGGACTGGACAAAGATTTCAAATTGTAAACAGAACAAGGTAGAGTCACTGGTTGTAGTGGAGAGACACTTAGGTATAGCCCGCCCCTCTGGACTAGCTCAGCAGGGCGTCCTTCACCTCTCTGTCCAGCCGGGAGTCTGTCGAGAAGTTGGGCGAGTGGTTCACCTGCAATAGCGAGCAATGTCATGTTATGGCAAGAAACAAGGGTGGGCGTGCTGTTGAGGTGCACAATAGGAAACACAATCAGCGCGGCCATCAAACGCCCACTCCGGTAGTCCCTTCTTAAGAAAGCTCACCCCAGAAATATACTTCTCTTTTCAGCTAAACACAAGATAGCCTCGGCAGCCCCTTTATCCATATATTTCAATTATGAAAATGATAAATTTCATATGATTTACAGCAAGCTGTCCCTGTGACCATTCAATGAGAGGTTTCAGTCCTTCTTACGTTTACTGGACTTTTTTGTTAGAATTTCACCGAAGAATGCAGATACCATGGCGCGTCCAGAGCTTCAAGGATTCTCGGAGAGAGGGGGGCAACCCCCATATATAACTGTTCTTTCTTTTTGCACCCTTGCAAAATATATCGAGGGCATCGTTATTTTGATGCTGCACTATAGGGAAGCTGAGAGCCAGCCCCAAATAGGGAGTGAAACGTTAGTGTTTGCTGAACATAAGGGAGAGATATCAGTCTCTGGCAGGTACACCCTCGTGCAAAATGCTGGTGAACTTTCACTTTGGTATCGCTTAAAGCTGGAAGGCGTTTATACTACAAAAATCGCACAGTGCTGCAAACAAATGAGCACACTTCTGGGTTGGCTTTTATACATGTAAAAAACGAGGGGGTGGGGGTTGCAGAGGGTGGTAAAAACCGTGGCACATCCCTGAATCTACCATGCGTCACGTGTCCCAGATAGTATAGAAAACTAGCGGGTAGAAAGCTGGGAGATGATGTGGCGCAGCAATCCAAGCGGCTGACTGTGGATCCGTGTTCGAGCCTCAGCTACCTCAGCAGTCTGTTAAAATGGGCAAATCATTTAATCTCCCCATGCCCAGCTATATTCAACTAATTTAAATAAGACTAAAAAGCAGCGATCTCGGAGTGATAGTGGGAGCCGGCACATGGAGACAAGTATAATTAAATTAAACTGCTCGCTCCCGCGGCATACTCCGTGGGAGTATAGGGAATAAGTTACAAAAACTAGGCACAAAGTCAAGCACTCAAGTGGATCCTGATCCACTGCAATGAAAGCGCTGCGGCCAGCCGTGAAGCGAGGAGGGAGCATATTTGAACAAGCTCTTTACAAAAACCAGCGAGACGCAAGTACGAACAGAGGCATGCCAGGATATCCAATCCGCCTCGTACGTCACAGAAAGGACTTTATAAGCAAGCATTGAAAATGCAATAGGACTCGCATTAACGCGAGACCTATTGCATTAGAATTGGAAGTGCGGGTGGGAAGAAGGCACGAAAGGGAGTGGGGGGGGGGCTGGTGTGGTCTGAGAAGTTACGGACTGCGGGAGGGGAGAGGGGAAGGCAGGGGAAGAAAAATACTGTTGTAAGTAAAGGGGCCGGTAGCCGTGGAAGGATACAAATGATGAATGAGGAGGGACTAACAAGCCTCAAACCAATCGGAAGGCAGCATTTAAGACAAAAGCCAATGGGCAGAGAGTGGGCGGAGCTTCCACGAAGCTTCCACGCTACAGTATATACTGCATGCCTCGCAAAGCGATGGCAGTGCATTCGCGCTGCGACGCTAGGCGAGACCTAAAAATGATGTGGGCGCAAGTTAAGGTAGAAGAGCAACAAGAAGCAAATAGTGTTGAGCAGACGAAAAATCTGAATCAAAATGGTCAAGTGCCAGGTGTTGGAAAGGGTAAGGGAAAATTTGTTAAAGATGATTTGAAAAGAAAATTTCCTTGTCATGCGTGCGGCAAGCTTGGACATTGGAAGAACGAGTGTAGAAGCACTGTAAAAATTAATGGGACAACCCAAAATTTAAATTCACAGGTGCCGAATGAAGTGGTTGTGACCCAGCAACAGCCGCAGCTGATAGTTGCACCACAGTTACAGGTGCCCCAAGCTCCTATGCAGAGTAATGTAGGTGATCAGGTACAGAGATACAGTGTGAATACTGGATTTACTCCTATGGAACAACATGGTAAGAACCCAAATGTGCAGATGATTCCACAATATTGGTTGCAGTGTAATGAGAGTGATTCGGAGAGTAGCCAATGACGGTGCCTGAGGGGGGAGGAAGAGTGCGTGCTTGGCGCAACTCTGGAGGTAGATCAGTCAGGTCCATTTGTTGATGGGAAGGTGGAAGGTATCAATATTGCATTCCTAGTGGACACTGGTTCTACCCGTTCTACTGTGAGAGCAGCAGAACTTCCTAACCTACCCCTCTCGGGAGAAACTATCCAAGTTGTGGGAGTGTCAAATAAACAGATTAAAATTCCAGTTACAGAACCAATTGAGGTTCACATTGGAAGGTTTAAAGACATGCATCGATTTGTGGTATGCGATTCGAGCCCAGTGAATCTATTGGGACAAGATCTACTATGTAAGATGAATTGCACCATCTTTTGTACGCCTGATGGTATTGCATTTCAGACACCTGATGAGGATGTCGAATTTAAGTTGATGCTAGCATAGCAAGGGACGGAAGTGGATGAACTATATTCACTCTTAACAGAACAGAATTTGCCTGATGAGTTGAAAGACACGGTGAGATCTGATGTATGGGATTTTACAGGAAAAGAAATAGGGTTATTGAAAAATGTGGATCCTATTCAGGTTATGGTGAAACCTGGTGCTCATTACCCAAACACTCCTCCATATAAAATGAGTCCTGAGACAATGGCAGGAGTTGCTCCTGTGATCGATCAAATGATCGAACAGGGCATTCTAAGAGAAATACTGAGCAGTCCTTGTAACTCACCTATTATGGGAATTAAAAAGCCAAGTGGAAAATACAGAATAGTGCAAGATTTGAGAAAGATTAATAAGATAGTGGTACCTTGTTGTCCAATCGTGCCAAACCCAGCAGTGATCCTTTACCAGATTCCATGTAATGCCAAATGGTACACAGTGATTGATTTGTGCCAAGCATTTTTCTCGATTCCTCTACACCCAGACAGTCAGATTTTATTTTCATTTCGATTTGGAAACCGTGTCTTGGCATGGTGCCGAGTTCCTCAAGGGTACACAGAAAGCCCCTGAAAAAATGTCTGGAGACATTGGTAATGCCAGAAGATTCGGTTTTGGTTCAATACATTGATGACCTACTGTTGGCATCAAAAACTCGAAAGGCGTATGCGACAGATACCATTGCCTTATTGAACCATCTGGCAGAAGGGGGACATAAAGTGTCACCTGCGAAATTGCAGTTCTGTAAACAAGAAGTACAATACCTAGGACACAAGATTGAGTAAGGAGTTAGAAAAGTGACACCAGAAAGGATTGAGGCAATTCGACAGATGAAACCTCCAAGAACCCAGAAAGAAGTGCAAATGTTTTTGGGAATGGTTGGTTATTGCAGACAATGGATAAGTGGATTTTCAGTGATTGCAAAACCTTTACAGAGGTTGACACATAAAGATGTGACTGATCCGATTGATTTGGATGATGAGAGTATGGAAGCTTTTGTAAATTTGCGAGACAGTCTGTGCCAAGCACCAGCATTGGGAATGCCTGATTATACAAAAGAATTCGCATTGTTCTGTTGTGAGCGAGATGGATGTGTGTTAGCAGTGTTAACTCAAAGGCATGGATTGACTAGACGTCCAGTGGCATATTTTTCTGCTACGTTAGATTCTGTGGCTGCAGCATTACCAGGATGTTTGAAAGCCGTTGCTGCTACATGTGTGAGTTTGGAACAAAGTGAAGCAATTGTGATGGGTTATCCAGTTAAAGTGTATGTTCCACATTCTGTTGAGATTCTTTTAACCAAAACACGAACTCAGCACATGACTCCTAGTTGGCTGACTAGGTACGAGAGAGTGATTTTGGGTGCTGAAAATGTGACAGTTGTGAGGTGTACCACCTTAAATCCAGCAACACTACTACCAAATCCTTATGGGGAGGAGGTAAAGGAAGAAGCAGATCATGATTGTTTGGATGTGACAGAATTCTTTACAAAACCTAGGGCTGACATCCAAATGTGCCTTTAGAAGAGTCTGACAGTGTTCTGTTTGTTGATGGATCATGTTTGAGGAATAAAAGAGGAGAGTTGAGCACTGCTTATGCAGTATGCACAGTAACTGGAACTGTGGAAGCATCCTGCCTATTTGGGGTAAAATCAGCACAAATTGCAGAATTATACGCTCTGATTAGAGCATGTAAAGTTTCCCGAAATTTGAGGGTAACCATATTTACGGACAGTCAATATGGTTTCGGGGTAGTGCATGATTTCGGCCAATTATGGATGCAAAGGGGATTCATGACTTCATCAGGTTCCCCTATTAAACATGGGAAAATTGTAAGAGATTTATTGGATGCCCTGCAATTGCCAAAACAAATTGCAGTGGTAAAATGCTCTGCGCATAAATCAGGAAATGATTATGTGACCAGTGGCAACAGATACGCAGATCAGTTGGCGCGTTTCTGTGCAGAAAATTCAGCTGCACTTAACAGGAAAACAGAAAGAAAAATCACTGATTGCCATTTAATGTTTACATCAATAGACAGTTGGGATGAAATTAAGCAGTTACAGGAAGAAGCTAGTAAAGAGGAAAAAGAGCTTTCGAGAAAAGCAGGATGTACAAAAACACCAAAAGATGAAATTTGGGTATATGTAGATGGCAGACCAGTTATGCCCGATTGCATGCTTTCTCATATGGCAAGAGTCTATCATGGGATCACTCTTGTTGGGAGGGATGCAATGATCAGACTCTTTAGGCAGACCTGGTTTAATCCCAAATTTAGGTACATTGCAGAGAGTTTGTGCCAGAGGTGTGTTGTTTGCCAGCAGCAGAATCCAGGGAGAAAAACAATTGTGGGTACAGGAACTATTGGAAAAGCTGCAGGACCATTTACAGGTTTGCAACTTGATTTTATCGAGTTGCCTCCATGTAATGGTTTAAAATACGTACTTCTCATTGTGTGTCTCTTTTCTCATTGGGTAGAGGCTTATCCTACAAGGAGGAACGACAGCCTTACCATGGCTAAATTGCTTTTGAGAGAATTAATACCAAGGTACGGATTTCCAGTCACTTTAGAATCAGATAGGGGAACACATTTTAATAATGAAATAATTCGAATAATTTGCGCAGCATTGCAAATTGAACAAAAGCTGCACTGTGCTTACCGACCAGAGGCTTCTGGAATTGTGGAGCAAATCAATGGCACTATAAAATCTAGATTAGGAAAAGTTTGTGCATCCACAACACTGAAATGGCCTGATGCTTTGCCCTTGGTCTTAATGAGTCTCAGAAGCATTCCTGGCAGAAAAACTGGATTGAGTCCACGCGAAATTCTCATGGAAAGAGTCATGAGACAAGTAATTGTACCAGCAAACAAACTGATGAGCATTTCTGATGATCTGATTCTCGAATATTGCAAAGGACTGGCTGATATGGTGCGTTCTGTGTCTTATCAGGTTGGAGCAGACGCAAATGAAATACAGCTGAATCCAGTGCATGATCTAAGTCCAGGAGAGTGGGTTCTTGTCAAGAAACACGTGAAGAAGTTGTGTTTAGAACCCAGGTGGCATGGACCGTACCAAATCATATTGATAACAACAACTGCAGTAAAGTGTGGTGGCCTACCAAATTGGATACACACCAGCCATACTAGAAGAGTCCCAAGTCCACTCGAAGAAGCTGAACGGCAACTGGAAAAAGAGAGACCAGAAGCCAGAGGTTGTGAGCCTGAGAAATCCAGAGAGGCAGATGTCACTGAGCCTGTGGATGATGAACAACCAAGTACCAGCCAAGTAGAGTGGGCACCAGATACTGGGACTGAAAAGACTGCTGTTGGAGAGAGTGAGGAAAAAGCTTCTGAAAATCAAGAAGGAAGCCAACATAGAGAGGAATGGATTGAGAGTGATACCCAGACAGAAGGAGTGGTTGCTGGAAGCCTAGAACAAGGCCAACATGAAAGAGAGTTGATTGAAGGAGACAATGAACTGACAGAAAAAGCTATCGAAAGCCAGGAACAACGTCAACAGAGAGAAGAAGTAAAAGAGGGTACTAGTCAACCGGAAATAGAAAGGGACTTTGAAAGTGAAAAGGAAGAACAGCCAAGAAAAAGGTTGTGCAAAAGAACTGTAGAACCAGAAAAACAGGGTGAAGAAGAAGTTCAAACAAAAAGACAGAGATATAATAATAACTGGCAAAATGGAGCAAAAAGACTGAGATATATTCTAGAAAGAAGAGAGCCAGAGCAAATAAATGAAATTTCAAGTCAGTCAGATCAAGAAGATTCTCAGAAGAAAATAGTACGTAGAACAAGACCAAGAGCTGCAAGTCGAAAGTATACCAGAACTGAGTGGATTTACGTTATCTTAAAGGAAATTGAAAGCCCTGATCAAACAGAAGGAGAAGTTACAGATGATACAGAACGAATTGATGAGAGCAAATTGAAACCACCTTAAAAGAGACTCTAAGAAAAATTAAGGTGCATCATAATCCAGTCAAATTAAGTTGATACGTCAAGAAGATTTGAAAAAGACTCGAGAAAGACCTTAAAAGGGGGAAAAAAAGGCAGAGAAAATATCAAAGTGTGTGGTTGTACAAAAGAAGATTAATTTTAAATTTTTTCCTAGAATTAGGTTTATAAGGAATTAATAGTGAAGTTAGATTTTTGTAATAATTTTTTTAGGAAAAATGGTAAAATCTACAGTGACTGAATGTCCGAAACCTAGTCTAAAACGTAAATGTATTAGAGCTTGCTTATGTGGTGTCTTATTAACTATGTCAGTGTGGTTAATACTAACAATTGTTGTCCCAGTCTTGATGGTGACTAATGACAAAAATCAGACTAATAATACAATAAGTATGAGAGTGGAAGTTATTACTAAAGGTCCAACTAATATAGTTCATAATGATGAAAGTATTTATCATCAAGATAGATCAATTACTGATTTTTCATTAAATTATTGTATGAATATGTTAATACGATGAATGTGAGTGACTGTTATGTTTGCATGCAATTACCATCGTCTGTCTCGGAGGGTGTGACATATCATCACCTTCCTTTAACATATGGTGTTTCGTGTAGTGTACTAACTAGTCTGTTTTATGTAACAGGAAAATTAGAATTTTATTATTCTAACCTAGATGTGGTCTTTTCCAAACTTCACATTAGAAAGAATTTAAATAAAGTATCTAGTAGCTTAGAAGCTGAATATATGGGAGAGTTTTTTCATACTACACAAACTTTGGATCTAATATATGCCCACAAAAATAATCTCACCTGCAGTTTACAAATGGTAGAAAAGGATTTCATTAATATGGTAGAGAATAGAAGACAAGAATTCCATAAAAGGGCTACTGAACAGAAAACTAATATACCACCTTGGGCTTTTAGAGAAGGAAATTATAAAAAAGGTGAGACTTATGCTGCAATGTCTCTGGATTGGGATCACAAGGGGAAGCTTTGCCTACTAAGACTAAAGACTAACTATAACAACTATTATTTAGGTACTAGTAAATGTGAACATAATTTCTTAATAACAGGAGGATGGGGATTAAAGGGAGGAACTGACCCTGTTTTCCCAGGTGTATATTATGTGTGTGGGAGGAATGCTTATTATAGATTGCCTGCCCACTGGTATGGTAGTTGTTACTTTGGGATCGAATTTCCCAAGGTATACCACGCAGATAGAAATAATAAGATTAATGAGATGAAACATGGATTAATACGTAGTAAGAGAGCAAGTTTTTCAGAAATAGTGGGTGATATATTTGGTGCATTAATACCTTCAGTTGGAGTAGTTGTTAATTCACACAAAATTCGAAAATTATCCACAGTGGTTGATCGATTATCAACTGATACTGCTGGAGGGTTCTTATTAATCGATACAGAAATGGTTGCGATTAGATCAATGGTTATGCAAAATCGACTTGCCCTTGATATATTATTGGCAAAGGAGGGTGGAGTTTGTGGGATGCTAAAGGTGCAACATTGCTGCACTTATATTCCTGACAAAAGCAAAAGTATTGAAGGATATATTAAAAATATTAAAAATTTACATAAAGATTTAACACAACTAGAGGTTGATGGTGTCTGGGAGAAAATTAATAAGAATTTTTCAAATATAGGTAAATGGTTCACTGATCTTGGTAAGAGTTTATTAGGTAGAATATTAATACCAATAGTATCAATAGTGATAGTGACCATGTTAATAATAATGACTTACAAATGTTGCAAGAAAAGAAGAGGGAAAATAAGTATGCTAGGGGTAGATAACAAATGTAAAGGTAGAAAAAGGAAATTAGAAGAAATAGAGTTAGAAAATATGAAAGGCAAATATTATGAAATGATGAAAGATTTAGGTGAAAAGAAGAAACTTAGAAGTGAAAGAAGTACGAGTTTCTGAAGAAACAAGAAATGGCAATGGGTGATGGGTATTTTATGATGGCTTAAAATGCCATCAAAGGGGGGAATTGATGGAGCAGGGTTTGCGTCATGTAAACCTGCTCAGATCAACGCCCCAAGATAACATTTATTAATCGTGTGATTTGTACTAATATGCATTAATACACACAAACACGGGGAAATGCTTTGCGCATGCGTGCATTGGAATTAAGATTAATGCATGAAATGCTTAGGCTGCATATCGAATTTTTTGCATATTAAAACCGACAAAGTGGAATAATGCTATTGCAAATAATAATGCTTTGCACATTAATTCTCATATAAATTAACATGGGATTAGTGCGATGGTGGGAGGGAAACAGTGTAAATTCCATTTTTGTGTTAATATTCTTTATATTTCTCCTTCATCGTAGTTTTAAAAATGGGCCTATGGTGAGCAGTTAGTTGGGTGTTTAAAGTTGACATAAGTCAGAAGAAAGGCCGTGAAAATGTGACCCGTACATGAACTTTGGTGGGTGTCAGCGGCAGATGAAGGAAACCTTGAAGAGTGAAGGAAAGACGTGCAATATTTGAGGACATCGAGATGCCTGGGAAAGCTCAAATTGATGAACATTTTATGTCTAGCCGATACATTGTTTGAAATAAAGTTGCTAATACAGGGACAAGCCATTCATCAGAAAATGTGACGTGATAGGGGATAGAGAATCGATTCATAAGCAGGGATGTAAATCGTGAGAATGAGTTAGGAACAAAGAAGGCATGTAAAATCAAGTGAGGTAATGGAGGTGTGGTGTAACACCCACAAATTGACCAATGAAAAGTTAAGATTTTTCCGAATGTTGCAGAGTAGTGGGATGGTCATGTTGAGTTAGGGTATAATTGGGGTGCTCTTAGGGGGTGTGGTTGTCAGCTTTCGTAGGTCCAGAGAGGCAGAGGGTGATCGTCGCTGTCCGTCGGTTAGAGGCCTACCTGTCCTGATCCTGTTACCTATTTCCTGATCCTATCTTTATCCTGGTTTTCCCTAATTGGGTCCCCTTCACTATCCTCGTGGCCAGGGGGTGGTGGTTTTCCTGAACTTTAATCGTTAGGTATGTATCAATAGGGAAATTTGCAATGTCTCCAAATGTTTTCTCTTCATGATTCTTATGTCTCTTTATCTATCCACTCCATAATATTCACTGTGATTCAGATATTTGTGATCTTGTCTGCATATTTTATGATATTTCTCCTATAATGTATATTTTCTTTCCCTGTAACTTTGTACCTGAGATTTCTTATAATTACTGAAGATAAAACAGATTAACAATATTTTGAGTTTGTGATTATTTCCTCATGACATTTTGTTAAGATTTTAGTTGATTAGTCATGTCAATAATTTATACCACTCAATCAATATGATTCATCGCCCAAGAGGAAAGTGGTTGATAATATAGGTTAAAGGGCTAAAATAAAGAAGAAAAGATTAGATAAATCTGTTTTTTCCCTTTAGATGAGTAAAGACAAATCAACGTCAACAAACCGCATTCAGCGTCATTCTCATAGGGTCTATTAAATGGTGAGAAATTGTGTATTGTATGTTTGGGGCCCGTTGTCTGCTGTGTCATTCAGAGACCCCTGGTTTGGCGCTGGATCAGCAGCAAGTGGATTTCTGGAATTAGTATGTCTCCCAGTGGATTGAGAGCACATATTGAAGCCAAAAGGATGGAGATGGAAGGCAGAAAGAGTTTTGCAGCTGCAAATGGCCAGGGAGGATGCCAACATAGAAGGAAAGAAGGCAACTTTGGGTTTGGTAGAATAAAATGGGAGATGTGGCCCTAGAAGAGAGAGAAAGGTTGAGTTAGCACATCAACGGGGCTCACGTTTCAACATACTACAGTACCCAAAGCTCATGGCTAACTGTGAAAATGTGCGAGTGTAACTGCAGTAAGCAGAAGTCAAACTTTTCTAAAAGAATCTGTACCCATTGATGTGTTTCATACTCTATGAACCTTGTTAAAGACATTCACTTGGTGTAGTGCTTTTTGCGAAGGGTACCTGCACCAGGTAGGGATATCATTGGACTCAATAAAGCATGCAGAATATAGAATTATGAAGGAGGTTTCGAAATAAGGTGTTTGGCTGAGCCTTGAAAATCACCTTAGGGAGCTCAGATCAAAATGGTCTCATGAGAACTTTGAGGATAATGTGGCTGCATCTTTGGAAGCACATTTTAATACCTGTTTTCCGTTATATCAGCTGCATACAGTAGGACAATTCCATGGGGGAGATCTCTAGAAGGGTGGAACATACTCCCTGTGAATGAGCATAGGTGCAGGTAGGATCAAGGGATTCCAAAGGAGACCAAAGATCGAAAAAGGGATGAGGGTACTGTAACGTCTCATGGCTCTCTTCAAATACAAAAGATCTTGGCATCATCCTCAACACCAACCTCCCCTTCAAAGTGCACATTGGAAAGAAAACCAAGACAGCATAGTACATACACTCACCCTGGAAGAAAGTGAAAAATATACTAGGATGGAAACAATGCCCTGCTCCTTATTCTTGATGACACCATACTGACCTCTGAAAAAGAATTCTCCACACAGAAGCATGCTTAATCAAAGGCTGAAAGACGTTCATCCATTAAACTAAATTGTCTCTCAATAAAGGCCACATCATCTTCACGACCAAGTGTATCATTTGTAATGGGATCAGTACTGGCACCCCTGAGTACTTGGCCAATAAATTAGTGCCATGATTCCTCCCAGTTCACTAATCCCCACTAGGAAAAAAACCCATTGATCTCCTTGCGGCGTCTTTGACCTTGTTATATATCCTGTTGCTTCCTTGTTATACCATGGCCTGCATTAGAGGCATAATGCTATTTGATTCTACAAAACTGTGACAGCTTTTTCCCCCCAACTTAGAAAGTTTAACTCTGACATACTGATTCAAATAGGCACTTCTTTTAATTACATTAAAATGCTGGTCTGCCACTGTCAACCTATTGCTGAGTGATACTTTGTATTTCTCTAAACATTTTGCACATCTACATGGTTCCTCTAATCTATTGATTTAATCATGGTTCACAATGTTATGAAGTGTTGGATGCCATGGTGCAGTAAACTTGATTCCATCTTGGGGGTCGATTCCGATCTCGGGCGGAGGCGCACCTAACACTATTTGTCCGGAAAAAAAACGAGCCGAACGGGTGTTTCCCGACCAATTCGAACATTCGTACGAACGAGCAAGTACGATGCACATAACTGCCCAGATCCCGACCCAGCCATACTTACCCAATCCAGCTCCTGTTCCCCGCCCGAGCCGGATCCGTAAACGCAGAATCGAGTCGCACGGAAGCCAAAATATAGCACCTTCCAGCCGGACCAGTACGATGCGCCTTCCGTACGCACCGAACCCGTCGCTAGGTCCGGCACGTCAGAGCATCCGGGAGAGCCGCACATAAGCTCCGATTTGCGCCACAAGACGATCCATGGCTACGAGACGAACACGCCAGCCACGAGTACGAGTCGAAGCAACGAGAAAGCCGAACAAGACGAACCAACCATGAATCCCATCGCGCAGGTCCTACCAATACTGTACATCTATTACCGGAACCGGTACGGACGCGTACGGCGCAGACGGTAAGTCAGACACAGAAGGTAAGTTAAACACCCACTACACAAAACAAACGACACGTACCCGACATATAACACACACACATAGGGATGCAGAAATGACTTACACTAGCAACAGCAGAACCATAGGGGCGGGATGGCTATCACCAATGCCATATACACCCATAGGGGCCTGGATGCCAACCACTAACACCACCCCTACTCATGGGGGGCTGGATGCCTGTCACTTCTACCATCCCCACTCATGGGGTGCTGGATGCCTACCACTACCACCACCCCTACTCAGGGGGTTCTAGATGCCTGTCACTACTACCATCCCCACTCATAGGGGGATGGATGCCTACCACCAACACCACCCCTACTCAGGGGGGCTGGATGCCTACCACTACCACCACCCCTACTCAGGGGGGACTGGATGCCTACCACTACCACCACCCCTACTCAGGGGGGGCTGGATGCCTACCACTACCACCACCCCTACTCAGGGGGTGCTGGATGCCTGTCACTACTACCATCCCCACACATAGGGGAATTGATGCCTACCACTACCACCACCCCTACTCATGGGGTGCTGGATGCCTACCACTACCACCACCCCTACTCAGGGTGGGCTGGATGCCTACCACTACCACCACCCCTACTCAGGGGGGGATGGATGCCTACCATTACCACCACCCCTACTCAGGGGGTGCTAGATGCCTGTCACTACTACCATCCCCACTCATAGGGGGCTGGATGCCTACCACTACCACCATCCCTACTCAGGGGGGTCTGGATGCCTACCACTACCACCACCCCTACTCAGGGGGGGCTGGATGCCTACCACTACCACCCCCCACTCATGGGGGGCTGGATGCCTACCACTACCACCACCCCTACTCAGGGGGGGCTGGATGCCTACCACTACCACCAACCCTACTCAGGGGGTGCTAGATGCCTGACACTACAACCAACCCCACTCATAGGGGCTGGATGCCTACCACTACCACCACCCCTACTCATGGGGGGCTGGATGCCTACCACTACCACCACCCCTACTCAGGGGGGCTGGATGCCTACCACTACCACCACCCCTACTCAGGGTGGGCTGCATGCCTACCACCAACACCACCCCTACTCATAGGATGGGTAATGCATGACACAACCAGCATACTCCAACATAAGGAATGTCTGAAAAACACATCCCCCCAACACCATGACAAGCGTGTGTAGACTGTGTCAAATGCCTACAACACTGAACATGACATTGAACATACAATGTGACCCCCTATCACATGTGTCACACATAAATGTGTGTGGCCTCCACAATGCAAGCAGACCATGACCACTGTGGCAATGGGGTCTAACCCCCATCATCACAGTGACCAAAAGGTAAGTGTGGGGTCCATAGCTGAAGCACATTTTGAACATTGTGGCAATGGGGTCTAAACCCCCATCATCACAGTGACCAAAAGGTAAGTGTGGGGTCCATAGCTGAAGCACATTTTGAACATTGTGGCAATGGGGTCTAACCCACCATCATCACAGTGACCAAAAGGTAAGTGTGGGGTCCATAGCTGAAGCACATTTTGAACATTGTGGCAATGGGATGTAACCCCCCATCATCACAGTGACCAAAAGGTAAGTGTGGGGTCCATAGCTGGGGCACATTTTGAACATTGTGGCAATGGGGTCTAAACCCCCATCATCACAGTGACCAAAATGTAAGTGTTGTCATGGAAAAAGGTGCAAATGCCAAACAGCATGGATGATTCCTGGTCACAGAACAACAAACACATCAGTGGCATAGTAGTGCTTGTGTCCCATAGCAACATAGATTGGGTGAGGCAAACAGTGCAGTGCAAATAAGACATACCTTTGGCCATGTGCAGACAAACATCACCCATGGGGGCTGACATTGTCAACATTCATCAATTACACAATGACAGAAGTGACCATCATAATGCAGACCCACATATCTGCACTAATGGACACACAAATGTAGATATCCTGGGGAGACTGTAGATGTGAGGTGAACAAATACCATACCATGGCAGCAATGGGACATACAAACCATGATCACTGTGATGACTGATGACCTAGGAGTCCCAGGGACAGCAGGGGAAACCCACCAAACAACATACAGACAATGGCACACTAAAGATATGCCAATGCAGTGGTGCAGATGCACAAACACAAACAGGCAGCCCCACACTGCATATCAAACACAACAGGTGATGGGGGGTGTGCCAGTGTCCCCAGGCAACCACACAACACATGAGGAGGCCTGAATCCCAATTACACAGATGTGCATACAGTGCCACACAAAAGTAACTCATGGATCGGATTCCCCTATGTGGGCAATCAGGCATTGTTAGATGAGAGGGAGCCCAAATTACACATGTCACACAAGCTTGTAGGAACAGCAACTAACACAGCAAGACACAGACCCACCACAGCACTACCCCCAGGGACCCCACATTGTGGTGACACTGGCCTGCATGATAATCCCACTGTGATGACAAAGCTAGATGTCGTTTACACTGTGAACCACAGTCATGTGTCCTGAGCAACAAACTACCATCACACCTACACAAGCACAAATCAATCAGCACGGCCTGTCAGCCAAGGCCAATATGGAGGCAGGGGTCTAGCCGTGCAACAACTCTCATTTGCACACACTCAACACCACACACCTTGATCTCCACCAATGTGCAGCAGTGAAGCTCACATGGACTGGTGACATTGCACATGCACCCATGACAATCCCAGGGGTGGTGGTGGGAACTAAGGTGCAGAAACCCATCACACATGGCCAGTCAACAAGACTCGTGAATGTCTGACACACTGCACAGTACGCCATACATGGGCATGACGTCAAATCCACACCAACCAATGGGATCCCGGCCACAGTCACACACCAATGAAGAAGCCAAGGTCATCCACAAAGAACACACATAGACAACTTCCAACATTGCAGCTCTGACCCTGAGGAGTGGCAGCAGTCACACACACAATGTGTCACAATCACTGAAAGCTAACACAAACTGTAAATTACATGACTGGTGTAACCAACAAGTGCCAAGGGGAATCCTGACTGTGTCTCATCTGCGTTTGCCCACAAACTCAGCCCTGACAGCAAACACACCTATGGGTGACACCCTGATGACCAGTAATGTGCCATGCACCCACATCCCAGAGAACCCAGGGAGAAGACTTTGGGGAACATAGGTCAACTCAGCAAACATCACAAACAGGAACATCACTAGGGATCCCAGCCTGCCTAGCAAAATGGAAGTGAACACACACAGACATGCTCACACAACACAACACACCTTGGGCTCAGGCAATGTCACGGAATTACACACTGCCATGAGGGGACTCCACTCCTGTGTAAGGAAAGCTGTGCCATACGTTGTCTCTGTAGGGCTCTATCATGTCAGCAGAACACTTGGTCACTCAGTCAACAATTAGCACAAAATGAAGGCTCTCGTCATATCAGCCTGGTCATGGGAGTGTCACCGAAATCATCTGCACAGATCCAACACACATGTATAGCAAGTTGCACTGATAACACAGATGAGTCCTTCCCCATTGATGCCCAAACTTGCATGTCCAGTGGAGATGGTCACACGGTCAGGGAAATAGACAAATTGAACAATGGCAAGCACAACAGATGTGCAGGGGTGTAAGCCACAGATGTGATATTGCAAATAAAAGTAGGAAATCCCATTGCCAAATATTGAAAACATGACACCCTCATATTGCTGCAAAGGATGACATGGATACACACCAGTATAGGACACATTCCCCCTGGACCACATGGGGTCCTGCACAGTAACACTTCATTTTCCTGATATCAAAAATCACCATCACTGCAGCAAGGGCATGGTTAGCATCATCAACATCATGTACATCAAAAGCAAAACCACTAGAGAACAGAAAGTAGCTTTATTCAGCATATGTGTGTTTAAAAGTGAAAGTCCAGAAAAAACACAAAGGCCAATGGCCAGTCCATTATCAAAGTCCAAACAGGGTGACAGTGGCAGATGTCACCCTTTGCATCCCTGCACCGCTACACACCGGGGACATTCCCCTCGGAGGGGCATACGGGGGGCAGGCCAGGCACCGCAGGGACAGGATCAGGGCTCACCAGAAGGAGGCAGGGAAGGGGTGGTGGGTGCTGGAGAGTCACTGACAACTGCAGTGGAGGTGTCTGACATGGTGTGTGCCGGCACAACTGGGGGCATGAGTCAGATGGTGTGGGTGCCGGCACGACTGCAGTGGGCTGGGCAGATGGAGTGGACAGGTTCCCCACTGCAGTGCACAAGTCAGACGGGGTGGTAGTGGACTCCACTGCAGTGCCTATCTCCAGGGGAGTAGAATGGGGTTCAGGTAAGGTGGGCAGGACAGAGGGGAGGACACGGTCTCTACACCAGTGGCACAAACATGCGCAGCGGGGGGTGTGGTGCTGGAAGAGCAAGTGGTAGGGGGAGAAGGCCGGATCATTTTGGGGATGGTGTATCTGTGGGTGGGGGAACCTGGGGCAGGGTGTGGTGGGAGAACCTGTGGAGTGGGGGCCTGAGGGATGGAGAAAGGAGACTTGGTGGTTGAGCTGCAGGGCGGCGGTGGGGTCTTGCTCTTCCGGGTCCGGGGGGACTTGCGGATGGGGGCCTCAGTCTGTCTGTGCCTGGGGGAGGGTGTCCGGGGTGAGGGCACTCCCTCTGTGTGGATGGACTTCCTCTTCCCCTGTATGCTGGATCAGCTGGATTGGAGGGGAAGAGGCCGAGGTCACAGAGGAAGAGCTGCTTTGTAGGTGGGGTTGCAGGTGAGGCAAGGGAAGGGGCCTTGGAGGGAGAGGTATCGTAGGACTGCGGAGTGACTGTGGATGCCTGTGTGTGTGTCTGTTCCCCATCCCCTGTGGGTGTGGTATCAGTCCCCTGAGGATGCTTGCGTGCACGTTTTATTTTTGTTTTGGGTGTTCCTGTGCTGCTCGTGTCTGTGTGTTTGGGTGATTGTGCAGGTGTGCATGTGCTTGGGACAGGTAGGGTGCCAGGAAGTGTGGATGGGGCAGAGGTAGGAGGGGTGAGGGACTGTTGGAGGAGGGACACTGCTGCCGTCAGGGAGGAGTCCATGGACCTATTGCTCCTCTGTAGAGCAATACTAGCTGGGGTGTGGTGGCTGCTGACACCCGCCTCCACAAGGGAGTCATCCTCCGAGCTGCTGTGGTCCTCAGCTGAGGTGGATAGTGCTGAGGACTCCTCGGTGTGGCTCCCCTCACCCTCCGTGCCACTGGGTCCCTCCGACCACTCATCGGCTGCTGACCCAGTTTGGCTCTGCGGCTCCTCCTGGTCCGTGGAGCTGTCCCCTCCTGGGCCGTGGATGTATCTGCAAACAATTAGGGAAACAGACAAACATCAGTCACCTGCACTGACCGCACACACCACAGTAAGTACAGCACATTACAGAGCAAGCCCTGGCATCCTTAGTTGAACATTGCCAAAAGTGCTCAAACAGAGTAGGAGAAGCCAATTGTCAGTCTGATGGTCAACCATGGCACTCACATCCCTCCTGGCCTTGCACCCATCTGTCTGGTGCCTGTCGGATGGCAATACCCCAGTGTGGACACATGCACCACCTACACAGTAGTTGGACAGTGCAGAGAACACGGTGAAGTATGTGAACATGCACACATCACATCTCTTGCCACTGAGTCAGTACAGGTGTTCGGATAAAGGGATGGCCAGAGTCTATTTTGAAATGCATGTGATGCATACCAGCACCAGACACCATGATGCACCCATGTCCTGATAGTCAATGCCACAATGGGGTGCATGTAGCACATGTTACTCACCTGCAGGATCACTCTTAGGGAGTTTAATGCCATGGCACAGGCATGCCTGCAAAGTCATACATCACTGTCATACACGGGCAGGGCAGCCAGCCAACAACAGTCTGCACTGTGTCACAATCCTAGGTCATGGGGAATGCAAGTTCTGTAGCTGACAAGTGCACATGTCCATCCCCCACAAACCACATCATCTGAACTCTTATTTGTCCACGTCATACCAATTGGACATATGGGAGACATGAAACACAACCCTCTGAACCTGAGCACCTCACAATCTGCTGTGAATGGGAAACAGCTGCCTGAACTTCACAGTCGCATACCCCAGTCTGCACAGTCAAGTGATCAAACACCTATATGTCACACAAGTATCGTCTCCTATGGTCACATCTCAGGTGGCATGCTGAGCCCTAACCGATAAACACCCCAGTAGTCCTGACAATGGAGCCACAGCACAATGACACAGAGGCAGACACCTGAGGGAATATTTCACTGAGCACAACGTGTCAGCTGATACACGGCAGTGGGAGTACAGAGTGTATTGTATGGTCTGGAGTAGGCATGACTGTCCTGCTCCACGTGAAAGAGGGATGAGCCCTGCACAGTAGGCAGGTGGCTAAGCATGTGTGACACACTTGATATACATACTCCTGAGGCCCAAACATTGTTCCCACCCGCAGCATGGGTGGGTGCCAAATACCCCAGGCACATGTGGTGAGTCAGATCAGCAATTGGACCACATATCAAAGTTACACGCAGATTACATGTCAGAACTCAGGCATTGAGTAAGCAATGGACCCACCCATGAAGCCCACCACAAAGTTACGGGAACAAATGCTGTCCCCCACCTTGAGCTAAGCAAAATGTAAGGACACAGTACCCAAGTGACACAATTTCCTGACTGTAAGGGCCACTCCTGGGTATCAGATGAGGAGTGGGCATGTCACAATTGAGGGACATGGGTCCTGGACCACAAGACTGATGTACTGTGGAAGTTTAACCAGGCCAGAGGAGGGCACATAGCATGTCAGACAAAGTTCACAGTGCAGTCATGGACTCACCCCCTCCTTGCTGCTGTCTGGCCTTCAGCTGCCCATCCAGGTCAGGGAAGACCACCGCCAGGATCCTGAGCATGTGGGGGGTCAGGGTCCAGTGTCCGCCCCTCCTGCGAGGAGGCGACAGCTTCAGCTGGACCCTTGCGATCCTCCGGGTCCAGCCCCGAAGGTCCTGCCACCTCTTCTGGCAGTTGCGGATCCGGCGCTCCTAGACCCCCACAGATCTTACTGCCCGGGCGATGGTCAGCCAGATTTCCTGCTTCTGGTGGGCATCAACCTGTGAGGATGACAAAGTGAAAAGGCCATTACTACACATGCAACATATCCGTGCATCACACATTTGGATATACATGTCTCAATCACAGGGGCACATGATGTACACAGGCAGTGCAACGATGGCTATGAACAGTTTGCCAGCAGTTACTACATGGTATCATTGCCTGGAAAGTAAAACCTTGTTGGAATGCACTGTTACTACACACTATGGGGGGTGACAACTACTCAGTGAGCATGCTAGCCAGTGGCGTGCACACTGTAAGTCTTGCTAGTCAGGCAACATGCACATTTAGTAAGGCAGTGGACAGCACACTCACCTGCTCCCCTGGTTTCCCATACAGCTTGCTGTACTGTGGAAGGAGGCGGTCCAGCAGGGCCTGGTTCTCCTCAGTGCTGAAGGCTGGGGCTCTCTCCACAGTACGTGCCATTGCAGGAGCCAGAGGATGCATATACAGCAGCAGTGGTGGTGGCAGATGTCGTCCTGGAGCATGTAGTGCAGGCAAGTGAGCTCTCAGGGGAACAGCCAGCATTATGTGTGTGCTGCAGAGGCAGATACTGTCCCATGTGTCCAAAGTGATAGGTCCAAGTCGTTTGCATCTTCTGAATCTGGCTAATCCATGGAATTGCACCACTTACACACGCCCACAGCATCCTTCAAAAGTTCAACTTCATGACACCCATGAATTTGCAACATTGTTGTGGGTAGCCAACTGAATTCACAGCATCAGACTCGTTAAAGGTTCGAAAACGCGTCCGTTGCCATGCCAGGCCATAGCCAATGCATGTGCACCGATCGGTCCATTGCTGTACAACGCGTATTTCGAAAAACAACGCATACCCGTTCACATCATATGCAATGGCCAATGCGTGCACACCGATCGGTCCTTTGCTGTACAACGCGTACCCATTCACATCATATGCAATGGCCAATGCGTGCACACCGATCGGTCCATTGCTGTACAACGCGTACCCGGTCACATCATATGCAATGGCCAATGCGTGCGCACCGATCGGTCCATTGCTGTACAACGCGTACCCAGTCACATCATATGCAATGACCAATGCGTGCGCACCGATCGGTCCATTGCTGTACAACGCGTATTTCGAAAACAACGCTGCACTCGTTCACATCATATGCAATGGCCAATGCGCGCACACCGATCGGTCCATTGCTGTACAACACGCACCCGCTCACATCATATGCAATGGCCAATGCGTGCACACCGATCGGTCCATTGCTGTACAACGCGTACCCGGTCACATCATATGCAATGGCCAATGTGTGCGCACCGATCGGTCCATTGCTGTACAACGCGTACCCTGTCACATCATATGCAATGGCCAATTCGTGCGCACCGATCGGTCCATTGCTGTACAACGCGTATTTGAAAAACAACGCGTACTCGCTCACATCCTATGCAATGGCCAATGCGTGCACACCGATCGGTCCATTGCTGTACAACGCGCACCTGTTCACATCATATGCAATGGCCAATGCGTGCACACCGATCGGTCCATTGCTGTACAACGCGTATCCGGTCACATCATATGCAATGGCCAATGCGTGCGCACCGATCGGTCCATTGCTGTACAACGCATACCCGGTCACATCATATGCAATGGCCAATGCGTGCGCACCGATCGGTCCATTGCTGTACAACGCGTACCCGGTCACATCATATGCAATGGCCAATGTGTGCACACCGACCGGTCCATTGCTGTACAACGCGTACCCGGTCACATCATATGCAATGGCCAATGCGTGCGCACGGATTGGTCCATTGCTGTACAACGCGTATTTCTGTCCACATCATATGCAATAACCAATGCGTGCCCACCGATCGGTCCATTGCTGTACAATGCGTACCCGGTCACATCATATACAATGGCCAATGCGTGCGCACGGATCGGTCCATTGCTGTACGACGCATCCCTGTACAAGTCACTGGCATATGTCACCATGGTTGTCACTGGTGAACGTATGCCAGCCATAATTACTTGCCAGGGACTCAGGGGCACACCTACAACACCACAGCCTGTCCACACTGTATCCTAAGGCATGTAAGGCTGCATTACCTGTGTGTGTATGGGGGTCAACATGTGTTTTTTTTGTTGGCACTTGTGGGCAGCCACTCCCAGGCTGTGCACGTGTTCATGGGGACAGAATCCTTTGTGTGTTGTGCACATGACCACTGTGATGTGCAACTGTTCAGTTCAGGGCATGTGGCATGGTCACATTTCCAGGTTGTGTATGTGTATGTCATGTCACATACACCCTGAGTCCCATGTGGGAAGGTATGTACGTCACAGGGTGACCCATTGCCACAATAGTGATGGCCCTCCACAGTCTGTGTGCATGTTGTGTTTCAGATGTCTCGGATTCAATGTGCACAATGGGAGACAGTCTCCACATCCACGTTGTTTGTGCATCTACTTTGATGTTGTTCGTTTGTGTGTCACAGACGTCCATGTCTGTCCTGCAGAGGCGACAGGGGCCACTACCTGTGGGAGTCATGGTTGTTTTGCTGACGTGTACATGATACGCCATGTCATGCCAATGTCCATGTGGCAATACAGGGTCCCTGGGAATCTACCTGTCAATGAGCTGTGATGCCTGTGGCACATCTGTCCTCACTTGTCACTGTGGTGTGTGTTTGGAACGTGACAGCAGTACATGGGTACTGTCACACAGCCTAATGATTTCCCATAGCACGATCTGGAACTTGTTGTCGACACATGTTGAACTGTGATGTTTGATGTTGGCCACATAGGTGCCATATATGTCCATACAGAACGGCACACACATCAAGTACTTGTGTCTTGTAATGATGTATCATGTGATATTGAGTATGGTCAATGCCACATATGTGGGGTGACTGACAATCTTTCTTTGTTCACCTATGCACTGCAGGGCACCAGCTGTCCATAGACCATTCCCTGACCTTGCAACGATGGTTGAACGTGACTGCATCCGACGGTACCGCTTCAACAGGCCACTGATTGAGGAATTGACGGTGCGTTTGGCCCCACATTTGCAACCTGGCCGGACATACCCTACAGCGCTGACCCCCAAGGTGAAGGTGATGGCAGCCCTACACTTCTTTGCCACCGGTACCTTTCAACACACTGTGGCGTCTGCTGGTGGGATGTCACAGACCATGTTCAGCCGTGTGCTACGCGATATTTTGGAGGCAATGTTGAGATACCTGAACCAGTACATCTATTTCCCTAAACGTCAACAACTCACTGACGTCAAGAGTGACTTCTATGCCCTGGGGAGGATGCCACATGTCATTGGCTCCATTGATGGGACACATGTGGCTTTGGTACCACCACAGGCACAAGAGCAGGCATACAGGAACCGTAAACATTACCATTCTATCAATGCTCTGGTGGTATGTCTTGCAGATATGACCATCTCACATGTGTGTGCACGTTTCCCCGGTTCTGCACACGATGCCTACGTGATGAGGAGTAGTCGCATCCCGAGGATGATGTCACAGATGCCGAACCAGCGTGCCTGGCTTGTCGGTGTGTACTGACTTTTTACCATTGTGTGTGTTCTGCAATGTTGTATTCCACCCTCTTTACCCAACTCAGCTAATGTGCAATTGTCTGTATGTAGGTGACTCCGGATACCCCAACATGCCGTGGTTGCTGACACCCCTCAGGAACCCTGTGACACCAGCACAGATGCGCTACAATGAGGCACATGGTCGGACCAGGAGAGTGATCGAGCAGACATTTGGTCTCCTGAAGAGCCGCTTTCGCTGCCTGGACAAGACAGGAGGGGCCCTCCCATATGCCCCTGCAAAGGTGTGCAAGATTTTCATTGTCTGCTGCATGCTACACAACCTGGCAGTGCGGAAGGAGTTGCCTCTCATCCTGGATGACGATGACCAACATCCGCCACCTGTGGAGGATCCTGGCCTGGGCCACGATGCCAATGATGATGATGATGATGATGGTGATGTCCACACACAGCTCATCACCAACTTCTTCAGCTGAATGTGAGTATCCAGAGGTGTCATGTCAATGATTTGAGTTAGCATGATATGTGTTGGTGGTGCTCTGTTGCTGTTTGAGTGTGGCCTTGTTCTACTTGACTGGATGCGTGCAGCGATGTGTCCTTACAGGTAGTCTGTACTCCCCAACAGCGTTGACATGCTAACTTGGTTTTGTGTAGGTATCTTGTGACATGTATTGGGCATGAGTATTGCAGTTCTGTCCTGTTCTTCAGTGCTTTTGACTGTGTGTCATGTCTGTCCTTCACAGGGTGCTTTCAGAGTTGTTTGGTCCACTCGGATCCCCCGACACCATGGTTCAACTTCCAGGGTGGAAGCAGTCAATTCCCTACAGGTGATGTGCCCCACACCGCTGGACTTTATTTCTTCTACAATTGTTTACTGTGTGGCCACTGCCACGTGGGATTACCTTGCATCTGTAGTGGAAACAACATGTTGCAAATGTGTAATAAACCTGTGCTTCACTTTGGGATGTGCGTTGTCTGTGGTCACACATCTGACTGACATTTGCTTACTGCACCTGTGGGCTAGTTAACACAGACTGTGCATAGGTGTGGTGTCTGTGCATTCCACTGTATTTCCTGGCAACATCAGTGTAGGCGATGAGTCAGATGGCCCTGGTGTGTATGTGTTGTGTTGCCCTAGTGGTTTGTCTCCCTCATATGTGTCACGTCTCCATGACTCACATGACAGTGTTGAACTTGCTGTAGCAGTTAGCATGCACAGTGTCATTTAGCAGATCATCATCTCCATGACAAAAACCACAATGGAATCACAACAGAGGCAAGTATGGTGTATTAGTGAGTTTATTTACATACATGTGTGAGGATAGTGCACAGGATGGTGGTTGCAGTACATTGGGATTGGAATCCGAAGTTCCCACATGAGTTGGAAGTGTTGGTAGCAGAAATGTCCTGAGTAGAGTCCACAGTCATCTGATGCATTAGTCCAACTTAAACTCCCCATGTCATGTGGGAGAGTTGTGTTGCATTTGACAGGGTGAACAGTTTGCACACAAAGGAGAATTTCCCGAACAGGTGTTGGGTTCCTGGGGGATGTACATGGCCATCGGCCTCTCAGTTGTCCTTCCTCGGACGGCCCCTCTTCTTTCTGGGGGACCCTCACGTGCAGGCCACTGCGGTGCAGAGGACTCTCCACCAGAGTCATCCTCCCTCCCTGTGGCAGTTGCAGTTGTTGCGGCACCAGATGTTGTGGGCACACAGGGAGGTGTGGCCATGTTGGTGCTAATCTGGCGGAGGCATGTCAATATGTCCCTCTGCACCACTGTCAGTTCTTCCAATGTGTCCCACTTGGACTCCATGCCAGACATGTGTGTCTCCACACAGGACATGTGTGTCTCCACACGGGACATGTGTGAGTCCAAGCGGGCATGATAACGCTCCGTCCATCATCCCCTTTGGTATCGCTTTGTTCGCCTGAAGTTGGCAGGGTATGCCCAGACGTGGGTCCCTTGCTCACTTTGCCACTGGATTCAAGATAGCCTGGCTGATGAGGGTTTTGAACCCGAAACCGGTCCCAGGAGGCTTGTTTCCGGTCCAGGGAAGACATGGCTTGGCAGTTCGGGCTGGACTGTTCCCATGAGGCACAGGGTCAGACTGATTTGCATATGGCCATGTCTGAACTGGGGTGGTGGAGTGAGCTAAAGAATGATGATGGATTAAACCCAGATCATTTGACTGGGGGTGAGTGTTTGATTTGCTCTAACGCTCCGTCCATCATCCCCTTTGGTATCGCTTTGATTGCCCTAAGTTGGCAGGGTATGCCCAGACGTGGGTCCCTTGCTCACTTTGCCACTGGATTCAAGATAGCCTGGCTGATGAGGGTTTTTAACCCGAAACCGGTCCCAGGATGCTTGTTTCCGGTCCAGGGAAGACATGGCTTGGCAGTTCGGGCTGGACTGTTCCCATGAGGCACAGGGTCAGACTGATTTGCATATGGCCATGTCTGAACTGGGGTGGTGGAGTGAGCTAAAGAATGATGATGGATTAAACCCAGATCATTTGACTGGGGGTGAGTGTTTGATTTGCTCTAACGCTCCGTCCATCATCCCCTTTGGTATCCCTGTGCTTCACACAGCATAACCCAGGGTGGTGTTTCTTTGTGGGATATTTAATTAGAGTGCAATGCATTCTCCCAGGTGAGTTGTGTGGAGTTTGTGTTAAGGGTGTGTGTGGGAACAGCTGCTGTTAACTATGGTCAGTGCTGTCAGTCCTCCTTCCCACCCAGCCAGATATCCCACCATGGAACGTGCTTCCATTGCAGGGAGTGCAAGTTTGCTTTCAGGATGTCAGACAGTGGTGTCCTGCTGTTGGTTGGTGCACAGTTCCCAGCAGGGCCTTGTGCTCCCCACAGCAGTAGCCAGTGTCAGCCATCTTGTCAGTTCTTTTCCACTCCCTGTGATGTGAGCATGGTTCAGAGTGGTGTTGATGGGCCAATTGTGAGGGTGAGCAATATCTGTGACTACAACTCCCATCATGCTACTGGCTACACTGACTTCACCAGCATACACAGAATTCCTGCCTTTCAGTGAGCTTCCCTGTGAGGTGGTGTTCTAGTGGTGGCAAAATGTCTGACAGTGTTTGTTGGTTAGATTTGTGCCGCTGCCTTGCTCTATTTGTTGTTGGGTTTGTACATGTCATGACACAGTTACATATCACTATGGGATGGCAGGTATTGTGTTTGTCTAACTAACATACACATCTTGGGATGATTCTGTTTTGGTTACTGTGGCTTTGCTAACAGTGCATGGTTTCACTGTCCCCTTGACAGTGATGTGTGTGTATTGTCACACGATATTGGGTATATTGGTTGTGTACTCACCAGGCTCTGGAATGTTTGTTAGTCCATGTACGCTCTCTGGTGGTAGGATGGCCCGCACCTTCTCCTCCCAGGGCCTGAGGTATACTGGTTTGGCAGGAGGGCCACTGCCGGTGCGATGGCTCAAGGTGTAATCCTTCTTGAGTAGGGCTTTGACCCTCCTGCGCACGTCATACCACCTGTTCTGGATGTGTTCCTTTGTGCGAAAACATGGTGATTGTGCGTTCACCCTGTCGATGATCCTCTCCCACATCTTGGTTTTCTGCGACATGGGGGTCTGTTGGACCAATGTACCAAACAACTGTGGCTCTACTCTTAGGATTTCATCTACCAGCACTTCCAATTCACTGTCTAGGAACTTTGGATTCTTCTTTGGGGGCATGGTGATGGGTGGTGGTGGGGATTGATGTGTGTGTGAGTGTGCAAGTGAGGGTGGGTGAGTGTCAGTTTTGCTGGGTGTATGTGAGGGTGCTATTAGGGAAGTGCTAATGGTGTGTGGCTTGTGTGATGGATGAGTTGTGAGTGTGTCTGTGGTTGCTGTCTGATGGTGTTCTGTGCTGGCAGGTCAGTTGAATTTGCAAGGGATCATGGTAGGGATTTGTTGCCTTTATATGGGTGGAGTTGTGAGTGTGTCTTTGTTCCATTCCCCCCAGTACTTATTAACTTTGTCATTGCTTGTTTGGCCCTTTTTTTTGTATTTTTCCCTTTGTAGTTTCTGGGCATGTAGGAGACGTTCTTCTGACGGAGTCGGACGCTGCAGTTGGCTCGTGCGAGCTTTTCCGAGTCTTTCAAGCTGTGTTTCTGCTGTGTTTTATGTGCGGCGAACGCGGCGGTCGCGGAGTATTGGGTTGCTTCGGCTCGGTTTTGTATGCGTGTTGGTCGTACGGCTTGAGCTCCGTGCGTCTCGGTCTGGTTTCCCACGCATTGCATCGTACTGCGCGGGTCGGAGTTCGTGGGTACGTTTCTGTCAAGTTCTTTCCTGGAGTGTGTCGGTCTGTTCGATTCGCGTGGTTTTCCGGCCGGATGGCTGGTTTTCGTGTGCTTCGGTCGCTCGGCTTGTGTTCCGTCCGAGTCGGTCGTGATTCACATGCATTGCATCGTACTAGGCGGTTTGGGCAGCGCCGGTACGTGTCGGTCGGACTAAATTCCCGTACCGAGTCGGTCGGTACGTTTTCCGGCCTGAATCGGAATCGGCCCCTAGGTGTTTAATTCTGGTATATAATGAACATTCATCAAGAGTCATCATAAAATAATTGACCTCCCAAAGAATGCTATGTCATTTCCTGAGACAATCATTGCAAACACACATATAAAATGATAGGGCTGCGTGATAACAGAAACTTATCTAGACAGAAGTGTTCTGTAGATACATCCAAAGTGTCTAGTCATTCAAACTTCTAAGAAAATTCAGAGGCATTTCACAAGTATCCACATGGTTATTTAGTGACAATTCACATCATCTGCTTCATTAGGGCTGTGAATAAATCATGATAGCCTATTATGCTCACTCATTTGATCAAAAACCACAAATCAATGATTTCATACAAAAAAGGTTCTGAAAAAGTCTTAAAATTAAAAACTATTTGAATTTGATTTACTTGAACAGATATACCTTATTACATGCAAAATGTATATTCTGTTCTAATTGTAACATACTTTAGTGAGTTGTTTTAAAATACTAAGAAGAATTAATTTCTTTTTGCCAAAATCAAACACATGTTCTCATCCTTAGTTATTTAAATTTTTATTTATATATTTGTTTGAGTTTTACAAACAAAAAAAACGGGACAAGCGATACCAATTACAGCGAAAGGAAGGAAACAATAAAAATCAGTCACAGTGTGCATATATAAAATTCCAGGAACATTCCTGCTATTAGTGCACAGTTTCACAGGGCTTTACAGTGGAGGGGGGCGAGCATCACAAGGAGTCATTTACAATCATTGTTGGGAGACCATGATGACAATGCAGGGGAACAATGTATGGAGAAAGAATCCAAGGTAGGGCCCCAGAAGCAGCTTACAGAAGCAATACATCAAGCCGGCCCATGAAAACGAATCCCTAAGCGGAAAACGAATAATACCCTACAACTGCCCCCTGACGAATCCCCGCAGTGAGAAAGGGAAAGGCTCCACTAATACCTAGTTTATTCCTTACCCGCTCGATAATCTTGATATAGGCTCCAGAAGTTCTTGGGGCGGCTCTGGGGGGGGAGTAATTCACTATATAGTTAGTTTGCGTGTTACAATATAACATGTCTCGAGACCATTGCACTGTGGTGGGGGGGTCCTCTGGCCCAATGTATTGCAACCACACGTTTAGCTATCAATAGTCCCATATCAACCAAGCATCTAATGCCTTTGCGTATATGTTTGGAGAAGCCAAGCAGAGCCAACAATGGGTCAGGATTGAGAGACTCTCCAGTAATGTCACTAAGCTTCCGTAAAATGGCAATCCAATAGTTGGCTACGTCAGGACACTGCATGGCCATGTGGATAAATCCTGCGGGATCCAACCCACACCTTTCCTATCTCGCAGTGTCCCGGAGGCCGTATTTGTGTAAGCGGATCGGGGTTTAATAGACTCTGTTGATAAATTTGAAATGTATAAGACGGTGTTGCCCGTTCAGAGAGACATGCCATGTAGCCTCGCAGCAATAACGCCATGTATCGTCGTCTAATGCAATTTCTAGATCGGTTTGCCAGTCGAGCCTGGCTTTAGTAAAGTGATGTTTCCGATAGTCTTGGGCAAGGGTGTAAATATTTGAGACAACCTTCCGAGGGGATTCTGCCCGTAGAAGGAGAGAGAAGGGGGCAACCTCCGGCGGTTCAGTCAGCTCATCTCCCAACATGTCACGGAGTGCATGCCTGACCCTGTAGTAATGAAACGTCGTCAGAGGGGTGACGTCCCGCCCGTCCGAGACAATTTCTTCCCATCCCCGTCCCACTCCGTCCTCAAAGAGGTCGCCAATTCAGGAAATATCAAGTGATGATAGTGCGCGCTGCACCTCCGGCTCAGTGAGTACCAGCAACCAAAAACACAGTTCGACTGGAGCAAGTGGAGAGTATAAAATAGAAGCTGCCTGCCGCTTCAGTGTGTTGTACCATGCATGTGTAGTGGCATTTATGGAATCAAGTGTACCCGCGCGTCTATATGGGGCTCGGAACAGATATGTAGCCAGTGGGGAGGGCGCGGCAGCAACCTTCTCTATGTGCAGATGGGGAGGAGGGGTTTGTTGATGCAGCCAGTAAAAAGCAGGCAAGCATTGTGCCGCATGATAATAAAGGTCCATGTCTGGGGCACCAAGGCCACCCATAAAGTAAGGGAGCGTTCGAATATCCCATCTGACCCGGGGTTGTTTACCGGCCCAGGCTAATTGAATCAGCAGGGACTTAATGCGCTTAAAGAAAGGAGCAGGGAGAATCATCGGGATGTTACAAAACAGGAACAAGAACTGTGGGAGGACCACCATTTTCATTAAAGAGATGCAGCCCATGAGGGATAGTGGCAAGCGCACCCATCTGTTGACATCGTCTTCAAGTCTAGCCACTGCCCTGCCGTAGTTCTCATTAAACACCACTTCGGAGTTAGTGTGCACCTGGATACCCAAATATCGCACAGAGTCGGTAGTCCATTGAAGCGGGAATTCCAGTTCGATAGGTTCCAATGCCGGCGTGAGTGGGAAAATGGTGGATTTGGTCCAGTTAATCTGGAGACCAGAGAACTCGCCGTAACGTACCACCTCCCTCAAAACCGGGGACAGGTTGGTCTCAGGGTCTCTGATGTATAGGAGAGTGTCGTCCGCGTAAGTGGAAATCATTAGGTTATATTCGGAGAAACGAATCCCTCTGTGGCTATGGTACTCCCTGAGGGCACACGCCGATGGCTCAGCAACAATAACATAGAGGAGTGGTGATAGTGGACACCCCTGACGAGTACCCCTGGAAATCTTGAAAGAGGAAGTGACCAAATTGCCCACCTTGACCCTGGCAGTCGGGGAGTTATACAGAACGGACACTAGCTGAGAGAAGAGGTCACCTACACCCATCCACCGTAAGACCAGCATCATGAAGTCCCACTCAACCGAGTCGAAAGCCTTCTTGTCAGCCCAAAATATTGCAGCAGCCTTGACTTCGGGATTAGTATGTTGGATGGCTCCGAATACTGTGCATAAGTTATGGGTGAGGGTACGTCCCGGTACAAAACCTGCCTGTTCGGGACTGACCAATGTCGGCACCAATGGGGTTGGCAAGTATTTTGGCGAATAGTTTGGTGTCAACATTTAAACAAAGAAAGCGGTCTATACGATGAGCACTCATCTAGAGGCTTACCTGGCTTCGGGAGAGTGACCAGTAGGGCCTCCCGCGTAGACAGCGGCATCATTCCACTCTCTCCCATTTCTTCGACCAATGAAATCAAGTGGGGGACCAGGAGCTCTCTAAACTCCTTGTAGAAGGCCACAGTTAGGCCGTCTTGTCCGGGAGAACTCCCTGCTCGCATAGATTTGAGCGCCTCATGAATTTCCCAAGCCTCAAGTGGCCTCATCAAATATTCCCTGTGTTCGTCTACCAACCAGGGGAGCTTTAGCCTTCAGGAGGGGTTTGAAAACTTGGCTTTTTGATAAGTAACTCTGCCTTTGCTGCTTTTGCTGAAAGGATAGGTAACTAGCGCCAGGACACCCTTGGGTAACCGCTGCGCTCTAAAAATATCCGTAACATAACATAACATAACTTTATGTGCTCCAGGTAGTCCACGGCTACGTCACTCCCATGTTGGTCTGGATTGATAAAGCTCGGAGTAATAATACCTAAACCTGTCGGCAATGGCATCAGGGTCACGTAGTATCTCACCGGTGTCTGCGCGGAGTTCTGTGACTCCAGTCATTTCACGTGTACCCTTCAGGACTGCCGCAAGTGTGGCGCCCGGGCGTTCACCCTCACCATAAGTCTTGGCGACTACGTACTTCCCGAGAAATTTGACCTCTCTATTGGCCGTCTCGTGATATTCGTCCAGTGTAGTCTTTAATTCTGCCGCCGCCTGCTCAGCTCCAACTTCTAGGGCCTCCCTTTCAAGGGCAGCAAGTTTCCTTTCCAGAACTACCAGGTAATCCCTGATGGAGCGGAGTACCCCCGAATGTTTGGACATAGCAATCCCTCATATAAACCTTAAAGGCTTCCCATGTCATGGCAAATAGAGGAACAGAACCAATATTAGTGTCAAAGAAGACCTCGATGGCTTCTGCCATTTCAGTCTTGAACGCGTTGTCGAGCAGGGCATAGGGTAAAAACCGCCAGGTAAAAGGAGCAGGCCTTTTCAATGGGGTGTTAAGGCGTAATTGAACGGGAGAATGATCTGAGTATGAGCGTGGGTGAACCTCACAGCCGCAAATTGCAGCAGAAAGTGAGCCAGTGACAAACCAATAATCAATCCTGGTATACAGGTTGTGCGGGGCTGAGTAGTGTGTGAATCCCCCCGGACCACTATTTCTGGAGCGCCAAACGTCTATCATCTTTAACTCTGCGATGGCATCCTCAACAGCTTTAGCTGTCAACGATTGTCTGTACACGGGCCCCCGGAGCGATTCCAAGCAGGATTGAGGATGCAATTAAAGTCTCCTCCCCAAACCAATGGGAAAGATGCCCATCGCCGCAAGCGCACTAGCAAGTCCCTAAAGAATTGCGGGTTGTCAAAATTGGGGCCATATACATTAATGGTGATAAACTCCATCCCCTTCCCTTTGATCTTGGAGATTACAAACCTTCCCTCCCTGTCGGTCTCTAAAGCCTCAAGGGATATACTGCCTCTAGTGTTAACCCATGTGAGCACCCCTCGGGCAGGTGTGGAGTAGCCAGCAGCGTGAAAGGCGCCATGTAGTCGCCTGCGAGTAAGCATCTGGGAGTCAGTAGGTAAATGAGTCTCTTGCAGGAGCGCTACATCTATATTATGTCTATTGAAGTAGGCAATCACTTTTCTAGTTTTCCGGAAATCGTTTAGGCCCCTAATATTCCAGGTTAAAAGCTTCAGTCCATCGCCCTGATGTCTACATAAGGAATCATTACAACATGAGCATCCCTCCCATATCTAGATGGGAAAACACTCCAGCTCCCCGCCCTACTTGTGGATGCCCCTACTGAATTGGTGGAGCACAATGTACACTTTGTAACGGAAAAAAACCAATATAAAAACAAACATTTCTCAGCAAATCCCACCCACCACCCACGCCATGCAGACCCCAACTTAGCATTGACGACACCCTCCCACCCCCCACCCTCCCTAACAAAGACCATAATCCAGCAAGAACAATACAGTGAGTAACACACGGGGCGGATGTTACCTGACTACCGCAAAAAACAAAGAAAAACTCTGCAGATTAGAAAACATAGTACTGCCATCGAGTGCTAATCCATAGCATCCATGCTTAACAATGACAAAGCTGGTCATTCGGCTGTAACAGCCCGGCACCCCCCGCCCCTGTATACAGGGTATAGAGTCTACCATCAGGGCATAGAGTCAAAGAGATCCAACTAATCCCAGTCGCGCCAACCAACATGGTAATTTAAACAATACTTGCGATACGCTGGCTTTGTGACTGATGAAGAACTGGAACAGAGAATCAGGCACAGGATCGCGGACTAATGGAATCGAGAGAGGGGGGGAAAGGGCAGGGCTGAACCAGACATCTCAGTAAGCCCCAGTCCAAAGGAGCACAGTGAGTGTTGTGTTAATCCTCGTCACCGGCTGCGCCACCGGCCGGCCTCTTCCAGTCCCTCAGTTTCCTGACTGCACCCGGCCGCCTTCGGAAGGTCAGTCAAGGCTTTCTGGAGCGATTTAGGGTCGAGGAAAATTCTGGAGTGGCTGTTCATATTAACCCTCAACCTGGCGGGGTAGAGCATAGCGTAATCGATGTTTTGATCACGTAGGTGCCGTTTCAAAGGAGCGAATTGGCGTCTGGCTTCCTGCACCTTCATAGTGAAGTCCGGGAACAGGGAGATCGCAGAACCTTCGAACTGCAGGGCACCTTTTGCTCTTGCTTGCTTCAGGGCAGCATCCCTATCCCTGTAATTTAGGAGCTTTGCGATTACCGGTCATGGCGGTGCCCCGGGGGGGGCCTGGGGCCAAGCGTCGGTGAGCTCGCTCCACCACGAACATGTCCGAGAAGATTTCTCGACCCAGAAGTGTGACCAGCAATTTTTCAATAAACACCTCCATGTTGTCGATAGAGGTGGATTCCGGCAGCCCCGTGATGTGTAAATTACTCCTCCTGGATCTCTCCTCCAAATCCTCCGCCTTCTCCTGCAGGGCATCTAGTGTTTTTGCAGCCTGCTTTTGGGCTGCACCAACTTCCGACTGCGCCTCCTCAACCTCAGTGACTCTCCTCTCAGTCATGTCGATTAGATCAGCGTGTTTGTCTAGGCGTTCTGACATTCTGTCCATCCGGTATGCTAGGGTATCGATCTTACCGTCAATGGTGGAGAGAGTTTTCTGTAGACTGTTCTGCATTGCTGCAAGAATCTGTTTAAGATCCCCCGCTGCCTCCTCCGACATGTCATCCTGTTCCTCAGTGGGAGGGGCGCCCTCTGCGTCCCTAGATCTCGATTTGTGCTGCTCAAACTGCAGCTAGGACTGGGTTTTGTCCACCTTGCCCATGCCGGGTCACTGGGGTAGAGGAGATCCAACACCTCCCAGTCCAATTGCGCTCCGACGCCAGCCACAAGGACAGGAACAGCACAGTCTTCTCACTTCACAGACGGAGGCCCCGCTCACTCGTAGGGGATACTGGCCCGCCGGGTACCCTCAGCTCTCAAAGTGGGCGGCGCAGACAAGGAGGTCCCCCCAATGCGACAGAGATGCAGTATCCGCCAGAACCTCACTATGTGGATCGCCCAGGTAGCGTGATCCAGGCGAACAGGACGCAGAGGCCGATCTCAGGCGAAGACAGGGCCTCGTGGGGCAGCAGCATCGAAGCGAGTCTAGGCTGGATGAAATATGTGCCCAAGCACCTCCAGGAGGGCACACACTTTAGGCCGCTCTGCACGTATGCCAGGTTTATGGAGCCCCGCAGCTCACCAACGATGTTCACTGCACCCAGAGCTCTGCCACAGCGCTCCACCGCGCGACACTGCAGGAGGCCCAAACGGGTGTTCAAGGCAGGTCGCAGGGCGTCCAGAGATAGTGGCAGGCAGGGCCGGAGGTATCGTGCAACTCAGCCACGCAACACTTAGGTCTGCCGCAGCTCCTCACCACGAGGCTTCCCAGTACGGCCGGGCAGCGTCTCCAAGCCCATGACCGGCGGCACGGTCCACTCGGCAATCCACAGGGCCACAACGCCGCTCCAGGCAGGCTCGCCGCAACAGCGCACTAGTCTCCGGCAGCTGATCACAGGAACACCAGCCGCCAGACGATAGCTGCTACACCGCACAGCAGCCGCGGTCCAGCTGAGCCGCGCTCACAGGAGCAATCAGTGTGGCGTCCACCCTCGGCTCTCCAGCGGGCTCCTCTGGGCACTCAAGGATGGTCGGCGCAAGATGAAGCACCCTCAGGCACGCCAGGGTCGAGTGCGTGCTCTGCGGCACAACGCACCTCTGATCCGACTGTTCTCAGGCGGGCCCAGGCGGGGGAAGCAGCCAGACGTGTCAGCGCGAGGCCGCGAGCGTAGGCCTCAGCAGCTCCCGGTGCCACCAGCGCTCGGGTTCCAGTAAAATTCACGTCGGGCTATAGCGCTGTCTCGGGCTGCCTCCTGCCGTTAATCAGAGATCACAATAAGGGCATGAATGCAGGATAATTTCTGGATAGTAGCGATGACTCGTGGAGCTCGCTCAAAGCTCCGCCCCCTGTTCTCATCCTTAGTTATCTGAAGGTTTGTCAAATCAAAGCCTAGTTGGCCATGTGAATAAAATCCAGCACATTGAAATTTTCAAAATCTACAACTATATGGGCAGAGTTTCAAAACTATAATTGAGTCCATAATGAATAAGTAATTTCAAAGTAATTTATATCACAAGGTCTCCTGCAAATCCCAGTTCATACCTATTTGTTTAGTCAAATTAACCCCACTTAATTTCTTTGGTCTTTGAACATTTCCCTGTGAGTTGAGATATAGGTACAACATTTATTGCATGGTTAGATCACTTGAAAATTATATTCCGGTATTAGAGGAGAGAAAATGGTCCCTAAAATAGATATTAATGTCACATCAACACTTCATGTACTCCACAAAATATACATTTAAGAACCTAGAGTTACTTCAAATCATCATTCAAACAGTTTTAATACAAATGTTCAAACTACACTGCCTAAACTGTTGAAAATGAAATTATTTAAATTGGTTGTACATTTCAATGTCTGGATTTGAACTCTAGTCCTTATCGCGTTATACTTGTTTGATAGCCTAGTGGTTTATCCCCACACCAAGCTTTCTTTCAGGTGTTTGAGGCATCAAGAGTCAAGCTAGAGGAACAGAAACGAATAAAGGTTTCCAATTCAAGGTCTACATTTAAACCTGCTTCAGCTAGAATTTGTTTGTTAAATAAAAAGACTTACCATTCACATAGCATATGTTCTCTTTTACCACCTCTTATAAACTTGTATTTGAAATATTCCTTGCATTTTAATTTTTTTTTATTCTTTTAAAGTATGTACTAAGTAAAAATGTTTAACCCCTGAATATTTGTATTACTGATCCCATCTCTTATGTGCTCCTTCCATCTTGATTTCAGAACATCCATGGTTGAACCAACTTTTTGTGCTGAAAATTGTATACATAGAATTTCCTACTGTAATTCATATTTCTTTCATTTTTCGAGTTAATAAACTCAAACTTCTGTTTGCTCTATGTTGGCAGTAGATAGATGCCCCACAATTTAAAACATGTTGTAATAGTGCTAGACTGTTACGTGTAAAGTCTGTTTCTTTGTAGATGAGTATAACAGTCTAAGAGGCTTTTTCAAGATGTTAGTTTCTCCAAAGATGATTTAATGTTTATCACTTTTAAGTTTACATGTACCTAGATCTTTGGCTAGATAATAAAGGCAAATGTTTGTTAAAATGAAAATACTTTTATCACTCTCAATGTTAAGTGTTTTTATAAAATGAAATTTGGTAGTATTGATAAAGAATGTGTGGGGTATCCTGGAGCATAGAATTTCTTTCTAAATGTATTGAACTTTTGAATGCCTTGCCAATGAGTTATTGTTTATAACCTGGGATTTGAAAATGTGTATACTTGTTATTTTGATCCTTTAAAAATATTGTAATCTCATTCAAAAGTGTGTTCACACTGAGTGACTTGCCAAATGGTATATTGTTTTTCTGTTTTTATGATGAGCCATAATTGCATCTCATATGCTATTATGGAGGTGTGTTTTCATTAAGAACAACTGTATAGTGTGCAATGCTCAATATACATCAAAATATTCAGGATTTTCTTTGCTATAGTCACAGTAGAAAACTTTTGAATAACCTTATTATAAAAATACCTTAATACAGCAATGGGTCCTTTCCATATCGGCATTATATTATCATTATAACATAACCCAAAAATCCTACTTTCTCCCATCAGCCTCTTTTTCACTCATATACACCTGTAAATATTTGGTGTAGGAGGCAGCAAACCTGAAGCCCATTGCAGTTTGTTGTTTCTGATTATGTAAAGTATCCCAGTAGAAGAAGTAACTACTATACAATTTGAGGATTGCCAGTTCAAAATTAATGATTGACTTGTTAAAATTGCCAAGTGAGAATTCAAATACTTTTCTATGGCCTCTAGACCATTGTCATGTGTTGTGCTAGTATAGTGATTCTTCACATACATCAAAATCAGGGCCTAGTCTATGTGCCATTGAATATCATATATGTGCCATAAGAAATCTTTAGTATCCTATATATGAGATAAGAGAAGACGTTGCCATGAAGCAATGTCAGTAAACTGTAGCAACATATGTACTGATATCACTACACACACCTACGTATTTAAGGATCTGAAGTACTTTAACTGAATTCATCAGAGATGTTTGAGATGCTTTCTGACATATGATAGCTTGAAATTAGTTCTTGACTACCAACCAACTTGTTTTCCATTCGAAGGGAAGCTCTGCTCTTCAAACAGGTAGCTGTGGGGTTAGAGATTTTCATTTAGTATCTGCCCCTCAGCCACCCCTTCCCACTTTCTTCCTAAGGCCAGGGAATACTCCCCTTGCCTCTTTTGCCTTGTTACTTTTTTGTCCAGGGCACAGGGCTCAGTGGCAGGCATCTGGTGTAGGCCATTAGAATAAACATTTTACATTTCTGCCAGTCAATCAGATTTTCCAGATTCTAGAATCCTGCAAAGACCTACAATTCTCACATTGGACAAAGAGACAAATACTCCCACTTTCAGTGGGTTTTGCTTATTTTTCAAAGTTACTATTCTCACAGAATTTAAGGATCTGTGAAGCATCCACAAATTAACAGTCCAAATAACACTAACTTTAAAGTCTGCCTGACACTTGTTTGTATACATATTTTTCAAAATTTACTAAATGTATGCACATCAAACTAAATAAGGTACTCCACTGAATAAGGTTTTAGTTTCATGCGGATTTTGGTGTAATTAGATTCAGAACTTTTAGCTGACTTAGAGACCAAGGTTTCCTACACTCTTTGGGCCTGATTCACAAAGACAAATATACACTTTTGTGTATGTTTATGATTGTTTGATATTCACAAAGGGATTTACGAATAATATCTTTACGAGTGCGGAGTCTACGCACATAAAATGACAGGACATTCCTATCTTTTTATGTTTGTGGACTCAGCACTCGTAAAGCTACTACTCATAAACCTCTTTGTGAATAGCAAACAATCCTAAACATACACGAAAGTGTATGTTTACCTTTGCGAATCAAGCCCCTAATTTTTAACACTGGCATGGACTTATGGACCCAAATAATCCCTGTTAGATTCCTTTGGCCATGTGTGTCAGGCTCTTACAGGAATCTTTGTGTGGCACGTTTCTTTGAAGTTGATTCCAAACTATGTATTCAAGTAGAGATTCCTGTTTGGTGAAAACTTTGGGCATCACTACGATGCCCGGAGATTGGACTGCAGGCCGCTATTGCACCGGTCGGGAGTCTTCACGACGAGCACACAGTGGTCTGACCGCCGTATTAGGATATGGCCGCCAGGCTGGCAGTTGGAAAGTTGGCGGTCCCACCGTGGCGGCATTGCTTGGCTGTTTAGAATGGCCGCAGCAAATGCTGCTGCAGTGCAGTGCCTTCCACACATCTGTGCACCGTGTGTCATGTACCATGTTGTGCATGGCACACGGTGCAAGGAGATGAGTGTGGACACTACATGTGCCCCCAGGGCCATTTTTCAGTGGCATACACAATGGCAGGCGGCCCTGTTTAGTGCCCACAATATCCCTTTCTGACAACCTTTTCATGGCGGGGTTCCCACCATGAAAAGTCTGTCGGAAAGGAATGTCATACTCCCGACGGCAGGGCCTGACTTGGCACCGCAGCCATTGTAGGACGCTGCTCCGGCCGCCGCACTGTCGGGATCTATGATCCTGGCAGAGCTGGCAGTCTTGCGTCCGACAGATTAGGGTCTGACCGCCAGTATCATAATACAGCAGTTGGACCAAAGGGATGTCGACGGTCGGACTGCCACCGACTGCCTGTCAATGATCCTACCGCCTGACATCATAATCAAGGCCTTTGTCTCCACCCATGTAGATGTGAGTGGTTCATTTTGTATGGTTTTGCTCACAAGTCAAATTATGCCTTTATCTGCCATACTTCCTAAAAATTAAGAACACATATATTTACTTGATTTTGCTGAAAGGAAATTATTTGGTATTAAACGAAAGAATTCTTAAGTGTGTTGGTGATTTGAGACTACTAAAACTGCTTTTCTACCTCTGATAATCAACAGGCATGCACAAACTCTTTTCACATATATAAGGAATACTTGAATGATAAGCCTAAATATTGTGCTCAAGGTTAGCTTAGAAGTATTTGCATCCCAGAGAATTTGATCAAATGGATAATGTTTACACTTCTTGAAATTCTGTACAAGTTGATCAGCAATATCTTTGATGAAATTGTTGCTAATTTTTTGCATTGTTTGTTTTTCAAAAATTCAAGATGTGTGTTAATTTTAGTACAATAGCACAAAATATGTAATCATGTTTCACTTATTTTGCTGAAAATTAAATCATGTAAATCCAACTTGAAAGTTTTGAAACACATAGAGGTGTGCAAAGTTGCAAAGCTTGATGGCTCACAACTCTGTATATTTTTAAAAATAAGGATAGCTATCCAAAATGTATGGTTACCTCGCATAAAAAACAATGGAATGCCACATTAGCAGTCCATTGTGGGAGCAGGAAACTGTCCTTTCATGTGGCCACTCAGCCTTCATTGGGACTGGCACCAATCAATAATCATGTACCCTATGGTCTTCTCTTAGGAGTCCTCAATTCCCAAACAAGTTTCTAAGTAGGTCTAGACCATGGGTACTCACAAACTTTCTCTCGGGGGCCAAATTTACAGTGTGGTTTGTGGCCGAGGGCCGCACCGGTGGGGGCAGGGTCAGTGGGGGAGGGGCGGGGCTAGAGCAAAAAAATAACTATGACCATGAGGTTGAACACATGCCCCTGCAGCGGACGCCTTCGTCCACTGAGCCACCAGACCCGGCATACACACATCTCTCTCTCTCTATCTATCTATCTATCTCTCTCTCGCTCTGTCTCCTTCCCTCTCTCTATCTCTCCCTCCCTCTCTCTCTCTCCGTCTCCCTCCCTCTCTCTCCGTCTCCCTCCCTCTCTCTCTCTCTCCCTCCCTCTCTCTCTCTCTCTCTCTCTCCCTCTCTCTCTCTCCCTCTCTCTCTCTCTCTCCCTCCCTCTCTCTCCCTCCCTCTCTCTGTCTCACTCACTCTGTTTGTCTCCCTCTCTCTCTTTCTGTCTCCCTCTCTCTGTCTCCCTCCCTCTCTCTGTCTCCCTCCCTCTCTCTGTCTCCCTCCCTCTCTCTCTCCCCCTCCCTCTCTCTCTCTCCCTCCCTCTGTATCCCTCTGTCTGTCTCCCTCCCTCTGTCTCCCTCTATCTGCCTCCCTCCCTCTGTCTGTCGCCCTCCTCCCTGTCTGTCTCCCTCTGTCTGTCGCCCTCCTCCCTCTCTCTGTCTCCCTCTCTCTGTCTCCCTCCCTCTCTGTCTCCCTCTCTCTCTGTCTCCCTCTCTCTCTCTCCCTCCCTCTGTCTGTCTCCCTCCCTCTGTCTCCCTCCCTCTGTCTCCCTCCCTCTCTCTCTGTCTCCCTCCCTCTAGCTCTGTCTCCCTCCCTCTCTCTCTGTCTGTCTCCCTCCCTCTATCTCCCTCTGTCTATCTCCCTCTGTTTGTCTCCCTCTGTCTGTCTCCCTCTGTCTGTCTCCCTCTGTCTGTCTCCCTCTGTCTGTCTCCCTCTCCCTCCCTCTGTCTCCCTCTCTCTCTGTCTCCCTATGTCTCCCTCTCTCTCTGTCTCCCTCTGTCTGTCTCCCTCTGTCTGTCTCCCTCTGTCTGTCTCCCTCCCTCTGTCTCCCTCTGTCTGTCTCCCTCTGTCTCCCTCTGTTTCCCTCTCTGTCTCCCTCCCTCTGTCTCCCTCTCTCTCTCTCTCTCCCTCTCTCTCCCTCTCTGTCTCCCTCCCTCTGTCTCCCCCTCTCTGTCTCCCTCTCTCTGTCTCCCTCCCTCTGTCTCCCTCTCTCTGTCTCCCTCTCTGTCTCCCTCTCTCTGTCTCCCTCCCTCTGTCTCCCTCCCTCTGTCTCCCTCCCTCTCTCTCTGTCTGTCTCCCTCCCTCTATCTCCCTCTGTCTGTCTCCCTCTATCTCCCTCCGTCTGTCTCCCTCCGTCTGTCTCCCTCTGTCTGACTCCCTCTGTCTGTCTCCCTCTGTCTGTCTCCCTCTCCCTCCCCCTGACTCCCTCCCTCTGTCTCCCTCTGTCTCCCTCTCTCTCTGTCTCCCTCTGTCTGTCTCCCTCTGTCTGTCTCCCTCCCTCTGTCTCCCTCCCTCTGTCTCCCTCCCTCTGTCTGTCTCCCTCTGTCTCCCTCTGTTTCCCTCTCTGTCTCCCTCCCTCTGTCTCCCTCTCTCTCTCTCTCTCCCTCTGTCTCCCTCTCTGTCTCCCTCCCTCTGTCTCCCCTCTCTGTCTCCCTCTCTCTGTCTCCCTCTCTGTCCCCCTCTCTCTGTCTCCTTCCCTCTGTCTCCCTCTGTCTGTCTCCCTCTGTCTGTCTCCCTCTCCCTCCCTCTGTCTCCCCCTGACTCCCTCCCTCTGTCTCCCTCTGCCTCCCTCTGTCTCCCTCTCTCTCTGTCTCCCTCTGTCTCCCCCTCTCTGTCTCCCTCTCTCTGTCTCCCTCTCTGTCTCCCTCTCTCTGTCTCCCTCTGTCTGTCTCCCTATGTCTGTCTCCCTCTCCCTCCCTCTCCCCCTGACTCCCTCCCTCTGTCTCTCTCTGTCTCCCTCTCTCTGTCTCCCTCCCTCTCTCTGTCTCCCTTCCTCTGTCTGTCTGTCTCCCTCGCTCTGTCACGTCACCCCGCGTGTGTGTCAGCCGGGGCTGAGACAGCTTCCCGGGCGCACACACAGCCGCACCCGAGTACTTCACAGCCTCAGGTCTTTAAAAGAACATTCACTTGTTAATGAGGCTTTGTTGTATTTCACCTCTTCTTAGCGCCCCTGGAGATGCAGGGGCGCTAAAAAGAGGTGAAATACAACAAAGCCTCATTAACAAGTGAATGGTTTTTTAAAGAATCGCCCGGCCCCCATAGAGCGCTGCTGCAACCGGCGGTGTTTGCTGGCACTTACAAAAAAAAAGAAGAAAAAACACAGGTAGGTATCTGCAAGGTCCGCGGGCCGCCAAGGAAGGCTTGCCGGGCCGCCGCCGGCCCGCGGGCCGTACTATGAGTACCCGTGGTCTAGACCTACCTGCCTGGACAAAATTATTTTCTGGACAAAGTCACCTACTTTCTGCTCACCAAATCTATTCTGATTGTTTATGGCCCTGTCCTCATAATATAATATTAATATTTGGAGAATGTGTAGTTGAGTGCAGCCTGCTCATCTGCTATGTATGGCACCTGGATGTTCTAGCCAAGAAACGTTTAATGGAGGAATGAAACAACATTGTTGCACAGTTGTGGTAAAATCAGGAAAGATTTGCTTCTACTTAAGGTCTGAACAATTCATTTTGCAGACCTTTGCATGCACAATTAAATATGAACAAGCCGCTGTAAACATTTTATAACTTTATAACAAAGTTTTGTGTTTTCACTTGATAAGATTTTGAAGATCTGAAAAGAACAGTAAAGATCCAACTATTTTACAGGTTGCAAAAAGTTCTTCTTTGAAATAAAACAAGGATTATATTTTGCAAGATAGGTTTGCTCACTCAAGAGACACTTCCATTTCATGGCAGCATCCTGATGTTGTCTGCAATTTCTGGTTTCTTCTGCACAGTTGTTTAGCTTAAATTGCCTTTGGAGAAATGGAAAATGAAAGTGAACGGAGCATTCAGGCAACTACCACCTATCTCATGTCACTTTCAGAAAGCAAAAGAATTAAGGAAAAAGCTGGGTGCTGTTCCTGCTACAATATCATGAAACAACTAAATTGAATAAATACAGGACAATTATTAAAAGGAGCACCTTTTATTCACTTATTAAAACCAATGTCTAATGTTAGAACAGCCTTCAAAGACAAATAGACAGGGGGGCATATTAGCAAGACCCACGTTAAAATTATCGCCGTTTTAGCGGCAGGAAATCTAACCTGGGCTTCTATTGGAATTCTATAACGCATATTAGCAAGCCCATTATCGCCGTTTTAGCGGCAGTTTCCTGCCGCTAAAACGGCGATAATTTTAACGTGGGTCTTGCTAATATGCCCCAAGGTCTTTGTAGGGTTATTACAGTTTCCACTCATACACGGGATAAAGTACCCTCTGGGTACATTGCATGTATGTTACAAGTTCACTGAGGCCGAAGGTAGAGTTACACAAGATCGTAAATCTCTGACATGGCTTGCAACATCCTTTTAACATATAATAGACAGAATTATATTACTCATGAAACATGGTCACACCAGTAGCCTTCACAACACAGCCAGTCTCCTTCATATTAAAGCATATGGCTGTAAATATATTGAATAAATGCGGAATCTGAATTGCTGCCATAAATGTCCCCTTTCTACTAATGATTGTTTATTTCAGGGAAACAGGTCAAAAGAGCTGAAAAGCTTGTTCTCATTTTCATTTTGTTGTAATTTTGCTCTGTGTCTGCCTTTTACACTGTCTGCTTGTGCACATAATTAGGCTAATGCAAGTCACTGAGGGCCAGATGAACAAAGCCATTTAACGGTTGCAAGTCTGCAGTTCAGTAAGAGCAATATGTACAAAGCATTTTTGCGGTGGACATGGTCTATCGGGCTGCTTCCGACTGCAAAAATGCTTTTAAACATGCACAAAACACAAATTGTGATTCAGTAACACGTTACCAAATCACAATTTGTGTTTGCCATTCGGTATTCGGTAGGGGTGTGTTTAGGGTGTACCTTCCAAATATCGATTCACATTGGTGTGTACGAATTTTTACAACTGAAATGTGGTCGCAAAATAGTTGCATTTACTACCAACTTCAAGTTGGTGGTAACCCATTCGCAAATGGTAAGGGGTCCCCAAGGGACCCCTTGCCCTTTGAGAATGGTTGAAAAAATATTTTTAAAGAGCAGGCAGTGGTCCCCAGGGCCGGACTGGCCGTAGCTGGTCCCAGGGACCACCACCCTGCTCTTAAAAAATGAAAAGAAAGCTTTTCATTTGTTGTTTGAAATGCATCCTATTTTCCTTTAAGGAAAGCGGGCTGCAGTACAAAAAAAGAAAAAGATTGCTTTATTTAAAAGTAATCACACACATGGTAGTCTTGTGAGCCCAGCAGGCCATCATTCTTGTGATGTTTGCATTTTCCTATGGGTCGCAAACTGAGACCTACCTCATCAATATTCATGAGGTAGATCTATTTGCGACAAACTAGGAATCACAATAAGTGTAATAAATTATTGCTTGTGATTACCAAAATGCGGATTGCAAAGATTCGCCATTTGGTAACTGCAAATACTTAGGGCCCCATTACGATGGCGGGCGGACAAAGTCCGCCCGCCACCGTAACGGAAAATGGGACCGACCGCCAGAGGTGCATCGCCTCCGTGGAAAGGCCTTTAAATTTGCACATCATAATATGGATGGCGGTGCCTGCTCGGCACTGCCACCATATTATGCCCCAGATCCGCACGGCAGGCAATCGTAACGATTGCCTGCCGGCGGAAAAGCGGCGGACGGTCCTTCCGTCCGCCGCGGTACCCCCCGCCATACTAATATGGCGGGGGTAAATCAGGTGCAGATGACGGGCGGATCGCCACCGCCGGCCCGGAGGTGGCGATCCGCCCGCCATCATAATAGGCCCCTAAGTTAGTACATGCGGCCCTAAATCACAGGGTTAGCGACTACCAAAAGGCTTTTTTAAATGTATTAAACCTATTTTGAGATTCAGAACGTCCATACCAAATTGCAAAATGGCATAAGAAATGCATAATGAATTGCAAATTTGAAGGGGTGTGTTTGGGGCCTCCCTTCTAAATTGCAATTCCCAATGCTATGTATCAATGGTTTGCAACCGCAGTATCAGTCGCAAACTATTGACATTTTAATCACTCCTCAATAGATATGGTAACTTATTCACTAAAGAAAAGGGATCTTCACAAGGCCCCTTCCCTTTGTGAAAGTAAAAAAATTGTTTATTTGGGAGTGGGCATTGGTCCAGGGAATCACTGCCAACTTTTATACATTTTTTTTTTTAAAGTAATTTTTCTCGTACATGCAGACTCGTTTCTTTTAAGAACAATTGGTTGCATTTAAAAAGAAAATACTGTATTTAAATGCAGCCACAGACGTGGTACTCTGCTAACCCCAGCAGGCCACCATCCCTGTGATGGCATCCAACTGGAAGGGTCGCAATTTGCTGAGTAAATCAAGAATACTGATGAGATATATCGAATTGCAACGGTGATTTTGCGAACTGACCGTTTGCAAAATCAGAATAGATCCTCACAATTTTGGTGTACACTTTGCAACCACTTTTTGCACATCGATTCTTTGTTCATCTGGCCTTGAGTCCTTTAACAATATCTACTAATGAGGCCAACAAATACTAGTCCTTAGGTAATGCATAATAAACTCTTCAAATAAAGTACGTTGTAATTTATTCCACATAGAATATTGTTGCACCTAAACTCTACTGTGAATCAGAACATACCTGCTTGCAGCTTATAATTTATTTCTGAAGCAAAGCAATTTAGGCATCAAAGCTGGCTGTCTGGTTTAGAATGTGAGATTATATACATGCAGATTTCTGTGAACTTCAACAGTGCATTAAGTAATTTTTTTACATTTCTTCTTATCGGCTAATAACTGGGTAATTTCAGGGAAATGGAGCTTAATCTTGTCTTCTTTATTATTTCTAATGATAATTTATGTTTATTTTATCAGCAGAATAATTAGGTTTGTGATGTTACAACTCGACTGGAATAAACTATGAAGCCAATGGCCGTTCTATAGGATTTGCCTAAAGTGACTATGAGGCCAAGAAGTTCACAAAATAAGTAACATTTTTGAGTCACATTTTTGTCATAATCCAAAATGGCACATGCTAATTTTTACAGTAATGCTGCCTCCAGATTTAGCCTGCTCGATATCACGAAAGCCCGCTGCCTAGCCCAGTTTCTTAACTATGTGGCAATGGGTTTGGCCACTAAGGTAAAGGTTTGTGGTTGAATTCACAAGTCAGGTTGAAGGGTACCAGAATATGGATGGACAAAGAAAGAAGTTGGTACTCGGAGCTGCTGAAGTTCATGTTGTCAAGTACAACTGGCTGAAGCTATGCCATATTCAATTATACTACCCTGGACCAAGTTACAGAAGCCCAGGAAATCCAGAACACATATTAGCCCTTGTGCACGCGAGTTAAGGGACATGTCAGCAGAGATGTTGGTCTTGCATTGTAAGGTAGTTAATGGCTCCTTTTGGGTTATTTAAAGCTCCTGTTAAATCGGCATATTATTGTACTGAATTTAGCTTCAATATTCTTATATATGTTGTGCCTTGCCATCCCAGAAAATACTGCTGAGCACCTTTTATTCACTGTTTATTACATGAAAGTGGCCTAAATTATCATTATTTCTCAGCCGCGCAGTTAGTTCTATTTTTGGAAAGTGCAGATGGTGTCTGCTTTCTGGGAGCTAGGCATAAGAGAAAGAAAAAAATAGACAGAAGTTCATTCAACATTTTTAAGAAAAAATATTCTTTTACATATATCATTATTATATTTACACAATCTCCACAATCCAATATTACAAAAGCAAAGAAGAGTGTGTTCAGCTTCTCAATGCATCTCAACTTCACAAACAATGACTAACACTTTTTAACTAATCCATTTACAAAGTTACATATGAATTGGTGTGCGCCATCTACTAATATATGCATCTAAACATAAGGCATAACTGTACAAATTTAAAATTCTAATGGTGATATCCCATTAGGGATTATGGTGTCAAGTCATGTATACATGAGTGCCAGACTATTTGTTCATTGGCAATCATTTTCAGTTTTTTCATCTGTACAATAAGTCACATTAACTAGGTCATCTACCAAGTAATAAGATATTAGAATTCATGGTAATTATGCTGTAAATTGCTTAGAGAATTTAGCCACTCACTAGCAGGTCAACCTTGTAATACAGTGCTCCCACCCCATTCAAGTTAGAGTCCTTACAGGAACAGAAACAACTTCAAAAAGACTTATTGTTGGAAAATCTCTGTCTAACTAACTAAGCCATGACAACTGTTATTCTTGGTCACTCTTGAACCGCTCATGGTGAGAAGTTACTCTCAACATCAGGGTAGCTGGTCTTGAAGGAGAAGAATGCCCATGATCTCTCTAGAGGTAGTCTGCTTGCTGTTGAGCTACGCTTCTTTAAAGTAGAGTATGTAAGATCCAGAGTGTGCATATTCAGGGGGGAATATCAGAAGAACAGTTGGAACTAAACTTTTGGCTGGAGACATAACTCGCACTTGTGGCCCGATGCCCAAGGAACATTCCATAAATATCTGGGAAAATGAGGAATACAACAAATAAAGTCATAGAATTTTTGCTACAAGTTCTGAAGAGTGTAAAATTTGATTTCATAGACTACGTTTTCAAAATGGACATTTGCTTGTTTATTGATAAGTTCTGAGCGGTGATTCCATTTTACATGCTTGTGGTGTCTTTTTAACAATTAAATTGTACTCTTTTAACTGAATTTGTCTGGGAATTTTAACTTATTAATTTCATGACTACAATGTTGAGTTGGCATTTCACATGTACGCAATTCTTCTGTCTTTGAGAGAGACTTTGCTACTACTGTCATCCTATCAATAGTAAGCTCAAAATTTCTCACAGACAAATGCTTTAAAATTTAGGAGCTTGACAGATTGGGTGTGAGCTTAACCCCAACTCATCCCTAAAGATGAGCCAAGTAGCGTAGTTTGCCACATGTGCCATGCATGCATTTTGTACTTATGTGTGACATTAGAGATGTCCATAATAATTTTTATCATGAGATCACCACTATCCCATTTTTTATTGTAGAAGATCTTGTATATTTTCCCTTGCATCAATCCACTGTAGATCGCTAAGTTAAATTGACATCTTTGTGGTGACTTTTAACAATTAAATTGAATATCTTGCATATTTTCCCTTGCATCTATCCACTGTCCTGTCAGTCACAGGAAGTTTATGGGATGTCAACACATTTCGTCGGGTGCAACACCTGGATGCTTGACATGCAAGTCAACCCATTTCATGAAGTCCATGAGTACTGCTGCTGGTACCTGGTTTTGCCTATTTGTTTTTAATCTTTTATTAGCCTTTTATAATTTGCTTCACCCAGCCTTATTCTGCTGACTCTTTTTTTCATTGGCACCGGACATGCACTGACTAAAGAGCATTGACTGCTACCACTGCCAGGAGCATTGTATGTGAGGAGGCCTTCTGATGTGTAGGTTTCACCTGGTAAGTCATGTTTAATATTTCTTGATATAGCAACACAAAAAATGATGGTTGGAATGCTGAACATTGTCAAACTTTCACTCCCAGTACAGAGATCTGGGCCTAAATCCATCGTTTTTTTTTGCTCACCATGCCATTCTAGTTTGGACCCAGCTCCCCATGGGTACAGTCCAGACTGAACTGCCAGGCCAGCTCCTCTCTGGACCAGAAGGAAGCATCCTGGGACCGATTTCGGGGTATCACCCCTCATCAGCCAGGTTAGCTTGAATCCAATGGCATAGTGAGCACAGGATCCACGTCTGGCAAACCCTTCCCACTTGAGGTGAATATAGCAACATAAAAAGATGATGGAGGGAATGCTGAACAATGCCAAACATTCATCCTCAGTACAGAGATCTGGGCCTAACTCTGTCGTTTTTATGCTCAACATGCCATTCCAGTTGGACCCAGCCATATGAGAATCAGTCTTGACCCTGCTCCCCATGGGAATAGCCCAGCCCGAACTGCCAGGCCAGGTCCTCTCATATTCCATCCCTCATCTTATTGTGTTGCTATAATATTTCTTGATAGTCATAACTATTTAATATAATTCTTGTTATGTGTGGCATCCATAAGAAGACACTAGCATGAACACCACATTCATTGTTATTTCGTCACAACAGTAAAAAACAAGATGCTTTTCACTGTTGTGACTTTACAAAAGGATAGCACTTGCTTCCTCAGACTTTCTCCACATCTGCCCGGTCTTACGAAATATGAGTGAAGTGTTATATATTGGTGGAAGAATGGCCGCCCTCACTGCTCCCCTTTGCGTATTTATGAAAATGTATGAACGTGACGGAGGTGCAGTAACATTTGTTTGACACAGAAGAACAGCGAGCGAGGAGGCAATATAGGATGGGCATGACTACTGAACCAGCATAATTAAGTGACTGTATATTTATATGTGGTAACTGTGGTTGGTACTACTAATCAGTGTCTACCAGCAAACATTCCAGAGGAAATAGGGATGTTAACTGAGTTAATTCTCTCATGACTTTACAGTTATTGGTTACCATGTTTTATGGCATGGCTTTAAAGTGCTAAATCTATGTGTTCACAATTTCATGCCCTTTTTTTAAACTTTGGCCAGACACTCACAGTGCTGAGCCTGTAAACTTTACAACAATGAATAACAAAGAGCAGCAAATAGGTGACTGTGCCATTAAGGGATGCAGGACCTTATCTCAGCAGCTGCAGCTCACAGTCTCCCTGTAGCTGACCCATATAATAAACAATGTATTTTCCCATTCCTCTGCTGCCACAATTCCAGCAGCAGGTGGTGTAATGGAAAAATAATACTGTTCATCATGCATTCCTGTTGCAAATTGTGGTTCCCCTCTGCCCCTCAGAGACTAAGGCAGGGGGTGCCGGTACTTATAGTTAAGAAAACAATTACCTGCCGCCTTATGTCTTACTCTGGACTTCAGGAATTAGGGAGTAAGAAGTTGTCTATTTGCAGATCTATTTTGTTTGTACATCATGCACTGCAGAACTTAATTGTTTCTTGGCATTGTAATAGAAAGAAGAAAAGTATAGCGAGCTTGATTTGGTGGGTTAGTAGCATGAAGTGGTTACACCTTCCTCTTTAGCGTCCCTTACTCTAACCCAAATAGAATGATGAGTTAGGAGGAAGGGTGTGGAATGGGTAGCACAAGGATACTGAAACAGCTGCATTGTTTGAATGTACAAACACATGTGCTTACTGCAGTGGGTACTACTAATCAGTATTTCTTCTTCCCTCCTTAGTCAAACTACTGCCCACTGCTGTGGAATGCCTCATCCAGGTGGATAAGAAAGTGGCAAGCTGGCAGCCCACTGCTTAACCTTCACGCAGCTAGAGCAGGCACAATTTGAATAAATTATAGTGGCCTTCTGTTGGCTGGTGGAGGAGGAAAGGAGCAGTAGTGGGTACTGGCATCATCAAGCAGCACCACACGCCACCAGCTGGCAACTGATCACTGCCCTAGTAAATTGAGGAGAAGCTAAAGCAGAAACATTCTCCATAGCCCTCAAATGTTGCTCAGAAACTCTGGAGGACCTCCTACCATCTCCTCTGAAGTGGGGGTAAAACCTTGTCATAGGTGGCAGACATTGAGAAAAGGTTCAAAATAATAACCAGTAGGATTGCTCTTTTCTTACTCTTTTATTTTGGCGTTATTTTTGCTAGAGGAATAGTTGAGAGGTGTGGGAGTGTTTTGGTGGGTGTCACATCTTTGGGATTAAGCAGGGGTGGGTGAATTGGTGGAATGGGTTGGGTTTAGGTAGGGATGGGTGTTGTGAGTGAGATGTTTTAGATCTATAGAGGGGTGGGTATGTGAGTTGTGTTTGGTGAATTGATATGGTTGACTTTTTTTTAAATACATATAACTTTTAAATGATGGCTTTCATCTTTATGACTGCATATTTTAACATTTGAAGAGCACTTTGTTACGACTGTGAAGGCCTACAAGTATTTTCTGAGATGACTAGTAAGGTGTGAGTTTGTAAAGCATGGTTTACTGATGGTCATGTGATGTACTCCTCTGTACAGGGTTGTCATTGCATACCCCACAACCACCCTACCAATGGTGAAATCTGTCCACCATTAAAGCACAAGCAATTTCACTACTAAGGGGAAAATAGAAGAAAATCAAACAGATGGGAAGGGGAAAGCATATGAAAGGGTGGAAAGAAATAAGCCTCAGTCAACCACTCAGGCCTGGCACATATGTAATAGAAGGAAAATGGCAGTTAAGACAAATGAAGCTGCTGATTACACTCCAAAGATATTTCACGTAACCTAATTGGAAATGCACTATAGGAAGTACACTGTTCATTTATAAAAAAATATATATATGCTAATACACTCTACTATTTCTAAAATAGTGCATTCTCTCACTGATAATCAAAAGTGGGAAAAGGGGCGAATCACACAGTAGAATCCAGAAGTCTATTTCTTAGCAAAATATCTGTTCCATATGAATACTGTTAAGCGAGGTGAACATGAAGGTCTCAGAACCAAGTAAAGGACACATAGATCATGTAAAATGGAAAAATTCACATCGGTGGCATGGGGAAATGGGTCAAGTTCCTCTCTTAGACATGCAGGAGGTACGCTTATCATTGATATGTTAAAAAAGGAGTTTTGCACATGGCTTTGGAAAACTCCAACATCACTTACATCGTTGATTTCGAGTGGAGTGATGAGTCATTATTTGAAGTAACCTGTTTCCATTTCAAAGTGGTCCACCTCTATTTTTCATAGTAGTCACACAAGCAATGCAGTCCTTGTAATCTTCAATATTGATTGCTGTCGAGAACTGGACACAGTGAAGATCTCTCTTGCTCCCATTTTGATTCCCCGAGGAGATCTCCCGTTAAACAAAGTGCCACCCTCAGCCTGATATAGAAGTGAAAATTGTCAAGGGTGTCCTTAAGAGTGTTCCAGTTAGGAAGAAAAACTCATGAAGGGCAGAAAAAAAACCTCCTAGGCAACAATGGTAGTTCATGATTGAATATTACAAGTTTTACAAGAGTTGTAAAGCAGGACACCAAAATTATCCTGCGACAGAACAGAGAAAGAGTCTAGAATAGTCTTCGAGGAAAGACAATGCAACTAGAAATACAACAGCAGAAAAAGAGCAAAAATGAGGGGGAAAAGCCTTCTAAGATTAGTGATGAACATGATAAAAATCAGGTATTTGATCTGTGCAATATACCCTTCTCAGGCCCAAGCTTTCTTTAGATGCGTTACACAGATAATGAAGTTACAACAAAAAGGTTGGGCACCATTTTAGACAAGGAAGCTCTGACACCAAATTGGAATGACTCTCATCTTGGTTAAGAGTAGGTATAAGCCTACCACTTCTACATCCTGATAAAAGTGTCATTACCTGTTTAGGCAGGCACAAGAAGGGAGGCCAAATGCTTGATATGTTGCCCTTCAACCTTCTGGCACCTCTGATCTCTCATACAATCAAGCCCTTTCTTCTGATTTCTCAGCCTGGTGTCCCGGACCAGACATTGAGCAGCCACCTGTCAGCTTGAACTGTTTGAGTCTGCTGTGGCTATGGGCATGCATCTGAATTATCTAGATGGTGAACTAGATGGGGAACCCTCCCTGTATGCCAAGCATGAAGACCTTTCTGAAAGAGTTTGAGCATCTGAGGGATGCACTATCTTCCTATCTACATATGCAGGGCCAGTTGACCACGCCGCCACATCTGTGGAACCAAAGCCACTTTCCGATGAGTTCCACCTGTAGATGTATTTTAAGGATGGAAATTTAAGGTTAATGAGCCACAAATGACATGTAGTAGAGGCTGCTTTTCATGACAAAGTATATGGTTGACCTGAAACTTGAATTGGTTGCATCCTAATTCATCCCCAGACCTAAATGACTGCATCTTTATTTATCTTTATGCCTTGCTGCGAGGGTTAAAACTCCTCGAACACCGTTTTCACGTCATGAAACACTGACTCTTGGTCCTGTAAAGTCTATTAGATTTATTTAGGAATCTCAGCCCCCCTGGCACTGGGTTGATAAGAGATCTCAGCCCTTCAGCACTGGCGATATGGTATGTGCAGTGTGTTATGCAGTAGCGTCTTGTGCTGCTTACATGGTACGTTGTTGTTTTCATACTTGTGCTGCTAAAAAGTGTTAGCATGGCTGCTCAAGTTTGATGTGCATCACCCTTTGAATACTGCAAGACCGCAAGACTTGCCGAACTCTCACGACAGCCCACAAAGTCTCGGCTGCCATCTTGGGCGTTGCTCTGCTATTTAAGCCTCGCCCAGGGCTCAGTCAGCGCTGTGCCTCGAGAGTTTTGGAGAGGTTGGTCTCTCCTTGCTTGGGTCTTGTCGCCGCCTGGAGTCTACAAGCCATCACAAGAACTTACCTGTCACAGCAGCACCAGCCATTTTCAAGACCCCTCTTCAGGCACAACCATGACGCTGTTTCCTGCTGTCACCACCTGCGAACAAAGAGAGAAAAGAAATAAAGTAAGTGCTTGCCACCGATACAAGAAAAGCAGGGTATTGGAACATAATATTCCATTTAAAACATAGAACTGAGTAAATCCTGAATGCATAATAGATACTATCGAACTACAATCGAGTAGTCATTGTTTCCTTCCTAATAAAGACATTCTCAGATTCATTTGAAAGTGTGATGGCTAATGTCCTTTTTTTCCTGCCCATCACTGCCAGAGAAAACCTGGTGTTAATGAACAGAATGTTAAAATAATGACCCAGCCAAACCCAGGGTAAAAGCTCTCTGAACGCGGGGGTTATTAGTTATATGTTTTTCAAAAACAAACTCCCACTTTGGCAGTTTGTTTTTAAAAAACAATATGCTTGGTGGCCAGCTGTCAAAACAGATGGCGGACGGCCGCCAAACATTTCATACCTTCATAGGAACCACTGTGATATCAGTTCCTCAGAAGGTGTAAAGATCATCCATGGGCCGGTGGTGAACCCTAAATATGATGGCCCTCTGTCTGGTGGGTGTAATGTCCTTTGCTATCCTGACAGAGAGGTAAAATTGCCAACCCTATATCAGGCTTAAGTTTGGCCATCCTCATTCTTTTATATTCTTCTCTATTGTCATGTTTTACAGTTTGGGGCAGATTTATATCTCCAAAAAGACGATGGTCTGCCCGCTCAATTTAAATGTGGATGAACGACCGCGGAGACTACTCTGTCTCCGCCGTCGTTGATCTTTTCCAAAAGCCCGATATTATTTAATATATATTTAAAAACTTCCCACGATCCTACCCTGCAAACCCAACAACCCACCAATAAATAAATAAAATTATATAAAATGAAAACTTTAAATTTAGCATCTAAACAAAAATAAAATTAACTCTACTAAAAAATAACTAATCATAGTTAACATTAAAATAATAATAACCTATAACAAAGAATTTTATGAAACATAACATTATAATTGGAAAAATGATATTTTATACAACTATAGTTGCCAATAGCACTAAACTGTATGTCAAAAACACAGGGGAAAATAAGGAATTACCAGGAGTAATTACTCTTTTCTGAGGTAATCTCGGTACTCTACCCGAAATCCCTGTGTATTTCGCTAGCCTGGAGTTACTAAAACCTCGGTATTCACAACTTTGGGGATATGGGATTACAATCTGAAAATCTGGGGCACTTGCAAAGGATTCCATAGTTGACTGTCATCCACAATGATGTGAAAATGTGTTCCCACGTCTCTGAATACAGACTGTATATGGATATTGAATAAGACAAGAAACATAAATTAGAGTGAAAATACCATATATGAGTGTCACAGTGTGATGTCACAGGGCAAGGAGCAATATGTCTTAATAAACTTGTAGGAAAGAGGTTTAATAATGTGTATAGATTGGAGTGAAGATCGAGGTTACAATGGTCAAGTGTGACAAAAGCAGCTGATCCAGCGCTAACAATAAAAATACTTTCATCCAGGTACAACTATCTCTCCAATACACAGACTATATCCATATGACGGTGGGGCCCATTGACACCGCATATACATTCACTTACTCATTTATTCCCTGGATTACCTCCGTCCTTAACCTAGGAGAAAAAACAGTAAAACGATTCGCTGGAAGGAGACGGGATACCTCTTTTTAACACGACATAATGTTTCTCATTGCTTTTAAGGTATTCCGCTCATTGGTCGATGGACCAACTAGTAGGAATCAGTTGATGGTGATTAAGACCAGCTCAATCACAATAAACTCTTTAACATTTTACCTTAATTATTGAGCTAAAGAATCACTGAGTCATTTGTTTAAAGATAATAAAGTTTATATAAAGTTTTTTAGAAACAATGCATAAGTTTAAGTTTATCACTTAGATTATTACATTTATCATTATTATAAGAATAAATTGAAATTACAATGCATACCTATTGGATGGAAGATAAAGTTTGTCACAGCAAGAACTTCAAAAAGATCTATCTATCTGTCTTGGAAAAATCTAATAGCTCTAAATGAAAAATCTATCATGAATAAAAGGTTCTTAAAAAGCAGCATCTTATACCTAAGGAAAATAGCAGCAGCAGCTTCGATCATCCGTAGCAGCAGCTCAGCACCCGCAACTCATCTATCAGCAATCTCAGCTCTCTCTTCTCCGAACAGTACGCTCGCTCATCATCATCAAGAAAAATAATACTACTAATACCAACCAACCCCTCCCGGAGTAGGTCTTCTTATACCCTAATTCTCGCTTACTAAATAAAATGTTGCCTCTTTATGGCGTGATTCTCTCTCATTGGTTCATTCAAGTCCATATACATTTTTATCAAACTTCCTTGTCTTAACCAGTTCTTTGTGGAATGTCCATGCTTGCATCGTTTCCCACAGTTCATGACATTACTCATCAGTTTCGATCAGTCCAATTTGTATCAATTTCTGATACTTTTTAGATTCAATAGTTCCGTTTGTCCATTTATTCATTTTGACTTCTCACGCTTCTTGCTGATCATCTTGGCACACATTTGCTCAGTTAGGTCACAATAGCCTTGACCATACTTCCATCCTAGGCTCTCAGCACGAACACGTGGTCATTCTTTTTCACAGCCTTTCTACTTTTTCCACACGTCTTCTTGCACATGCGTACTCTAGCTCATGTCGGCCATTTTATATCGCTGCTCAACAGGCCTAAGCGCACTATTTTCAAAGATAAATAAAATATTGTTAAAATAAAGAATATAAACCCTTTCGTTTCCCTCCCGTCTTTCTACGTACCCCAATTAGGTATTACCTAGCAAAAAGCAACATATAAAGCCGTCCCTTACTTACCATCGCTTTATTTTGCCACTACACATTTTATTTTCAAAGCACAAATCATGCGTTTATTATTTTATTAGTACGCAAATATTAGATTATGTTAGTCACGTCAACAATTATAAGTAGATTTATTTGCACATAAAATAGCGTGTTACCTTTAACCCTTCACATGTAACATACATTGTTGGTTATTTACTTAAACGAACATGTTTATTAATTAATTTACGTAAATTATTAGGAGGTTAAAATATTTTCATTTATCCTGCTCCATCAACTCCCCCCTTTGGTGATTTTTAATATCACCACAAAACCCAAGTTATACAATTCTCTCAGACAGCATATTTCTTTTATCCGTTTGCTTTTGTTAGTTTACACAACTGTATCCCTTTCAACTTGTCTCTTGGTCTTCTTGTACATGTTCTCTTTTATCTCTTCTAGCTCTAGTTCACCCATTTCTCTCTCTCTCTCCTTGTTTATCATGTTTTCTTTTTCTATTTTATTCTGTCTTCTTCTTTTCTTTATACATGTAATTACAAGCTTCAGCACTAAAATTATTATGATTATCATGGTTGCTATTATTATAACTTTCCCTATTATTAATCCACTCATTCTTGTTAACCAATTTATTACTGAAGAAAACCCTTTACCAAGTTTTCCAAATGCACTTTCAACCTCCAGTGGAACAAGTTCTTTGTGCAAACTTGTAATATTCGTTATATACTTTTGTATATTTTCACTTTTATCTGGAATGTAAGTGCAACAATGTTGGACTTTCAGCATTCCACAGACTCCACCCTCTTTTGCCAAAAGAATGTCAAGGGCAAGTCGATTTTGCATCACCATAGCTCTCATGGCAACCATCTCAGTATTTACCATCAAGAACCCTCCAGCAGTATCTGTAGATAAACGATCTACCACTGTGGATAATTCCCGAATTTTAAATGCATTCAAAGATATTCCCACTGCTGGTATCAATGCACCAAAAATATCACCTACTATTTCTGAAAAACTTTCCTTTTTCTACGTGTAAAGGTATTTATCATTTTGTGTGTTCCTTTCTCTTTTCTATCCATATGAAAAATCTTTGGAAAGACCAGGCCCAAATAACATGACCCATACCAATGGTCCGGCAACCTGTAATAAGCCCTATTACCGCAAACATAATAGATCCCTGGAAATATTGGATCTTTTCCCCCTTTGAATCCCCATCCGCCTAAAATTTGATAATTGTCATGGCAAATACTGGAACCCACAAAATAATTGTCATATCTTGTTTTATTTCTTCTAATGCACAACCTTCCCTGTTGGGGCCAATCCAGAGTCATAGCTGCATTTGTCTTTTTTCTTGTCATGATTGTCTTCCTCAAACGCCCAAAGAGGTGTTTTTGTCTCTTCTATCACTTTTCTTTGAAATTTCACTCTTCTTTCTTCAACCATCTCTAAAAATACTTTTTCTTCCTTCTTTAACTCACAGGTAAGGTTGTTTTTAACTATATTATCTAATGTTAAAATCTTATCTTCTATAAAATATTCACCAAACGTTTTTCCCTCTTTTATTTTGTTTAGTTCGGGAACTACAGAAACTTTCGCAAAAATCTTATCTATGTCAGTGTAATAATATTCTAATCTACCTGTTTTATAAAATAAACTTGCTAAAACACTACATCTTATTCCATACGTCAAAGGAAGGTGATGATAAGTCACACCCTCTGCTACAGACGCAGGCAATTGCATACAAACATAGCAATCTCTTACATCCATTGTTTCTACATACTCATATAATAATTTAGTAAAAACATTCTTTGAAAAATCTGTTATTGATTTATCTTTATGTAACTCTGCACTACTTTTTAATATAACTGGTTCTTGAGTGTTAGCTCCTTTTTCTTTCTCTGTGTTATTAGACGTTTCTACTACAGCTAAACTAATTGGAATAGTGATTGCTAAAACCACCCATACTGTCATTAATAATCCTGTACAAAAGAAGCACATCTTACACCATCTACTTAAAAACTCACATCTACATTTTCTATCTCTAGTATCCTCCATTTTGTTTTATAACCTTTTTTATTTATTTTCAAGAAAATTGTGTCACTACACCTCAGAAATGACTTATTAGCCACTCTGCACTCCAATGTTTTTGTTTTTGCTTGGTACTTTCTTTTAATTCTTTTCAGAATTCTTTCTTTGTCAAATCAAGAATTTTGTCAAGTCCGGTAGAAATTTGTTTAAATTTCTTCAAGTTTGTTGCACTTCACCTTCACCCATTAGGTTTCTTTGTTCTGTGTTCTCGTGAGTGTTCTTTTCTTCTTTGATATCAGTTAAAGCAAGATACAACCATTCAGGTGATCTATACTTCGGATTTACCTTTTTACTCTTTTCGTTTTCTGCAAATGTTTTCCACCTTGTTTTTCTTGCTCTTTCTGACTTGTTATTTCATTCACTTGTTCAGCACTTTTTCCATCTAACCTTATGATCCTGTATCTTAATTTTCTTACCTCTTTGGGCCAATTGTCTCCTTTTCTTGACCTTTTGCCTCACTTCCCTTTTCCTCTCTTTCTGTTTTCCAAGTTCTTTTTCTTGACTCTAGTTTTTGGTTTCTTTCTTCTCCACTTTCTTCAGACTCTGTTTCAATTTTCTCTTTATTGTCTCTTATTTTAAATCTTATAATTTCATTTTCTTCCTCTACTTGTGGTTCTTTTCTTATCTTCCTTCGTTCACCTACTTCTGTCCCTCCTCGAGGTTCTTCCGAATTTGTGTCAATCTCTCTATCTGCTTTTAAACATCCCTGTTCTTTTGTTTGGCTATCTGTCCCTATTGCTCCTCGGGATCTTCCGATTTCTCTAACTTTCTGTTTGAAACTCTCCCTTCTTCATCTATTAATATTATCTCCGAAGCATTTTTACCACAACTTGTACTTGGTTGCTCACTGTTACTATCTTCTTGCTCAGTTTCTTCTCTTATGCTTTCAAATTTCCAATTTCTTTTCAGAATTTCCTCACAATCCGAATGATCTGTATCAGATTCTGAACTGGTATCTGATATTTCCAGATGTCGACTCACATGTCGATCTTCAGGTTCTGGAACTTCCACTATTTCCTCCACTTCTTCTATCGTTGCACTTGTAGTTGGGTCTTCCAGATGTCGACTTACAGGTCGATCTTCAGATTCTGGCACCCTATTCGGTTCTTCTTCCGTTTCTGATGCTGAACTGTTATCCAACACTTCCAGATGTCGACTCACATGTCGATCTTCAGGTTCTGGTACTCTGATGGTGTGACTGGCATGCACCCAGTGTTTCACTCCTGCACATTTGACTGCAGTGGTTGTCACCAGGATCACCTGTCGTGGTTCGTCCCAGCGAGGAACCAAACAGTTTCTTCTCCTGTGGACTTTTATGCGGACCCAATCTCCTGGATTCAAGTCGTGAGCTGGTTTTCTTTCAAGAGTAGTAGCATCCGGTCCAACCTGATGAAACACAGAACGCACCACATCAGCCAATCCTTTGCAATAATCCAGCACCAGATCATCAGTTATAGTCCGTAGTTTGTTGACAGGTACATGTGCTTGTCTCATTGCTCGTCCCATAATTATCTCATGGGGACTGAGTCCAGTTTTCCTTTCCGGAATACTTCTGATTGTCATTAAAACTAATGGCAAGGCATCTGGCCATTTGAGTCCTGTGGCATGACACATTTTTCCTAACCTGTTCTTAATTGTTCCATTCACTTGCTCTACTATTCCAGAAGCCTCTGGTCTGTATGCACAATGCAGTTTCTGTTTAATACTAAGTGCTTCACAAATCAGTTTAATTAATTCGTTTTGGAAATGTGTTCCTCTATCTGTTTCAATCGTGACTGGAAAACCATACCTCGGAATGAATTCTCGCAGCATAAGTTTTGCTACCGTGATTCCATCATTCCTTCTGGTCGGGTATGCTTCCACCCAACGGGAAAACAAACAGACGACTACGAGGACATACCTTAGTCTGTTGCTCGGGGCATTTCTATAAAATCCATTTGCATTCTAGTGAACAGACCTCCTTCTCGTCCTATTGTTCCTAGACTCACTACTGTCTTCCTTCCTGGATTTAACTGTTGACAAATAAGACATCTTTGACAAAGACTCTCAGCTATGGCTCTGAATTTTGGATTATACCATGTTTGTCTAAAAAGTCTGATCATTGAATCTCTCCCAATATGGGCTTGTCCATGGTACATCCGTGCCATGTCAGAAATCATGCTATCAGGCATAACTGGTCTTTCATCTCTGTAAATCCAAACATCATTTTCCTCATGTTTTCTACATCCTGCTTTTATCCATGTATCTTTTTCCTCATCATCTGCTGCTTCCTGTAACTATCTCACCTCATCCCATGTCTCAACAGGGTTAGTAAAAAGTAAAGGACAAGAAATATGCTCTCTTTCTCGGTTCCTGTTCAAAGAAACCACATTCTTTGCACAGTACTGTGCAATCTCGTCAGCATACTTATTGCCGACAGTTATGTAGTCTTCCCCATTTTTATGTGCATTACACTTTACAACAGCAATCTGTTTAGGCAGCTGTATTGCCTCAAGCAACTTTTTCACAAAATCTCCATTTCTAATTGGCGTTCCTGCAGACGTCAAGAAACCTCTTTGTGACCAAATCTGACCAAAATCATGCACCACTCCAAAACCGTATTGGCTATCTGTCACAATCGTAACCCGTACATTTCTTCCCAACTTGCAGGCTTGAATCAGAGCTATCAGTTCTGCGACTTGGGCAGACCGTATCCCTTTCAGACAAGATGCTTCCATTACAGTTGCTACTGTGCAAACTGCATATGCTGCACTTAGAACTCCATCATTCGTTCTTAAACATGAGCCAGCCACGAACAGAATATAATCTGATTCCTTTAAGGGCTCATCTCGTATGTCTGATCTCGGTTTTGTACAATATTCAAGCACATTCAGACAATCGTGATCTACTTCATCCATTTCAATCACACTCTCTTCATCTGGCAATGATGTCGAAGGATTCACATTCATACATCTGTCAATGGTCACATTATCTGCACTCAAAATTACTTTTTCATACCTAGTCAGCCGACTATGTGTCATGTATTGTGTTTTCGTTCTTGTCAAAAGAATTTCCACAGAATGGGGAACATATACTCTCAGTGGATATCCCATCACTATGCCTTCACTCTGTTCCAGACTCACACAAGTAGCAGCAACTGCTTTCAAACATCCAGGCAACGCTTTTGCTACAGGGTCTAAAACAGCTGAAAAATATGCAATGGGTCTTTTCATGGTTCCATGTCTCTGTACCAAGACTGAAAATGCACATCCATCTCTTTCACTGCAATACAACTCAAAGTCCTTCTCATAGTCAGGCATTCCCAATGCTGGAGCTTCACACAATTTCTTTTTCAGCTCTCTGAATGCTTTCATTTCCTCAACATTCATTTCAAAAGGATCTTTAACATCCTTCTTTGTCAGTTTTTGCAACGGTTTGGCGATCAATGAAATACCGCGTATCCATTGTCGACAATATCCAACCATTCCCAGAAACATTCTTACCTCTCTTTGCGTCATTGGAGCTCTCATTCCTTGAATCATCTTTATTCTTTCAGTCGTTACCTTTCGCACTCCTTTCTCAATTTTATGCCCTAAATATTGGACTTCTTGTTGACAAAACTGCAATTTTGATGGGGACACTTTATGTCCTCTTTTGGCTAAATGATTCAGCAAAGCAATTGTATCATTGACACATGCTTCCTTCGTTTTTGATGCCACCAGTAGGTCATCAATATACTGAACCATCACTGACTTTTCTGGCATTTTTAAATCTTCCAAGGATTTCTTTAGAATCTGATTAAAGATCGAAGGGCTTTCTGTGTACCCTTGAGGAATTCGGCACCATGCCAAAATACGCTCTCCAAACCTACACGCAAATAATGGCTGGCTATCTGGATGCAATGGAATAGAAGAAAATACATGACATAAATCAATTACTGTGTACCATTCTGCTTCACGTGGAATCTGGTATAGAATCACAGCAGGGTTCGGTACTATTGGGCAACAAGGCACTACAATTTTGTTTACCTTCCTCAAATCCTGTACAATTCTATATGTTCCGTTTGGCTTTTTCAGTCCCATTATTGGCGAATTACATGGACTGCTCATGATTTCTTTTAGAATCCCTTGTTCAACCATTTTATTTATTACTGGCGTTATTCCTTCAATTATTTCTGGTGTCAATTTATCCTGGGGCGTATTTGGGTAACTCGTTCCCTCTTTTACAGAGATTTTAACGGGATCTACTTCTTTCATTAATCCTATATCTTCTCCTGTAAAGTCCCACACTTCTTCCTTCACTGTCTTTTTCAGTTCAATTGGGATCTTCTCTGCATCAAATACAGGAAACAAATCATTTACTTCTGGTTCTAAATTCACCAGTGTCATTTTATACAATACATCTTCATCTGGGGTCTGAAATGCAATTCCATCTGGAGTACAATAGATAGTGCAATTCATTTTGCACAATAGATCGCGTCCTAATAGGTTCACAGGACTACAATCGCATACCACAAATCGGTGCATTTCACTAAATGGACCAATCTTTACCTCCACTAATTTAGTAAGAGGCGTCTTAATTTGCTGATTTGATACTCCAACTACTTGGATATGTTCACCTGAGAGAGGAAGGTTTGGAATTTCCACTGACCTAACAGTAGAACGGGTAGCTCCAGTGTCCACAAGGAATGTTACATTTGCACCATTCACTTCTCCATCCACAAATGGACCAGACTGATCTACCTCTAGAGTTGTGCCAAGCACGCACTCTTCCCCCTCTCCTAGGCACCGTCAGAAGCTTTCATCCGTTTCATCCTCATCCTGTCGTAACCAATATTGAGAAATGGCAGCTGCACGCGGCAACTGTGTTACCTGCTCTCCTCCGTAGAATCCTGTTTCTGCACTGAATTTCTGTTGGTTAACACTCTTGGGAAGTGGTGGTTGTGGCACCTGACTCTGTTGAGTAACTACCTCACTCTGCACCTGTGGATTTAATGATTGATTTTCCACATTAAGTTTTGGAGGAAATTTACACTCGTTTCTCCAATGCCCTAGCTTTCCGCAGTTGTGGCATGGCCACTTTTTCTTTGCCTCCTCTATGCTCATTTGTCCTTTTCCTTTACCTATATTTGGTCGAAATCTAGCCTGTCCTGCTTCATTACCTGTATTACTCAATTGAGCTTCTTGTTTCTCTGCAACTTTCACCTGTGCCCACATGGCTTTTTCTTTCAATTTACGCTGTCTACTCTCAATATCATCACTGCAATACTTAGCATATCTCAAAACCTCATCGACTGTGCTATTCTGCCAACAAATCATATGCTGTTTAATCATCTCACTTATCTCTTGTTTCAACCCATAAACAAATCTATATACAAAATGACTCATATCCTTCTCATTTAGTGTCTCATAACCACTATACTGTTTGAAATGTAACAACAGTCTTTCATAGTAAGCATGCACTGATTCTTTACTTTCCTGCGTGGTTCTGTCTATTTTTACCCAATCTGTTTCTTTAGGTGGAATCTTATTCTTCAAAAAGGTAATTACTTGATCGTACTTTCCCATCACTTCTGGTCCTGGCGCTCCTGTTTTAGCATCTCTTGGATATTCTACAGTTGGCCAATCAATAGTAATCTTACATTCTGTCAACAAATCAGCTGGCACTACTATATCAAACAATCCATCCAAGTCTATCCACAACACCTTTGAAACTTTAACAAATCTCTCCACTTGTCTGTACCATTCTACTGGCTTCTCTCTCAACTTGGGGAAATCATTTGTAAATGACAGTATATCCTGTCTAGTCCATGGAACATGCACATAACTACCTCCTGGAGTTTCTCTCATTGGGTACTCCTTACAACTGGTTCCTTATCTGTCACTGCAAAAGCCAAAGATGCTTTATCTGTTACTTTCTCATTCTTTTTATCCATCTACTTCTCCATCTATCCACATCACCCCATTTTCTCAGTAAAACAATTAATTCTTTTATTTGGGTCAATCTTCCTGATGTGTTCAGATTCTCTATATCTTTCTCACAAAAATCTACTCTATATGGTTTCTGCAACGTTCTCACTTTTGCAAATTCTACTCCCAGTTCACTTGCTGTCTCTTCTAATTTGTCATGTAAATTTCTAGCTCTCCATGTAAGACTTTTGCACAAAAACATAATCTCATCATCCTGATAATTTTTTAATTTTTCTGTACCTATCGTTCCTAAAATCAATTCTTCCATGTCTATTTTTAACCTAATTACATCTAATGGTTTTACTTCTGTTTCTTTCGTTTTTAACGTTTTCATCCATTCATTTAACTCATCTTGATTCGGACCTACAGGCGTACTATTTAATTCTATCCAATTGTTACTTATTTCTGGTGTCCCTGATGCAGACTCCGTTACCATAGGTATTCTCCTGAACTCATTCTCATTTATCGTCAAATTAGTAGGTGGGCTTGGTATATAGGTACTAACCAAATGGTGTGCACCTTCATTGTTCAGTTCCATCCCTTCTCTTTTTCTTTGCAAATGTGAATTCATGGGAATCACTAAAGAACGTTCATTAATTTTCTGATTCTCAAAAATTGGCATTACTGGACCTATCGTTACTGGTACAGTTACAGCTTCCATATTCTTTGTTAATTCTCTTATTTTCTCAGTCAATTCTCTTGTGGTTTTTGCTAATTCAGTTGCATTGTCACTTTCTATCTCTTCATTTTGTGAAGTTTTTAATTGATCTTGTGACCTATTTATCTCATCTCTTCGTTCGGGAATTTTATTCCTCCCAGTTTCCATTAGTGGTGCATTAGGTGTCACCACCGCAGAAGTCTGTTGGTATGGAGGCGGGTTTCTGTTTAAAATATCTTCCAGCAATTCATCGTCCGTTTCACTACCACCATACCCATACTTTTCTATAACTACATGTTTCTTTTTCTCAGTACACTTTCTCTTTGCTTCTTCCTCTACTGTAAAAGCTGGAAACAAACCTCCTGTCATATTAGCACATCTCCAACGCTTTATTCTGTCCTCATGATTTACTCCCCATAACCTTCCAGGCACAAACTCATGATTCTTTAATCCTCTGAATCTCTCTTGTTCATACATCTCATCTTCCCATTCAGTTAAAGCTTCAAACTGTGTCGGTCTAGGTCTAGGTTCTAACATTGCCATCTTCTCTCTCAAATTCCGTAGTACAGCTACATTAAATGAACCATTCTCAGGGAAAGCCAATGCTCCATCATTCTTGGTATATTTTGCCCAATTTTCTAACCATATGCATGTATGATATCCATATTTCAGCATCATGTGCGAAGCTGGTGATTTCGGCGGAGGAATTACTTGTCCCTCTCTAGTCACTACCTTTTTGTCTTTCTTAAAGAAGTTCTTAAGTTTCAACATCCACAACGTTTTCTCTCTACCATATTCATAATACGACATGATTCACAATCGCTTTCTCTCCTCAAACAATCCACAATTCAACACTGTTCTCTAAGCGTTATTCCAACCAATACTAGCGCGACTCACACCAACACTCCAATCATAAACTTCCATGTCACTAGTCTATTCGACCAATACTAGCGCGACTCACACCAACACTCCAATCACAGCAGTTTCTGTCTACAGCGCACTGTCCAATCCCAGCGCGGCTTTTGTCTACGTCAGCTCTGCTCTTGAGTCTGTATGACTAGCGCACTGTCCAATCCCAGCGCGGCTTTTGTCTACGTCAGTTCTGCTCTTGACCCCTCCTTTACAAAATTTATCGGCAATTTCTTTTTCAACAATTCTTCGTTAGTTACAACATTTAAAACACATTTCCATTGTCTGATTCACTAAACAAAAGAGATAGTTTTGTCCATTTACACAAGAATTCTGTATTTTCCAATAGGCAGCGCTTACCTCTACCCTACCACAGAATTTTCCCGTTTCGCCGATAAAGTAGTACTTCCCTCTACCTTGGGATAAAACACCTGTGGAGAATATACTGCTCCTGAGAATTATGGCCAGAGTTTCACAAGAAAACCGATCACTATTTCACTTACACACCTTTTATGCGGAAAATGTCCCTATCATAACACAACCTGTGTTATTACCAATATGAACTCAGACAATGCACTATTCCATGTGACTTCTCTTGCCACACGTGTTCCACTTCCTACTTCCCGGAAGCGTGAAAACTTACATATAACATAACACGACTCAACATAAAGTGTTAGACATGAAAATCAATAATCAATAATCAATAATCACCAAACTAATCTATAGTAACCATAACTCTGCTACCAAGAAATCTGATCCAGCGCTAACAATAAAAATACTTCTCCTATATAACTCGGTCATCCAGGTACAACTATCTCTCCAATACACAGACTATATCCATATGACGGTGGGGCCCATTGACACCGCATATACATTCACTTACTCATTTTTTCCCTGGATTACCTCCGTCCTTAACCTAGGAGAAAAAACAGTAAAACGATTCGCTGGAAGGAGACGGGATGCCTCTTTTTAACACGACATAATGTTTCTCATTGCTTTTAAGGTATTCCGCTCATTGGTCGATGGACCAACTAGTAGGAATCAGTTGATGGTGATTAAGACCAGCTCAATCACAATAAACTCTTTAACATTTTACCTTAATTATTGAGCTAAAGAATCACTGAGTCATTTGTTTAAAGATAATAAAGTTTATATAACGTTTTTAGAAACAATGCATAAGTTTAAGTTTATCACTCAGATTATTACATTTATCATTATTATAAGAATAAATTGAAATTACAATGCATACCTATTGGATGGAAGATAAAGTTTGTCACAGCAAGAACTTCAAAAAGATCTATCTATCTGTCTTGGAAAAATCTAATAGCTCTAAATGAAAAATCTATCATGAATAAAAAGGTTCTTAAAAAGCAGCATCTTATACCTAAGGAAAATAGCAGCAGCAGCTTCGATCATCCGTAGCAGCAGCTCAGCACCCGCAACTCATCTATCAGCAATCTCAGCTCTCTCTTCTCCTAACAGTACGCTCGCTCATCATCATCAAGAAAAATATTACTACTAATACCAACCAACCCCTCCCGGAGTAGGTCTTCTTATACCCTAATTCTCGCTTACTAAATAAAATGTTGCCTCTTTATGGCGTGATTCTCTCTCATTGGTTCATTCAAGTCCATATACATTTTTATCAAACTTCCTTGTCTTAACCAGTTCTTTGTGGAATGTCCATGCTTGCATCGTTTCCCACAGTTCATGACATTACTCATCAGTTTCGATCAGTCCAATTTGTATCAATTTCTGATACTTTTTAGATTCAATAGTTCCGTTTGTCCATTTATTCATTTTGACTTCTCACGCTTCTTGCTGATCATCTTGGCACACATTTGCTCAGTTAGGTCGCAATAGCCTTGACCATACTTTCTCCTTTTTCCACACTGCTTCTTGCACATGCGTACTCTAGCTCATGTCGGCCATTTTATATCGGTGCTCAACAGGCCTAAGCGCACTATTTTCAAAGATAAATAAAGTATTGTTAAAATAAAGAATATAAACCCTTTCGTTTCCCTCCCGTCTTTCTACGTACCCCAATTAGGTATTACCTAGCAAAAAGCAACATATAAAGCCGTCCCTTACTTACCATCGCTTTATTTTGCCACTACACATTTTATTTTCAAAGCACAAATCATGCGTTTATTATTTTATTAGTACGCAAATATTAGATTATGTTAGTCACGTCAACAATTATAAGTAGATTTATTTGCACATAAAATAGCGTGTTACCTTTAACCCTTCACATGTAACATACATTGTTGGTTATTTACTTAAACGACCATGTTTATTAATTAATTTACGTAAATTATTAAGAGGTTAAAAATTTTTCATTTATCCTGCTCCATCACAGCTGACAGATAAACCCAGATAAGCAGGATGCAAGCATTAGAAATTAGTAACCAGAAGAAGCTGTATTCAGTTGCTATCATAGATTTTTGAGTGCTCAGAGATCACTGAGAGCCTGATTGATCGGTTCTTGGGTACAGTGCAAATCAAGAAAGATTTGTAAAATTAGTAAAATAAACTGGTCTGAAGATTTCTGTGTTTGTGTGAGAGGTTAGACCAAGGCCTTTTTATGATATCAGGGAAAATATTTAGGAGAAGCTCTTGTTGATTAAGGCTATGAGAGTTGAAAATAGACTGAGGCTGTTCTGTTTTATATACAATAGTGAGCAGCAATCCGTGGGCAAACCTGAAGGATTACACGCCTATACTGCTGCAGATAAGCAGAGGCAGAGACTTGCTTCTAGGAAAATGAAGGGGTAGCGACATAGGCTGAGTGGAGGATGACATGAATGGGACATATTCTCTACGTTTCTGTCCAAGAGAATTTATTTAAATTTCGATGACCTATCACTTAAGTAAGACAATGCTGAGTCAATGCAGTTGGGGTTTTTATAACTACCATTAGGACTTTTTGGTATTTAGCAGCCTTGGCTATTGGTATGGTATATGTTGTCTTTTAACTAGGCACTCAAGTTGATGTCATGGAGCTTGGATTTTCTCCATTTCCTTTCTTTACATGTATGGTCCCAATAAAAGGCAGATCAAATATCTGCACCCTTTTGGATTTAATATAGCCTTATAGCCCGCTGCCGAGGGCTATACCGGCTGTTAAAGTCCCTGATCCCGAGTTATAGGCCCGAGCCGCAGGCGAGGGCCTATAACGAGGGAGAGGGCCTTTAACAGCCGGTATAGCCTGAGGCAGAAGGGCGATAAGGCTATTAGAACATTCCACCTACTAAGGATAGAATGTTCTAAATTAAAAATGGAGAAACAAAAAGACAAACATTGGAATGTTGGAGCGCTGGGCTTATACCAGCCATTATAAGCCCAGAGCAACTCCATTGTCTTCAATGGAGCTCCCAACATTCCAATGTTCTAATACCAAATATAATAATTCTGTCTTGACAGCTTTCAGCTAGACTTTCGAAACTCTGAAGATATATGATAAACCTCAACAGGCAGCCCTCTTCAATGATATCTGGAGGGAGGCCTGATGATTACATGTATGAGAGGCCTTGTAACCTAATGATGGTAAATGTAGGGAACATGAAACAGATGGATTCAACTGAGGATGGAGACAATATGGATGGGTAATACCTCCTAAAGTAAAGTACATTAGGTGGAAAGGATGGTCCTAATTTACCCTGCAGGCTCCTCACACCTCAAAAACTAAAAAGGAGGCAAACAAGCTGCAGCCAGGAATGGAGAGTTTATCCATGATCAATTAGCCACTGAAGCAGAGCGAAATTATCTACAGCGTCAAACTCAGCAAATACATCTAAATGGATCAGTATAGATATACCACAGTGGTTGATAAAGCCCAGAAGGTCATGCCAAACCGTAACCATTGCCATCTTGATGACGGGACAGGGCTTAACAGAGACTTTCTGAGGCCTAAACACATCTAGAAAAACTGAAACTGAAAAACAGACACTTTCTTTAAGACCTTAGAAGCAATCCTTAGAATGTACATTAGTCAATAGATGAGCCTGTGAGAAGGATATAAAGAAGTTTTATCCCAAAATGTTTATGATAGCTGGTTCTATTTATTTTATGGGTATAAGTGGCATAGACAGTGTTGATCCAACTCCTCTTCAAACTTTTTTGTGATTTTGGTTTGTGTAAGGAGGATTTAAAGATGGTGTCTAGGGAAGAACGACCCAGGTATCAGTCATCGTAAATTTCTGGTTCATCTGGTCGTGTTTTTTTTTTTTTTTTTTTTACTTTTGAAGGATCCCTTCATCGTGTTTGTGGTTTGTCGGACTATGCCACAGCCAAGGCTCCAACATTACTCACACTGGACAGCTTCAGCAATTTAATAAAAAAACAAAAAAACACAGCAGTATAATTCTAAGATTAGCATTTGAAAACAAATGCAGTGACTTCCTAAAATATGCAGAGCACATTTTAATGCTCATATTTACTCTACACAAAAGTAAATAAATAAAAATATGGATCCTAAAAATAGCAAAGACATTTTCTCACGAAGCATGTTCAATGAGATAAAATGAACCGAAAAACCCTATATGATTTATAACACTTTAAAAGGCCATTGATCATTTTATGAACCTCAAAGTAGAAGAAAGGTGTGCTTTTACTCTGTAACCTTGACCTAAATTATACTTTATCTGATTATATATTTCATGCACTCATTTTGCATCAGACATTAAGAAGAACAAATAGTGTAAAATGATGTAGCGTTTTAACGCTACACTAGAAATAACATTCACGAAGATTTTATTTTTATCGTTTATAAATGACTTCAGACACCTGTGTTGACAGGGTATTCATATTACTGAAGGTTAGTAACAATTACCGAACAATAGACAATATATTCTCAAATGACAGTCTGGAAGCTACTATAAAATGCATCCATTAATCATGAAATGTTTTACTGAAGTTCAGTAAAGTTCTTGTCCTGTTTGACCAAGGAAATATTTTGAACTACCAAGGTCACAGTAAAAGAAAAACATATTTTCTTAGCTAGAGCAACGATTCGTGTTGCAATGCATTAAGGCTAGGTTACTGAATTGTAGAAATCTAGCTTGGTTTTTGCCTTGCTTAACAAACATGCCAGTATTCTCCACTGAAGTTCATTTTAAGTAAATTAGACTTTCTGATATTTGTAGTTTTGTTTTTGTCCATTTAAAGTCAGGGCTATAAACATGTGAGTCATGGGCTGCAACACCATGTACCCTTTTACTGTCCCCACCACTAGCCTCTCAATAGTCTCCTATTTGCTGTGTTGAGGGATGGGTAAAAGTAGGCCCGCCACCTTTGTAACACTTGCAATCCGCAGTACAAAAGGCAGAGCTTGGGGTAACAAAACTCAAGTCAAGGGTAGCAGCAGGTACCACTGACAATGTCTTATTAATGTCCATGAAGACAGCCGCGGCCCGTGCAGGTAAGTGTGGTGGGGCGGGGAGGCGGCATTTTTTTTTTTTATACAGAGTTTTATATAGCGCGAACTTGACCCGAATGGGGTATCAGAGCGCTTTACATAGCACCAGTTGCATTACATGAGGACACATTCATTTAAAAAAAAAAAAAAAACATTTGTTAGGCACGGGGAGATTAAGGGGCATATTATCAACGGCCAGCGATAATTATCGCTGGCTGTTCTCAGCGTGAGAATTGTTATCGCCGGCTACCGCAGATAATTATCGCCATGCTAGCGCTGTATTAACAACGCATAGCGCAATGGCGATAATTATTCCTGCGATAGCTTGTTTTCCATGGAACACCGTGGTTTTCGCCAAAAACTAACGTCTGCAAAAATGCCTGGGCCTCCTTGTAAATATCGCGATGTGCACATCAGCGATATTTACAAGGTTGTTCTGCCCAGTGACGCCTACTTTGCATCTCATTAGAGATGCAGAGGAGAGCGTCGGGTAAAGGGTGCTAACATGCGCTAATGCATGTTATCACCCTCTTGTTAATAGGGCGAAAACATTATCTCCGCTTTTTTGGCTTTTAAAGCCAAAAAAGCGGAGATAAGGCCCTTGATAATATGCCCCTAAGTGATTTGCCCAGAATCACAGGATGTTCAGCGTCATTGCCGAGACTCGAACCCACTTCCCCAGATTCGAGGTCGACCGCCCTAGCCGTTAGGCCAACTCCTCTCCCCAATTTGGAGGAGCATTGGGAGGAGTTCGACAGACGACCACATGGGAGAATTAAATAAATAATTAATTTTGCCTGGTTGGCATCTGTCGAAATACCCCCTCCCCCCCACCAGGCCCCACCGCTCTTACCTGCACGGGCCGCAGCTGCATGAAGAGACTGCAAAATGAAACCAGAGTGCATGTTGATATACTATTATGGTTTGGCATGTCGGATTCCAATGCATTCAAAAGATCACGCTCAGCTATGTACTCCAACAGTTGTGAGCCGCGAGCATCTGAGGAATGTGAGGAAAGAACACTTATCAATGCTATGAATGTCGAGACTCTGCATTCCCCAAACGTTTTGTGTGAAAGTCGCCAAAAAGAATCAGGTTGGATAAGGGTTGAGCAAAATCTGGCCTTGCACAACTGTTGTCCACCAAATTAAATTTGAAAAAAAATTGCTTTTTGTGTAGGGAAAAATTAGGATTTTAAAAATTAATCAAGCAGAATCCTAGATTCTTCAGATTGACAAAGAACACTTCGATGTCCTCATGACTAACAAGTAATTCAGAAACCAAAGTACATATCGATAGCTTGAACTAAATGGAAAGACCCCCTTTCCATGAACATGAAAGTACTGAAAGTTTGGAATAACAAGCAAAACAGTTGAAATATAGAAACGCAGCAGCCTAAGTAACAATAAAATGTCAAAATCTGACATGAAGGCTGACCAGTCTGCCAGGTTAATTTTCGAGCTAATGCCGGCAGTGTTCTATCTGACTGGTTTCAGGCAGTGGGTAACAAAATGTGAGGGGCCCCACCTGCAAGATATGCAGAATGGAGCCCCTCACACTCACACCAGTAGGGGCTAAGGGGGCCCCTTCCAGTATGGGTAAGCCTGGGGGACTCCCGCACTGCGGGGGCTTTTGTTACGCCCCAGGTTACACAAAAACCCAGTTGGAGCGAGATGGGTGAGAACTTCCTGAGGGTGACAGCCGGCCTGAACCCTTGGGGGACTTGCTGAAAGGGTAGCAGTCAATCAACTTGCTTCAAACGCTCCTGGCTTACAGGATTCTGAAACAGTATCCAGTGATTCAGTCACAGGATCACCTGAGAGGGAAAAGGGGGCTGGTAAATAGAGTAGGGAGGAACTGGTGGCTTGTAGAAAAAGACAAGTGGTAGAAGCCTAATTGTGCAGCTCGGTTGCTGGTCATTACGGACCTTCGTCAACTGCTTACTAACAAGTTGCAGATACTTAAAATTCACAGTCAATCAATCGTCGGCAAAACATTTATTGGCTGTCGCATTCCAATCAACCCTTCTGACCATCAGAATCTGCTCACAATTGTTCATTTCGAAGCCCCTGTATTTGCACAACCAAGTACCACTTTGTTTTTAAGTTGAGAGGCTGATTCAAGTCCAGGTGCAGCAGGGACATTCACTAAGATAAGTCAGAGGTGTAGTATGTAGGAGGTTGGCACTCAACAGCGTGTCAAACTTGGAATCTAAGATCTTTCCAATAAAGGCTTGAGCAGATCCTCACGTATTGGCCAAAGCTTGGCACATAGGAGATTGATGTTATCATGAGAGCCATGAGTATTAGTAGAGGGTATATCTATGATTGATGAAGTAATCTGTAAGTCAACTGGTTTTATCACCTGGTTAAATCTCGCCATGCCTTTTTTAGGGCATTTAGCCACCGGTTCTGCAGGTTCTGGGGGGGCTAATGCCAGCTGTGCCAGTACTTGGAGCAAAATGCTCAGGAGGGGAGCCAAAAAAAAACATCAGGGGAATCGGCAGGTGTGGGGAATGAAGTAGGAGCTGGGCCAGCTAAAAGATTCAAGCCATCATGTGAGAGGCGGCGCTCCACAAGCTCAGGTTCCTGGGAAATCAAACCCACAACACGTATAAGGTAAACTTTGATTGTGGTGACCATGTTAAAAATTTTAAACATTGTTAGAAATGGAGTTTCTGGTAGGCTAGGGTATGCAACTAAGCCTGATAGAATCAACCACTCTATTCAGGGCAATTAAGTTACACACCAAAGACAACCTGTGTTCACCCCTTGGTAGCTTGGCGCAGAGCAGTCAGGCATGTCTCCAGAGGCAATGTGTAAAGCATTTGCGCAACACACACCAGTAACACAATGAGTACACCAGAAAAGAGACTCCACACAGGATTTGATAAAAATATACAGGGCCATATTTACAACGTAGTAATGCAGCGCGGTGCCGCATGCCATTCGGCTGTGCCGTGCTGCTTGACTTTCGAAGCAAAGAGATGCGTCATATTTACAACAATATGACGTATCGCTGAGTCTCCCCAGCGCTGGTGCACAATTGGATGCCATGCGCCAACGCAGGCACCCTTGAACCATGGTGCAAGGGTGCCTGCATTGCGGGAATGATTGTTTTTGTGCAGGAATGGACACCTTCCTGCACAAAAGCAATCACAAGAGGTATTTTCCTCTTTCTATTTGTGCTGCAGTATGCAGCACGCATAGAAAGAGTAAAATACGAGGAAAAATAAAAGTATTTCTCCTCGTTGCGCCTCCTTACACCTCCCCTGGGGAGGCGTTGGATTCTGATCCATTCCCAGGTTTACCAAACATTGTAAATCTGGGAATGAGGCCGAATCCATGGGTGTTGCGTGGGAATGCCCACAGCAGCACCCATGGAACGCCCCTTTCACGCAAAGTGATGCGTGAAAAGGGGCCATATTTACAAGGACACGAAAAGCAACGCCGGGTGACTTTACATGTCCTTGAAAATATGGAGCACCGCATTGCGCCACCCGTGTGTCACCAAAAGGGACACACCAACGGCGCAAGGGGCTTTTAACTATGCCTCATACAGTATATATTGTACATAAAATATAGACCAACACGACATAGATCATAACTACAGCACATGCTATGCAAATCCTGAGATAATACTCATTATCCTGACAATACAAGGCACAATGGCATATAGTAGAATATCAGGATATGAAATGTACAGTTTATAAAATAAAGATGCATGAATGAGCAATACTGTGCACCCAAATGACATAGATCATAAAGACTGAACGTACTATGCATTTCCTGAGCCAGTACTCACATCCTTACAATGCAAGAAGGAAAGCAACACATACTAGAAAACAGGGCACAAAATGCAGCAGTTTAGACTGTAGAGGGAAAGCACATAAATCCCCATCTCTGGGCAAGTAATTCAGAACTGTTTAGGGTAAATCACATATCATCATCTGGTCCATATGGGCACAGCATACCTGCGCTTCTATTAACCACCATATAGTACTTTCTGGAAAATCAACTAAACTTCCAGTGTACACACCGTTATAGTGCACTTGTGCTCAGTTTATAGGGTATATTATAATCTAATGTTCGCCAAGCTCCTAGTAGTGATCTCACTGTTGAATGCGGGACAAATCCATGGATTACCGTCAACATAAGAGAATAAAGAAAACAGCTGAGGAGTACAGGCTACCTCACCAGCCCTCGAGTGGTTGCAGGCCAACAATAACAAAGGGCATGCTACAACACATGTGCCCCACCAGTACGAGTGTGGGCAATCACTAGCACCTCTGCAGAATTGTACCAGTCCTCCTTTCAACATCAAAGATACATACGGAGGAGCGTGGGACAGCTGAAGACTCCTCCAGGGGCCCGACTCACTTACTTCTCAAGAGCAAGTTGAGGAGCAGCTGGAAGCAGAGGAAGCAGGTCACAACGAGGCAGCAATCTTCTCGGCTGGGGCCAATGTGGCGAAGGAAGCCATGCTGGGATTGACTCCCTTGTACGGAGCTTCCTTGAAAGGAGGATGTGGGCCACGCTGATCTGCCCGTTGCATCAGTAATGCAAGGTTTTAACCAAGGCTGCTCAGAGGCTTCCCCCACTCTGCATGAAGCGGTTCGGGTCAGTAAAAATGCTGAGCATAGTTTGCCAGAAGCGCCCAACATGCGTTGAACTTTAGTTGAACCCAAGGCAGATCATAGCGCTCCACACGCGCTGACTGAAAAGTAAATCACTCGCTTCTTTGTGGTGAACAGGAATGAAAAATAAAACGCTCACTATGCGCTAGATTTGCAGAGATAATAGTGTCAACCTCAGAATCCCACAGTCACAGGGACCCTGAGGGAGCAGGGTCCTCTAGTCATTCCCTGAAGAACACTAGGTGGGGGGCACAGAGGGGGGCTAGCAATTAGCCGGCCAGGACATAGGGAAGGTAGTCCAAATGGTGGTTCATCCTAGTAAACGGCAGTCCTCTTGCAAATCAGAATCAGGGAGCAGCTGGCAGAAGGGCAGCAAACAGAAAGTCAATTCAGTGAGCCCTTTAGGCCACCCAGCAGACAGCAGGTAGCAGGGCAATGGCAGAAGAGCAGTGCAGATGAATTCTTTGTGCAGCGCAGCAGACCTTCTCACAGAGGTTCAGTCCCAGTTCCAAAAGTGCAAAACACACAAGATGATGGACGGAATGCTGCACATTGGCAAACATTCACCCCCAGTCACAGATCTGGGTTTAATCCATCGTTATTTTGCTTCACCACGCCACCCCAGTTCAGACATAGCCATATGCAAATCAGTCTTGACCCTGTGCCTCATGGGAACAGTCCAGACCGAACTGCCAAGCCATGTCTTCCCTGGACCGGAATCAAGCATCCTAGGACCGGTTTCAGGCTATCAGCCTTCATCAGCCAGGATAGCTTGACTCCAGTGGCGTAGTGAGCACGGGACCCACGTCTGGGCATACCCTTCCCACATAGGGCAAAATGCAAAACACACAAGATGATGGACGGAATGCTGCACATTGGCAAACATTCACCCCCAGTCACAGATCTGGGTTTAATCCATCGTTATTTTGCTTCACCACGCCACCCCAGTTCAGACATAGCCATATGCAAATCAGACTTGACCCTGTGCCTCATGGGAACAGTCCAGACCGAACTGCCAAGCCATGTCTTCCCTGGACCGGAATCAAGCATCCTAGGACCGGTTTCAGGCTATCAGCCTTCATCAGCCAGGATAGCTTGACTCCAGTGGCGTAGTGAGCACGGGACCCACGTCTGGGCATACCCTTCCCACATAGGGCAAAATGCAAAACACACAAGATGATGGACGGAATGCTGCACATTGGCAAACATTCACCCCCAGTCACAGATCTGGGTTTAATCCATCGTTATTTTGCTTCACCACGCCACCCCAGTTCAGACATAGCCATATGCAAATCAGTCTTGACCCTGTGCCTCATGGGAACAGTCCAGACCGAACTGCCAAGCCATGTCTTCCCTGGACCGGAATCAAGCATCCTAGGACCGGTTTCAGGCTATCAGCCTTCATCAGCCAGGATAGCTTGACTCCAGTGGCGTAGTGAGCACGGGACCCACGTCTGGGCATACCCTTCCCACATAGGGCAAAATGCAAAACACACAAGATGATGGACGGAATGCTGCACATTGGCAAACATTCACCCCCAGTCACAGATCTGGGTTTAATCCATCGTTATTTTGCTTCACCACGCCACCCCAGTTCAGATATAGCCATATGCAAATCAGTCTTGACCCTGTGCCTCATGGGAACAGTCCAGACCGAACTGCCAAGCCATGTCTTCCCTGGACCGGAATCAAGCATCCTAGGACCGGTTTCAGGCTATCAGCCTTCATCAGCCAGGATAGCTTGACTCCAGTGGCGTAGTGAGCACGGGACCCACGTCTGGGCATACCCTTCCCACATAGGGCTAAATGCAAAACACACAAGATGATGGACGGAATGCTGCACATTGGCAAACATTCACCCCCAGTCACAGATCTGGGTTTAATCCATCGTTATTTTGCTTCACCACGCCACCCCAGTTCAGACATAGCCATATGCAAATCAGTCTTGACCCTGTGCCTCATGGGAACAGTCCAGACCGAACTGCCAAGCCATGTCTTCCCTGGACCGGAATCAAGCATCCTAGGACCGGTTTCAGGCTATCAGCCTTCATCAGCCAGGATAGCTTGACTCCAGTGGCGTAGTGAGCACGGGACCCACGTCTGGGCATACCCTTCCCACATAGGGCAAAATGCAAAACACACAAGATGATGGACGGAATGCTGCACATTGGCAAACAAACGATGGATTTAGGCCCAGATCTCTGTACTGGGGTGAATGTATGATATTGTTCTGCATTCTGTCCATCAACTGTTGTTTTTGCATTTGTCACCCGAGTGGGACGGGTATGCCCAGACGTGGGTCCCGTGCTCTCCATGCCACTGGAATCAAGCTATCCTGGCTGAAGAGGGTGAAACCCTGAAACCGGTCCTAGGATGCTTGTTTCCAGTCCAGGGAGGACCTGGCTTGGCAGTTCGGGCTGGACTGTTCCCATGAGGCACAGGGTCAAGACTGATTTGCATATGGCTGGGTTCAAACTGGAATGGCATGGTGAGCAAAAAAACGATGGATTTAGGCCCAGATCTCTGTACTGGGGTGAATGTATGATATTGTTCTGCATTCTGTCCATCAACTGTTGTTTTTCCAGTTCCAAAAGTGCTCTGAAAACATGGGGTCAGAGCCCCTGTACTTATATTCCAAAATGGCATTGTTCAAGGGGCAACTTCAAAGAAACCCTTTTTAGTGTAACACAACCCCTTTCAACCCAGCCCTGGGTCCAGACATCAGTAGGTGGTAAATCACCCCTTTGTGTGAGGGCAGGACCCAGCCTATTGGCAGGTAAGGTGTGAACGATCTCTTGCTCTCCCAGCCCAGGAAGACTATCAGTATGCAGATGCACCCAGCCCCTCCTGTGTGATGGCTGTCTGGAAAGTATGCACAAAGTGTAGCTGTCACTCTGCCCTAGATGTGGAGTGGAGTCAGGCTGCAAAACAGTAGAGTCATAAGCACAGAGAAATACCTACGTTCTAAAAGTGAAAAGAACGATTGTTAGACGGAATGTTGAACAATGCAAACATTCACCCCCAGTCACAAGGATCTGGGTTTAATCCAATTTTCTTTTGCTCACCACACCACCCCAGTTTAGATCCAGCCATATGCAAATCACTCTTGACCCTGCTCCTCATGGGAATAGTCCAGCCCGAACTGCCAAGACAGGCCCTCCCTGGGTCAGACACAAGCATCCTGGGACCAGTTTCAGGGCATCACCCCACATCAGCCAGGCTAGCTTGAATCCAATGGTGCAGTGTATTCTAAATCTCTCTCTTTTAAATCAGCTCATATTAAAAGAAATATCTTGGCCAGAGACTGAATTTATTAAGTGTGAATATTTTGTATACTATATTTGTGTTCTAATCCTTTTGCCACTTCCTGTAGTAAGCCTTGACTGTTTGCCATAACTTTTTAATTACAAGTTTAGAAAATGAATAAAGCTATTATCCAAATTGAAAGAAATAGTCTTAAGCTTTGAAGCACCAATAGTAAGTATCAGTATGAACCTTAGCTGCTCCCCAGTACTCACCTGCTGCTACATCACACAAAGAAAAGGTAGTTATATTTGATAGGAGTACCAGTAGAGAGGGCAATCACTGGGATGGATACAAACTTCATTTGGTCCGGTAGGTACTAGGATACTTGATTTCTAATGGTAGTTTTTACTGCTTCACCTCAATATGTTAGACATAAACACCATGTATTCTAAAAGCTGGGCAGTGCCCATTACACAGTGACAAGGCAAGTCCCTTACCAGCCTTGCTATCCAAATCACATTTGTTTTTGAACTTGGCTCACATACTACAAATGTCAAAACTGTATTCCTCCTCAAAATGTGGAGGTTTGAAATGCCCCACATGCATTCCTACTAAGTAGCATTTAACCTGTACCTCTGGTACAAATATTTTAAACAACCGACAGGGCACCTGCATGGTTATAGATCAGGAAAACCCTGATAGAAGGACCAATGGGCCTGTGGCATACAGGATGAGGGTTTTAAGGTTTCTGACCTCAGAGCCAGTGGGGTAACCATGTGTTTGGCAAGTCAGGAATTTATGACTAGGCTCCCACTCTGCCACACTTTAAATAGCAAGTCCTGAAAATTGTCCGCTTTATTTAAAATCTCTGCGGGGTCTTTGCTTTATTTTAGAGTCAAAATGCACTGCAATTTAAAATTTCTGAAAACTGCAGAAAACATATTCATTTTACTCCCTTAGCTGCATATTACTTAAAAAAGAATCCAATTTTAATAACATCTAATCCCAAATTCATCAGATTCACCTTCATTTTTTTGGCATTTTACTTGTAACTTTCCTATCATATTAACTAATTTGGTTTAGATATTTTCCCTTCTTTTTCTTACTTCAATAATTGATTGTTTTAGTTGTCCATCTCTGTATGTGATAGATACCAAATGTGAGCCTGGATTATTTTGGAAAACTGTTGACCAAATGGGAATCAGATTGGAACCTGGAACAACATCTCGGTGGAAGACTGGAGAGCTCAATTGGCGGAACACCAGCCCAAACACTTCAGCAGGAATATATGACGTTACATCGCATGCCAACACAATGCATGCCATTACAATGCGGTTGTAACAACGCAAGTGCTGTTACAACGCGTTACCATTACAATGCATGCTTTTACATCGCATATGCCTTTAACATGCATGCCATTACAACGCAAAGGTATGCGTGGTAAAGGCATATACTTTGTAAAAGTGGTTAAGGTAAGTAATGGTATATATATACCCAGTTGAAGGCTCCGGCCGAAACGCGTAGGTCCCTTTGTTGCACTGTCGGTGGACTAAGAAAATAAAAGGACTACTCACAACCTGCTGTTGCCTGGCTGTGCTGCTTCTCTTCTACGCCCTCGGATCGAGGGGGCTGATGTTGTAAGGATTTCGGAATATATATATATATTTTTTTTTATATAGATATATTTTATTTATATATATATATATATCTTTTACTTGAAGATGAAGGATCACAAGAAAACAACAGCCAGCCAGGGCAAAAATCTGGATCCCAAAGGATACAATGAGTCACAAAGAAATAAAATATCCAAGAAAGAAGTGACTCAAACAGATAGATTCACCAAAGAACAAAAATATATTTCCACTACAACGTTTCAGCTTCCGCCTTCCTCAGGTAGTACAAGATGGTTTGCTCAGTGGCTGCACAGATGACACAGCTGAATTTTCAAAAAGCATCATGAGTGAAGATTCCATTTGGAATGTGGAATCAATGCAGTCCTGAGAGCTCTTGAGATATGCAGTAATCAGGTTGTATTGTCAGTAATGTTCAGTCCATCTGGATGTAGTGATTTTAAACGGGACATCCAGAAGTTTTCTCTGGAGTCCAGTAGTTCTTCCTTTGAGACATGTTCCACGGAGAAAATCTTGAGTTTGTTGATGGATAAAATGTATGTATCAAGAACAGGATTTCTACCACATTGAGGAGTCCATGATTTGGGATGGCGGAACTTCTTAAATGGATCTGGAAGGTAGCTTGGCAGACCAACATTAGAATTATTGTAAAAGTATTCTGCAAGTCTGCATCTTCTCTCGAAGGTTTTAGGTCTCTCATAATGTTGGCCATATTATGGTCCTTCGGTACAGGACAGAAATAGAGGCCTTTGCTCAAGAGGTTCAATTTACCTGGTGATAGGAGCCCTTCAGTCAAGTCAATAACTGGGTCGGATGTCTGGAAGGGTTGTAGCTGGCTGATGCTATGCAGCCTTTTTTGTCTTATAAATCTTCTGTTTTTTTATGCTGTTTACACACAGGGTTTACACTGACAAGAAAATCTCCAAAAATCATTCTGTTTTTGGAGATTTTCTTGTCAGTGTAAACCCTGTGTGTAAACAGCATAAAAAAACCAGAAGACTCCTCAATGTGGTAGAAATCCTGTTCTTGATACATACATTTTATCCATCAACAAACTCATCAAGGAATCAACACCTAAGAGGATTTTTGATAACATTACCCGAGAAGAAAGAAAAGCTCTGCACCTCCTTCAACAGAGAATGGATGTCATTATAAAACCGGCAGACAAAGGTGGTGCAGTGGTTGCCATGAAAGTAAGTGATTATATTGAGGAAGGAATGAGACAACTAATGGATACCACCACTTACAAACCTTTAGAAACTGATCCCACAGAAGACTTAAACAAAGAAATTAAGAACATGGTTGTAAGGTACAGGAGCTTAAACCTCATTGATGAAACAACAGCAGATATACTTGTTCATCCCAAACCAAGACCTGGGAGATTTTATATGCTTCCCAAAATTCACAAAATGAACAATCCTGGCCGTCCCATCATCTCTGGCAATGACACAGCCACTGAGAGACTATCTTTATTTGTCGACCTGTACCTCCAGCCCATTGTACAGGAACTTCCATCATTTGTTAAAGATACCAGTCACTTCCTTCAGATTATTGAAAAATTAAACCAAACCTACACATTTGATGATGATACTCTTCTGGCTACATTTGATGTTACATCATTATACACCAATATACCACATGAGGATGGGCTTATGGCATTATCTGAAGCTCTTAATAAAAGAATTGTGAAAAAGCCATCAACAAATGTGCTTACCAACTTTGCAAGAGTTATCCTTAAATCCAACAATTTTACATTCAATGGTAAACACTATCTGCAGATACAAGGGACTTCCATGGGCACTCGGATGGCTCCATCCTATGCAAATATCTTCATGGGCAAACTAGAGAACTGTATACTTGCTACTTCTAGCATCAAACCACTGGTATGGCTAAGATACATTGATGACATATTTATAATATGGAATGCAGGAAGTAGAACATTGGAACAATTTACAGCTTATATCAACAATATCCATCCCACCATCAAATTTACCAGCAGCAATACTAAACAGAAGCATCATCTCCCTTTTCTGGATGTGCTACTCACCATTCATGAACAAAAAATTACAACTGATCTGTACCACAAGCCTACAGATGCTCATTTGTATCTAAACTGGACTTCATGTCACCCACACCACACTAAACTGAGCATCATCTACAGCCAAGCACTCAGAATAAGACGCATCTGCAGCAATGAGGAAACCTGTAAAGACCATCTACAGGAGCTTGCTACATTATTTAAAAGGCGAGGCTATCCTCTGCATATCATACAGCAACAAATTGACAAGTCTTTGCAGTTACCCAGAGAAGCACTTATTTGGAATACCAACGGCAGAAACAAAAGTGACAGAACTCCATTTGTGGTTGACTATCATCCATCAGCTCCCAACTACAGAAATATAATGCAAGAAACATTTCCCTTACTGTCTACTTGTGAAAAATTGCAAAAGGTTTTTCCAAAACCGCCAGTCATTACTTACCGCAGAGCTCCAAATTTACGATCTCTTATTGTGAGAGCTGAACTCAAGCAAGTTGTAACAAATGCAGGGGTTCATTGCTGTGACTCTAAAAGGTGCATCACGTGTGAATACCTTTTACAAACATCATCAGTAACTAGTTCTGTTACGAGAAGGACCTATGGAATAAGACAGCATCTTACATGTCGCTCAACATGCATTATTTATGTGATTCAGTGCCAACGGCAAAGCTGTAAAAAACAATATGTAGACCAAACAGTGAATGACCCCGTACACGATTCAGGAACCACAAATCGGCAATAATTAATAAGAAAATTGACCAGCCTGTAGCCAATCATTTTAACCTTGTGGATCATTTACTATCAGATTTGAAGATTTTCCCCGTGGAACATGTCTCAAAGGAAGAACTACTGGACTCCAGAGAAAACTTCTGGATGTACCGTTTAAAATCACTGCATCCAGATGGACTGAACATTACTGACAATACAACCTGATTACTGCATATCTCAAGAGCTCTCAGGTCTGCATTGATTCCACATTCCAAATGGAATCTTCACTCATGATGCTTTTTGAAAATTCAGCTGTGTCATCTGTGCAGCCACTGAGCAAACCATCTTGTACTACCTGAGGAAGGCGGAAGCTGAAACGTTGTAGTGGAAATATATTTTTGTTCTTTGGTGAATCTATCTGTTTGAGTCACTTCTTTCTTGGATATATATATCTTTTATATATATTTTTATATATATATATATATATTTATATATATTATACATAACATATATCAATATATATATTTTTAAATACCCCCTAAAACCCCCAAATTACCCTTTTCACCCCAAAAACCATACACCCCCAAAATTCTAAAATTACCCTTACCACCCCAATACCCATACACCCTAAACCCTAAAATTACCCTTGGCACCCCAAAACCCAAACCCACCCTGAACCCTAAAATTACCCTTAGTACCCAAAACCCAAACTAACCCTGAACCCTAAAATTAATCTAGGCACCCCAAAATCCATACCCACCCTGAACCCTAAAATTACTCTTTGCACCCCAAAACCCATACCCACCCTGAACCCTAAAATTAACCTGGGCACCCCAAAACCCATACCCACCCAGAACCCTAAAATTACCCTGGGCACCCCAAAACCCAAACCAACCCTGAACCCTAAAATGACCCTGGGCACCCCAAAACCCATACCCACCCTGAACCCCAAAATTACCCCTGGCACCCTAAAACCCATACCACCCTGAACCCTAAAATTACCATTGGCACCCCAAAACCCAAACCCACCCTGAACCCCAAAATTCCACTGGGCACCCCAAAACCCATACCCACCCTGAACCCTAAAATTACCCTTGGTAGCCCCAAAACCCATACCCACCCTAAACCCTAAAATTACCATTGGCACCCCAAAACCCAAACTCACTCTGAACCCCAAAATTACCCCTGGTACCTCAAAACCCAAACCCACCATGAACCCCAAAATTACCCCTGGCACCCAAAAACCCAAACCCACCATGAACCCTAAAATTACCCCTGGCACCCCAAACCTCAAACCAACACTGAATCCCAAAATGACCCCTGGCGCCCCAATACCCTAACCTACCCTGAACCCTAAAATTACCCCTGGCACCCCAAAACCCAAACCCACCCTGAACCCTAAAATTAGCCTTAGCACCCCAAAACCCAAACCCACCCAGAACCCTGAAAATACCCTTTCTATCCCAAAACTCATACCAACTCTAAAACTTAAAATTACCCTGGGCACCCCAAAACACAAATCCACCCTGAACACTAAAATGACCCTGGGCACCCCAAAACCCACACCAACCCTAAAATTACCCTTACTACCCCAAAACCTATACCCACCCTAAAACTTAAAATTACCCTTGGCACCCCAAAACCAAAATCCACTTTGAACCCTAAAATTAACCTTGCACCCCAAACCTATACCCCTATACCCCAAAACCTAAACCCACCCTAAACCCTATACTTAAGTTATACTTACATGTAAAATACATATGCCTTTACCATTCATGCATTTACAACGAAATTCGTTGTAAAGGAATGCGTGGTAAAAGCATATGCATTGTAATGCCATGCGTTGTAATGGCATTGCGGTGTAATGGTAGTTGCGTTGTGTTGGCATGCGTTGTAATGGCATGTGTTGTAAAATTTTCGTTGTAATGGCTGTTTCCCCTTCAGCAGCCTACCCAAATCCATCAACAACTTCACCAACTGGATCACCATCAGCACCAACTTCCTGGCTTTCCTCAAGCACAGGAAAGCCACTAGATCAAGAACTCAAGCAAGCTGATACACTAAGGAACTCAGAATAGTGAAGCACTACTGCTTACATCTGGAGCTCAGATGTAGAACAAGACAAAACAAAATGAACAGGAACACCTACAAATCCGCCCTCAGATGCTAACACCAGAAGATCCAGACCACCAAATGCTCCGTGCTCCCAGACCGCATTGACGCCAGCACCAAAAGCAACAAAGACATTGTCACCATTGGGAAAGATTTCACCCCACCAGTGGCTTTCACCAACAGCATCACCTCCTCACAGGACCTCTGCAACCAACTCTTGCAATTCTTCTGCAGCAAGAAAACATTCATATATAACTACAAATCAACACTCAACTAGACCCCACAGACCTTACAGCATCAGTCCCCTTCATGTCTAAGGAAACAACTACATTCACTTGGCCAGACATCACCATGGAAGAACCAACCACCACGGTGCACTCCATCCACTTTGGGGCCCCATTGGAACTTTGCCCTCACACGCTTTCACCAGAGGACATTTACTAATCAGTAAGGCACTCACCCCAATCTTAAGGGCCTCCATTGCCTCAGCCACCTTTCCGTATGACCGGAAACACACCACAGTTCTCCCCATACTGAAAAAGCCTTCTGCAGACCCCTTGACGCTCTCCAACTACAAACTCAGGGGCATATTACCTAGGATTTGGGATAATTATCGCAAAGCGCTGTTTTTTTTATCGCCGGCTATCGCTGGATTTCATCACGGAGATAACGCGTTGTTATCAACGCTTATCTCCAAGGCGATAAAAAATCCAGCGATAGCGGCGAAACCCAGCAATAGCGCTAGAAATCCAGCGATAACATCACTGCGCTAATGAAAAGCTCGCTAATAGGCAGGTGAGGACTTGATCTTACAATCCACCTCCCATTGACAAGAATGGTTAAGTCAAATTTTTAGCAGGTGTTAAATTCCAGCGATAATCGCGGTTAGCGCAACTTTTTTTATAGCTTCGCGGGCATTGCTAATAGGGGGAAGTTGTGTTTGCAACTGTTTCCAGTCGCTTTTAGTTGGGAACGCCTACTTTGCATGTCATTAGCGATAATTATCGCTGACATGCAAAGCGGCACCAAAACGGTCGCTTTCGCCATAAAGCTGTCGCTAACAGCTGTTAGCGACAGCTTGCTAATACGGCGATAGAAATATCGCCGCTTTAGCGGCAAAAAGTGCCGCTAAAGCGGCGATACCGCCCTTGCTAATATGCCCCTCATTTCCTTGCTACCATACCAAACTCCTAGAGGAACTCATCAATAAACGCCTTAGCAAACATTTAAACCAACAACAACTCCTCAACATCAGAAAGTCCAGCTTTAGACCCAACACAGCACAGAAACTGTCCTCATTGACATCTGCAGATCATGGCAAAGGAGGCATGGCAGCTCTCAGCCTCCTGGACCTTTCTGCTGCTTTCAACATAGTATCCCACCCCATCCTCATCTGACACCCACACAAGATTGGAATTCAAGGACTCACCTTCCGCTGGATCTGCTCCTTCTTGACTGGATGGATGCAGTCAGTCTGGCTAGCCCACTACACCTCAGATCTCATTTTGGATTGCCACAAGGATCCTCCCTGAGCCCGACCCTCTTCGACGCATGCATGATCCCTCTTGCTAGAATCATATACTCTCATGACATTGGCTTCCTCTCCTATGCAGATGACACCGAGATCATACTTTCTCCCTCAGAAAAGTCCTCAACACCCAGAACAAGTTCACTGCCTGCATGAACAAAGGTATCAACTGGATGAGGAGCAAATGCCTCAAACTCAACACCAACAAGACAGAAGTTGTGATCTTCCGAAAGAAACCATTACAATAGAACTCCACCTGGTGGCCAGCTGAACTAGGACCCGCCCCCACATGCACCTCCATGCCAAAAACCGCGGGATCATCATCAACAGGAAGTTCACCATGCCAGATCAACTCTATGAGAGCCTCATGTTTCACCACTGTGAAGATGATGAGGAAAATCTTCAAATGGCTCCTGACCAGCACACGGGAAACTGTCACTCATGCCCTTATCACTAGCAAGTTGGTCTACGGGAACACCCCCCTCGCCAGAATCAGCAAAGAACTCACCAGACAAATACAAACCATCCAGTACTGGGCTGCAAGAAACACTCTTAGGGGCATATTCTCAAGAACGTGTGATAACTACCGCAAGTGTAGCTTAACGCAACCCTACACATCGCAGTCCATCGCGGGAAAACAACTCCGTGTTAATGTGGTATTCACAACAAGGCGGTACCATGCGATAGTCACAGGACAGCGCGTCAAATGAACGCTTTAGAAACAACGCGACGCCGCAAAAACTCGAAACCCCAACGCGAAAATAGTAGCGATGACGCCAATCGCGATACAAAAATCTACGAAAACCAGCCACAGGCCTGCAATTCCTACGCGTCATGTGGGAAAATGCACCATAAAAGTAGAAAAAAACATACCAACAAAAGCCAAACTACAGCGAAGCACAATGGAGGCAGCCAGGGCAAGTACAGAGGTCAACCAGAACCCCACAAGCCCCACGAAGAACCAGCCTGGGACCTCGGGGTCAGGGAAGGGCAAGGACAAGAAGAAGAGGAAGACGAAGTTCAGTCCACAGGAAAACAGGATCCTGATAACGGAGGTGATAGAACACCATCAATCACTGTTCGTCACCTCCACCGTGTCACTGGCAACTAAAAATGGAATATGGCAGACCATCGTGGACAAGGTGAATGCAGTCAGAGTGCTGAAGAGATGGAGGAAATGGTGTCCACAGTCAGCAGTGGGGAGACGGTGGCAGGAGTCGGGGAACTGGACACTGCTCAACATGACCGGACACAACAGCAACAGGGTGAGTAACCACCAGGGACTGGGGGGACGGGGGAAGATGGGCACAATAGCACACATGCACAATTAAGCATAGCACATCTGCGGACAAAACATGCCCCAGACCCACAACTCCCACCAAGAGACCAATTCACACAGGTATGCGACATCTCAGCACTGCAGAAGCACAGGACCCAGAGGCACACCGCATGGAAGGGAGGATGGCAGCTAAATCAGAGCTGCAGGGGCGACTCCCCCAAAATGCGGCACACACACACACATAACATGCAGAGCACATCAACATTGACAACTAGGTGGTACAAACCGCAGCACGTCCACAACAGAACAGAGGACAAAACAGGTGCCGCATGTGCGTAGAAACTGGCCAATCACATATGGCACCTCAGGGAAATGTGAGTTGACAATGTACAAGTACAAACCCACATCCGTGATGTAGTCGGAATGTCCACTGTCCCGCATCAAATAGGCAGCTCCCCCCAAACAGTCACAATGTACACTGTCATGCAGTCTGAATGCAGACATGTACAATGCGTCAACATACATGTCTACACAATGTCAAACTGCATCTCCCCTTCACATTGCAGGGGGAAATCCAACACCTCCCGAACCTCTCTTCTCTGATGACGAATGGGCGGACCACCACACCTTTGACTCAGACGCCCTCGAACAGCTTGTGGAGAGCCTCCGCAGCCCACTTCCAGTATCAGGGCAACCCAGCTGCCACGAGGAGCCCCCCCCTGCACAGTACACACAGCAGGCAGCACCCACCACCATGGCTGCCTCCCAGGACCCCCATGACTAACACATGGCCTTCCAACGCCGTGTGTTGGGGTGCCAGAAGAAGCTGGCTGAACAGGTGCAGGTGGGGTTCGACCGCATGGCAGCTAAACTAGACGCCATATGTGGGTGTCTAAGACCCATCAGGGACCACTCACAGTCCCTAACCGACGCCCACAGTCCGCTCCATGCCCTCCAACGGACCATGGCTGACATCGCCAGAGTCCTGACTCTGCAACAAGAACGACTGTCTATCCAGAGTTCCTCCAGCGATCTCACCCGCAAGTTGGGACACATGCGGAGGATCATGGAGAACATGGAGCGGACGCAGGCAGAAAGAGCGGCTGCCACGGCTGCACACCAGCGAGAGGTAGCTGGGTCCCTCAATGCCCTAAAGACCTTCCTCATGGCATTGCTGCCACAAGGCCTGGCGCTGAAGCATGCTGCTGCTACCACCCCATCCACATCTCCGGCCCCTGATGTGTCTGTGCCACACAGTGCTGGGGACAGTACACCACCACCCACATGTGAGGCACATGCAACAGCAGAGGATGAAGATGCGGATACCCTCGTGGTCAGGAGGACGCAGTAGCATTCATCTCCGCCATGTGGCCTGTTTCTGCTTGGTTTTGCCCTCTGCATCATCACCTTCCACTGTCCCCCGATGCACTCTGCAACACTCACCTCGCACCTCAACATGGACTGCCATATTCTGTTTGGTCACCAATGACACAGCTATCAGACTGCAGACTAAAGTCCTCCTCTCCTGATGTACCTGTCATTCCCTGAAGGACTCTGGCTGGCCCTCCACGGGCCGACAATGTGAAGTGGGGTTGGCATGGCCCTGTACTGCTCCAGCTGCAACACTCCCTTGAATGTGTAATAAACATTCATATCCACACAGATGTGTCATGTCTATGATCTTTCAAGTGTGGAAGTATGGATGAATGTAGGGTCAGTGATTCCCCCATACGTCCATGTTGCCCATGTTGTGGGACTATTGTCACAGGGTGACAGATTGCCGATTCTGGTCCGGGTGGCGCCGACACTACAACGGAGACACATCCATTAGTCACTTCTTTGTCCAGCCCAGGACGGAACCACGCCCAGAGCCCCAGGGTCATTGTTCGCACCCTTACGCAGGACTGGCATACGCCAGGACAGCCCACTCCGATTACGCACACAGGGGGGGGGCGACAGCGCTACATGTCCTAGGTCTTCACTGTGGGGATCTGCAGCTCACAGGTCTAGTTGTCAGCATGCCACAGCCACTACCTCATGGCTGGTGTACACCCACACCACACCCATCCAGCACTGGCATCACAGGACATGTGACCCTGGCAATAAAAAATGGCCTGGCGCACGTGCTGGACGCCATTTCCACTCTCTCTGACTGGGTGTCTCCATGTAGTTGTCATGTGTGCATGAGGGCCTAGGGCCCTGCCGCCTCACATTGCCCAGTGTCGGGGGTGACATAATGGCGTCCGCACAACAGGACTCAATCATTAAGGGTCCATGGCTAGCGGGGCACAGACTTGGTGGCAACGGATACACTGCGGCAGGCACAGGCACCCCGCCACGGGACGGTGTCTTGCGGTGCAGTGAGATAGGAGCACCTAAAGTGCTGAGCGGGTGTGCAGCCTGCGATGATGCGCCGTCCTGGCGGTCCGGACTGGCAAGGATTAGTGTGAGCCCTGCTGGGCCGCAGTGTAGGCCTGGGCCAGTGGGCAGTGCGGCCCTCCCCCCACATGGCGTTGCATCACGCTTCACAGAATAGTGGCACCTCAAGCGCTGAGCGGGTATGCAGCCTGTGATGATGCCATGTGCACTGATGTGGTCTCTGCCATTGCGTAATCAAGACCCAGAGTCAGGTGTGTGACCTGGTGGCCCGCGATGCGGGGCTGCATGATGTGGAGGGTGCCATGGTCGCGGGCACCGGGCTTGGCGATCCCTCCGGAACGTGGTGGGCCCTCTTGGAGACACGCCGGTGGCGGAAGGTGAGCAGTGAGGCCTGGTTGCGCAGGGGCGGGCAATCACTGCTGTGCGGCGGGAGGGGCTGGGGTGCAGCAGCATGTGTGCGCAGGGGCAGGCAAGCGATGATGGCGTGTGCAGCTGCATGGGCTCTGCCATTCATGTCTCTGGAAACTGTTTCAGATGAGGGACCTGGGGGACTGCTGTGAATACCGGCACGTGGTTGGAGACACACCGGTGGCAGCAGGTGAGCAGTGAGGCCTAGGTCCGCAGTGTCGGCACTCTCTCCCTCTCTCTTTCTCTCTCCCTCTCTCTTTCTCTCTCCCTCTCTTTCTCTCTCCCTCTCTCTTTCTCTCTCCCTCTCTCTTTCTCTCTCCCTCTCTTTCTCTCTCCCTCTCTCCCTCTCTTTCTCTCTCCCTCTCTCTTTCTCTCTCCCTCTCTCCCTCTCTCTTCCTCTCTTTCGCTCTCTCTCTCTGTACTTTGATGGGCGCATGGCACACCTTCTGATCCAGATTTCTGTTTTGCAGGCTGTGACTTACAGATTGTCCTGAGACGACCCGCCATGCCTCTTCAGATTATTTTTTTTGGTTTGTTCTGTAATACACGTATTGTTTGGATATTTTGATATGGGTGTATGATTTCCCTTTTTCTGGCCACACATATATGTTGGGTGTTGTGATTGTGCGACTTCAGTCGATTTGTTTGGTTCATGTTTCGTGGAGTTGATGTGCACTATCTTTGTCCATGGGGGAGGGGAGGGTGCCCTGGGAAGGGCCCGGGGGGGGGGGTGGTGTGGTCCTGGGCGTGGTGGGTGTTGTTGGCCTATTGGGGCTCAGGCCTGCTTGATGGGTTGCTCCAGGGCATCTGTTGTTCTTCATGTGTGGCTTTGGGCTGTGCTCCCTTGTCTGGTGCCGGTTGTCGTCCGACTTTACACCAGGTAGGAGCAGGTGTTAGTTTCCTGCTGGTAACACGCCTTAGTGCATGTTTTGTGATCTTATCGCCGATCTGGCTGGTCGTTGAGAATGTTGTGGAGTGGTGTTGTTGCGGCTTTTTGCACGGGAACGCCTACTCTGCATATCATTAGCGTTAGTTGCCGGGCTCTTCTGTGGTGATGTTTTTTGTGACTGCTATCGCAGGTAAACTGGTGTTATGGGCTGTTAGCACCAGCTTGGGAATGGGGTGATAACTTTATCGCGGATTTGGCTGCGATAAAGTGCCGTTGGCTTGGCGATAGGTCCTTGAGAATATGCCCCTTAGTCTCTCACACTGCGCATAAATCACCCACATCTTGCAGGGTAATCAGACATAATATCGAGTTGGAAATGTCGACTTGCACTAACATCGAGTGCAAAATATTGTAATACAAAAATATCAACTGTCAGAATATCGTTGTCAAGAATATCGAGTTGAAGGTAAGTAATATCGTTTTTAAAAATATCGAAGTCATTAATATCGTTTGCAAAAATTTCGTTGTTAAAAATATCGTTTTAGTTAGTGTTATGTATTTTAGTGTGTATTTTAAATGTATGTGTTCTATTTTTTTATGTAAGTATTGCATTTGTTTTTTAATATATGTGTTAAATTTTTAGAAGTTATTATATTTTTTGTAAGTATATTTTGTGTTTTAGTTCCGTAGCGGGTTGTGGGTTTATAGGGGAATAGGGTGGGAAGTAATTTAATTATAATACATTTATTAATAATTTTTAGAAGTTATTAATTTTTTTAAATTACATTTTGCATTTTAGTTCCGTAGCGGGTTGTGGGTTTATAGGGGAATAGGGTGGGAAGTAATTTAATTATAATTAATAATTAATATTTTTTATTAATTAATATTTATGTATTTAATATTTTATATTGTTAATTGTGGTAATTAATTTATTAGTAATTAGGTATACATTGAGTTGTTAATTATTAATAATTAATTGTTAATTATGTTAATTGTGTCATTTTTTAAGGAGTGGGTTGTGGGTTTATTTTTTTACATTTACATTTTAGGGGAGTAGGGTGGGAAGTAATTTAATTATAATAAAATAATTAATATTTTTTATTCATTAATATTTATGTATTTAATATTTTATAATGTTAATTGTGGTAAATAATGTATTAATTAGTTATTAATTGGTTATTAATATTTATTAATTATTTGTTAATTGTGTTAATTGTGTCATTTTTTTAGGAGTGGGTTGTGGGTTGATAGGGGAGTAGGGTGGGAAGTAATTTAATTTTAATACATTTTTTTATAATTTTTATATAATATTTATTTAATGTCGTTTTATAGTGTTAATTGTGTGAATTAATTTATTAATTTTTATTTTATTTTACTTGTTAATTGGTATTAATTGAGTAATTAATAGTTGATGACCTAGAGCATCTAAACCTTCGAGCAGTAAACGGAAGATTCCCGGATGACTCACCTCCAGTCGATTCATTTTACTCTGCAACAACAAGCTCTATACTGGACTACACCTTTGCAAGCCTCTCTCTGTTCCCATACATCCTTGGGTTCAGAATCGGGGACAAGGGCGACAGTGACCATCGCCCTCAGGAACTTCAGCTAACAGTCACTGTACCTGGATCTATTAGGCCAGATTTAACCTTGGGGCCTATTTACACCTCCAACCTAGGATCAAATTAAAACAAACAACATAAATTCTCAGGCCGAAGCTGCAATTCAACTTTATAAATCTAAAGCATTCAGCCAAGAAGACCAAATTGCCCATTGGGGACATTGGGGACAGTTCACCGCAACACTATTAGAACAACACGCAGTCACTTACCCCATAAAAGATAACTTCCAGAAAACATGTCAAAAATATAGAATTCCGAAAGACCAAAGAACACAGCTTAAGTCCCTCAAAAAATCAATAAATACAACTCTGTGTATGCTGAGAAGACTCCCACGAAATGACAGCGCACAATCTTCCTTGAAAGTCCAAAGGGCAGCACTGAAAAGACTGAAATGGAACATTAGCAGAGACCAAGAGAACGCAACCTGGGCAAAACTCTTACATGATACAAACTGTAACGACAGCGCCCGCTTCTGGAAAACCGTGAATGGGATAATCAACCCTCATCAAGAGGGCATCGCATCACACATCTCGGAAGCTAATTGGGTAAAATTCCTTACTATTCACTTCAATAACCAAATGGGAAGCGCCGGAGCACAAACTCATAACAGCTGGACATCAGAAGAACAAGCTGGAGTATTTACCACTGAGACGAGGGAGCAGAAGCTACCAGCCACAGGAAACACATCATCATGCGCAGCTAGCAGCCCCCTGCCACTCCTAATTAAAAAACAGATTGCTAAAGGGAGGAAAGAAGGGGCCCCGGGACCTAATGGCATTACACCTGCAATGTTCATAGCAAAGTCGGAGGATTGGGCTGATATCCTGCAACCTCTCTTTTTGGAAGTCAGGCTGCTAAACAGAATACCGGAATCTTGGAAGGGCTCGACAATTGTGCCAATCTACAAAAAAGGAGATAAGGCCGAGCCTAATAACTACCGCCTAGTAGCTCTGATAGATAATGAAGCGAAATATTTCGCGGGCACCATACTAGAGGAGCTTACATCCTGGGCTGAGGCGAATCATATAATACCGCTAAACCAGACTGGCTTTCGCAAAATGGCCAGCACATCAACAAATATCCTGACAATCTCTCTACTGATCGACGCAGCAAAAACCTCTAAATTACCTTTACACCTATGTTATATTGACTTCAGTGCCGCATTCGATAACGTAGAGAGGGGCAGACTGTGGGGTAAACTGGCGCAATGGGGCCAGTTAAACATTCTGTCGCTTCTACATACGGATACCTGGGTGCAGGTGAAACTAGGTGGAGGCCCCCACCTCTCCTCGAAAGTTCCCACAACAAAAGGACTGAAACAGGGTTGTGTGCTCGCACCAACCCTGTTCAATTTATCCATGGCCGACCTTCCGAAGGCGCTCGATGCTTGCAACTCCCATTCACCCAAAATAGGAGGGAAAACATTAACCAATCTTATATATGCAGACGATGTAGTTCTGCTTAGTCACACTTATGTTGGCCTCCAACATCTATTGACAGAAATGCAGAATTACGCTACAGAAAACAACTTAAAAATAAATCTGAGCAAGACTCGGACAATGTCAATAAACAACAACAAAAAAGAACTTGCAGAGGAACTGGTTCCTGGGCGGCACTAAACTTGACCCAGCTCATGAGTATAAGTATCTAGGGGTCACAATCGACAAGGAAGGGTCGTTTAAGCGCCAGAAAGAGGAAATAAGAAGGAAAGGACTGATGATAGCCCTATCGATGAGAAACCTTGCAAATAAATTGATGGGGCCGACTGCTGAAGGTAGTCCAGGCCAAACTTCTCCCCTCGATCGCGTACGGCAGCGAGGCAATGCGGGGAAGAGACGCTAAGGATCTGGACAACACACAGGTCAAAGCATACAGAACCATGTTCTGCCTTCCGCCCTATACATCACCTGCTCAAATAAGGCTGGAGTTCGGTCTACTACAACAAGCCTTAGCCAGGTACGGCTCTTACATAATCTGTTGGCATAAGATAAGAAGTGCCACTACAAACACGCTAAATTACCTGCTGTGGCATGACATACAATACAGGGAGTACTCCCAAGCCAGAAACTACCTCCAGCTAGCCCTGGAAACTACCAAACTCATGGGACTTTGGGACACACAACTAGGCAATTTAACCTTTAAAAAACTAGTCTGGAAGTCCATAAAACAAATTTCCTTGGTGGAGGACAAGGCTAGCTTCTCAAAGAGATCTCATGCCTGGATGACCTTGAACTCCTACAAATCTCTTGCTTCACAAACATTCTTCAACCAGGGATATCCTAAAGCCATAAAAATTAACTTTCTAAGGCACAGACTGGGAATTTTCCCGTGTGCTCAGCATCTCCCACCATGGCTGAGGACAACAGTACAAGATACGTGTAGGTTGTGCAACATCAAGCAAGGAGACATTTTACATCTAATCTGCTCATGTAAGGAACTGCACCAAGAACGGCAACAGCTCCTAAAAATACCTCTCAAGGAGAAAGGCACCCGCACCAGGAGACAAGCAGTGCTAGCCTGTTTAAAACCGGAAAACACACAATTGAATTGTAGATTTGTAAAATTTCTTACACTGGCAGAACAAAAAATGCCCAAAATACCGAAAACTTGATACACCAATCACAACGTTCTGACGCTGCAGGTCGTCCTAAAGAGTGGCAGAGGTCTTTGTCAGACTACGCTAAGGACTGACCACCTGCACCATAATGGAAACTTCGCAAGAAGTTCAGATAACCTGTACAACATACATAACACGATCTTGGTTAATGGGCAAGGACGGCTGGAGCAAAATATCTGTGACTGTAGTACCCAGCGAACTAAGGACATATATTAATCCCACTATTATTAATTCTGATTTTAGAATGTAAGGAACCTCCCTACCTCTGGGTTTTAACTGGTTTTATTAGAAGATTTTCGTTTTATAATTACAGTGTTTAAAAAGGTAGCAAAGGTGGATGAAACTACATTGAATGTTTGGCTAATTTTTTTATTCTTTTAAGTGCTAATATTGCAATGGTTTTAGTTAACTATGCAAAAATAAAGAAACTTGAGTAATTAATTGTTAATTAATTATGTTAATTGTGTCATGTTTTACGACATTGGTGGTGTCATTTATAGGGGAATATGGTGGGAGGTAAATTAGTTTTAATTAATTAATTCTTTGTTAATTAATGTTAATTAATTTGCTGGAGTGGGAATAGTAATTTTTACCCCTACGCTATCCAACACTTTCCCTACTGTTGCACTCCCTGGAGTGGGAATAGTAATTTTTACCCCTACGCTATCCAACACTTTCCCTACTGTTGCACTCCCTGGAATGGGAATAGTAATTTTTACCCCTACGCTATCCAACACTTTCCCTACTGTTGCTATCCCTGGAGTGGGAATAGTAATTTTTACTCCTTCGCTATCCAACACTTTCCCTACTGTTACACTCGCTGGAGTGGGAATAGTAATTTTTACCCCTACGCTATCCAACACTTTCCCCTACTGTTGCACTCCCTGGAGTGGGTATAGTAAATTATGCCTCTCCGCTATCCAGCACCTTACCTACTGTTGTACTTGCTGGAGTGGGAATAGTAAATTATTCCCCTCCGCTATCCAACACTTTCCCTACTGTTGCACTCCCTGGAGTGGGAATAGTAAATTATTCCCCTCCGCTATCCAACACTTTCCCTACTGTTGTACTTGCTGGAGTGGGAATAGTAAATTATTCCCCTCCGCTATCCAACACTTTCCCTACTGTTGCACTCCCTGGAGTGGGAATAGTAAATTTTTCCCCTCCGCTATCCAACATTTTCCCTACTGTTGCACTCATTGGAGTGGGAATAGTAAATTATTCCCCTCCGCTATCCAACACTTTCCCTACTGTTGCACTCCCTGGAGTGGGAATAGTAATTTTATCCCCTCCACTATCCAACATTTTACCTACTGTTGTAGTTAATGTAGTGTAAAATGTAGTTTAAAAAAAATTAAAATATTTTAATATTTAAATTTATTATATATATATTTTATTTTTATTTTTAATTTACAGGTGTATATATATGGAGAAACCAAAAGTCCTTAAAGCGCCCACTTAGCAGCAACTTGGCAGGTACGGACCACACGGAGAGATTCCAATAAGTGCTTTATTTCGGTGATCATATATATATATATGTATTTATAATTTTTAATATGTTTCTAACATTTTATAATTTATTAAAATAATTATTTATTAATATTATTAAGTAAATATATATATTATATGTTATATATATGTATGTTTAATTTATTTTTACATTATATTTATTACTTATAAGTTTAATTCTAACTATCTTTTTAAATTATATGTATTATTTAATTTATTTTACATTATTTTTTAAACATTTAAAAAAACGATATTTTTAACAACAATATTTTTAACAACGATATTTTTTTTCCGCTAATTTTACACTTACCATTATGTAGATAGGAGGTCGATATTTTTGACAACGACATTTTTGTCACGATATTTTTGAAGGTCAACATTTCTGTCAGTGATCCATCTTGCAGAGCTCCATTGACTCATAATATACACAACAAAGCACAGTTCAAACTCCTCACACACACCTTCAAAGCACTCCACAACACCAGCTTGTCCTACCTCAATAGCCGCCTATCCTTCCACAAACCATCCAGGCACCTCCACTTGACTAGACTACTTCTCACACACAACCCACACATATGCAAGTCCAGATCAGGTTGTAGGGCCTTCTTCTACATTGCCCTAAATCCTAGAATGACCTGCCACTACACACCAGAGCCTACTCATCAATTCCTGAATTTTGAAAGAACCTGAAGACCCGGCTCCTCATACGAGGCTAGCCTCACACATGCTCAGAGCTAGCATACCTTTCCTTGTGATGTTGCGCTCTGCATATAACATAAGATAACATAACATAACATACAATAAGATAACATTGTTTTGGTTGTGCTGAAGCTTAATCATAGCTCACATAAGGATGGTGAATTCACGCTCGACTAGAATAGCAATTTGGGTTTCAGGTCTGTTTTTGGACATACCATTTTATCAGTGGTGGCTGGCATGGATCGGGGTGGCAGGTGGAGGGCGGGGGGGTAAAGAAAAATAAAAATAAACGTACCTCCTCACCACGTCTCTCCTCCGGCTTCTCTCCGTGTCCGGCGGGAACAGGAATCACCCAGCTCCCCAAAACCAATCACAACGCTGCAGTGCAGCGTTGTGATTGAACTGAGCACCGTGGTTCGGCACTCAAACGGGGACTGGGAGCCTGGGCATGTTCTCCACCCAGAATGTAATACAGCCTGGATGGAGGACATGCAAAGTGCGCATGACTGTTTGGCCGGCCCAAGACGGCCGGCCAAACATTCATCCGCCCACTTACAGAGTGCCCACCACTCCTCCCCCGCTCTGTGAGCAGAACAGCCCCGCCCCGCAAAGCTGCCGCAGCAGTAAAAAATAAAATGATAATAACATCGAGTTATTATCATTTTATTTTTCCTTTATTTACATTGCGAAAAGCAGTGGGGCGACGCTCCTCCGCCTTAGCGGAAGACCCACCACTGCATATTATGGCGGTGGTTTTTTTCAAGCATTTCTTTCTTCTAGGGCAAGTTCTACTTCGTCCAATCTTGCTCATAAATCCACGGAGTAGCGGTTCATATTGCAATATTTACAACATGTTTCTTGTAGAACTGTTTCCTTTCGAGATGGGTGGAAAGGTAGAGGCAAGGGTATTTGTATGCTTCTGCCAGTGGTCCCAGGTGAAGGCCTGCATCTCAGGTACGATCTGTACCAAAGACTTTAAATTGTGGGGCCGTTTCTGTCTCGCAAAGCAGTGTGGTTTTTTGCAGATTGTCTTCACCAATAAGTTAAAGCACGCACTAGAATATTTTAGTAAACAGAACATGGGCAGAGATCGTCGTGCTGGCAAAGAATGACACTATGTAAAATGCTGCCAACTTTTTTCTTGCAAGCTGGTGTCATGATTTAGAAATCTGTACAATATTAAATCACCATGTACAAATATTAAGATAAATTACAAGAAATATGGATATTACTTTAAAGCAGTTAGATTAAATATGAAAACTGACTAAGCGATACATTAGCCAGTAAAGATAGATAAGTTAGGCAATTTATTGTATGTGAAAAGCATAATATTTACGGACGATGGGGTTGTACTCACATAACTAAGTTGTATCAGAAATTCTTTAAATTAATTACAACTTTGAATTAGCAGTGCTGTTAATGCAACACGTGTGACCCCTTTTTTGTGTATTTTAATTACCATTTTCCTAGGCTAATTAACTGTAACAGTTTTTGAAATGTGTCCTAACTCAAAATCGACTTTCAAAAAAACAACCTGCTGTAAAATAGGCCACATTTCACACTAAAGAAACATTGACCCAAATAATAGAATGCGTGCTTGTTGCACAAAGAAGCGAGACATTTCCTTTTTTTGAGGGTGACGTACTCTTTAATGCTACACAAGAAGCCATTGCATCCTACACATATCATTCTCTTGCAGTACCAGTGGCGGCTCGCATAGGGCGTGCTGCGGGGCGGTGTGGCGGGGGAGGGGCAGGGTGGGGGTAGTAAACTCGGACATACGACGGAATAGAGTACGTTTACTCCGTTCCGTCGTATGTCCGAGCTTACTACCCCCCACCCTGCCTCACCGCCCCGCAGCACGCCCTATGCGAGCCGCCACTGTGCAGTACTTTGCTCATTTTCATGTGGGCTTCCTCAAATCACAGAACATGTGCTGAAGGAAATATTTCTCTGAGGGAGTGCAGTTTGTAGAGCACCCAGGGAATTTTCTAAAACTAGCTCCTCAAGCTTGAGGGCTTTGAGGTTTACCAGAAGGATGGCCTGCCCTAAGTCCGCTTATGTCACTCTGGTGTGCGTTGAGAAAGCCCGACCAGAGTTGGTTGTTCTGCACACCCATAAGAAGGCCTTTAGCCTTCCAATGGTGAATGCAAAGGTCAGCAGGCTCAAGCACGTAGAGGGGGCCCTCATTTTGTTTGTGTCAGCCTCTGAGGGGCACAGACAAACACTCAGGGGCAGATATATCAATCTTCAATGCAGGGCAGCACATCAAGTCAACTTCCTGCGTGAAAGAGAGAGGACTGGAATGCACCGTATTTACTAATATGTGGTGTTTTCCTGCTCTCTGCCAGCAGTGATGCAAAATATGCTGCCTAAAGCTGATGCAGGAACCCTCATGCCATGGTGCAAGGGTGCCTGCATTGCAGGCATCAATATTTATGTGCCGAAGGTACACGTTCCTGCACAAAAACAGTCCTCTGAGGTTTTTTCTTCTTTTTAACTGTGCTGCAGAATTTACCAGTCTTGGTAAATTTGGAAATGAGCTCAAATCCATGGGTGGATGCATGGGAACACCCTCGTAACATGCTGCCAGGGCAAAGTAACGCATGGCAATGACTTATACCGCCTTGCGTTACTCCAGATTTACCAAGCAATGAGGGCCATGCAAGATGGCCTTGCGTTGCTTGGTAAATCTGACTTTAGTATTGCGTTGCTCTTGCAACACCATGTGTGACGCAAGGGTAATGCAATACTATGATAAATCTGGCCCTAAGTGTACAATTAATACAGTCCAAGAGTTCTGCCATTGTTGCCTGCAACTGAGTGTGCTGCAATTGTTTATTGCTGCACTTTGTAGCAGGCATCAAAAAAGTTATAGTTCTGGCATCAATGTGCACACGCTGTTACTAGATGCCATAGATAAGTAAGCAGCACAAGCATGCAACCCTATAAGCTGGGTCTAGATGTCACGGTCGAGTCTGCAGCACAACGATGCAGTTGGATGAGCCTTTTCAAGATCTTTGCATTGAGTCGGCAGCACAAGGCTGCAGCAAATCAATCGGTTAATCAATGTCCCATTTGAATCAGCACCACAAAGGTGTAATCTCATAGCTTGGTACTAGATGTCCTTGTTGACTTTAAACTCTTTTTTTACATAACATAAAACAGAATATATTGTATTGTTAAATAGTTTATTTGTGTATATGGCAATCTTAAGCAACACAAATAAACTTCCTTATGAGCAACTGTTCTTACAAAATACTCTTCTATAAGAGCAACAGAGCACACAAGGACTTAGCAGAATGTCTGCAGACTCAAAATCCTTTATGTAGAATCTGCATATCCTAGAATCCTTATCACAACCTCCATCACTTCTTTTTCACTGAGAGCGGTGCACAGACTGGATGACTAGTGGCAAAGTTTTTTGCCAAACTCCGCACTCCAGCGGAGTTCACGGAGTGTCCAAACTCCGTCAACTCCACCGGCAGGGCAGAATTTGCTGCCCACCCTTAACCCTAAACAGGGAAGCCCACAGATTGATGGGACTCCTACCAACCGATATCACTCCTCAACTTGGACACCAAAGTACTAGCCAAAGTTCTGCTAACCAACTGAGGGGAGTGATCCTGCACCTGGTGCACCCAGACCAGAATGGGTTCATGACCCACAGATCTACCAAACCTAACCTCTGCTGCCTATATAATAATATTGTCGCTACGGAGGGATTGAAAGTACCACTGGCTGTAGTCTCACTAGACACAAAGAAGTATTTTGACTCAGTAGAATGGCCCTTCCTATTCAAAATTATGGCAAAAATGGGGTTCTGACCTAAATTCAAGAACTGGGTCAAACTGCACTACCAAACTCTAGGGCACAACTCAAAGTGAATGGTATATTCTCTGGGGAATTCCCCATAAAGAGGGGTACAAGACAAGGCTGCACCTGTCACTAATGCTATTTGCCCTAGCAATAGAGGCTCTGCCCGAATGGATACGGGTAGACGCCTGATGTGGGGCTGGAGATGGGAAACTACATGAGAAGAATTCATATCTCTATATGGAGACGATATCCTACTATACCTAGCAGACCCAGGGAAATCCCTGTTGATAATAGGTGAGCTCTTTGTAATATATAGGAAATACTCGGAACTGATAATAAACTGGGAGAAATCCCTGATAGTCTGATGAATAGCTTGGTAACAACCAGACATCTCCGCATGCCGTTAAAGATAGCAAACCATCATTACAAATACCCGGGGCTGTGGATACCATAAAACTTGAGGACACATTACAAGAATAGCCTAGTCCCACTAATTCATAGGCTAGAGATGGACGAAAAACACTGGAAGGCGCTACCTATCTTGCTGACGGGAAGGGAGACGCCCTTCAAAATGATTGCACTACCTAGATTCACCTATATACTACTGAACAGTCGATATGCCCAACCAAATAAATTTTTTCAAACGATAAATAGGCTACTAAGATCCCTGATTTGGCCAAATGGTCTGCTATGAATAGCACTCCCTACCCTCCAAAGATCTACATATGAAGGTGGTATAGCATTACCAAATGTTCGTAAACACTAAGAAGCAGCCCAGGTCAACATCATAAATGTATGGGCGTAAACTCCACTGGACAACCCTGCAGTTTGGCTAGACTGAGCAGTATTGGGTGTGAAGAGCTACCTTCACACACTATACGGTGGCAAGATTACGACTGGCACCCCACCGGCGATAGTAACAGTGATATCCATGTGGCACAAGCTAAAAAGGGAAATGGGGGGCAGAAGAGAATGACACTGAAGACCCCCCTGTGGTTGGTTACGAAACTGGGCCTGGTGACAACATTACCGAGTTTCAGAAAATGGGACGATATTGGACTCTCCACACTAGAAGATATATGAGACGCAAATGGTATCATACCAAATGAGCACCTAAGGGCCGAATACAAAATGGCATCCACACAACTATTTAAATATGTACAACTATGCCATGTGCTGCAAATAAGGATCCCACCGGGTGAGGAAACTAAATATGCCCAAATGACCGCAAAGAAAATCTCCCTCAAATACAATACACTCATGAGAAACACACATGGTGAACTAGAGCAACTATGGACACACTGCCATACTGATATCGGAGAGCAAGACGATGACAAATGGAGGGAGGCACTGCAATTTCCAAGCGAAGTAGGGATAAAGCCACGTTTTTGTATGATCCAATAAAAAATATTACACAGAGTATATTTCACTATGGTACTCCTACATAGAGTAGACAGGGCCAGGGACAGCACATTCCTACGTGCCTGTGGACAGAAGAATTCCTTTCTCCATACTCTGCGGGAATGCCCCAAACTGTAGATTAGAGGAAGCCACTGGAGCAAATATTGATAAGCAGGCACCCCTAGTGATCCTAGAATATGGAGCAACTCGGACATTACATCATATAAGAAACTGCTGGGCAACTTAGCCTTCCTATTGGCAAAAAGAGAAATTGCACAGAAATGGGGGAGCACAGTACACCCAAGATTGCAAGACTGGGAACAGGAAATGTATATATTCTATGCCAGGGAAAAAATGGTATACAAGGGAAAAGACGTTTGAAAAAATATGGGGAGGATTACCCACTGAGAGTTAGAGGAATAGAGACATTGGGAATGGAAGCTGGGATCAGAGAAGGGACCTACTTCAAAGTTGACCAAGGACATATTGGAAGCTGCTAAGCCATACAGGTTCAATAAACAAAAATGACACTGACTCACCATTATGTGTGTATTTGCCATATACCTTCCAGGATGGGGGGATAGGAACGTGTGAGGTATCAATGCAAATGTTCATCTGTTTGAGAACTTTATAGGTCTACTTAAATCTCCTGAAGCAGGGAGTGGAGCCAAATTTAGAAGTGTAAGTTGCTACTGTCAAAAAGAAGAAAGTTCAGCACCACACATGGTTAACCACTGATACTGCAACACCCTACCAAAGAAAATAATTGAGACAGATACTAAAAATTAAATTCCACAGGAAATTAGGTTAAATTAAAATAATTTATTTGACTTTTTAAAAATATATAAATGTAATTGAATGTTAATTAATCATATATATATATATATATATATACAAAGAACATCTCCCACTTTTACGAAAGAGGCGGCACTCAGGGCAGAAGTAAATCAAAACGATTTAATATTCACTCCGGACAAACAGGACGCGTTTCAGCTGCGCAGCAGCCTTGATCACCTGAGTATATATATACCAAAATACATAATATTTAATGATTAAATATTTTCATAATATTTTTTTAATTCAATAAATGTAACTTTAAGCATTTAAGAACAAACTTTAATGAATTTCAATATTAATTCTATACATAACTGTTTCTAATATTCAATACATAGTAAATAAATGCAAACATTCTATGTTGTGTGTTTTTAAAAATTAAATAAATCTTTAACAATTCTCCCGATGATAATGTATAAAGCAAAGTGTAAAATGTTATCAAACCCTAAAAACTGAATAAAATATTTAAAAATAAATATTTTTGTTAGATAATTGCATACACTTATTTTATTTGTAGAGCAATATACAAATGTTACAGCAACAAAAATGTAATTTAGAAATTAGTTTTTGACTATATTAAATAAAAATTGTTTCCAAAGTTTAAATTATTAATGAACTTCACCTAAAGCAATATAAATATAAAAAATGATTAAAAGAGATGTACAGTATTAAATAAAAGTAATTTAAGAATATTAAAAAAAAAAAAATGTTACAATAATTTTTTTAAATAAAAAGGTCATCAAGCTTTGCTGGATTTAAATAAAAATATGTTTTGTTTTCAGATATTTTTAAGATTAGAATACATTTATTTACATTAATAACTAGTGCAGATAATTTAATATAATTTACTATTATTTCAAAGATTTTTTATGTAAGTCTCTAACACCACTATTTTCTATAGAAGGGTGTAGCATTGCCAGTAGTTAGCCAAGTGTGGTGCTAGACTTATGTCTGCTCTGAGGTGGAGTACATTTACAACTATTTTGTGTCCTTAAGGGCTATGGTAACATTAGAAGTGCTGTTTGTGAATAGGGATGTACATTAACTTGGGCGCTTATGTAGTAAGTATTCTCTACTTTCCAGTCACTCCCCTCTGTCCCGACATTAGAGGACATCAAGATTGTTGCTACCGTACACGGCTGTGGTTATTGACCGCGGGACCGCGGTTTAGTGCGTCGTTTGACTCCACGATGCTCAAGGTACAGAAAAAAAACATACTGACTGAACTTCAAAATTAAATTGTTGCAAGGGTGTGCGTCTAGATTTCTTGGACCTCTGTTTATTATGCCTTAGGAGCTATGGGAGAACAAGTGGATTGATATTATTGCCCTGAGGAAGCCTTTATAAGGTGAAACGCGTTGGCTGCTCTTTTTGTATATGGATGAAGAACCTTAATAAAGAATGCGCTACACTTATGTTAAGGACCTAGGACTTATAATTTGGAACTGATTACTAATGCAAACAATTGTGTTCATTGCCTCTCTTTTTTTGTGTACATAATCTTGGAATATATAATCAATGAGCAGCTGGCCATTAGAGGTAGGCAATGTGGGTGGATTGATACAAGTGATTACTCCACGTGGTGCGGCATTGGGTTCTCTGGCTGCCAGTTGTTTGTTCAGTAAATTGTATTGGTGATTGGTTAATTCATGATTGGCATATTTGATTTATTGGTAAGACCCTAGTAAAGTGCACTGTGTGTGACCAGGGCCTGTAACTCATATGCTGCTAGTGGGCCGCAGCATTGATTGTGCCATCCACATGAGTAGCCCTGCAACCATTTCTTGGGCCTGCCACTGCAGTGTCTGTGAGTGCAGTTTTAAACTGCCATTTTGACCTGGCAAGTGCACCCACTTGTCAGGCCCAAACCTTCCCTTTTATTACATGTAGGGCACCCCTAAGGTAGGCCCAAGGTAGTGCCATGGGCAGGGTGCAGTGTATGTGAAAGGTAAGACCGGTGTATTTTACATGTCCTGATAGTGAAATACTGCTAATTTCGTTTTTCCCTATTGCAAAAACTATCTCTCCCATAGGTTATCATTGGGGCTGCCTTGTAACACCTTACAAGTGTAACTTTCAATTGGGAAGAGATGGAGATTTGAAGTTTGGGTTCCCTTAACTCAGGATTCAAAAACATATCTTTCTGTGGAGGTGGTTTTTAAATTGCGTGTTTAAAAATGCCACTTTCAGAAAGTGATGCGGCAACAAATGATGGACAGAATGCTGAATGAATCAAACATTCACCCCCAGTCAAGAGATCTGGGTTAAATCCATCGATCTTTTGCACACTAAGTCACCCCAGTTTAAACCCAACCATGTGCAATTCAGTCTTGACCTGCTCCTCATGGGAACAGTCCAGCGCACACTGCCAAACCTGGTCCTCCCTGTACCCGAAAGAAGCATCCTGGGACTTTTGGAAAGTGGGCATTTACTTGCTTTCCTATCCTGTGCCTCTGCCTGCCTGTGGAATCCACGTCTGGTTTAGACTGACAGTTGGGTTGTTTGTGCATTCATTCTAGACGGTCATACAAAGGGAGCTGAGGTGTGCCCTGTATATCCTGATTGCCCATCACCAGGCTGATGGGCCTTCCTGAGCTAGAGCGGTGGGAGACGTTGTCACTGACACCTGAATAGGGCTGTGCCTGTCCTCTCACAATGCTGTCTCCATCTCCCTGTAGTGTGTCTGGAGCCAGGTCAGGGCAAGGCAGGATCTATGCACTACAAAGACTATCCTCTGAAGTATGCCTACTTCAAAGGCAGAAAGGGGCATAAGTATTGGACCTGTAACCCCACATTTTTAGAACCCTTCTGGATCAAGAGGAAACTCTACCAAGAGGAGGAGCTGTCAGGAGGAGTACTGCTCCTTTGCTGTGTTGCTTTTCTGGGTTGGCCTGCAGTGGCTGCTTCTGTCTTGGAGAGACTAACAGGACTGGACTTTTACTTTGGTATCCTGCTTGAGAAGATTCTCCAAGGCTTGCCTCCTGTTAAGAAGTCTCAGGGCCATCAAATACTTCATCTGCAACCCCCCTGAACTCCTCTGCTGGGATTTCTGACCTGCCGATTGGTGCCAATTCCAGTTCTGGGCCCTTGGAGGTGGTTGGGCTGCTTTAAAGACTCCAAATCCACATATTGCCCCTCCAGTGCTCTGTTTCCCACCGCAGCCAGCCGTGAGGTTGAAAAACAACGCATCGCCGTGGTGTGGCTGAAAAACTGGTGCAGCGCCTGTGCACGCCCAGAAGAACTACCGCAGCCCGACTCCAGAGCACTGTGTCTTCAATGTGTGAGACCCCCGCTCCGACTCCGACACAGGCCCTGCTGTGCAGCTGAAGGAATCGACTTATCACCAGTCCGTGGCTGAAAGAATCAATGCAGCGCCTGTTTCACCACTGCCGCATCGACCCCAGCGTGTCCGGATTTCCAAGCATCGCACCTGTGTGTCAGGTTTCCAATGCATCACCCCACAAAAAGGACCCGCTTTCGGATTTTGATGCATCGCTTCTCTTCGCAGTATAGAATTGAGGCAACACTTCTCCTGCGTGCAGCAGAATCGATGCCTCCATTCCCCTGGGACTCAAGAATCAACTCTTCGCTGTGCTTTCCGACACTTCTTTCCTTTGCGGCTGTTTTTTGTCTTGAATTTTGATGCATCAAAGGTACTAAAGTCAACGCATCCATAGAGTTCTATGGACAGTTTTGCTTAAACCTTTAAAAAGTGATATCTTGGGGGCATGGCCAAGATGGCGGCCGGATAAGAAGCGTTTCACGGTCTCTCTGGCTCCGCCGAACAATTGCATTACTATAGCCCGCTCTACCACGTAGCCACTGGTCGGAAGGGCGTGGACTGGGCTCCGGAGCACAGTTGGAGCCTCTGGGAGAGCGGAGAGCCCCGAGGGCCTGGGAGGCAGACCCCAGGAGAGAAGAGCTGGTTGCGGCTTACCCGGATTGGAGTGTAGGCGGAGGCCTGCAACACAACTGCCTGGGCCAAGGCGGCCGGCGAGGGCGGCCCTTGACCCCCCTGTACTGCATCTACTCCCTGCAGCGTGGAAGTCGACTGAAGCGATAGAGAGGGAGCATGCCGGGAGAAGTGGAGGCCGGCCCTGAGTGGGGTGAACGCGGCGGGGGGTCCGGGCGATCGGATCCTGAAGCCAGCCTTGCTGCGGGAGGGGAGCCGGGGCTCCCGGGACTGAAGGCACCGGAGCCGTGAGCCACGCAGCTCCGGGCTGTGTGCGACCGCGACAGGGGCCCCCCTGGCACCCGCCGCGCAGGAGAGCAAGGAGTGAGTGAAAGAGCTCCCCGGCGGTAACGGAGATTGGCCCTGAATATTAAGAGGAACACGGGCGACTGGGCCCTGTCGCCGGCCTTGCCACGTGGAGGAGCCAGAGCTCCCAAAGGTGACGACATCGAGGCCGCGGGCTGTGTGGCTCCAGATTCTGCACAACTGCACCAGCAGCCCCCCCCCGGCGCAAGCCTCACGGACGAAACGATAGCGCAGATGGTGAGTGCGGTGCGCGGGGATGAGACTCCCCTTGGCGCCAAGGCCCTGCAGGTACTATAACGCACTTAAGGAGGCTGGGGAGGAGCACGGGCCCCCGGCTGCAGAACAGCTGCGCGTGGGAGCGACTGCGGCCCGCGGCGCATTGACATAGCTCGGTTCTGAGGACATTGCCACTATAAGGAGGCATCTCCGCTAACAGATGACGGGGCTCACCGAGGAGGCCCTCTCAGACAGCACTGGCATGTGAGATCCCGGGGAGTGATCTGCACGCGTGTCCCGCCTGGCGACATGGCCCTGGCCCCCCTCTAGAAGAGAACAGGGCCCAACAACGACAGTGGGCCCTTCGACGCACACTTCATGATCCAAGTGCTGATGAGTGAAGGCAGCATACCCCTGGAACATACCTGATCGGGGACAACGGTTCACAAGGAACAGGACCCGAGGAGCCCATGTCCCAACATGCACTCAGAGATACCCCCTACATCAGGCCAGCGCAGTCCGGGCACGGGATAGGGGGTCAACGACGCCTGTCATGGCGATCCAGGAACCACAACGCATAGACAGAACTGAAGCGGGGCAAATGGCGAGTGCCCAGCTAAAGAAAGAGCGCTCTGTCAAGGAGATGCTGCTGAAACAGTCCTCTCACTGAGTCACCAGGAATATGGGCCAAGACGAGGAGGGGCTGCAGCGAGGACAGGAGGGAGCCGATACCCCAGCCACAAAAGCCTTCATGACTGCGCTATTCACGTCCCTGCGTGAAGATTTACAAGAACTGAAAGGGCAACTCTCAGCCGACCTTAAAGAACTAAAGCGCGATGTGGAAGAAATAGGCGTTCGTGTATCGACTCTAGAAGAACACGAAACAGGAAGGGACGAGGAGCTGGAAATTATGCAACAAGAAATTATCCGGCTAAAGGAGCAGCATATTGAGCTACAAGGTCATGCGGAGGACTTGGAAAATCGCTCCTGCAGCAATAATGTACGCATCAGAGGAGTGCAATCAGGCGCAGAGGGAGGGGACATTAGGGCGTTTGTGCTGGCCCTCTTTCGACATGTGTTGGGCGACGACCACACAGCCAATATTCCGATTGACCGGGCACACCGGGTAGGTTTGCCGTGAAGTGGCAAGGCCCCTCCAGCAGACATTCTGGTATGCGTGCACGACTTTCAGCAGAAGGAGCTGATCATAAAAAAGGCGAGAGATGCACACCCGATACAATTCCGCGGTCACTCTCCAACATTTTTCCAAGATCTGTCGGCTACCACCCTGTTCAAACGACGGGAATTTCTCCCGATCACACTATACTTGAAAGAGAAAGGAATAGCATGCTCATGGGGACACCCTTTTCGGATCATCTTCCGCTACGAGGGCAAGTTCTGACAGCTGCGCTCACTTCAGGAGGCCAGGGAGGTCCTGGGGATTGCGAAACCCATGTCCCCGGAGGTGCAACGCAAGTCACTTGAAGGGTCAAGACACACTCAGCCCCGCTGGCAAAAAGTGGGGAAACCCTCCTCCTTCCACAAACCGAACACTGCAACTATAGTCAAAGAATGGGAGGCAGTCATTTCTTCACTGACCACTGAACCAGTGCAGTCATCCCCCAGCTGAAAGCTCAAAGAGCACATGATGGGCACAGATATGAGGCGGAGTCGGAGATCACCCTCACTTTCCTTTGAAGGACTGCCTTGGGCCCTCGCCCCTTCAAAAAGTCCTACTCAGACGAACTTTTGTCTCAAGGGTTTATAGTTTTTGTTCCATCCTGATCTGATTGATGGGAGATATTATACTGTTAATATGTTTTGGGATTATACTTTTTTGTGAAGCCTGCACCGGTCACTGGGCCGTTAGTTATTCGGTGGCATTGATACACACCTTCAGACCCACGCCACCCTAATCATCCTATCATGAACATACCCTACAGCTCCACATGACACCGGTTATGTCCCATGGGTAAAGACCTCAAGATTATAAGCCTTAATGTACGGGGCCTCAATCACCCAGTAAAACGCTCAGCCATTCTCTCCTTGTTGGAGAATTCTGGCGGCGATATTTCTATGCTGCAAGCGACCCACCTCTTATCTAGAGACACAGCCCGCATGCGCACATGCCGATTCCCACACCAATATTGGTCCTCTAGCGCTGCTAAAAAGAACAGAGTAGCTATCCTTTTTGGAGCAAAATTCGAGGGCAAAGTAATCTCAACTCTCTATGAGGTGAAGGGACGGGTACTCCCACTTAGAATTCGGTGGGGCTCCACTCACTTCACTTTAATCAACATCTATACCCCAAACACGCAATAGGAACCCTTCATTGTTAGGACCCTTTCAGAGGGTTTAGCATCTCCCGACGCAGTGATCCTGGTGGGAGGAGATTTTAATTTACTGATGGACAATACCAAGGATCGCTCTTGCCAGAGATTTGCACAAATAGGTGCGCTCTCACCGGAGGGTAGACAATGGTTCGAAGAAAATGGGTTGCATGATGTCTGGCACCAACAACACCCAGCGACGCGAGACTACACACACTACTCGGCTGCACACAAATCTTACGCGCGTCTTCACCACTTCCTGGCCTCCACAGCGCTTCTGCCTAGCGTGAGGGAGGAAACTATAGAGCCAAGATTCCTGTCGGATCATGCACTGATCACAGTCACTGTTCAACCAGAAGATTCCCAACATAAATTCACGAGATGGTGCCTAAGAGAAGGCCTGTTCCAAATCCCAAACACAGTGAAGGAGATACGCACAAAAATAGTAGAATATTTACAGCACAATGATAGAGAGGGCACATCCCTGGCTGCGATTTGGGAGACATTGAAATTGGTAATGAGGGGGAATTTATGGCTGTATCAGAAACTCTACAGAACATAGAGCAGGAGGTTAGAGAGCTAGAGACTATCCATAAGCGCACAGGTGCACCAAGGGTATAGAGAGAACTGGAAAAGAAGAGGCTCCTCCTACAACAACTGGACTTAGATAGGGCGGAATACGCCCTACTCCGCCTATGACACAAATTCTACCTGAGCAGTGACAAATGCAGGAGATTGCTTGCTCAAAGGCTCAGAGCTAAGGCGCTGGCGGCGGCAATACCGTCGATCAAGAAGCCTTCGGGCGAGGAAGTACACTCGGACTCTCAGATAGTAGAAACCTTTAGACAGTTCTACCAATCTTTATATGCCAAAGATGAAGCAGAGCAGCAAGAAGCTAGCGCATATCTGGAGGCAAGTAAGTTCACACGCCTCCCTGAGGCTCTGGCGAGCCAACTCGATGACCCAATACGCCCATAGGAAGTCATTTTGGCCATCGCTCGGCTGAAATTGAATAAGGCCCCTGGCACCGACAGGTATCCAGCTCTGTTTTATAAAACCTTCTGTGTGAAGTTGGTGCCTCTGCTGACGCGTCTATTCAACTCCTTTTTGGAAAGCGGTGCAGTCACCGACTCCATGGCAGAAGCATCGATCTTGGTGATTCTCAAACCTCATAAAGATCCCAGCGCATGCGGTTCATACCGCCCAATATCACTGCTTAATCTAGAGGCAAAGATCTTTGCCGGGATATTAGCGGCTCGACTGAACCCGTTGATGGCGGGCCTGATCGACCCTGACCAAGCGGGATTCATCCCCACGCATCAGGGAGGAGATAACACTAAGCAACTCCTACATCTTATGATTAGTGTACATAGATCCTACAAAGAGGCCTTATTCCTGTCAATAGACGCGGAGAAAGCGTTCGACAGAGTACGGTGGAGTTATCTATTTGACACACTCCATTGCTTTGGCTTCGGTGAGCGCTTTATAAAATGGGTCCGATGCATATACCAGGCCACTCAGGCATTTGTCAGGGTGAATGGGTTGTCTTTGGATCCATTGCCAATAGCACGGGGCACGAGGCAGGGATGCCCGCTTTCACCCCTCCTCTTCGCTCTATACATGGAGCCCCTTGCCCAACAGATTCGGGACCACCAGCAGATAGGGGGGCTACGATTCAGAGGTGACATACACAAGATAAGTCTCTATGCGGACGACGTAATTTTATCACTCTCTGAACCACTCACTTCCCTGCCTGCCCTCCTGAACGAGCTAGAGGCCTTCGGGAAAGTCTCGGGATTCAAAGTAAACCTGAGCAAATCAAAGGTTCTTAACCTATCTTTCCCCCAGGCGCATGAAGAGATCTTAAGGGAGAGATTCCCTCTGCAATGGGCAAAGCAACCAATAACTTACCTGGGTATCATCCTGGCTCTGACTCTGTCTTGGACGCTGGTGCTGGATTACTCGGCGCTGGTGGAACAAACAACGAAAGCCCTGGACGGGTGGTCAAGACTAAAGCTGGCCTGGTTTGGGTGTATAGCAGCCGTAAATATGATGGTGCTACTGCGGATTCTATATATCTTTCAGACACTACCTTTGGACCCCCACCGAAAGCTATGCACACTCTACAATTAGCTATAAACAAATTGGTTTGGGGAGGGAAGAAGGCGCGATTACCTATATCCCAAATTACGCAGTCCAAGCAGGAAGGAGGAGTGGGCCTCCCCTTGGTGCCCAGGTATTTGCAAGCCTTCCACCTCCGATATATTGTGGAGTGGAACCGACCGCTCCCCGAAAACCACTGGACCGTCATGGATCAGGCAGTAGCTGGAGAAAATATCAGGAAGGAGGTATGGCTCCCTCGTAAACTGAGGGCCTGGGGTCTCTACTCTTCCCCAGTTACGGCTGCGACACTGAAAGTATGGGATACCGTAGCACTAAGGAGGGGCCTGACGACATTCCCCTCCCCGATCACCCGATAGTGGACAACCCGGACTTCCCACCAGGCTGCAAATCAGAGGTCTTTCAGAGATGGAGAGAAGCCAGATGTAAGAGGGTGGGTTCGTTGTTTGATCTAGAAGGCATAATCCCATATGAACAACTGAGACTAGACTATGACTACCTAAATCCGATGATTTCCACTATTTACAATTTAGGCACTGGGTCACTTCCCCGACCTATCTAGCGAAGGCTTCTCGGCAGCTCACTTCCTTCGAGAAATGGCTAGTATGCAAAAAAGATGATAAGCATCTGATTTCAGAGCTGTACACCATGCTTGCCACTGGGAGGAAGGGGGGCGAACAAAGGGACAATTGCGTTGGGAGGAGGAGCTGGGAAGGGCCCTGTCGGACAAAGAATGGGAGAACATCCATTACAGAGCGCACCATACGGCACATAACACAGCGGGGGCCGATTCGGCATACAAAGTCATATCCTACTGGTACCTTACACCGGCCCGCATTCACAGCTGGGACAAAAATCATACTGAGAAGTGTTGGAGGGGATGTGGCCTCTCAGGCTCTCTAGTGCATTTACTTTGGCATTGCCCAAAGCTGGGCCGCTTCTGGGAGGGGGTGTTGAATGACATTTACAAGGCTTTTGATACAGAGATCCCACGCTTCCTGGCATATACACTTCTGGGGCTATCAAACGCGCTGACATTTCCCTTACGCTCACTGAAGGGTAGGCAGATGGCACAGGCACTGCTTGTGGCACGACAAACAATCCTTGCGCATTGGAGCACCACGAATGTCCCAGACCACACGGCCTGGCTACATAGACTGTGGCTGACTCTCGCCATGGAACGCCTCTCCTTGGTTCAGGACCATAAGGGCGATATCTATGCAGAATTGTGGGCCCCTTTCATCCAGTTGCTGTCAAAAGAATTGAGGGAGGTGACATGCCCCAAATACCTACAAATACTGCACCTGATCCCTGAGGTAAAGGATGTAATGACGACTCTCACGTAGTGGCTCAGATCTTAAAAGAAGCCTGATAGATTAAGGTGTAAGGCATAAATGCTTGTTAACTTATGTCCGGTGCAGGACCTTTTTCTTTTCTTTTTAGGTTTGGGAGGGAGGGGTTTTCTTTCCATTCTTAAATATGTTGCTGATAGCTTAGATTTTGTTTCTATTGTAGATAGGTTTGTTAACACAATCCACACATCGCTGCCAGCCCCTGGGTTGTAGGCATTGAAGCTGTGTAAACTTGCTCACATTCATTGACTCTACGCTGCCGGCCTATGAGGATTGTCTACCAATATTAATAAAAAGATTGGTTCCAAAAAAGTGATATCTTGAGTTCTGTATTTTGGATGTTTGTTGTTTTGGTCTTGTTTGGTTTAGATAAAGAGTGTTTATTTTTCTGAACTTGTGTGGTGTCCATTTGTAGTGTTTTCACTATGTTACTGTATGTGTTTTGTACAAATGCTTTACACATTGCCTCTGAGATAGGCCTGACTGCTCATGTCAAGCTTCCAAGGAGGTGAGCAGGGGGTTATCTTGGGTGGGTAACTCCCTTACCCTGACTAGAAGGAAGGGTCCCTATTTGGACAGGGTGCATACCACTGCCAACTAGAGACCCTAATTTCTAACAATGGCTATACTTGCTATTACCTTCCAGCCTTCTCATCGCCCTTTGGTCGGGCCAAGGGGGGACTGGCTACCTGGTTTAAAGTTGCCATGGGCTGTAAAATAGAGAAGCTACATCTGGAGGGGGAAACATGCAGGCTTTTGACTTAAGGTGGCCATCTAATTTTGGTTTAGTTGAGGTCAATTTTTATAACTATGCCTTTTCAGCTGGTTATTTAATTTTGTGGCCAATTTAGCTAATAGTAACTCATTTTTGGGTATACATCTCAATTGAATACTGGCTGGTGATTTTAATGCAAAATTGGGTGCTGCACCTACTTTGTCATCCTGAATTTTCCCTCCCTACTTACCTGAGTATAGCTTGGAGGTTGATACGGATTCTAGGGGGCACCTTCGATTTACCTACCTGGCAACTTATGATTTAGAGAGTGTTGCTACTAATTTTGTGACATCTACTATTCCAACATATACTGGTAGGGGGCTTGACTTTGTAATTGATTACAGCTTTGCATTTAGAAACCTGCACTCATTCGTTTTGGAAGGGGATGTCCTTCCTACTATATATAGTGATCATAATCCATTATCTCTCGCAATAAAGATCCCTGTGAATCAGCCAAAGCATATTGTTAGCTATAAGCAGCCTATCTCTACAAAAGAAGATTCAGGGCGTAGGCTTGTCTAGCATTCTGTAAATCTGACAACTATAATGTACAAAATTGTTGATGTGTGTGAGGGTCTGATTAATTCCTGCCTATCAGAGAATATAATGCTGTTTAAAAGGCCCATAGGCAATAGATCGAACCACAATAATTTGTGGCTCAATAAGGCATGCAGAGTTGGGGATAGGGAAGCAATTGGTGCTTGTAGGAAGGCCAAGGCTCTGCCACTAAAGAAGAGAAAAGCTGTCTTGACGGGTGAGAAATGGGAAACCTAGGTGCACACATGTCAAGCTAAGGATTCTCAGGCTTTTAGGGAGGCAGTGCCTGCTGGTCTTTTCCCGGACTCTGTGCCTAATAAAATTAGTACTCACATAGGTCCCGAGGAATGGATATGTAATTTCAGTAGAATCTATTGTTCTAATGCCTTCACCCAAGAGAAAGGGATGGATGAATTTGCACTGCCCCTGAATATTCAATTCTCTTCTGAGGAAGTTTTTGAGACTATCCTTAACAGCCCGTCCAAAAAGGCATCTTGGCCCGATGGGATCCCCATGGACATTTGTAAGGAAAATCCAGGGCTCTGGGCCCTTTTGCTTACCAATGTCATAGACTCTGCATGCAAGACTGGCATCCCATCATCTTGGCGCTCGCCTATAATTGTGCCACTTTTTAAAGAGGGAAATGCGCAGGGTCCAAAGTGCTATCTCCCAATTTCCCTTCTTGATTCCGTCACTAAAATCACGGGAAGAATAGTATTGGACAGACTGCTCCTTTGGTCTACGGAGAAGAACATTCTCTCACAGGTCCAGAACGGCTTTAGAAAAGGTCTTGGTACCATAGAAAATGCTTACATTTCCACCTCCTAGTGTCTAAGTGTAAGTTTGCCAAGAGTAGCTCTCTTCACTTGGCATTAATGGATCTATCAAGTACTTTTGAAACGTGTAAACAGATCCAAGCTTTGGGATATTTTAACTTCCCTGGACTCGAGGAGGACTTGGTGGCTTTCTTGAAGTATCTTCACCTGGATCTGTCTGCTTCTGTGAGATATGGGGATGGAGGAGAGTGTGCCACTTTCTTTACAGCTAAGCAGGGAGTTCACAGGGCTGTGTGCTGGCACCTATCCTATATTTACTGTACATAAATGATTTGGAAACTGCATTAGTGAACTTGGGGTCTAACGTCCCGATGGTCAACAAAAAACCCATGCCAGCACTTTTGTATGCAGATGATGCTGTGTTGCTTGCCAGGATGGCAAATGGCCTAAGACATTAATTTCCACTTTTGTCTTGTTCATGAAGCAGCTATATCAGGAAACCAGTTTGTCAAAATCCTTTATCTTGGTTTATTGTACAAAAAATATTAAAACCTGTTGTATGAGTATTGGAAGAAGGGCTATTGAGAAAGTGAGCCAGTTCCCATTCCTTGGCTTGATGTATGACAGTATGTGTACTTGGGCTCCGTGTGTTGGGATTAGGAAAAAAGGTTTTTGCATGCGGTTGGCTCAATCTTTTCTCTTGCTTCCTTGATAGGTAAAAAGCCCATACCCCTCTTACTAGAGATCTATAGGAGGAAGTGTCTTTCCATTTTGACCTATGGGTTGGGCATATGGGGTTACAGGGATGTGGGTAGCATTCAAACTGAGGAAAATAGAGTGTTCCGGTGCATATTGGGGGACAGTCGTGGCTCGCAAGTCTCGCAGGTGGGGGAGCGGGTGAGGGGGTGTCATGCGGGGGTTACCGCGCAGGGGTTACCGCGGGTGGGGTGGGGGTCTAAAATAAAATTAAAAACTAAACTTACCTGACCGGTCCCGCGCCGCCTCTGCTCCTGGGCTGGGTCTGCGTTTTCCTGTTCCTGAACAGGAACAGGCATGCTCCCTCCCCTCATGTAAGCCAATCACTACGCTGCAATGGCAGCATTGTGATTGGTGCGGAGTCCCGGACAGCGCCCAGCCGGGCACCTGTAGGGACGCCATTTTCTCTATGTAGGCTGCATGCAGCCTACATATTGAAAATGTAGAGTGCGCATGACTGGTTTGGTCGGCACCAGGGCCGACCAAACAGTCAGGGTACTCAGAGTGGTGCAAGCCACTCCTCCCCGACCCGCCCACCCACCCCCAACCAGGCATATCGTCCCGCCCGCCCCCGATCAGGCATACCCCTGCCTTCTGCTTTCTCGCAGCGCGAGAAGCAGCAAATAAAATGGTATTTAAAATACCATTTTATTTTCTGCTTCTCGCACTGCGAGAAAGCAGTGGGGTGGCGCTCCTCCACCCTAATGGAGGAGCCTCCGCTGTTGGGGGATACTTTGTCAACATTGCATTTTGCTGTCCATCAGGAACTGGGCTTGAAGTATACTGAGGATCAGAGTAATTTCACTCCCTTGTTGCTTTGGTGCTCGGTCTGGCATAACGGGGAAGCTGGTCAAAATAGAGAAATCATCTCGAATTGCCTTTCCTGTTCATACAGGAATAGAATTCCCCGGCTTAAATACATTAGGGAGACAACTTTTGCCCTAGACTATTCTCTAATTATGTAAAGCCAACAGATCTTTGTAAAAAGGACAAAGGGTGGGTCTGGGAGTGTTTCTTATCTCATAGAAGGACCCAGAAGGGAGCTAGTGAATTAATGAAGCCCTCCGTCAGGGAATACTGTCTCCTACAAACCGCACAGGGGGTCGCACCTGATTTGAGCCCCATGGTTCTGTGTACATGGGAACGTATGCTGTTGTCCCGGTATAGACTAGGCTTAATTAGGAGGCTACTGTTTTCTCCGCAAGGACAGTTTGCTCTAACGGATATAGGCATGTGCCCATATGAGGAGGTGTCTCCCTAGACACTGCTGCATTTTGTTTTCTTTTGTAAATTTCAACTTCCTCTTACTAAATCTAAACTTCGCAAGAGTAGAGATGGCATTGATTTACTTGCAGCAATTAGATTGCTCTGACTTATGCATAGCAGTAGGCTCTTTTTTTAAATGTGCATTACAATTTCGATATTCACTAGTGTTTTGAAACGTGGTTTTATAGATTTATATGACCGATAACTGTTTTTTTACCATTACTTTTATGTGCCTTTTTATCATGTATTTGTTTACATTTGTTATAATTAATTAGGATTTTATGTGTTATGTTGTGTCTTTTATGATCTGCTTTTAAGTGATTGAATAACGATTAAAAGAAAGACAGTGAATATTTACCTTTTTGTAACTCCTGCCACATTAAGTTGGAAAGTTCTCTGCAACAGATAGTCACAAATGAGGATGGCCCTGTCAAAATGTCAATGCTACTATTGAGAAGTGGAGCTGAAAAGAACCAGAATACACCCCATCCAAGATATGTGTACAAAAATGCCATTCTACATCCCTGGAGAAGGTCAAGACAAAGACAATGAACAGAATGATGAAAAATTGATTTGACATTTGTTGTACAGTCAACATCCCATTTATATCTTTCTTTCAATGGCTAAAGGGCTCAGGAAATCTGTAAAACATACTGTGTGATGAGGGTATATTACACTATTTCCTGGAGATATATTACAGGTAGTCGATCTGTCTGATCGAGGGAAGTTATTTTCTCAAAATGATCCACGAGAGTGGTGCTAGAGAGGCTATTCGGGGACGAATCTTTTACTTTTGAAAAGAAACTACACAGCCCCGTAAAAATGGGTTACAACACATTAATTGGATGTCAGGACAATTAAAGATAATGGAAAGACTTTAGAATCGTCTATTTAGAACAAATAATTTGCTGTGGACCAATTAAATGAGTAATGGCATGGTTCATTGTTATTGATTCATGGGGCATAAACATTAGCATTAAAACACTCCTTCCTCCTCATATATCAATTATATTGCTCTCCTAAAAATGAAAGAAAGTCAATCACCACTCAATGGGAAATTGCCCAAAGTGCACAGGTTTGTTCCAGCACCAGGCGATAACTTAAATTAGGCATTTTGCAAAAGTGTTATTATATATTTCACAGAAAGTAGGGGTGGCATGAGGTTTTATCCTATGATTTTCGTCAAAACTGTTATTCAGGAAGATGATTACATGCTCCTACATATTATGTGTTATTATTAATAAGCTGGCTGAGAGATGGTGAGGATAAACAAAAAATAAACAATACACAGTGACATACCTTGCAGCATTCAAACAACACATATCTTTCAAAAGCACCCAGAGACCACTTAATTGAACAATTACACTAATATGGTATGTTACTGTAACTCCTTGTTTCAATGCTTCTGTCCACAGTGAGCTGGGTGTTTTGCAATGGAAAATGCTTATCGAAAATACATCAACTATTTTTATTGACCACTGTTATTGCTCTGCATGGTGAACACTAAACCCAGCTAGTGTCTTGAGTGCCAATTTGAAGATCCCACATTGGAATGCATTGACAGACACTGGTCTGTGAACAATTTTCTATAGCACTGCTATGCCTTATGAGGCGTAAGTGTGTAAGGGAAAAAGCAGTAAGAAGAATACATCAGGAAGAGAAGGAAATATTGAACAGTTACAAGGCTGAGATACTTCTTATAGAGCTGGAACAAGAGAGTTTTCAGCAGCTTTCTGATGGCGAACAAATCTAGTTGGTCTCTGGGTGATACTGGAAGGCAGTTCTAGAGAAAGGTTGCTGCATTAGTAAAGGATTGCTTTGAAGCCAGTAAAGAGTTCAAGGCAGATGTCTGCAGAAGGAGTGAGCCCTTACTCCGAAGTTCTCTCTCTTCTCTGGAGATGAGGCGGAATGAGAACATGGGTAAAGGGCTTTGTGAGTCAGACAACCAGTTTTCAATTGTATTGAAAAAAACTGCAGTGCCCTCATTCAGGTTACTGGGTGTTAGTTCATAGGTTCCAGCAGGGGCGGCTCCTCCACTAGGGCGGAGGAGCGCCGCCCCACTGCTTTCTCGCAGTGAAAAAGCCGAAACATAAAATGGTAATGCCTAAAAGTTATTACCATTTTATGTTTACTTTGCGCATTGCGGGCGGGGGTGGGCGGTGCTGCTCTGCTCTTTGAGCAGGGCAGGGGAGGAGTGGTTTGCCCTCTCCTGAGTGCGCAAAGACTGTTTGCTCGGCCCTCACGGGGCGCCCAAACCAGTCATGCGCACTCTGCCGTTCTCCATGCAGGCTGCATTGCACCCCATTAGCCCCTATTAACACTGCTGTGATTTAAAAGGTAGGAATTCAACAGACTAAGAGCCTGTTTGGGGAAGCTCACTCTGTATTCGAGCATGTTTGGCAGTCTGTGTTGGTTGACAGTGCTGAAAGCTGCTGAAAGATCTAGCAATAGCAGAAGGCAGGAATCTCCACCAATCATATTGTACCTTTAACCCGTTCTGTGCGCGCGTCGGCCAACGGCCGTCGCGAGCACTACCTCACTAGTGCTGCGCACGTCCGTTGGCCTACGCGGCCCCGCCCACTCAATAGAACTCCCGCACTGCGGCGGAATTTGCGCAGCGGTTAAGGAGTTAAGGTAGCCATCTCTTTGTTAAACACGAATCAGAGCCTTTAGCATGTGAAGGGTTGGTTGTTATTGAAACATTTGCTTAGTTGATTGAACACACAGCATTCAATAGTAAGATTCATTGGGTCTAGATTCACTTTCTTTATAATCGTAATGATCTGCCATGTTTTAGTGAATTGTGGGAGAAGCATTGTGAAAGATAAACCTTTAAATATTTAATTTTTTGTAAACTATTTTTTATTAATTTTGTCACAATATAAGACATCATGCAATACATTATGCAGAGATGCATTCAAGAGCTATCATATGTGACATACAGAAGATATTGGCAGGAGTAGATGGTTTAGTATATTATAAACATTTCATAACAAACTTTGTCTAACTTCAGATCACAACAGTAGAGTCCTCAGGCATGCATTCTCGCATTCTTTCTATTGTCCCGCTTCTTCTTGGTGTTTCCCCCTCCTTCAGTGTGCACCCATTACTTCCTTATCCTGATGCGTGTAACCTCTCATCTCCCCCTCACCCGTGTGGACATCCAGGGACCGTAGGCGACTGGAGATAGGGCATGCAAAAAGGACGGCCTGGACTCCAGGGAACACAGCCAAAGCCATACCAGACGGATCTGTAAATAGTACTTTCCACTTTACTTTCCATTATGGCCAGTTTGTCCTCTAACCATCCGTGGGGGTATCAAGGAGTGACTGTAACTCCTGTAGTATGTTCCCCCACAACCCCACTATGGGTATCCTCCGCAGTCCCCTAGCCTTCTCCCTCCTCAGAGCTACTGCCTCTGCTCTGCCCCATTTTAGTGTCGCCGCAATCCAGTACTGTTCACTCTGGGGGATCTGTGCCTTCCAGTGCATAGCTATGGATCTGCCAGCTATAAGAAGCGCCAGGTCTATGATTTGATTGGTCACCTTTTGGGCCTTCTTTCGCTTGTACAAACCCAGCAATGCCCTTTCTATTGTGTGTGGGTCACATCAAACAGACCACTATTACTTTGCTATGGATCATGTATTCTGTTCCTAACATTGATAATGGATGGTAAGATGTGAGTTCTAATGGGTCTTTTGTCCGGTTTGGCTAGGGACACAAATAGGGATTTTTGCAGGGACCGTGTGAGGCGGCCTTCATTCAGGGCAGCCCGATATACCTCTAGTAATTTTGGAGCTTGAAGCAACTCATAGGCCGTGTAACACTCAGTGGGCTAATCATCCATGTCTGGGGTCTTTGGTGTGGTTGCACCCCTGATGGCCTGCCACAGCACCTGCAGTGTGAGGGGGGTGTTCAGCTCCTCTCTTTGCAGCAGGTCAATAGTAGGCAGTGTAAGGTCTTCTAGGAAGTCTGATATATGTACATTACGCTCTACAAGCAGGGGGTCATATAGTCGCTGATAGTATGCTGTGAAGGCCTCATGTATATCCGATTGATTAGTGTGTATGTAGGCCGGAGTTTCTTTAATCATTGTGGTGGGGGTCACCGGTGTCGCACTGCTGAGGAGCCAGGCCAGAAGGCATCCTGATTTGTCTCCTTCAGCGTGCATCCTAGCCTAGTAGGCCCAAAAATCTAGCAAACACAAGGAGATGATGGACAGAGCACTGAAACTTTTCAGACACTCACCCCCAGTCACTAAATCTGGGTTGAATCCATCATCGTTCTTTAGCTCACTTCACCACCCCAGTTAAGACCCAGCCATATGCAAATCAGTCTTGACCCTGTTCCTCATGGGAACAGTCTAGCCCGTACTGCCAAGCGAGGTCTTCCCTGGACCGGAAACATGCAACCTGGGACTGGTTTGGGGGTAACACCCCTCATCAACCAGGCTAGCTGGAATCCAGAGGCAAAGTGAGCAAGGGACCCACCTCTGGGCATACCCTACCAACTTAGGGCAAACAAAGCAAACACAAGGAGATGATGGACGGAATGCTGAAAATTTTCAGACACTCACCCCCAGTCTAGAAAATGCAGTTGCTCTACAAAGCGTGCATGATGCTCCTGTGCCTCAGTGAGTGCAGGCTGTGCTATGGGGTCCAAACTAGCTGGTATCTCCTGGACCCCCAGCAATGTCCCGGTTAGCACTAGGTCCCTGTGTAACACTGCCCTGGCCTGTACTACTGCCCTGATGCAGTGATCCCTAATTACTGCCTTTAATGTCTCCCATTCGATTGGTTTAGAGGTGTCCGTATCCCAGTTGTTCTCAAAATAGTGGGCAATAGCCTCTCGTGTCTCTTCCCCAAAGACCTGACCCTCCAGCATTGCTGGTTGCAATTTCCATGTGGGAACTGGGGGTCGCGGCGCTCCCCCACCTAAGGTGAATCTGCAATAGGTTGTGATCCCAAAAATATTTCCCTAGGTATTCTGCATCTACTACCTGCACCTGTAATGTGTGATGGCAAAAAATATAATCTAGTCTGACATACAAGTCATGTGGGGTGGAATAATAGGAGTACTCCCTAGCCCTTTGGTGTAGCTTCTGCCAACTGTTGTGTAGGGACCAGTGACTAATCCACTGTGAGAGAAAAGCTGCTGCCCACACCACTGGAGAGGCGGGCAGCAGAAGATGCGAACGATCCAGCTGTGGGTCAAGGACACTATTGAAGTGCCCTCCAATTATCCAGGGGTTCTAAGCCCATCGAGTAAAGGTAAGGGAGAGGCGCGCCATATAAGCTTGTTGGGCTTTATTTGGTGCATATATACTTCCCAAAAATATGTGTCTACCATCTAGTAGGCCTTCAAATAAGACATAGCGCCCCTCTGGGTCCACCTCTACCGTAATTTGCCTAAATGGTAACCCAGGTCAGGTCCATATAAGCGCTCCTCTCACAAACCCTGAATAGGTGGTACTGTAGCATTGCACACACCAGCACTTTTGTAATCGGACTTCCTCGCCTTTTGCTATGTGTGTTTCCTGAAGTAATGCTATCTGCGCTCCCCGTCTCCTCACATATTGCTGCACAGCATGACGCTTGTGCATTGTCCCCATCCCCCTGACATTCCAGTTTAAAACCCCTATTCTATCCATTCTGGGCTACTTGTAGCAGAACGGGAAGGGGAAGGAGGGTACTGAACCGCACCAGAACAAGGGAGCACCGGGGGTGACTCCTAATACACGTAATTCTGTGCACGTATTGTGACCTAAGGGGTCCTGCCACCTTAGGCTAAACTGCCTCGCAGTGTGTGATCTGCGCAACATAAACTGCTGATAACCCAATCAATTCCCAACCCAGGTCTGTCTCCAACTGGGTGACTGCCCAAACAGCTAACTAAATATCCCATGCTGGGAAGCTCAAAGACTCTCTTGCATGTAACAGCGTTAACCTTCACGGGGGAGTTTTTGTCCTACAGCACGGTAGTGTCTGGTCCTAACTGTGTAGAACTTCAAGTACTAAGTGTGAGACAGAGCAGGTAGACAAGTGAGATAGACCCATGTCTACATTACTATTGCATAATACAGCACACGTGGCAGACTACTAGAACCCGTTCTCCAATCCCCACCACACCCCCTTATCCCCCACATGCACTGGCACCCAAAACTTGACCAACATCTCCTCAGTATGAAGAAGTCTCAGTGAGGAAGGCGTCACTGTTAATTCTTTTCTCAGCCTCAAAAGTAATAGCCATTCAACTTCTAGAATATATTGAGTTATAGGAGCTCCTGTCTTTCTTAAATCAAGTTGGGGGAGGTCTGCGGCATGACGTCCGGGAGGATCAGTGACACAGAGCTGCTCCGGGAGTCCCTCAAGTGTGTGTCTGAGTGGATGTCCTCAATTGTCTGCACTGGTGAAGAACGGCACCCTGCCCACCAGGAAGAGGCTGTAGATAACGCCTGAGACTTCTCTTACCGGGCCGTTTCTGGTGTGGGGTTGCCACTTAACTGCTGTGGTTGGCAACCCGGATCTCGCTGTGTGCTTCCCCGCCTCACACCGCCCACTAGGGGCCTCATTAATTGTGACGTCAATGCTCCCTCCTCAAATTGGCACTGCTAGACCCAGTCCCAGGCATCCGAGGGTTCAGTGAAGAAGTAACGGGTATTGTTCACCATCACCTTTAGCTTGGAAATAACAGGGAGTAATTCAGGCCTTCTTGACAAAGTTTTCACTTCATGCCTAGGAACGAGGCTCTCCAGCAATGCACAGCCAGTGTGTAATCTGGAAATAGGTATATTCTCGCATTGTCATGCAGAATTGGGTCAGCTGTACAGGTCGCAGTATTGCTTCTTTGTCCCGGTGGTTCATTACACGTGCCACCACAGGTCTACGGGGGCTCCAACCGAAGGTCTTTTGGCTGGGACTCGATGAGCCTGTTCAAGCAACAAATGTTGGGATAGTTTGGAAGGCGCTACTGTCTGGGTCAGCCAGCTTTCAAAGAATTGCACGGAGTCCGACCCTTAGACACTCTCAGGGAACCCCACTATCTGGACATTGTTTTGGCGTGACCGCCCTTCTGAGACTTCTGCCCTGTTTTCAGGTTCCTGTACCTTGGCAGTAAGCGTTTATACTTTAGCAACCAGTTCTGACATTTCAGGCTGAAGTTCAGCTACAGCAGTTTCAGTAGATTCCGACTCGGGTGAACAATTTCTTCTGATCCTCCCAGAGCAATCCCAGTTGAGTCACCACTGCATCGACCCTGCCTCTTAGGTCCTGCCTGGTTTAGGCAAGAGCCTCTAGTATTTGGCATCCGTGGTCGTTCAGTGCACTTCCTCTGGTGTGGTCTCAGAGCCAGGGCGATCCATAACTACTGCAGACTGACGACCCATAGATTGGGGCCCATTCCGTCTCTTCACCCCATGCTGCAATTGACATTAACCTCCATTGTGTCAATAAGAGTCTACTGGACTTTCCTCTACCAAAAACCAGGGCAAATCACACTCACCAGGCCTCCAGGCCAGCCAGTCCCCTGACCACCACAGTGTCGTCCAGTGACAGGGCGGCACCTGGGCCAACACCCCACTGTCAGTCGAAGTGGGGCTTAGTTGCCAGTCAACACTAATGTATTTGCTCTCATATGCCGGGCAGGTGACGATGGAGGGTCCAGCCCCGTCAGGTGTAGCCCCAGTGACTGTTCAGCAGTCTTAGTGCTTATGTGGGAGCCTTAGTGCCTGTGCACTAGCCTCTCTAAACCCAGGTCTGAGCGGGACCCGATTCACTCTGCGTGCCTTGTCACTTTAGGCGCACGGTGGGCATGAGCAGTCCAGTTTTTATGGCAGTTCAGGTTGTATTGCAGGCCGAGCTGTGTAACAGACTAGGCTCAGGATAGGTCACCAACCCATGGGGGGTTCTGAATAGGGGGGGGACAGGGCCCACCCGTTCACCTGCTGTCTCTTCTTGCCTCTTCAATCTTCCAGCATCCTCCACGACACCATGGTTTCTAGGGGTAAGGGAAGGATGTCTGCCCTTTTACCAGCCACTGCGGGGTAGAAGGAGGGGAAGGATCCAACAACCATCTGCCTCCATCGCAGATCGCTGGGGAGTTTACGAAGGCCTCCCGCTTCCTGCCTGCAATGCCAATCAGGCAAAAAGTTAGAGTTCCTGTTTTTGCAAGCCCCTGTTGTTCTTACCCTGCGTCACACAGTGGGTCGTTAGGGGCCAGGGACTGTGGGTCCACCCTATGCCCTTTCATATGCAGTCTGGACTCCTCTTGCCTCCAGGAGAGGAGTCTAGCCCCGGTGTGTACTCTGCTGTCCCCACTGTGACTCAGGGCAGCGCAGAAGGGGTGGGCGCTCTCTACTGCGGCTGCAATGGGAACGGGCAGACGCGGCCACTGATCCACAGCCCACAGCATGCAGGGCAAGGCCACAGAGACTCACAGCTGCTCCATAGCGGATTCTGTAGCACAACCACGTCTTGCCCTGCTACATGTCTAGGCTACTTCGCTGTGGGCTGTGGCGATGTGTGACAAATCGTGGGTCTTGGGTGTGGAGCTGCTCTAGCTCGCGTCCTCCATCTTCTGCGGCTTGGCCAAGCCCCACTAAATATAAACCTTTATATAAGCTGGTTTTAATATATAGGTGTGCTCCTGAAAGACTTATATGTGTAAGGTCCATTGGTTTGGTACACCACAAGCCAACCTGCAGGCTGTACCTTGGGCACTGAACACACTACCCAGTCTGAGATGTGCCAGTGTTGCTGGCACATCTAAGAGGGTGATGGTGTCATTGAGGTGACCAGCATTGTTGGTAAGTGGGCAGAGTCCCAGCCATTGGCATTGTTTTAAACTAATAGAACATTCCAAAATGCTGCATGTGGCAGGCTCACAATAGGTTTGTGGTTAGCCATGTGGAGTATGTGATTCAGACAATGGCAGTTTATGATGAAAACCATGGTTTGGGGGTGAACATAAAGCCTTTTTGTTTTTGTTTAATCTTTGCAACTAATTTGAAAGCTCTAGCAGACATTACAGTGAAACTCAGTAATTTTCTGCTTGATTTGTAATTGTTAACTAAGCAGGTTCTCAGAGAAATGATCTCCGCAGTCCCATGCGGGGAACAATGCCCTGAATGTGATAAGAACACAATATGTCTTATAAGATTAATGCCTCTTTCTACCAAACGATCTGTTAAATTCTCACATAAACGTGGTAATGTGGCTATTCTGACACTGCCTATCATTGATGCAGTGGTTGTACTTTTATGCCAATGGGTTTTCCTAGCACTAAAGTACAACTTACAAGAAGCATGCACCAGTGATCATGTCATGTAACGTATACCACATTATAGACTGGCTACATTTCAAGCCTATTTCTTAAAACAGGCTTTTCATTGAATCACCTTAAGTCTTGGTGTTTCTTTTTATGTAGCTATAGAAACAGGAAAGTTACCTATCTTCCAGTCCAATTGTGCAGATTTCTATTACTTTTAAGAAATAAAAGGCTGAGTATCTTACCATTCATCCTAGTATGGAAACAGGCATTTGCTTCCAAAAAAGGGGACCTTGTGAATTTTGTTCTTAGATGGACATTGCATAAAGCTTTGAAAACTAACCGTTTTGATGAATATGATGCGGTACAATTCACTCTCTTGTCCTTCAGAAATGTTAGTTGAAGAGATGAAAAATAAAGTTATGTCTATTATCGTAGTACAGAAAATATGGAGGAAGCGTAGGGGTATAATGCAATACCTTGTGAAGTAAAACCATTCTAGAAGGAGTCCACCTCATAGAATCTCAGCATAATGTGATCATTAGATGAGCTGTCCGAAAAGCTAATCACACATCTTTGTGAATTTCAGAAACTTAAGCCCATTGTTAATCATTCTGGTTACCAGAGATTTAGGGGCATATTAGCAAGACCGGCGATAATGTTATCGCCGTTTTAGCGGCAGGAAACTGCCGCTAAAACGGCGATAATGGGCTTGCTAATATGCGTTATAGAATTCCAATAGAAGCCCAGGTTAGATGTCCTGCACATCTAACCTGGGCTTCTATTGAATTCTATAACGCATATTAGCAAGCCCATTATCACCGTTTTAGCGGCAGTTTCCTGCCGCTAAAACAGCGATAATTTTATCGTCGGTCTTGCTAATATGCCCCTTAATTTTATTTGGATATCAGAAATGCATAAACATTTTCTCTAATATGATGCTGTTTGTCATTTTAGTTTACACTATTTGTTTTAAAACAAAGATCTTGAATTTTTCTATTGTGGCCGTAAACTTTTTGGGACTCTTTTAAACCTTTGACCTTGACATTTGACATTACAAAATTGGCCAATGTTTTTTTTTTCAAATCTTCAATTCCTAAAACTGGATGATCAATAATTTCCATATTATTTCGACAACCAAAACCATCCAGTTGTGGTAACATCAATTGGAAATAAATGTGAATTGTTGCTTGAAATGATCATTCATCCACAAAGATGTCTGATCCATTTCAACCTGTAATCCACTTAGAGATCAGTCACACTATTGTCCCAGTATTGCAATCTTTGTGATTTTCTGTTCACATTAATTAACTTATGTCAGTAAGCCATCATGCAAATTTACAAAATGAGTCTGAGAACATTGCTCCTGGACCTGAAGATATGAAAATAAGGTCCTACTTCGTACTACACTAAGAGAAAAATGGCACTTGACAATCAACCATATTGTTTGGTGGCTGAACACATGAAGGGTAAGAAGATGTGTTTCAGACGGAATGCTGGCCTTAACGAAAGAGCAAGTGGATTTTCATACTAAATATTGTTAAATGTAGTAGGGCCAAGTGAAAATATGAAACATTAATATCATACAATCACCAAAAATAATATGCACAGATATTGACCCAAATTTGGTAATGAAGACTGACACAAATGGCCGCTTATTATCTATTACTATTGAGGTAGTTCCTGCAACAATCCTATTTCTTACTGCATTATTTTTCTTGATTTTTGTTTTCAATTTTATATAGGGTGAACTCAATCTGAAGATATCGAAGCACTTCACATGAGCACCTAATAGAGCGCTGATAGCACTCTATTTTGTATGAGTGCACCATACTCATGGTTTAAACACACTTTCATGTATTCGTATTGTGTGCAGTGATTACGATTATTAAGACATTTATTTGAAGCATCTAATGTTGAAACTTAGTACACACACTTAAGTAGAATTTATATGTATTATGATTCCTTCATGCATAATGTGCAGGACGATATTATTTCTGTATATCATAATTGTGGTTAGTTTAAGTTGCCTGAAATACAGGCCCAAAGCAAATGTTTCAGTTCTCCTTGCTCTCAAGAAATAAATAATTAAATGATTGTTGTGTTCAAGATTAGAATGTTCTCATCCTACTGCAGGTGAAAGAAACACATCATTATTTTCAGAGTTAAGGAGAAACCCGGAATGTCTTTGAAGATGGCTGGGAAGCGGGAAAGGAGGATGCCTTGCGTGTCTGGAAGCCAAGGCCACTGAAAGAAGATACTACTAATTAAAATTTGTTTCATGAAAGAAAAGCTACTGCTTAGAGAGTCATGGAAACTTTTAAGATGAGTGACGCAATGTGGGTTGAACCCCATCTTTTTTATGATGCGTAGGGACAGAGAGCCCAGACTTCTGCTAGCTTACGGAGAAGAAGGAGCATCTTAGAGCAAGCTCCATAGCCATAAGCTAAAACGACCCATTTGACGTGAGTACTTCTTAGGAAGTTGACACGTGCTGACACCTTTGGGGAATGATAGAAGAAAGACAGGAAGGGCCCTCATCTAGAGCAGTGTAGGGAGAGATTTTGATTTCTTTCAATGACTCGAGAACTGAATATTGCATCTATTCTTTGTTGCGTTGTGATTTTGGAATTTATAATCATCTGTCTTTTGGGCCGAATTACTTATATCCGTAAACTTGGCTCTGTATTGATTTTTCTGTACCTTTATTCTTTGCTATTGAGATGTATTTACATCCAATTGTTTTTGGCCTTATAATAAATCTTCAAACTGCACTTTGGAGTTGGTGGTCTTTCCAGGCATGACAACGTTGCTGTTATTAATCTGAGTTGTTTCCTCCCCTCAACCACTTTAGGTAAATAAAAGATCGATCGCTTTTGCTATATTTAGTAGGGAACATCAGGTGTGCAATTTAGCGTAATCAAATGGTAGCAGAGGATGGTTTACCTTTAAAGTGGTTCACCTCTAAGGGGAGAGGAGTAATTAGGAGTAGGGTTGAAGGTTGAAGAGCCCTGAAGCAGAGTGGAAGACGGCGGAGAACGGAGACTGGCGGACGTTGATGGTTCGGCGGAAACAGTGGTGGCGTGAGTATGAAAGGAATTGTGGTGTTGGATGGCGGTGATGAGTAAGTGGGTGATGTCTTGCGGAGTTAGGATGTATGTTGAGTGAATGTGGTTTTTGGTTTACTGATCCGGACTCGTGCGGAGCAGGAAGTTTTGGTGAGCGGACTCAAGAGAAGTCCAAGATCCCGGGATAGTTTTGTATTGTGATTGTCTGATTAAATGTGGGCGTTGTGAAGCGCTATCCATGATCCACTTGTGTTAGGGACCTTTGTGTGAATGAGGAAGAGGTCGTGGTCGAAAGCCTCAGGTACCGGGGTGGACTACGCAGGTCGGGGGTCACAACGGCTGATGTTCTTGTGAGAGTGTTCTATCGATCTTTAGTGTCAGACAATTACTTGTTTATGTGACTGTAAGTTATTGTAATTGTGTAGGAACAGTTACTTGGTTTAATAGCTTTTGGTTATACAGTTACTTGTGGTACGAATGTGTGTGAGCGAGTTTGCGGTGAAATTGTAAAGGCGGGTGAGCCGCTGCAAGGAGCGAGAAGTGACGTTAGGGTGCGACGTGCTGTGATAGGTTGGTTGGTGTAACGCCGCGCTGGGATTGGTGGAAGGTCGTTTGTAGTGGAACAGCGTATTTTGGGCTTGCAATTGATCGATTTTACAATGAGATGCTTTAGGGTGTTGCAAGATTTGTGTAGGGGCGACACAGGGGTAGTGACTCGGGTAGGAGAAGAAGCTCCGCCAGAAGACACACAGGCACATTACATGGCAATAAATGTAGGACTCCATACGATAGTGTGGCTCCAGAATTGGCACAAAATTACAGAGAAGGAGGGCGAATTGGCTTTCCCTCGTTATGGGTTATGGGTCTTTCTGTATGGAAGTACTGACCCAGTTGAGGGGGGTGATGAATGCACTAAAACCTCCCACTAGACCCACACAATTTGAGGCATTAGATGCATGGATGAGAGCTGCACTAGCGAGAAAGAGAGAGAATTCACGAGAAAGAATGAGAAAAGCAATGAAGGCATATCAGGATGCTAGATGGGATGCCCAGTTGAAAAGATGGAGAGTAGACACCATAGAGGGAGAACGCCTGTACCCGTTCCGTACATTAAGGGAGGGGGCTGAAGGGAACAAGACGACAGAGGAGGACAGTGATACAGATGACAGCTTCCTTAATAGATTGCTAGCGGACCGTCCTCCACCGTGCGACTCTAGATCAGAGATAGAGAGGGTGCGCCCATCAGAAGAGCTTGTAGGAGTGGGACACTTGGGTGCAGAGGAACAACCAGCGGGTGTAAGAGGCAACATAACCATGGTACGCATTCCGGGGGGGTCCGGAGGAAGAAGGTATTCCAACTCTGAGCCAGTACAACCTGCAGGAGATATGCAGTTACCAGATGCTTTGTCAGTACCAGTTACAATAGGGCCGGTGGTTTCGATATATACTCCTAGAGAAAGAACTGATGATAGTCAACCGCAAAGGAGTGAAGGGGAAGAGACCATGTCTGGCGGGAGTCTTGCAATGAGTGGGACATGTTTCAGTCGGATACCAGTGGAATCTAGTACTCCACTGCCAGCTACAGCTCATCCATCAAGAGTGGATAGTGGGACGGAACGGGTGCGGACAGGAGCTCTAGCGAATTCTAGGTCAGACCTTAGAATGTGGGCTCAACCAGTGAGAGAGTCAATGATACGGAGGGAAGAAGCAGACAAGAGACAAGAAGTGCCTAGAGTAATGTTTGGGCCACAGGTTGTTTGTGCAGGTGATCATTGGAGAAGTCGAAGCTGGGAAAGAGATAGACGCTCAGCGTCAGAAAGAGAAGAGGGTGTAGTTCCTAGGAGAACTCAAAGCTGTGATAGAGAAGATACAAAGAAAGAGGAAATACAGAAAGTGTTAAAAAGCGCAATAAAAGTGCCAATGCTGGATGTGGTACGTTTAAAGGCAGAACTAGACGAGGTGATTGAAGGTAATCTGCCCCTGATCAGAATTGATACATATGACTCGAGCGAACTATTGTTCGTAGCAAAGGACATGACAAGAAAGGCCAAACGAGCTTATGATGCATTGTTGCTTTTGGCCTAAAGGTATGAGGTTGATTTGTCAAAAACAAAGCTGGCACAAGGTTCCTGTAGATTAAATTATACAGATAAGGATTTGGAAGAGAAGCGAACAATTGGATTGAAAACACAAATTAGAGAACTAGTGATAGGGATACGGACATGGAGAAAACTAGATAAATGGAAAGAAAGATGGGCCAAAAAGAAAATCTTTCAGACTGGAATAGGGAATACTCCGCCTCCGCGTGGAGGGACGGGAGCTAGAGGAAATTTTCCCCTCAGAGAGGTACAGAATGGAGGGTACTTGCATGTGCCATGGAGCAGGAGTGATTTAGCAGCATTTATGAATGATTTTCCTCGGTTGAGGGAAAAACCTGCTGAATGGTACAAGCAAATGGATCGGTTTGTTAAAATCTCAAAAGTATTGTGGATTGATTTGAACACCTTGTTTGATATAGTAGTACCTGCAGATTTGTGGGCGGCATGTAAGATCGCCATTGAGTGGCCCTCTGCGGAGCCACCTAGAGATTCAGTGACTCATGGTCCTTCACCTGATGTAATGAGAAAATATGAGCAAGTGATTACATGGTTGCAGTCGAAGGTAGCTCCTCAAACTGTTGATTGGTTGAAGATCGATCGCACCACTCAAGACTCTAAGGAATCAGTACATGATTATTACGAACGATTATTGTTGGCCTTTAAGCAGCATAGTGGATTGGATACAATTGAACAGAAAGATATGGGACAGTTTGTCTCGAAGTTTGTGTTGGGACTGAAATCTGATATCAGTTTGATGATACAGCAACACTTGATCTGTTGGCAGAATAAGTCGGTGGACGAGATTCTGCGTTATGCTAAATATTGTAGTGATCAAGTGGAGTCAGCACAGAAGAAATTGAAGGACAAGTTGATGTTGGTGCAGTTGAGAAATGCTGATACGATGCAGGGGTTTGGAGGAGGGCAAGGCAGAGGCAGAGGAGGTGGAAGAGGTATGGGGCAACAGATGGTGACCCAACCTGGTCATGGCAGAGGAAGAGGAATGGATTCAGGTACAAGTGACTGGGTAGCCCAACAGAAAAGGGTCACTGCCTGCCATTATTGTCACAAAATCGGGCATTGGAAGCGCGAGTGTAGATCGAATCCAGCAAATCAGATACAGATGGAAGGTGAGGGACAGCTGTCCGAGACTGTCAACACTGTGACAAGACCCAGGTCTATGTATCGAGGAGGATATGAGCCGCAAGTGCAAGTACCTCAACCTCCTAGGATACCCATGAAAAATCAGTTATACCAGCAGATGCCTTATTTTGAAATACGAGATAGGTTTGATCAAAATCAAGATGTACATGAGTACCAGAGGGGGGTGCACGAAGAGTGCACCTTAAATGCGATCTTAGAAGTAGATTAGAGTGGGCCGTTTGTGGATGCAGACGTGAATGGATATCCTGTTACCTTCTTATTAGATACTGGAGCTGCTCGCTCCACGGTGAGAACAGAAGTAGTCCCAAATTTGACTCTTTCGGGACGATCGATTCAAGTAGTAGGGGTGAGCAACCAGAAAATGACCAATCCATTGACAAACGAATTACCCGTGAGAATAGGACCATTTCGGGATAAACACCAATTCGTAGTATGCAATTCAAGTCCGGTCTGTCTTTTGGGACGAGACCTTTTGTGCAAGCTCAATTGTACTATATCGTGCACTCCAAGAGGAGTGGAATTGCAAACGCATGATGACGATGCTGATTTTAAGATGGCTAACATGAGTCTATGTGCAGAAATGTTTGTGGAACTTACAATAGCAGAATTGCCACATGACTTGAGAGACTCAGTTGATCCGAAAGTGTGGGATTTTACCGGCGAGGATGTAGGCTTAATGAGAGGGGTTGAGCCTGTTAGGATACAGGTCAAACCCAATGTTGAATTCCCACGAACGCCCCAATATAAATTGACTCCAGAAACTGTGGCTGGAATAAGACCTGTGATTGAGACTATGATTGCCCAAGGTATTCTTAAGGAGATAAGAGGAAGTCCCTGCAACTCACCTATCATGGGAATGCAGAAGCCAAGTGGCAAGTACAGAATAGTGCAGGATTTGCGGCGGGTTAATGAAATTGTGATCCCATGTTGTCCTGTGGTACCGAATCCAGCTGTTATTCTATTCCAGATACCATGTGTTAGATTTGGGGGTCTCTAGTTGGCAGAGGTAGGTACCTTTGACCAAATAGGGACCCTTGTGTCTAGTCAGGGTAAGGGGGTACACTCCTGAAATAACCCCTGCTCACCCCCTTGGTAGCTTGGCACGAGCAGACAGGCTTAGTTCAGAGGCAGTGTGTAAAGCATTTGTGAACACATACAGTAATCCAGTGACAACACTACAAATGGACACCACTCAGGTTGTATTATAAAAATAAGTATCTTTTATATAGATTTACCACAAGACCATAAACAACAAAAAATAATCCACAATAGTGTACTTTAAAGATGGTAGAATTAGCTTGAGTCTCTTAAGATGGTAAGTGCGACACTCTGAGTTCAATGTACCTTAAGATGCGTAACGCAAGGCAACGAAAGTGTTGCAGGGAAGGTGATGCGGTAGTCCCTTACACGCAAGGACGGTGATGCGTTGAAGATCTGGTGCAAAGAAACAAAGATGGCGCTTTCTTCTTGATGCAACCCACTTCCCGGTGATGCGGCAGCGTCTGCTGCGACGTCGATCCTCTTCTCCGGCGATGCGGGGTGCTTCCCACGATGCGAGCCGCGACCAGCCCTGCGACACGCTTCCCAGTGATGCGGCGGCGTCTGCTGCGACGTCGATCCTCTCCCCTGGTGATGCGAGTTGCTTCCACAACGATGCGAGCCCCGACAGGCCCTGCGACACTCTTCCCGGTGATACGGCGGCGTCTGCTGCGACGTCGATCCTCTTCTCCGGCGATGAGCCGCGACAGGCCCTGCAACACGCTTCCTGGAGATGCGGCGGCGTCTGATGCGACGTCGATCCTCTTCTCCGGCGATGAGCCGCGACAGGCCCTGCGACACGCTTCCCAGTGATGCGGCGGCATCTGCTGTGATGTCGATCCTCTCCCCTGGCGATGCGAGGCGCTTCGGTGGCCCTGCGATGACTCAACGATTCTTCTGCGACACGCTTCCCGGTGATGCGGCGGCGTCTGCTGCGAGGTCGATCCTCTTCTCCGGCGATGCGAGGCGCTTCGTGTTGTGAAGCGGCAGCGGCAGTTCGGCGACACGCTTCTCGTTCGTGAGTCGCGCTTCCAGCTCCCAGCGACACGCAAGTGTGTCAGAAGGTCCAAATTCCCCGCAAGGGAATACAGGAGAGCTGGTGGGTGAAGTCTGTTGTCCCTGAGACTTCAGCAGGAGGCAAGCTCTGAAATCAAGCCCTTGGAGATCCTTCACAAGTTGATGAAAGTACACACAAAGTTCCCTTCTCCTTTCTTTGGCAGTCAGGCAACCACTGCAGGCAGATCCCTCTAGCTTAGGGATAGTCTTCTCCTCAGTTTCTTCCTGTTTCCCAAAAGCGATCTAATTTCCTAGGGTCTGGGTCCCCTTTTTATACACCTTTTCTCTTTGTTCTCTGAAGGCAGAGAGGCCTTTGCCTAGTCCAAAACCAGTTCTGTTCAGTCCTGGAGCACTTTGTTTACAGGACTCCTTCTTTCCTTTCAGAATGTGGGGCAGAGTCCTCAGCCGCCCAGCAGGAGGGGGAGACAGCATTGTGGAAGGCAGGCACAGCCCTATTCAGACCCAGGTGCAACTCCTCCCTCCACTCTGGATGCAGATCTCTCTATTCAGCCCTGTGCTGACTCACCCTGTCTCCTGCAGCCACCCCCAGCCCCTGTCACTCAAACTCCAGACAAGGAATACACAACCTAGCAGAGGCAGGCTTGGAAGGTTAGGCAAAAAAATACCTACTTTCTAAAAGTGGTATTTTCAAACACAGAATGTTAAAATCAACTTCACTAAAAGATGTATTTTATCATTCTGAGTTCAGGCATACTAAATTCGTTCTCTACCATGTTCCCTGGGTCAGTTAGGATTATAAGGTGTAATAATCAAAACTGCCCATTCTGGCCTATGGGGAACAGGTAGCCTTGCAATAGTGAAAAACGAAAATGGCTATAATTCACTATTAGGACATGCCACACACACCAGGGCATGTCCTACCTTATACATACAATGCACCCTGCCCTAGGGCCTACTTTAGGGGTGACCAACATGCAGTAAAGGGAAGGTTTAGGGACTGGTAAGTGGGTGCACTCACCAAGTCGACATGGCAGCCCTAGGCTGCACACAGGCTCTGCAATGGCAGGCCTGAGACACATTTTACAAGCTGCTTCTGTGGGTGGCACAACCAGTGCTGCACGCCCACCAGCAGTATTGGATTTACAAGCCCTGGGCACACTCAGTGCACTGTACTAGGGACTGACAAGTAAACCAATCATCCAATCATGGAGTCACTAATACATAACACAATTTATCATAGGGAGCACTTGCACTGTGGCACTGAATAGCAGTGGCACAGTGCCCAAAGCATCTATACCAGCAAAAACAGATCAATAACATTGGAGGCATCATCAAAAAATGGAAGGGAGACCCACGCCAAGGATGCCAGGTCTAACACCATGCAAAGCAGAATGGTTTACAGTAATAGATCTGTGTCATGCATTTTTCTCCATACCATTGCATGAAGAGAGCCAGTTTTTATTTGCGTTTAGGATGGACGATCGTGTATTAACATGGGAGAGAATTCCTCAGGGGTATACAGAAAGCCCCTCCATTTTTAGTCAATGTCTGAAAAAGAATCTTGAGGGACTGGTGACGCCCCAAGTCTTAGTGCAATATATAGGCGACCTTTTGGTCACCTCAGAGACTGAGGATGCTTGCAGGATTGATACTGTGGCGCTGCTGAATCATTTAGCAGAAAATGGACACAAAGGGGCCGATTCCGATCTCGGCCGGTAGGGCACCGAATCGGATTCGGCTTTACCGGATCCGATTCGGAGCCCTCTTTTCCGACCGATTCGAACGTGCGTCCGGGCGAGCGAGTACGATGCGAGCGCTCGCGAAATCGCCGACCGACTCGTTCGCGGGACCCAACCGCTCCGACCGACTCAAACGGACACGACTCGCACCGGGCAATGGAGACGTTTCCCGGCCGGGTAAGTACGATGCGCGCCTCGAGCAGTCCGACCGACTCGTGCAGTCCGGCTCCAAAGAGCAGTCGGAGCCGCACTTTGGGGGTCCGTGTCGGACCCCCCTGTACGCGTAGCCGCGCGAGTCGCACACAGGGGGGACCCATGGGTCCCTCCTACCTGTGCATGTATGGCGCGAGTCGCTTCGATGCATACCCGCTGTAGGGGGCGCCCTTGTTTGCCTCGCACCCATTGAGTCAATGGGAGCCCGCGTACGCGTTGTACGACCGGCTCCCATTGACTTCAATGGGAGTCCGACCGAATCGAGTCCGATTGCATGCGAACGCATCGTACTCGTTCAGTCGGACTGCTAGGGTCCGATTCGGTTGGAAATCTCTCCGGGTCCGGCTCGGTCGGGGAGATTTCCGGCCTGAATCGGAATCGGCCCCAAAGTGTCTCCAAACAAATTGCAGTATTGTTTGTCTGAGGTGCAGTACCTAGGTCACCGGATTGAGAAAGGAAAACGAAGGGTGTCACCAGATCGCATAGAGATGATTCTGCAAATGGGAACTCCGAAAACACAAAAAGAAGTCCGTATGTTTTTGGGAATGGTCGGCTATTGTCGACAGTGGATCCCAAATTTTTCCTTGCAAGCAAAGCCTCTGTTGAAACTGACTCGAAAGGATGTTAGTGATCCGGTACCATGGGATGATGAGTGCTTGAAAGCCTTCCGTGAGCTGAAGGAAAGTATCTGTCGTGCTCCAGCTCTCGGAATGCCGGATTATAACAAAGCGTTTTCGCTCTTTTGCTGTGAAAAGGAGGGATGTGCGTTAGCAGTCCTAGTGCAGACACATGGGGGTGCCCGTAGACCAGTAGCTTACTTCTCTGCTACATTAGATCCCATAGCTTCTGCGTTGCCCGGATGTCTGAAATCCGTTGCTGCAACCGGTGTCAGCATTGAAAGATGTGAAAGCATAGTGATGGGTTATCCGCTCACTGTTTATGTGCCCCATTCCGTAGAACTATTGATGACTCGAACAAAGACACAGTATCTGACCAATAACAGACTTACCAAGTATGAGCAGGTTATCATGGCCGCTGAGAATGTTACCCTGAGACGTTGTACCACCCTGAATCCTGCTACATTGTGACCTGTTCCGGCAGAGGAAGATGATGAGGATTGTAAAGAGCATGACTGCCTAGATGTTACTGACCTATCTACCAAGCCCAGACCTGACATTGTCGATGAACCTTTGCCCCAATCTGATTTGATCCTTTTTGTTGATGGTTCATGCTTGAGAGACAATGAAGGGTATTTGAGAGCAGCGTTTGCTGTGTGCACCATCATGGGAGTAGTGGAAGCTGCCTGTTTAAATAGAGTATTCTCTGCTCAGGTGGCCGAAATTGTCGCTTTGACACGTGCCTGTATCATTGCAGCTGACATTCGAGTGACTGTGTATACTGACAGTCAATATGGATTTGGTGTAGATCACGACTTTGGGCAGTTATGGTCACAGAGGGGGTTTCTAACGTCTTCAGGGTCACCTATACGTAATGGCGAGTATGTGCGCCAACTATTGGAAGCTTTACAGAAGCCTAAAGAGATAACAGTCGTTAAATGTGCAGCTCATGGAAAGGGAGAAATTTTATCACAAAGGGCAACAACTATGCCAATGAAGTAGCACGATTTTGCGCTGAACATGCTTGTATTTTCAATGGAGAATATGTAGGCGAGAGCACAGAAGAGACCGAGCTCAGCATGATGTTAGCTATAGCCGACACTTGGGATGAGGTGAAGCGGTTGCAGGATGAAGTCCCAGAAGAGGAGGCTGCTTCATGGGTCAGAGCAGGTTGCACAAAAAGAGATGATGGCATTTGGGTGTCCACAGATGAAAGAGCAGTATTACCCAATTCCCTATTGAGCCCAATGGCAAGGCAGATTCATGGAGCAGTCCATCTGGGAAGGGATGTAATGGTGCGAGTGTTTAGGCAGACATGGTTTAATCCACGCTTTCGTGTGTGGGCTGAAATGGTCTGTCACAGGTGTGTCACTTGTCAACAAATGAATGTGGGAAAAAGTACTGTGGTCGCATTGAGTCACATTGGCAGATCTGGAGGTCCCTTTAATAGGATACAATTAGATTTCATCGAGATGCCGAGGTGCAATAGGTTGAGATATGTTTTGGTGGTGGTGTGTATCTTTTCGCGTTGGGTGGAAGCATATCCAACTAGACGATGTGACAGTCTCACAGTAGCCAAATTGTTGTTGATGGAGGCGATCCCGAGATACGGATTTCCGACAGCAGTGGAGACAGATAGAGGAACTCATTTCCACAGTGAAATCATGAAACTATTGTGCTCTGCTTTGAATATTGATCAGAGGCTGCATTGTAGCTACAGGCCGGAGGCTTCAGGTCTTGTAGAGCAGGTCAATGGCACCATTAAGTCGAGAGTGGCAAAGGTGTGTTCGTCAATTGCATTGAAATGGCCAGATGCATTGCCCCCGTTGTTCATGAGCCTGCATAGCACCCCTGATAGGAGAACAGGGCTTTCACCCCACAAGATTTTGACTGGAAGAGCTATGCGTTTGCCTTTGGTGCCAGCTACAGCATTGGTAAACATCACTGATGATTTAGTGTTGGATTATTGTAAAGGACTGGTTGATGTGGTTACTTCTGTATCCCACCAGGTCGAGGCTGCGACTGCATCCACCTCGAGAGACCTGCTGCATGATCTTAATCCTGGTGACTGGGTGCTTGTTCGTAAGCACGTAAGGAAGAGTTGTCTCGATGCTCGCTGGCGAGGACCATATCAAGTGATATTGGTCACAAGTACCGCTGTGAAGTGTGGAGGATTGCCGAATTGGATCCACGCTTCCCACACTCGTCGAGTTCAAGCGCCTGCAGAGGAAGAGAGTCCCCTGGTGCCGAGGAGCATGTGTGGACCGGATACAGACAACGACAAAAGCACAGACCCAGCTGGAAGAGTTTTGAATGAAACGGAACAGCCGAGTGAGCACGAGAGACGAGAGCTAAATACACCCGAACTGAGCCCAGATCCTGAAATAGATGATATTGCAGAAGTGAACCGTGCACCAGACAAGATGAGCGGTCTATTTCAGAAGAATCAGATCAAGAGGGAGAGAGGAGAACGGATGCCAGAGCAGAAAAGTGGCCAGCAAGAAAAGAAAGGCTGAACATAAGGCTCGAATCCAAGAAAGATCTCGCTCCGATTCCTGAAACATCTAAATCAGATCAAAGCGACGCTGACGAAAGACCGGATGGTCAGAGGCGCTCCAGAAGAGAAAAAATAGCTTCTCGAAGATACGCATCTCCTGAGTGGACGTACCTGGCTGCAAATGCAGAGCCCAGCGAAGTCCGGGAGGTTGGGAGCTGGTACGGTGAGCTACGAAGGGGACACCCTTTCGATTGAAATACAGTTGCTGGTCCCAGGCGTAGATTCACTTGGAAAGCTAACTCTGCAAGTCCCAAATCCCCCAAAGCTAAGTGGATTGCGTTTCCTGATCCTCAATCAGGTTATTTTTCCTTCATTTGGCCGACAGCACACCGCGCAAGAGTTGGGAGAAATCCGTGCAGAGATCTTGCAATTTCTCCTTGAAATACTTGGATCAAATATCATTAACGACGAAGCTTGATTTTTAACCAAAGAAGACATTAGGCCTTAGAATGAAGATAACTTAGACCCCAGTTTAAGAAGATTGAAAATTAGGGACTTTCTAGTAGATGATGGAGTGAGGAGTAGGGCTGACTACATCTCTTCAATAGGTTTAGTATCAATCAGATGAACTTGGACATTAATTGCATGAGAGGAAAAGAGTGAAAAAGACATTGTTCAAACAAAGAAAACAGGAAGAGACTGTGTTTTTCTCTTTTGTGCTTCGGAACAAACCAGTAGAAACCATGGTGTCCGAAAACTCAACACGCAAACAGAAATGCATCATTGGCACCCTCATTGTAGTGGTGCTTATTGTTATAACTGTGGTGATTGTTACATCTCTAGTTGGATCGCAGGATGACGGACAGAATAGGATACAGGCAACACTCACGACACCACTCTCAGAGATAGATGGGGATGCATCCGCAAAGGATCTAGAAATGATTAAGGAAACTAGTCGTAGATTACATGTTGATTTGTCCAAGGGTGATTTTACCTTGAATGCGTATGCTCGATTATTGTATGAGTATGTGGATACCATGGAAGCGAAGGATTGCTATGTGTGTATGCAATTACCAGCCTCAGTAGAAGAAGATATTCGATGTCATCATTTGCCTGTGACCTATGGTATTACATGTAGTGTGTTATTGAGCATGTTTTATAGCAAAGCACACTTTGAGTACTATTTCTCAAATTATGATGTGGTACTCTCAGAAGTTCCCGTTCTGAAATACATGAACAAATATGATTATTATAAGGAGGTAGAGCGAATGTCAAAGTATTTCGTGCCTACAATCACTTTAGATATGTCCTGTGCCCATAGACACAATTTAACCTGTATGTTGACTGACATTGAAAAGAAATTTATAGATCAGATAGAAGGTCGGCATAGACAGACTCTATTTAGACCAGATCCAAAGCACAAGGTTACCCCATGGACTTAAGAAGAATTAGATCATAAAGCAAAGGGGAGTTTTGGACCCATAGCATTAGATTTCCAGCAGAAGGGAAAGTTGTGCATTAGACACCCGACCACATACTACGACAAGATATTTGTGGGTGAGAGCGATTGTGAGCACATCTTTTTGGTCGAAGAATCAATTAGAAAAGCATTATTGGACAAACTAACAGTAGTGCCCAATGTGTATTTTGTGTGTGGAAAGAATGCCTATGTGAAGTTGCCCAAAAACTGGTATGGCACGTGATATTTGGCTGTGGTATTTCTCAAGATTTTTCATGTGGATGATTTATGGCCACTAGAAAGAAAAGGACCTCACAGAGGAAAACGTGGTGTGAGTGCAGGAGAAGTGATTGGAGACATACTTGGAGCCATGATACCAAGTATGGGTGTGATTCTGAATGATTTGAAAATCAGAAAGTTGGCAACACTAGTGGATAAGCTCTCAATAAATACTGCTCAGATTTTATTGCTTGTAGATGGGGAGATGGTTTTGATAAGGGCTATGGTTTTGCAGAACCGTCTTGCCCTAGATGTGCTGCTAGCAAAAGCCGGAGGAGTCTGCAAATTGTTGAAAGTTCAACAGTGCTGCACTATATTCCTGACAACAGTCGGGATATAAAGAAATACATTAACAATATTTCAGACATACACCAAGAGTTACGTGAGATGGCTGCTGAAGGACTCTGGGAGCAAGTGGGAAAAGGATTTGGCAAGATAGGCAGTTGGTTTGGAAGTTTGGGACAAGGAATAATGGGATATATCTTGAAACCTATTATAATAGCTGTCATTTGTATAATTGTCCTACTAAGAGCCATCAAGGCTTACAAATGGCATAAGGCACGACATCAGGAGACTGTTTCGAGAAAGTGGGAGCGCCAACTTGAACGACTGCAGGACAGTCATTACCAGCACCTTAAGGGGTTAGAACGATTCAGACAGGGACAGCAAGCTACAGCTTCTGTTTAGGTCGGTCTCTTCTACAAGGAGAACTACAGGAGAATAGAAAGTTGGTGTTATGACACTAGTCATAAGAGGGGGGAACTGATAGAGCGCTGATAGCACTCTATTTTGTATGAGTGCACTATACTCATGGTTTAAACGCACTTTCATGTATTCGTATTGTGTGCAGTGATTACGATTATTAAGACATTTATTTGAAGCATCTAATGTTGAAACTTAGTACACACACTTAAGTAGAATTTATATGTATTATGATTCCTTCATGCATAATGTGCAGGACGATATTATTTCTGTATATCATAATTGTGGTTAGTTTAAGTTGCCTGAAATACTGGCCCAAAGCAAATGTTTCAGTTCTCCTTGCTCTCAAGAAATAAATAATTAAATGATTGTTGTGTTCAAGGTTAGAATGTTCTCATCCTTCTGCAGGTGAAAGAAACACCTCATTATTTTCAGAGTTAAGGAGAAACCCGGAATGTCTTTGAAGATGGCTGGGAAGCGGGAAAGGAGGATGCCTTGCGTATCTGGTCTGTCTGGAAGCCAAGGCCACTGAAAGAAGATACTACTAATTAAAATTTGTTTCATGAAAGAAAAGCTACTGTTAGATTTGGGGGTCTCTAGTTGGCAGAGGTAGTTACCTTTGTCCAAATAGGGACCCTTGAGTCTAGTCAGGGAAAGTAGGTACACTCCCGAAATAACCCCTGCTCACCCTCTTGGTAGCTTGGCACGAGCAGACAGGCTTAGTTCAGAGGCAGTGTGTAAAGCATTTGTGAACACATACAGTAATCAAGTGACAACACTACAGATGGACACCACACAGGTTATATATTTATAAAAATAGGTATACTTTATATAGATTTATCACAAGACCATAAACGACAAAAATAATCCACAATACTGTCAAGAGTGCTTAGTTCTGATCAAAAAGGCTTAATTCAAGGTTCTGTGCGAGTCGGTAGCCTCCTCCGGCTACGGCGATTTCAAGAACAAACAGAGTCTAACAAATCCAGCTGACCGCGTCGAGACGGGCCAACACAGCGTAGACAGACTCGGTCACAGTACCTTTTACTTGAAGCGGCAGGCACGGGCGTGCGAGCCGGGTGGCTGTTCGTCGCGGTCGCGATGCAAAAATGGAAGCGTTGCAGGACGCGTTGTCCCTCGATGCGGTGCAGGCAGCGGCTCGTTGACGTCGTCGAGACGGAGTCGGTGAGACCAGGGCCGTGCGTTGCAGGGCGAGACGGTGCTTCGGTGCGGTGCTGGCAGGTTGCGGTGCGGCGACGGAGCCGGATTCAGGAGCTGGCGTCGATCAGTCCGGACAGCGGTGCGAGTCGGGCGGTGCGTCGCAAAGCGTGCGAGCGGTGCCCAACTCCGGTGCGGTCACAGGACTCGAACTCAGCAGCAGTGACCGTGTTGGTCGGACCAGTTCGATTCGGCGTAGCGAAGCGTTGCAGGACGCGTTGTCCCTCGATGCGGTGCAGGCAGCGGCTCGTTGACGGAGTCGGTGAGACCAGGGCCGTGCGTTGCAGGGCGAGACGGTGCTTCGATGCGGTGCTTACAGGACACCGAGTCGGTCGTGAGAATCGGTCACAGCTCCCTACCTTTGTAGCCACTGAAACAGAGTTTGCAGCAGCAATTCACAAAGGGGGTGAAGTCCAATGGTCCTGGGACTTCGGTCAGGGGGCAAGCTCTCTTCCAAGCCCTTGGAGATCCTTCACAAGTTGATGAAAGTCACAGCAAAGCAAAAGTTCCTTTCTCCTTTCTTTGGCAGTCAGGCAAACCACTGCAGGCCAATCCCCCAAGCAGCACTTCAGGCTTAGGGATAGTCTCTCCTCAGTTTCTTCTTGGTTCCGCTCCTCAGCAAAGGTTTCTTCTTGTTCCCAAAAGTGATCTAATCTTCCTGGGGTCTGGGTGCCCCTCTTATACCCTGATTCTCTTTGTTCTCTGGAGGCAGAGAGGCCTCTGCCTAGTCCAAAACCAGTTCTGGTCAGTCCTGGAGCACTTTGTTTTTCTGACTCCTTCTTTCCTTTCAGAATGTGGGGCAGAGTGCTCAGCCGCCCGGCAGGAGGTGGAGCCAGCATTGTGGAAGGCAGGCACAGCCCTATTCAGACCCAGGTGCAACTCCTCCCTCCACTCTGGATGCAGATCTTTCTATTCAGCCCTGCGCTGACTCACCCTGTCTCCTGTAGCCACCCCCAGCCCCTGTCACTCAATCTCCAGACAAGGAATACACAACCTAGCAGAGGCAGGCTTGGATAGTTAGGCAAGAAAATACCCACTTTCTAAAAGTGGTATTTTCAAACACAGAATGTTAAAACCAACTTCACTAAAAGATGAATTTTATCATCCTGAGTTCAGGCATACTAAATTCGTTTTTCTACCATGTTCCCTGGGTCAGTTCTGACTATAAGGTGTAATAGTCAGTCTGCCCATTCTGGCCTATGGGGAGCAGGTAGCCTTGCAATAGTGAAAACGAAAATGGCTGTAATTCACTATTAGGACATGCCACACACACCAGGGCATGTCCTACCTTATACTTACAATGCACCCTGCCCTAGGGCCTACTTTAGGGGTGACCAACATGCAGTAAAGGGAAGGTTTAGGGACTGGTAAGTGGGTGTACTCACCAAGTCGACATGGCAGCCCTAGGCTGCACACAGGCTCTGCGATGGCAGGCCTGAGACACATTTTACGAGCCGCTTCTGTGGGTGGCACAACCAGTGCTGCAAGCCCACCAGCGGCATTGGATTTACAAGCCCTGGGCACACTGAGTGCACTGCACTAGGGACTGACAAGTAAACCAATCATCCAATCATGGAGTCACTAATACATATATCAATTAACGATAGGGAGCACTTGCACTTTGGCACTGATTAGCAGCGGCAAAGTGCCCATGAGCATCTAGTCCAGCAAAAACATATCGGCAACAGTGGAGGCATTACGAAAAAATGGAAGGGAGACCCACGCCAAGGATGCCAGGTCTAACACATGTCCCCTCCAGCTGAAATGTGGGGAGAACTATCCTACCCCTAGGGAGTTCTCATCGCTAAGGCGGAAAAATCTGGACAGTCCATCAGCATTGGCGTGTTCTGTACCAGGGCGGTGTTCCACCGTAAAGTCCATCCCCTGTAGGGAAATGGACCACCTCAACAGCTTTGGATTCTCACCCCTCATCTGCATCAACCATCTGAGGGGCCTGTGGTATGTCTGAACCCGGAAGTGAGTCCCAAACAGGTATGGTCTCAGCTTCTTCAGTGCCCAGACCACAGCAAATGCCTCACGCTCAATAGCACTCCATCTCTGTTCCCGGGGAAGTAACCTCCTACTGATGAAGGCTACAGGTTGGTCTAGGCCCTCCTCATTGATCTGTGATAGAACAGCCCCTACACCATGCTCTGAAGCGTCGGTTTGAACAATGAACTCATTGGAGAAGTTGGGTGCCTGGAGCACAGGCGCCGTGCACATGGCAGTCTTCAAGGTGTCAAAAGCTTTTTGACAGGCGTCAGTCCAAATCACTTTCCTGGGCTGCTTCTTGGAAGTCAGCTCGGTCAAGGGGGCAACAATGCTGCCATACCCCTTGACGAATCTCCGGTAATACCCGGTGAGTCCTAGGAAGGCTCTCACCTCTGTCTGGGTCTTGGGGGCTCCCAAGCCAGAATGGTATCAATTTTCGGTTGGAGGGGCGCCACCTGGCCGCTCCCAACCTGGTGTCCCAAGTACACCACAGAACCCTGCCCAATCTGGCACTTACTTGCCTTGATTGTGAGGCCTGCCCTCCGCAGCGCCATCAACACTTCCCAGAGGTGGCGCAGATGTTCTTCCCAACTGGCACTGAACACTGCGATGTCATCCAGGTAGGCGGCACTGAAATCCTCCAGTCCAACCAACACCTGGTTGACCAACCTCTGAAAGGTGGCAGGGGCATTCTTCATCCCAAAGGGCATCACCCGGAACTGGTAGTGCCCATCTGGTGTGGAGAATGCTGACCTCTCTTTTGCCCCATCAGTCAAGGCGATCTGCCAGTACCCAGACGTTAAGTCAAACGTGCTGAGGTACCGCGCAGCCCCTAACCGATCTATGAGCTCATCAGCTCTGGGGATGGGGTGGGCGTCAGTCCTGGTGACGGAATTGAGTCCCCTGTAGTCCACACAGAACCGGAGTTCTGGTGTGGCACCAGGCGCGGCAGCCTTTGGAACCAAGACCACTGGGCTGGCCCAAGGGCTGTTAGAGGACTCAATCACCCCTAGCGCAAACATCTTGGAGACCTCCTCCTTGATGCAGGCTCTGACCCTGTCAGTCACCCTGTAAGCCTTGTGCTTCACAGGAAGACTGTCCCCAGTGTCCACATCATGGACGCACCAATGAGTGACACTGGGAACCAGGGAGAACAGGTCAGGGAACTGTCCCAACAGTTGGCGACAGTCACCCTGCTGCTCAGGTGTCAGGGAGGTAGAGAGGTTTACTCCCTCCACTGATCCATCTTGCTCTCGGGCTGACAGGAGGTCAGGAAGAGGCTCGGTCTCCACCTCCATTCCATCATCTGTAGCTAAGAGCATGCCCACTTGGGACCTCTCCAAGTGGGGCTTCAGGCGGTTCACATGCAGGACCCGCAAGGGGTTCCTGGGAGACTGCAAGTCCACCAAATAGGTAAGTGGACTCTTGCGCTCCACCACCGTAAAAGGGCCGGTCCACCTGTCCTGGAGCGCACAAGGCTCCACAGGGGCCATGACCCACACTTTCTGACCAGGCTGAAGCTCTACCAGAGTGGCATTCTGGTCGTACCACCGCTTCATCTCCTCCTGGCTGGCTTCCAGATTTGCCTCAGCAAGTTCTCTGAAACGCCTAGTCTGGTTCCTGAAGGCCAGCATGTAACTGTATACATCCTGGGGAGGTTTCCTAGGAGATTGCTCCCAGCCTTCCTTGACCAAACTCAGAGGTCCTCGCACCGGGTGTCCATAGAGGAGCTCAAAGGGACTGAACCCTAGAGACTTCTGTGGCACCTCCCGGTATGCAAACAACAGGCATGGTAAGAGGACGTCCCATTTACGCCTCATGGGTTCTTCCAGACCCATAATCATGCCCTTGAGGGTCCGGTTGAATCTCTCAACCAGCCCATTTCCTTGAGGGTGGTAAGGAGTGGTGAACTTGTAAGTTACACCGCACTCCTGCCACAGGGACTTCATGTACTTGGACACGAAGTTGGTACCTCTGTCAGACACCACCTCTTGAGGGAATCCCACACGTGAGAAAATTCCCATCAGTGCCCGTCCCACCACGGGGGCCGTCACTGTCCTCAGAGGGATGGCTTCAGGGTACCGGGTGGCATGGTCCACCAAGACCAGGATAAACCTGTTGCCCATGGCTGTCTTGGGGTCCAGTGGCCCCACAATGTCAATACTCACCCGTTCAAAGGGGGTGCTGACCACAGGGAATGGCTGGAGAGGAGCATTGTGCTTCCTCCCACTCTTTCCACTTGTCTGGCAAGTCTGACATGTCCTGCAGTGAGTGGCGGCACTCCTGCGCATCTGGGGCCAATAGAAATGGGTAACAAGCCTGTCAAAGGTCTTGTCCTGCCCCAGATGTCCTGCTAACGGTTCATCATGAGCCAACCCCAGTAGGAAGGCTCTGAAGCGCTGGGGTACCACCAGCACACGGGCTGACCCAGGCTCAGCAACCTTAGGCTCTGAATACAGGAGACCATTCTCCCAGTAAACCCAATGTGATCCAGACTGATCACCTGCTGCCTGGTCTGTGGCCTGTTGCCTCAGACCCACGAGAGAAGGGCATGTGTTCTGCTCCTCGCAGAACTCTTCCCTGGAGGGTCCTCCTTCTTCCTGCCAATGGGTCAGCTCAGGTAGGTCCCCCAGTTCAGCTACCTGTTCCCCTGTAGGCTCCAGGGCATCCCCCTCTGGGTCTGCCTCCTCCTGGACCGTGGGAACCTCGGGGGCCGGTTTCCCGCGCCCCCTGCCTCCTCTCTCTCCGGCAGGCACCTGGGCCTCCCTCTCAGGCTCCAGGTCCTCTTGAACACCTTTCGCTGCCATTGACCGGGTGGTCACACATGCCCAATCAGGCAAGCCCAACATTTCTAAATGCGCACTCCGCTCCACCTTAGCCCAAGGTGAGCTCTCCAAATCGTTCCCTAACAAACAGTCAACAGGCATGGCTGGCCTCACAGCTACTTGAAGAGTACCCGAGACCCCCCACTCAAAGGGAACCTGAGCCACCTTGCAGTGACTCTCTGTGTTGTCAGCGGCAACAACCGGATAGAATGCATCAGGGATAACCTGCTCTTTAGACACCAGGTGACACTTGACAGCTGTCACACTGGCTCCTGTGTCTCTCAGAGCCTCCACCCTATGGCCATTGATGGTCACCCACTGCCTGTATTTCTTAGTGTTCTCAGGCAGCGGGGTCCTAGGGACCATCTCAGAGTCTCCTAATGAGACAAGGGAAAACACTGTGGGATCCCCCCACCTTGGGCACCCAACTCCTCCCCCAGGGCTACACTAGCCAACTGCCGGGGGACTGCACTGGTGGGTGCTGGTTTTCCATGCAAAGGGCAACGAGGATCGTTTGCCTTGTGGCCAGGGGCGCCACACTTGAAACATACCAGTGGTCCCTGGTGAACAGGGGGCCTGTGAGGGCCACTGGCTTCTTCTCAGGGGGAGGCTGGGAACCTTTCCCTTGGTTCCCTTGGGGTCTACTTTGGGGCCCTTTATGGAACTCCTTCTGTTTACCCTTGTCCCCCCACTCTTCTGCTGGGGACCCTGCCCACCCTTGGCGGAGTCTCCCACGTGACCCTTGTGGACCCGGGTACTCACCCAGCGGTCTGCCTCCTCAGCAAGCTGCCTAGGGTTAGTCAGCTTACTATCAATCAGGTGCTGGCGTAGCTCAGGAAAACAATTAACGGACAAGTGCTCCCAGGCAATCAAATCAAAGAGCGCCTGAAAATCAGTCGCTTTGCTACCCTTTACCCAACCATCCAAGGCTCTGCAAAAGAAGGTCACATATTCAACCCAGGTACTGCTTTCAATCTTACTACAGTTCCTGAACCTTTGCCTATAAAGCTCAGGGGTCAAACCATACCTAGTCATTAAGGCATCCTTCATGTGGCTGTACGAATTATAGACTTCAGAGGGCAAATCCAACAAGGTATCCCGCCCTTCACTGAGGAACCGTCCCCACAACCCCGCTCCCCAATCGTTCTCAGGGACCCGGTGGGAAGACATGGCTACCTCATAGGCTTTGAACCACTGCCCAATGTCATCATTTTTAAAAAATTCCTTAACCACATCTTTTGGAATATACACCCTAGCTTCAACAGGCACAGGCGGTACACTGCCACCAGAGGGAGTAATCTCTAAGCTTTTGGCCTTCAATTCCAACTCCCTCAAAACTTTCTCATGTTCAAACTGCATTTTCTTTTCCTCTAGGGCTAATTTCCTAGTTTGCATTTCGAATTCTAACTGCCCATTCAGCTTGAGCTTGGTCAGCTGCATTTCGTGCATCCTACTCTCTTTCCTGTCCTCCAACTCCTCTGGAGACAGTCCTCTGGCAGAAACACTGCTACCTACTGGGGAAGGTGGTCTTCTAGCCCCTAGACCCAATAGCCCCTCCAGCTGCCCTTCTGCATTCTCAGCCCCCTCCACAGGGGCACTCCTTGATTCGACCCAGGCCCTCACCGCCTTTTGGAGGTCCTCCTTCCTGGAGAGTCCGGTCATGGAAACTTTAAACTTTTTGCAGAATTGCCTGAGCTGCTTAAGGGTGTAGCATTCTAGCCTCTCTTCTTCCCAATCACACTCAACAGAGGCTACTGATGCTGGTTTCTCCATAGTGACTGAACTTGGCATTTGCAAAAATAGGAAATCCCAGAAAAAATGCTATAAAAGTATGTGGTTGCGTTTTGGTCTGCACTCACTAAGTAGTGTTCACCAATCACTGTACATGAGTCACAAATGCAAGTCCAGAATCCTCACCGCTGACCACCAATGTTAGATTTGGGGGTCTCTAGTTGGCAGAGGTAGTTACCTTTGTCCAAATAGGGACCCTTGAGTCTAGTCAGGGAAAGTAGGTACACTCCCGAAATAACCCCTGCTCACCCTCTTGGTAGCTTGGCACGAGCAGACAGGCTTAGTTCAGTGGCAGTGTGTAAAGCATTTGTAAACACATACAGTAATCAAGTGACAACACTACAGATGGACACCACACAGGTTATATATTTATAAAAATAGGTATACTTTATAAAGATTTATCACAAGACCATAAACGACAAAAATAATCCACAATACTGTCAAGAGTGCTTAGTTCTGATCAAAAAGGCTTAATTCAAGGTTCTGTGCGAGTCGGTAGCCTCCTCCGGCTACGGCGATGTCAAGAACAAACAGAGTCTAACAAATCCAGCTGACCGCGTCGAGACGGACCAACACAGCGTAGACAGACTCGGTCACAGTACCTTTTACTTGAAGCGGCAGGCACGGGCGTGCGAGCCGGATGGCTGTTCGTCGCGGTCGCAATGCAAAAATGGAAGCGTTGCAGGACGCATTGTCCCTCGATGCGGTGCAGGCAGCGGCTCGTTGACGTCGTAGAGACGGAGTCGGTGAGACCAGGGCCGTGCGTTGCAGGGCGAGACGGTGCTTCGGTGCGGTGCTGGCAGGTTGCGGTGCGGCGACGGAGCCGGATTCAGGAGCTGGCGTCGATCAGTCCGGACAGCGGTGCGAGTCGGGCGGTGCGTCGCAAAGCGTGCGAGCGGTGCCCAACTCCGGTGCGGTCACAGGACTCGAACTCAGCAGCAGTGACCGTGTCGGTCGGACCAGTTCGATTCGGCGTAGCGAAGCGTTGCAGGACGCGTTGTCCCTCGATGCGGTGCAGGCAGCGGCTCGTTGACGGAGTCGGTGAGACCAGGGCCGTGCGTTGCAGGGCGAGACGGTGCTTCGATGCGGTGCTTACAGGACACCGAGTCGGTCGTGAGAGTCGGTCACAGCTCCCTACCTCTGTAGCCACTGAAACAGAGTTTCCAGCAACAATTCACAAAGGGGTGAAGTCCAATGGTCCTGGGACTTCGGTCAGGGGGCAAGCTCTCTTCCAAGCCCTTGGAGATCCTTCACAAGTTGATGAAAGTCACAGCAAAGCAAAAGTTCCTTTCTCCTTTCTTTGGCAGTCAGGCAAACCACTGCAGGCCAATCCCCCAAGCAGCACTTCAGGCTTAGGGATAGTCTCTCCTCAGTTTCTTCTTGGTTCCGCTCCTCAGCAAAGGTTTCTTCTTGTTCCCAAAAGTGATCTAATCTTCCTGGGGTCTGGGTGCCCCTCTTATACCCTGATTCTCTTTGTTCTCTGGAGGCAGAGAGGCCTCTGCCTGGTCCAAAACCAGTTCTGGTCAGTCCTGGAGCACTTTGTTTTTCTGACTCCTTCTTTCCTTTCAGAATGTGGGGCAGAGTGCTCAGCCGCCCGGCAGGAGGTGGAGCCAGCATTGTGGAAGGCAGGCACAACCCTATTCAGACCCAGGTGCAACTCCTCCCTCCACTCTGGATGCAGATCTTTCTATTCAGCCCTGCGCTGACTCACCCTGTCTCCTGTAGCCACCCCCAGCCCCTGTCACTCAATCTCCAGACAAGGAATACACAACTAGCAGAGGCAGGCTTGGATAGTTAGGCAAGAAAATACCCACTTTCTAAAAGTGGTATTTTCAAACACAGAATGTTAAAACCAACTTCACTAAAAGATGAATTTTATCATCCTGAGTTCAGGCATACTAAATTCGTTTTTCTACCATGTTCCCTGGGTCAGTTCTGACTATAAGGTGTAATAGTCAGTCTGCCCATTCTGGCCTATGGGGAGCAGGTAGCCTTGCAATAGTGAAAACGAAAATGGCTGTAATTCACTATTAGGACATGCCACACACACCAGGGCATGTCCTACCTTATACTTACAATGCACCCTGCCCTAGGGCCTACTTTAGGGGTGACCAACATGCAGTAAAGGGAAGGTTTAGGGACTGGTAAGTGGGTGTACTCACCAAGTCGACATGGCAGCCCTAGGCTGCACACAGGCTCTGCGATGGCAGGCCTGAGACACAGTTTACGAGCCGCTTCTGTGGGTGGCACAACCAGTGCTGCAAGCCCACCAGCGGCATTGGATTTACAAGCCCTGGGCACACTGAGTGCACTGCACTAGGGACTGACAAGTAAACCAATCATCCAATCATGGAGTCACTAATACATATATCAATTAACGATAGGGAGCACTTGCACTTTGGCACTGATTAGCAGCGGCAAAGTGCCCATGAGCATCTAGTCCAGCAAAAACATATCGGCAACAGTGGAGGCATTACGAAAAAATGGAAGGGAGACCCACGCCAAGGATGCCAGGTCTAACACATGTCCCCTCCAGCTGAAATGTGGGGAGAACTATCCTACCCCTAGGGAGTTCTCATCGCTAAGGCGGAAAAATCTGGACAGTCCATCAGCATTGGCGTGTTCTGTACCAGGGCGGTGTTCCACCGTAAAGTCCATCCCCTGTAGGGAAATGGACCACCTCAACAGCTTTGGATTCTCACCCCTCATCTGCATCAACCATCTGAGGGGCCTGTGGTCTGTCTGAACCCGGAAGTGAGTCCCAAACAGGTATGGTCTCAGCTTCTTCAGTGCCCAGACCACAGCAAATGCCTCACGCTCAATAGCACTCCATCTCTGTTCCCGGGGAAGTAACCTCCTACTGATGAAGGCTACAGGTTGGTCTAGGCCCTCCTCATTGATCTGTGATAGAACAGCCCCTACACCATGCTCTGAAGCGTCGGTTTGAACAATGAACTCATTGGAGAAGTTGGGTGCCTGGAGCACAGGCGCCGTGCACATGGCAGTCTTCAAGGTGTCAAAAGCTTTTTGACAGGCGTCAGTCCAAATCACTTTCCTGGGCTGCTTCTTGGAAGTCAGCTCGGTCAAGGGGGCAACAATGCTGCCATACCCCTTGACGAATCTCCGGTAATACCCGGTGAGTCCTAGGAAGGCTCTCACCTCTGTCTGGGTCTTGGGGGCTCCCAAGCCAGAATGGTATCAATTTTCGGTTGGAGGGGCGCCACCTGGCCGCTCCCAACCTGGTGTCCCAAGTACACCACAGAACCCTGCCCAATCTGGCACTTACTTGCCTTGATTGTGAGGCCTGCCCTCCGCAGCGCCATCAACACTTCCCAGAGGTGGCGCAGATGTTCTTCCCAACTGGCACTGAACACTGCGATGTCATCCAGGTAGGCGGCACTGAAATCCTCCAGTCCAACCAACACCTGGTTGACCAACCTCTGAAAGGTGGCAGGGGCATTCTTCATCCCAAAGGGCATCACCCGGAACTGGTAGTGCCCATCTGGTGTGGAGAATGCTGACCTCTCTTTGCCCCATCAGTCAAGGCGATCTGCCAGTACCCAGACGTTAAGTCAAACGTGCTGAGGTACCGCGCAGCCCCTAACCGATCTATGAGCTCATCAGCTCTGGGGATGGGGTGGGCGTCAGTCCTGGTAACGGAATTGAGTCCCCTGTAGTCCACACAGAACCGGAGTTCTGGTGTGGCACCAGGCGCGGCAGCCTTTGGAACCAAGACCACTGGGCTGGCCCAAGGGCTGTTAGAGGACTCAATCACCCCTAGCGCAAACATCTTGGAGACCTCCTCCTTGATGCAGGCTCTGACCCTGTCAGTCACCCTGTAAGCCTTGTGCTTCACAGGAAGACTGTCCCCAGTGTCCACATCATGGACGCACCAATGAGTGACACTGGGAACCAGGGAGAACAGGTCAGGGAACTGTCCCAACAGTTGGCGACAGTCACCCTGCTGCTCAGGTGTCAGGGAGGTAGAGAGGTTTACTCCCTCCACTGATCCATCTTGCTCTCGGGCTGACAGGAGGTCAGGAAGAGGCTCGGTCTCCACCTCCATTCCATCATCTGTAGCTAAGAGCATGCCCACTTGGGACCTCTCCAAGTGGGGCTTCAGGCGGTTCACATGCAGGACCTGGGAGACTGCAAGTCCACCAAATAGGTAAGTGGACTCTTGCGCTCCACCACCGTAAAAGGGCCGGTCCACCTGTCCTGGAGCGCACAAGGCTCCACAGGGGCCATGACCCACACTTTCTGACCAGGCTGAAGCTCTACCAGAGTGGCATTCTGGTCGTACCACCGCTTCATCTCCTCCTGGCTGGCTTCCAGATTTGCCTCAGCAAGTTCTCTGAAACGCCTAGTCTGGTTCCTGAAGGCCAGCATGTAACTGTATACATCCTGGGGAGGTTTCCTAGGAGATTGCTCCCAGCCTTCCTTGACCAAACTCAGAGGTCCTCGCACCGGGTGTCCATAGAGGAGCTCAAAGGGACTGAACCCTAGAGACTTCTGTGGCACCTCCCGGTATGCAAACAACAGGCATGGTAAGAGGACGTCCCATTTACGCCTCATGGGTTCTTCCAGACCCATAATCATGCCCTTGAGGGTCCGGTTGAATCTCTCAACCAGCCCATTTCCTTGAGGGTGGTAAGGAGTGGTGAACTTGTAAGTTACACCGCACTCCTGCCACAGGGACTTCATGTACTTGGACACGAAGTTGGTACCTCTGTCAGACACCACCTCTTGAGGGAATCCCACACGTGAGAAAATTCCCATCAGTGCCCGTCCCACCACGGGGGCCGTCACTGTCCTCAGAGGGATGGCTTCAGGGTACCGGGTGGCATGGTCCACCAAGACCAGGATAAACCTGTTGCCCATGGCTGTCTTGGGGTCCAGTGGCCCCACAATGTCAATACTCACCCGTTCAAAGGGGGTGCTGACCACAGGGAATGGCTGGAGAGGAGCATTGTGCTTCCTCCCACTCTTTCCACTTGTCTGGCAAGTCTGACATGTCCTGCAGTGAGTGGCGGCACTCCTGCGCATCTGGGGCCAATAGAAATGGGTAACAAGCCTGTCAAAGGTCTTGTCCTGCCCCAGATGTCCTGCTAACGGTACATCATGAGCCAACCCCAGTAGGAAGGCTCTGAAGCGCTGGGGTACCACCAGCACACGGGCTGACCCAGGCTCAGCAACCTTAGGCTCTGAATACAGGAGACCATTCTCCCAGTAAACCCAATGTGATCCAGACTGATCACCTGCTGCCTGGTCTGTGGCCTGTTGCCTCAGACCCACGAGACAAGGGCATGTGTTCTGCTCCTCGCAGAACTCTTCCCTGGAGGGTCCTCCTTCTTGCTGCCAATGGGTCAGCTCAGGTAGGTCCCCCAGTTCAGCTACCTGTTCCCCTGTAGGCTCCAGGGCATCCCCCTCTGGGTCTGCCTCCTCCTGGACCGTGGGAACCTCGGGGGCCGGCTTCCCGCGCCCCCTGCCTCCTCTCTCTCCGGCAGGCACCTGGGCCTCCCTCTCAGGCTCCAGGTCCTCTTGAACACCTTTCGCTGCCATTGACCGGGTGGTCACACATGCCCAATCAGGCAAGCCCAACATTTCTAAATGCGCACTCCGCTCCACCTTAGCCCAAGGTGAGCTCTCCAAATCGTTCCCTAACAAACAGTCAACAGGCATGGCTGGCCTCACAGCTACTTGAAGAGTACCCGAGACCCCCCACTCAAAGGGAACCTGAGCCACCTTGCAGTGACTCTCTGTGTTGTCAGCGGCAACAACCGGATAGAATGCATCAGGGATAACCTGCTCTTTAGACACCAGGTGACACTTGACAGCTGTCACACTGGCTCCTGTGTCTCTCAGAGCCTCCACCCTATGGCCATTGATGGTCACCCACTGCCTGTATTTCTTAGTGTTCTCAGGCAGCGGGGTCCTAGGGACCATCTCAGAGTCTCCTAATGAGACAAGGGAAAACACTGTGGGATCCCCCACCTTGGGCACCCAACTCCTCCCCCAGGGCTACACTAGCCAACTGCCGGGGGACTGCACTGGTGGGTGCTGGTTTTCCATGCAAAGGGCAACGAGGATCGTTTGCCTTGTGGCCAGGGGCGCCACACTTGAAACATACCAGTGGTCCCTGGTGAACAGGGGGCCTGTGAGGGCCACTGGCTTCTTCTCAGGGGGAGGCTGGGAACCTTTCCCTTGGTTCCCTTGGGGTCTACTTTGGGGCCCTTTATGGAACTCCTTCTGTTTACCCTTGTCCCCCCACTCTTCTGCTGGGGACCCTGCCCACCCTTGGCGGAGTCTCCCACGTGACCCTTGTGGACCCGGGTACTCACCCAGCGGTCCGCCTCCTCAGCAAGCTGCCTAGGGTTAGTCAGCTTACTATCAATCAGGTGCTGGCGTAGCTCAGGAAAACAATTACCGGACAAGTGCTCCCAGGCAATCAAATCAAAGAGCGCCTGAAAATCAGTCGCTTTGCTACCCTTTACCCAACCATCCAAGGCTCTGCAAAAGAAGGTCACATATTCAACCCAGGTACTGCTTTCAATCTTACTACAGTTCCTGAACCTTTGCCTATAAAGCTCAGGGGTCAAACCATACCTAGTCATTAAGGCATCCTTCATGTGGCTGTACGAATTATAGACTTCAGAGGGCAAATCCAACAAGGTATCCCGCCCTTCACTGAGGAACCGTCCCCACAACCCCGCTCCCCAATCGTTCTCAGGGACCCGGTGGGAAGACATGGCTACCTCATAGGCTTTGAACCACTGCCCAATGTCATCATTTTAAAAAATTCCTTAACCACATCTTTTGGAATATACATCCTAGCTTCAACAGGCACAGGCGGTACACTGCCACCAGAGGGAGTAATCTCTAAGCTTTTGGCCTTCAATTCCAACTCCCTCAAAACTTTCTCATGTTCAAACTGCATTTTCTTTTCCTCTAGGGCTAATTTCCTAGTTTGCATTTCGAATTCTAACTGCCCATTCAGCTTGAGCTTGGTCAGCTGCATTTCGTGCATCCTACTCTCTTTCCTGTCCTCCAACTCCTCTGGAGACAGTCCTCTGGCAGAAACACTGCTACCTACTGGGGAAGGTGGTCTTCTAGCCCCTAGACCCAATAGCCCCTCCAGCTGCCCTTCTGCATTCTCAGCCCCCTCCACAGGGGCACTCCTTGATTCGACCCAGGCCCTCACCGCCTTTTGGAGGTCCTCCTTCCTGGAGAGTCCGGTCATGGAAACTTTAAACTTTTTGCAGAATTGCCTGAGCTGCTTAAGGGTGTAGCATTCTAGCCTCTCTTCTTCCCAATCACACTCAACAGAGGCTACTGATGCTGGTTTCTCCATAGTGACTGAACTTGGCATTTGCAAAAATAGGAAATCCCAGAAAAAATGCTATAAAAGTATGTGGTTGCGTTTTGGTCTGCACTCACTAAGTAGTGTTCACCAATCACTGTACATGAGTCACAAATGCAAGTCCAGAATCCTCACCGCTGACCACCAATGTTAGATTTGGGGGTCTCTAGTTGGCAGAGGTAGTTACCTTTGTCCAAATAGGGACCCTTGAGTCTAGTCAGGAAAGTAGGTACACTCCGAAATAACCCCTGCTCACCCTCTTGGTAGCTTGGCACGAGCAGACAGGCTTAGTTCAGTGGCAGTGTGTAAAGCATTTGTAAACACATACAGTAATCAAGTGACAACACTACAGATGGACACCACACAGGTTATATATTTATAAAAATAGGTATACTTTATAAAGATTTATCACAAGACCATAAACGACAAAAATAATCCACAATACTGTCAAGAGTGCTTAGTTCTGATCAAAAAGGCTTAATTCAAGGTTCTGTGCGAGTCGGTAGCCTCCTCCGGCTACGGCGATGTCAAGAACAAACAGAGTCTAACAAATCCAGCTGACCGCGTCGAGACGGGCCAACACAGCGTAGACAGACTCGGTCACAGTACCTTTACTTGAAGCGGCAGGCACGGGCGTGCGAGCCGGATGGCTGTTCGTCGCGGTCGCAATGCAAAAATGGAAGCGTTGCAGGACGCATTGTCCCTCGATGCGGTGCAGGCAGCGGCTCGTTGACGTCGTCGAGACGGAGTCGGTGAGACCAGGGCCGTGCGTTGCAGGGCGAGACGGTGCTTCGGTGCGGTGCTGGCAGGTTGCGGTGCGGCGACGGAGCCGGATTCAGGAGCTGGCGTCGATCAGTCCGGACAGCGGTGCGAGTCGGGCGGTGCGTCGCAAAGCGTGCGAGCGGTGCCCAACTCCGGTGCGGTCACAGGACTCGAACTCAGCAGCAGTGACCGTGTCGGTCGGACCAGTTCGATTCGGCGTAGCGAAGCGTTGCAGGACGCGTTGTCCCTCGATGCGGTGCAGGCAGCGGCTCGTTGACGGAGTCGGTGAGACCAGGGCCATGCGTTGCAGGGCGAGACGGTGCTTCGATGCGGTGCTTACAGGACACCGAGTCGGTCGTGAGAGTCGGTCACAGCTCCCTACCTCTGTAGCCACTGAAACAGAGTTTCCAGCAACAATTCACAAAGGGGTGAAGTCCAATGGTCCTGGGACTTCGGTCAGGGGGCAAGCTCTCTTCCAAGCCCTTGGAGATCCTTCACAAGTTGATGAAAGTCACAGCAAAGCAAAAGTTCCTTTCTCCTTTCTTTGGCAGTCAGGCAAACCACTGCAGGCCAATCCCCCAAGCAGCACTTCAGGCTTAGGGATAGTCTCTCCTCAGTTTCTTCTTGGTTCCGCTCCTCAGCAAAGGTTTCTTCTTGTTCCCAAAAGTGATCTAATCTTCCTGGGGTCTGGGTGCCCCTCTTATACCCTGATTCTCTTTGTTCTCTGGAGGCAGAGAGGCCTCTGCCTGGTCCAAAACCAGTTCTGGACAGTCCTGGAGCACTTTGTTTTTCTGACTCCTTCTTTCCTTTCAGAATGTGGGGCAGAGTGCTCAGCCGCCCGGCAGGAGGTGGAGCCAGCATTGTGGAAGGCAGGCACAGCCCTATTCAGACCCAGGTGCAACTCCTCCCTCCACTCTGGATGCAGATCTTTCTATTCAGCCCTGCGCTGACTCACCCTGTCTCCTGTAGCCACCCCCAGCCCCTGTCACTCAATCTCCAGACAAGGAATACACAACCTAGCAGAGGCAGGCTTGGATAGTTAGGCAAGAAAATACCCACTTTCTAAAAGTGGTATTTTCAAACACAGAATGTTAAAACCAACTTCACTAAAAGATGTATTTTATCATCCTGAGTTCAGGCATACTAAATTCGTTTTTCTACCATGTTCCTGGGTCAGTTCTGACTATAAGGTGTAATAGTCAGTCTGCCCATTCTGGCCTATGGGGAGCAGGTAGCCTTGCAATAGTGAAAACGAAAATGGCTGTAATTCACTATTAGGACATGCCACACACACCAGGGCATGTCCTACCTTATACTTACAATGCACCCTGCCCTAGGGCCTACTTTAGGGGTGACCAACATGCAGTAAAGGGAAGGTTTAGGGACTGGTAAGTGGGTGTACTCACCAAGTCGACATGGCATCCCTAGGCTGCACACAGGCTCTGCGATGGCAGGCCTGAGACACATTTTACGAGCCGCTTCTGTGGGTGGCACAACCAGTGCTGCAAGCCCACCAGCGGCATTGGATTTACAAGCCCTGGGCACACTGAGTGCACTGTACTAGGGACTGACAAGTAAACCAATCATCCAATCATGGAGTCACTAATACATATATCAATTAACGATAGGGAGCACTTGCACTTTGGCACTGATTAGCAGCGGCAAAGTGCCCATGAGCATCTAGTCCAGCAAAAACATATCGGCAACAGTGGAGGCATTACGAAAAAATGGAAGGGAGACCCACGCCAAGGATGCCAGGTCTAACAGCTACTGCTTAGAGCGTCATGGAAACTTTTAAGATGAATGACACAATGTGGGTTGAACCCCATCTTTTTGTATGATGCGCAGGGACAGAAAGCCCAGACTTCTACTAGCTTACGGAGAAGAAGGAGCATCTTAGAGCAAGCTCCATAGCCATAAGCTAAAACGACCCATTTGACGTGAGTACTTTTTAGAAAGTCGACACATGCTGACACCTTTGGGGAATGATAGAAGAAAGACAGGAAGGGCCCTCATCTAGAGCAGTGTAGGAAGAGATTTTGATTTCTTTCAATGACTCGAGAACTGAATATCGCATCTATTCTTTGTTGCGTTGTGGTTTTGGAATTTATAATCATCTGTCTTTTGGGCCGAATTACTTATATCCGTAAACTTGGCTCTGTATTGATTTTTCTGTACCTTTATTCTTTGCTATTGAGATGTATTTACATCCAATTGTTTTTGGCCTTATAATAAATCTTCAAACTGCACTTTGGAGTTGGTGGTCTTTCCAGGCATGAAAACGTTGATGTTATTAATCTGAGTTGTTTCCTCCCCTCAACCACTTTAGGTAAATAAAAGATCGATCGCTTACGCTATATTTAGTAGGGAACATCAGGTGTGCAATTTAGCGTAATCACACCAGTTACATTACACAGTCACATTTCTTTTTTTTTAGGCATGGGGAGATTAAGTAATTTGCCCAGAATCACAGGATGCTGAGCAGGGATGGCTTTAGCGCGGATAGCACTCGTTACAACGCATGCGTTTACAACGCAAGTCGTTACAACGACGCGTTGTTACATCGCATGCCATTACAACGCAAGTTGTTACAATGACTTGCTGTAGGGGGGGCGCTGGAGTTTGGAATAGTATAATTTACTATTCCAACTCCAGCGTGTGCAACAGTAGGGAAGGTGTTGGATTGAAAATCCAACACCTTCTGCCCCCTACAGCAAGTCGATGTAACAACGCGCCGTTGTAACGACTTGCGTTGTAAACGCATGCGTTGTAAACAATGCGCTGTAAACGTTGTTTACCCTTTAGCGCTGGTGGCGCCCAGTGCGACAATGCTTGTTGGCACCCCCAATGACCACCTCCAATGCGGATTCCCTCACTACCATCCTTTCACAGTGCCCCTCAAGTCTCCATAACCACTCTCTCTCAGATGCATTTATTTCGTTTTATAGCGCCACTTATACCAGTGTAGGGTGTCAGAACACTCTACATCACACAATTTACACAGAGACAATCAATCATACGTGTGTGAAAATCAGTGTATAAGAAACGTTACATAAGACAGAGGACTACAAGTTGTAGGAGGTACAGGTTATCCATACTGGTAGGCAGTATATTTTAATAGTGCTTGATCTGGAGAAGCACAAACTTAGAATTTAAAACCTAACACCATGGTGGGGGATTCTCTTTAATAGTAAGAATCGATTGCTATCCAAATGAACACATTTTGCAACATAAGGATAAAGAAAGACTGGGGAAAAATCATAACGCTCCAGCCTATACCTTGCAGTTTTTATGCAGCTCTTTGATAACAGTTAATTGCTCACTGTTCTACATTAGGATTTTAACTAATAAAGAGCAAGTAACAGTCAAATCTCTGACAAAAGCAGTAACGTACTGACCTATTTACCTTATATGCACTTTGTGATCTCCGTGGTTCTTTGCAGCAGGCATATTAACCCTCTGTGCTGCCTTACGATGAGTAAAAACTTCAACTAGACAGAAATCTGATCTCCCTCTCTCTCCAGGAAGAACATTGATCACCAGAGTTATTTTGACATTTTCATTGTTGGATGAAATGTGCTGGAGGCAAAGAATGCAGCAGCAGGTGCTTTTAAAACCATAATATATGGCGCCCCGACTCGAAGTCAGCACCTGGTGCTGTGGCACCGGTCGCACCGCCCTAGAGCCGGCCCTGATGCTGAGACTCAAACCTGGCATCTCAATTCCGAAGTTAACAGCTCTGGCGGTAAGGATACATCAACACACATGTCAACATTTGAATGCAAAAAATATCCACACAAACTCCTCCCCCATCACTTTGGCAGGGCCAGCGCCTCGCTCCTTGGCTGTCACATCCTCTTTTCATTTACATGTTCCACATTAGCAAGGGATTTTTTAGAAGAGATTTTGCAATATCATGGATGACCACTCATTCACTTGTAGCACATACTATTTAAATCATTGTGACCAGGACTCCAAGTATGGTGATAAATTCTGATCACTGGGCAGCCCGCTGTTTGCACCGGCATCCTAATTTCTAAATCTGGTAAACCCCACGCCCCCAAACATTCCCCTGGTGAATTTCGAAAGCAAATCGCTGAAATTTACATATGAAAAACATGTCATACTGTCATATACATTCAGAATTTTATGTAGAAAAAAAAAAAATGACACTTGTAATGCCTCATTTTTCACAAATTTCCACGTATTTTCACGTATTTACTGTACTTGTAAATTCTGCATACCACTATGTCGGTATTTACCAGGTGTGGTAAATACCTCCCTCTTTCCCAGCCCACTAGGAATCCGAATCTGCGTGGTGTCTTGGTTAAAGAACTCATAGAACAGGTACCATTTATCCTGCCAAAGAGACAAACTGTTTGTTACTTATAAAATTCACTTTTGGGTGTGAATCACAGGCCCAGAAATCTCAGATATAGACAACATATGTATACACTGAAGCACAGAACAAGATAACACGAGTCAAATATATATGTGTATTGACAATGCCAGTATGTATGGTTATTATACATGTGAACTTTTTTATTGATTGCAAAGTTTGTGTGAATATGGTGAAAGTGAGAATGAGCGAGTGGTTACATTGATGAGTGAGTGCAAGGCTGTGTGGAAGAATGGGTGGATAAGTGAGTATTGGATTGGATTAATGGATGAGTGAATATATGCTTGCAGTAATCATTATTAATTGAATTGTACAGTACGGTAATGGAAGAAGTTTCTATATGACATTTTTAGTGCTCATTTTGTGTAAATGCACATATTTTTTCGTGCGAACCATAAAGGACAATTATAAAAACATAATTAAAAATTGATAATGCAAGAACAGTGAATTAGTAAAATACATGGGAATAATTGTGTTAGATTTAATAAGTGTTTACTTTTTAATTTTTTCGGGATTAGGTGTGTGTAGTTTCTCATGCAATACGTTCATTTTAATAGAAATAAAATGAACTGTACCATTTTACCCACATTATATTTTTCCCATGGGAATATATTACAATGTTTGCTGAGAATCGTTTAAATGTTGATAAATATTGTTTATAGGAAAATCATGGATCCCAAGGTAAGATATTAGTTTGCTTACTGCGAAAACAGTCATCACAGATGTCACTTCCTATGTTGTCAGTGAGATGTTCCTGCTGTTGTGTACTGTTTCCTGTTTCTACATCAGCCTCTATATGTACACCAGCTCCATCAGCACCACAGCTATTCCACAGTCCTGTTGAAAGATCAGTATCCTTGTGACACAGCCATTGATTTGGTATCTTCAAGGGGCAGGGACTGGCAGCTGCATTTGCTCTTTGTTTTGCCATCTGTGTTAACTGGCTCTTTCCGGGAACAAGGACAAAATACTAACCATGTGATGACTATCTGAGAAATAGAAAACACACTTCTTGTTTTGATATAAGAACGCCTATTGCTGAAATAAAGGAAACCGGTGTGGATTTCTGTATGTATGTATGTACATGATAATTCTATAGTGCAAACCTAGCCAAAAGCAGAGCGTTGTACATGGCCAAAGGCAACCTAAAAGTCAGCGAGTTACAAGAGAGGAATTAGAGTTGTGGATGTTTAATGAATTGTGATGTAGTGTTCTTTAAAGAGGTGAGTCTTCAACTCTTTCTTTTCTAAGTTGGGGCAGCGTAGGGTTGGTCTTGTTGGGTACTAGGATATGGGGATGTTGCTCCAGGTCCTGGATGCATAGATGGAAAAGGCCTGTTGTCTTGTTTTTTGTTTCTTACTGTAGGAAACTAGGTTACTGAATGGGGGGGACCCTACTCAAGCAGAAACCACAATTCTTGTCAGGGTAAAATGCAAGCAAGCCCCAAATTAACCTGTGCTCAACCCTCTGCCAGCTTGGCAAAAAGCAGTCAGGATTAACTTAGAGGTAATGTGTAAATTATTTATGCAGCACTTCAAACAGTAATAAAGTGAAAACATAACACAAGCAGAACCCAACACCAATTTTGAAAAAAGTTTAATAAATTATTTGAGACCAAAGCGAAAATAATCTAATGAGTAGAACCGGAGATATGCAATTTTAAAGATTTAAGTGAAAACAGTGCCTGGTTATCTGGTCTTGCCAGACCAGGACAAAGTCACAAGTTCAGGCCGACCACGATGGAGCGTGGGCCGGATACAGGGACAGAGTTAGGCCCGCTAAACAAAATACCTTAAATGGTGATTGCAAAGTGTTGCGCGATCCTGCGTCGAGGATGCTTTGCGCAGCAGAGGTTCTGAGGAAGCTGCGAGGGTGCGATGAGGAGTCCTGCATTGTTGTTAAGGATGCCATTGATGAGGGGTTTATGATGCGAAGTCCTGTGTTGGGGATGCAACACACGGCATCGGTTTCACGGAAGCTACATGGCTGCGATACGAAGTCCTACGTCAAGGATGACGCCGACGAGGGGTTTGTGATGCAAATGCCTGCATCGAGGATCTGTCATGCAGTGGCGGTTCCAATGAAGCTGCAGGCTGCGATGTGAGGTCCTGCATCGGGGATAAGTTGCGGTAGTTCCAATGCGGCTGTGAGGGATGTGTCGTGCTGCCTTGGTTTTGTTCACAGGACCACAGCTGGGCTGGCAGAGCACCTTAAGGCCCTCTTCCAAGGGCCCCAGACTAGATTGGCAGTATACTTGGGGGGTAAGACTCACAGTAGAGTCCAGGTGCTAGGTTCAAGGTGGTTGGAGCCTTTTTCTGTCCCTGAGGATCTGATCAGGAGGGCAGCCAACTAGTCCTTGGAGCCTTTCTGTGGTTATAGATGCAAGATGCAGAGGCTTCTCACTCAGGCAGCATGGTAACAGGACAATAGAGTAGCAGTCCTTCTTGCAGAACAGCACAGCAGTCCTTCTGAGTCTTCTACAGGTCTAGAAGTGTGCTGAAGAGTTAGGTCTGAGGACCCAATATTTATAACTGGTGGCAGCTTTGAAGTAGGAGAAGGTTCTGGAGGTTTTCACTCCCCGGAGGTGTTTGAAATTTCCTGCCTTCCTGCCCTGTCCCTAGCTTGTCTGTGGGCACAAAAGAATAGTGTCAACCCCCTTGTGAGTGTGCTCAGGCAGATACTTTGTGAGTGTAAGTATGGTAGGGGCAAGCTCCTCCCCCATCAAGTCAGAGATGGCTATCCTGCCAATACCTTGCCTCCTTTGTTTCACTGTCTGGGAGCACTACACAAAGAACAACTACTGGCTCCATCTAGTCACGTGATCCAGGATACAGGCTGCAGGCACCAAATGGTTAGGACAAGAAAATTCCAGCTTTCTAAAAGTGGCATTTTCAGAATTTTGACTTAGAATCTGACTTTACCTTAAAGAAGGTTTTTAATTACAATTCATTACACACCAAACTTGTCACTCCTACTTGCTCCCAATTGAAAGTTATCACCTATTGAATGTAATAAGATAACTCTATGTTATCCAATGGGAGTGGTAGGCTTTGCAGTAGTGATAAACACATTTTAGAGTTTTTCACTATTGAACATGTAAAATTCAAATGTACATGTTCAACTTTTTAAATACACTGCACCCTGCCCTCTAGGCTGCTTAGTGCCTACACTAGGGGTGACATATGTATTAAAAGGAAGGTTTTGGCCTGGCAAAAATGTAGCTTGCCAGGTCAAATGGCAGTTTACAACTGCACCCACAGGCTGCAATGGCAGGCCTGAAACATGTTCAAAAGGCTATTTACGTGGGTGGCACAATACATGCTGCAGGCTCACTGGTAACATTTAATTTACAGGCCCTGAGTACATGTAGTATCACTGTACTAGACAAGTAAATTAAATGAGCCAAATGGGTGTAAGCCAATGTTGTCATGTTTTAGGCAAGACCTTAAGCACTTTAGCACTTGTTAGCTGTGGTAAAGTGTGCAGAGTCCTAAAGCCAGCAAAAACGAAGTTAGCAAATACAAGAGGATGGAAGGCAAAACGTTTGGTAAAAACCACAACAAGGGTTCAGGTCCAGTACTTAGATTTCTTGGTCTGCAGTCTGATGGTGTCTGGCTGGGGGTGTGCCGAGAACCAATAGGGATGGTGAGTTTCCCTGTAAGATAAGCTGGGTGCTGGTTGTGATGGCTTTGTAAATGATGCAACTGGTTTTGAAGATGTTGTGGGCTGGCAAGTGGAACCAATGGAGTTCCATCAAGTTGGAGTCATTTGATCATATTTCTTAAGGCCCTTGATGAGAAGTGTGGTGGAGGGTATGAATGCCCCTAAGGGTAGCCAGTGTGGAGTCTGGGAGGCCATGGAATAGGGCATTACTACCATTGAGATGCAAGAGTGCAAGGGCTTGAACAACAGTTCTGAAGTTGTTATATAAAAGATACAGTTTGATTTTCTTTAGAAGAGAGAGCTGGTACCAGGCTGCCTTTGTGTTTTTTGGCAATGTGTTCCTTGAGGGAGAAGTTGATGTCCCGGGTGAATCCAAGTGATTTGACATTTAGTGAGAGTTGGGGTTCGAAGCCATCACAGTTAGTGTCATTGAGCCAGGTTTGTACTGTATCTTGTTTGTTGTCCTAGGCAAATGATACATCATTTGTGATCTCTACTAAGGGCCTGTGAACTTATTGTAGTGGGAAATTAAACAATGCACACTACTTTCTAACTCTTTCTCTTGCACCTCTTCTGTAAATTTTGATAAGGGAGTCTGCCTTATCTCAAACAGCACCAATTTTTTTTGTATCATTACATAGCATAAATCCTTTCACCAGCTTGTAATAACATACCAATGGAACATTTTGTGAGGCTGGGATCAGGGCATGTGGCCTGGATACAGATATATCCATACTGGCTGTGAGTAATTCATACCTTTACACACTATTTAATTTACTCACACATGAGGTTCAGATTTACCCATATCCCAATCACCTTACTAATTTATTTATACAGTGTAGGCTGGGGCTCTCCACGCAACAGGTACAAATTCATGACATGGTACCTTTGTATCTGCTCACGGTTCCCCTCATCTACTAAATACTATCTTAACAGCCAGTACTATTTCTTCTGAACTCTTAGGGCTTCATTATGACTACAGCAGTCCATAGGACTGCTGTAATTACAGTGGCGGTCTGACCACCGCCACACTGCAGCACCATGCTCTACTGCGGTCTCGCACCGTCTGCAGCCAAATATGCTGGCGGGTGCCGCAGTGGCACTGGCGAGCATATTTTGAGTTGCCTCACTGCCACCCTTTTCATGGCGGTGAGACCGCTATGAAAAGGGTGGCGGTGAGGCAACAAAAGTACTTCTGGGCCTAATGGTGCATGCAGGGGGGCACATGTTGTGCCCTCCTGTAGATTTGCACCCCTGTTCCTGCATGGTGCAGCATTCACCACAGGGAGCATGCTGCACCATGCAGGAACATGCTGCGGCAGTGCCACGCCGGTGCCTGCCTAAGGCACTCCTTTGAGCCTTAGACAGGCACTGCCCTGACACCGCCGCAGCACCGTGCACCCTTCAAGGATTACTTTTGTAATCCAGCAGGCGGTCTCACTATGGGCTTGGCGGTCCTCTGGCGGAGCGCTGGTGTGGCGGACCGCAGGAGGACCACCAAACTCAGAATAAGGACCTTAGTCAATGGGAACGAAGCGAGCAGCAAATGCCGCTGATGTCCTGAATACTGAATAAACACAATACAAAAAATGTCTCTCCACCGCTGCTTTACTTTGTCCCTCACAAAGGTGGTGGTCGGGTGGGAGTACAAGCACTACTGGGGGACACTAAGGTGAAGATGGCCTCTGGGAATGCTGGGAGGAGGCCCTGGTGGGCACAGGTAACGCTGCTCACTTGCTTTGCCACAAGCATAACAATGGTCTCCCGTGGCAGTGCGTAGACACTTCACACTGCAGTCCATGCATTACAGTAAATTCACTCCACAAGCAGAGTCATATGCTTAATACACCAATGAAATGACTGCAGGGTGTAAATAGGAAATGCTGCTGGTGGCTGGTCCAATGTGTGACATACTTTCATCAAGACATAGTTGAAGGGGGCAGACACAAAGCCTCTATCTGTATCTTTTGTCTATCACATGAGACCTGACAGACCGTTAAAGCTGTATCTGGCCAGGCCTAACAACTCTTGCAGCTCGCAATCTGCAGATTAAATCACTACTATAGGTAATTTAGACACTGTTAACGTCACCTTATCACCGTACCTTGCTTTTCTGAGTTGTATTAATGGACTATGCACAAAAACGCGATATAATTCTCCTCACCTGTCACAAGAGCACACAAGAGCTACAAGTTTGAAAATGAAACAAAAGTGAAGTTGCAAATAACACAAAGTGGCAATAATAGTACTACAACTGTGCTAATGAGCCGGGAAGCACATGATTAATGATAATTCGTGCAGATTCTGTTTTTAATAGAAGCATAAACGATATGCATAAGTGTCACTGATGTGCAGTGTAGTGGAGAAAGGTAAAGGGGACGGGTAGAAAAGCAAACACTGATTGGAAGGCCTCGAGGACCCCATCACAGAGTCGGTGGGGGTGGAACTCGCTACTTAACGGGTAGAACAGAATTCTGCTGCACACGAGAGCACACTAGAAGATGAAAAAAATGGCCTGTTGCTCAAACGTGAATTAACCTCCAGTCGCGGGGCGATCCGCCAGCGTTTCTGCAGGTAGTGAACCACGATAAGGCACGGGGAGTGGGGGGGGGGGGAGCGGTGTGAGTGGGGGGGGGGGGCACAGTTGCCTCGGCAGCACAAAGGCAACTTTTAGTCACATACTATCCAAAGGCACCATTTGTTTGACGGGGAAGCGACAGACTGCAGCTGGCGCGCGCGCCTACCAATGGTTCCTGCCTGCGCGAGCTCCGAGGCGACAGAATACATTGGCCAGGGGGTGCGCGCCGTCACGTAGGGGGGGACGCGCTTTCTACGGCCTTGCATTTTCCATTCCACTCCTAGCAGGAGGGTTCGTGAAATGGAGAAAAAAACACAATGATAATAGGAAAGGTATGGAAGAGGTAATAGCGAGTAATACCGGAGCCAATTACAAACTGGATCCATGGCGGTGGTGCTTCAAGGCAACCATTAGCAAGATTGATCTGCTACACACGTCTTATTTATCATAACATTATTTTTCGATAAGACAAATTGTTCTTGAGCTTGTCTAGAGGGGCGATTATCTTTGACAAATGATGGCGGCAAGTGGGGTGCCACATGTATGTGTAGAGCACCAGGCACCTCATACATAATAATGTATCGATAGCGCTGCTAGAGATCGTTTCTCACGAACCACACCTATAAGAAATACACACAAGAGGAAATAGGGCGTATTTGGTGTACATTTATAGGAACTGTCTCTATTAGTCAAAAAAAAATTGTAATCAGAAGTCCCTCTAATCGCACATTATCCATATGGACTCTGGATAAGGACTGAGCACACAAAGGTGACATATGGATATTTTAGTCAGGGCCACTGGAATTATGCGATTGTGCAGACGCGGCGATTTTCGCATAATTAGAGATTTGTCGCATTTGCCACATACTCCATCATCTGCTGCATAATCAGCAGATTTTAACCAATTTTTTTTTTGTTTCTACCTCAAACGGTTCAAAAGTTACTAACAACACAGCGGCATGTGTTGCCGTGCAGTGGAAGGCATTTTGCAAAGATTGACGGGTCACCTTTCTGTTGCTTATTGCTATATTTGGGTATTAAACTGGTACTAATGAGGTGCACCCAATGCCCGGACAGTGTTAACAAGTGTAAAAAATACAAAATAATGAAGTAATACTAATAAAAAAAATGTGCTGCATTACGTCACATAATTCACCTTTTCATAATTTACTCAACCCTGACGCATAATGTGTCCCTCTACTGCCGCATAATTCCAGTGGTCCTGATTTTAGTCAAGCCATTTTCATACATTCTATTCAGCTATGAAGAATATCTCATTTAAAATAAGTGACAAACTGCAAAAACATAACTAGCTAATTACACAGCCACATATTGGTGAGCTAGCCCACTATGGTGTCTCTATTTCTAGTTGATATATGTATATACTCACTAATATTTGATATTCATTAATCTATGGTGTACTTACGTATATCAGAGGAAACCTAACTCTATTGCACATGATCCAGTTGGGTCCTCTTTATGCTATCACACATGAACTAGTAGGACAATCTAACCAAGGTTTTAGAATGGCCAACAAATATGCAAACAATAGCCACTAAAACTGAATAATTGAATTACTGGAAATGCATTGTGTACTTTTTCAAAAATTCATAACAATAGTAAGGGCGGGCAGAGAACTCCGCTCCACCAGTGGAGTGTGTGGAGTTTTGCCTACTCCGCTGAGAGCGCGGAGTTTAGGCAAAACTCTGACTCCACAGCGGAGCGGAGTTAGCCAGCCCCCCCAACAAAAAAAGGCTCGCAAGACGTACGTCGGACGTAAGGGTTTGCGGGAGAGAGACCACGGCGAGGAGGAGGAGGGCATCCCGGAGGCGTCACAGTACAGGTGAGTGCCTTTTTTCTTTTTAAATGTGTGTTTTAATATTTTTTATTGGGGGGGTGGAGGCGGGGAGCCGAGCGGAGCGGAGTTCCACTGAGTTTTTTCCCAACTCCGTGGAACTGCGCGTAGTGGCACTACGCCAGCTCCACCCGGGGTTAAACAATAGCAATAAAATGACCTATGCTTTGTGGACAAAAAATTATTACATGCAAGTTGTCCTCAGACATATTCATTGTAGATATCTGGAAAACAGAAGTGGATTTTACTGTTAGGTCGGCCAACACCTGGCCCAGTGTGATTATCATTGACTTTGAAGCATAAGAATTTTCCTTCAGATTTTCCATCTTTTAAATGTGGAATCAAGCTTGCTTCAACGTCACCAAACAGCTCAGAAAATCAAGCATTCCTCAATTTTCTTCAGTTGAAACCTTTTGAATTGTGGACAGTGCTTTAAATGGTACTGAGTACCGGCACTTTTTTATTTTGAGAGGGAGAGTACCGGCACTTCTCAAGAGCGACGTAATACTTTTAATTGGAGAGTACCGGCACTTCCCAGAAAAAAGCAGGTACTCTGCTACAGAGTACCTGCACTTCTATTTTTCCATTTCAAGCACTGATTGTGGACAAGAGAACCTATTTACAGAGAAATATTTATTATATATTTTGCTTCACCTTTGCTATTTCCCATGACACTAAGACTCCCAAGCATCTCATATGTTTACTCTTCTATGGATTTTTCTTTTCTAATCTAACAAACCATGATAACTAATTGGACATTGGCTAGTTATATCCATTAAACAATGAGATAAGTAGACATGACCGAACCAAATAGATTTGATGCCATGCACTTCCCAGGGCAAATGGGATTCAAATTGATTATAAGCATTCAAATTGGATGTTACTTGATGAAGGAGGAAAGTAAGTCAATACTCACAGATTCAAATCTCATTGAGTAATTAGGGTTTCTTTTGATCACTGTAAGTAGATTTAAACCTATTTCAATCCCTTCACTTTCGAAGGAGATTGCGTGCAGACCCTTGAATAAGATTTTTCATCTAAAGAACATAGCTTTGGTGTTGCGTGAGCCCTGGGGATACGTTACAGCCGTGGGCCTGTATTGCTTACACTTGAATCAGCCTGCAATACCCACAATATAGAGCGTCTGAAATTCACTTTGGTATATTTCTTAGTCAATATAGATAACTTAGAGACGATTGTGACATAGTCAGTGCAGAGCTGCAGAATCCACAATCTAGTGTTAGCGTAAAATGATTATGTTGAATCTTCCTTCAATGGGGTTTAACTGGCCCTCATATTCTCCTGAAGCAAGATATAGCATTACACTACCAACAATTCACAGTGACTGGCATGCTTTTTTTGTACAGCACAATGTTGACAAATATGTTATGTTGACAATGTTGGGAGGCCTGTTTTAGAGATTGTTGTTTATTGGTAGAACGTTTTTGAATGGATGAGACTGGAAGGGGGTGAAGTCTTGTGGCGGTCCACAAAGTAGGCAGGTGTGATCTGTGGGGCTTGGATTACAACTGTGGTGTTTGCTGCATGCATCTCCTGCACCTAGTATGGGCACACTGATGTTTGCTGAATGTGGTTTTACCAGTGGTGGGGACTGCAAGGGAGATCAGGACTGGCAACTTTCCCATGTAAGTGTTCTCGATATCATATGTTTTAATTACCACATCCATCTCATTGTGAACTTGTCATTAGTTTGCATATTTTTACTTGCTTCTTGTTGATTTTGTGCTAGATATGTATCCGAACACGGGTCAGGTCTTGAATGCTAACATGTGTGATTATGTCTAGTGGGTGAGGGCCTAAAAGTCTGCTTAAGTTGTAGTGTATTATCTGAGTGTTGTTATACTCATTATCATCATCGTTTAGCTATGGTGTGCCTATCAGTGCGACTGAGTCTTCTCAGTTGGGGTGATCTCTGCCTGGAGAGTCGTGACGTGGGATCTCCCATCACACCTTTTGTGTGTCATCAGTTATTTTTTTTCAGTTTATGTCTTACAATTATATTGTGGTAGCCTCCATGCCCTTGGTGTGCTGATGGTTGTCTGCTGTCAGTATGTCTTCCACATACCTGTGTGAGTGTGTGCATTAGGAATTATGACTCTGATGTGCTTGTAGGAAATGGAATTATTAGTTGTGCAGGATGTGAGGCCTGCGTAATTAGCAGGTCTACTATTTCCAGTTACTGGAAACCAAGTACCTCGTTGTGGTGCTTGACTCTCTCACGGTAGCGAAGCAGAGAAGTCCAAGGCCTACTCATGGGAGGTGGTGTAGGCTAATAATCTCTATTCACTGGCACTCAACAATAACACTCAATAAATGATTGTCCAGTCAGTCCTATTTTTAGAAAAAGGAAAAGTACATTTATTACGCACACACTGCTAAATACTACAGATTAATTTAGAAATATGGACATAAGGTAGAATGAAAATACCTTAGATGACATAATAAAGTCACATTTGACCCTGAAAGTGTCATGACCCCTAAAATCATAGTGCCCGCCCTACCAGACAACACATCACAATATAAGGGGATATCACTTTTGGTAAAACAGGCCTGTTGGCTTTATCAAGAGTCCACCATATTACAAGAACAACAAACCACATGTTGTAAACACCATCATTTTGTGTGTAAGTACAATAATCCATAATAACCATGGGTAAGAGCATTTTGGTTCTTCTTGAAGGACACAGAAGCTCCTGTCATGCCCAGCAGCTAAACCGCTTCTGGGAACAGCTGCAGCATTGACAGGAAAGACGTCCAGATGAGCTTGAGGAGGCAGTCGAGGCAGTCATGGCTGCGTAAAGGAATCTGAAGAAAAGGGATCGTGAACAAGCGGGTGCTAGCGGCAGGCAATGAAAAGACGCCTGAGAGTTGAATAGATGAGAAGCCCCCTGCTCAGCAAATGATTAAGCAAAGTTGAGAGCTAGAGCTGGCGTAGGGCAGAGGGTGTGACCTCAGGTGTGGCAACTCAGGAGGGGTGCGTTAGTTACCCTCCGGAGCACGGTGAGTGACTGGGAAAACGTGGAAGTGGCCTGCCTAGGTACGGGTGCGGCTTGTGGCTGCTCAGCACGCATGTGACGGCTGCGATATAAACTGCCCTGGAATTCCCTGAAATTTGTAAATTGGCCACAGTATCTTGCACTATTCATAGGGGAAACAAAAATTATACCAGTAATCCAGCAAGACCAGCTGCAATTCTTACAGTGGATGTTGTGGTCTGTAGAAAGTGCTCCTTGAACTGAATTCTAGGAGAAAGTGGAGGAAATTGAACGGGCATTACCCCTCTAGAGATGGAGCAATTGATTGAACCCCCTCCTGGGTGTATTTGGGCCAATGAAGCGGCTTACGCTGCGGGTGACAGCAGGGAGAAGGTGCACCCCAGCCAAATCAAAGTTGGCAAAAATTGCCAAAGCTCGGCAGAACTTATAAACTGGGGAAGCTCCAAGGCTACAGACCCAGAGAACAGCCAAAATGGGTCAAAGTGCCAATGGGGTCCAAATACTAGTGTTAGCAACTCTACTGGGATATCCTCTGACTCAGTATGTCTTCAAAATGCCATACAGGGGCAGTAGTTTAACAAGCAAGAGGGCTCCCAAATTCGGAGTATTTCTGAGCAGCTTCTATTGACCCCAGACGAAGCGCGAAAGGATTTCCCCTGGAAGAGAGAGCGCATCCGGACAAAAAGATGCCACTCATACTTCAACTTCTATCCTAGCCCTAGATTCGATAAATATAGGCAAAAGGCCTCCATACCCTCTGTTTGGCCCCAAAACACTGGGAGGGGATAAAGCTATGTCTTGGACAAAGGAGCTTGAGGATAAAACCCAACAAGCATTGTGTACAGACTTAAATGCTGCATAATCTATCATGTCTCCTCATGCTCCAGGAAGACACTCACTCACAGGCATTCCACATGGACTGCAAGTGTTGCACTGAAGGGAGATAGTGCCCAGAAGGAGAGGGTAGAGCAAGAGTGGAGGACAGAGCAAGCACCAGTAACCCTTTTTGCATGTTGGATTCAGAAGGAAAGCTAGTAATCCTGGAGAGTTACAGGAAGTAGTTCTAGGGGGTGAGAGTGAATAGGGTCCTTGTCACTGACTTGTACCAGCTGGATCCTGGTGGTGGAATGACTGGTCTCTCCAGAACATTTTCCACAGAGCAGTGCTTAATTTATTAAAGAACAAGTGCTGGGGCCCAAAGTTTTAATCAGATGCCTGTGGCCTGTGCTCTCAAAGGTCAGGGTGCTGAATACCAAAGCTGCATATTATTGATTCCATATCATATTTCTTTCATCCACCACTAGACACTCTCTGCCTCTTTGTCTCACGGGTTCTTTTCTTTTTTGTCCCTACCTATCTCTTTGTCAGGGTTTTTCTGTCTTTCTCTTAATCTTTCTTTCCCCTTTTGTGTATTTTTACTCTCTTTTGCTCTGGATCAAGGTTTGCTGAGGAAAAATAAGATAAGTGCTGGTCCCCAAAAAAGAGTGCTGGTGAGGCCCACCTGCAACCACCAGCTCAGATTAATAACTGCCACAGTGATAGATTTGTAGGATATGGGATGCCAATGACGGGACATTACTACCCTAGAGTGGAGTGGGATAGTTGACTAGAGAAAGGTAGGTAGCTGCGTGCCCCTGCTTATTTACATCTTGCATCCTTGTTAGTGAGCTACCACTGGCAGGCAGGGTACTAGTGGGTTGGACCATCTTGGTTGCCCCATCGCAGGCCTATGATGGTACCTTCTCTAAGATAACGGTGCCGAGAACCAAAAGGAAAGTAAAAGGTGGATGTCAATCCCAGTGGAAGGACCAGTGATCAAGGGATTTCCTGCCCGGAAAAGAGAAGACCTGAATACTAGCAATGATGATACTATGTCTGGCCTGGAGGTGCTTCCTGCAATGCCAAAGAGAGGAGACCTGGATCATGCAGACTACTGCCTGCCATAGAGTGCGCTACTCTTGATGTGGGAGTGTGTCCATGCTGTAAGTGATCATTCTCTGGATACAGACCTTGAAATGAAGGATCAGTCTCAGGATTTCACCCCTGAGATAATGCCGTAGTGAGACTACTTTGAATGCTCTAGAAGGTCTGAGTGTACTCACTGAGGTTCCATAGCAAGTGATTTCTAACAGGAGTATTTGCCCAAGTGAAGGAAGATCATCATTTGCCTGCATTTCCCTGGGAAACATTAGGGAACCTTGTGTGGGCATGGGAGCAACATCCACGACACAAGTCTTTGGCCCTCTGCCTGACTGTAAGGCTTGGTGTTGGTATGTGTTTTTTATCCCAGGTTTGAGTGTGCTAAAGGGGCTTAGCCAGTGTCCAGATAGGCCCCAAGTACCTGTTCGTAGGTGTTTCCTTAGCATCCGTCAGGAAGTGCGTCCTACCCAAGCCTTTCCATTTTAGCAGTAACATGTTAGGGGATGGCCAGGAGCAGTAAACTGTAATCTGCAAGTTGCCTTTGCTTGTTGGTTCCTGTGATCAGAACTAGTCCTAGGTTGGAGACAGATAGGCAAAATGAGCCACTTATCCTGGCTGGCCTTGGTGGTACTGATTGCACCCCAAGATGCACCTTTTAAAAAAAACATTTTTATTGGGTTTTGAATATATCTAAATTGAACATTATATGACCTTGAGAGCACATCGGTGCTCTATTCGTGTTTCACAGTTACAAGTCTCAATTATCAATTCATACCATCAAGGCCAAGAAAACAAAATAAAGAAAGATACAGAATAAAGAGAGAAATTAAAGCATAACAAAATATAACTTATAAACATCCGTGCATATGTCTAAAGGCCATCAAGCAAGTGTACTTGCATCTTGAAGACGACTATCGGGCATCAGGGGTACGGCAATCAGTGTCTATTTGTACTTCTTTTTCTATTTTGGCAGTCATCATTAAAAGACTTATTCAATTATCATGTATTCCCACAAAGGTTGTCAAGGCCATTGATCAGTCAACTGCAGGTAGGGGGCCATACAGGCCTCTCCATTCTTCACACCTGAGATTGGAATCTTCCGCTAGTGCCTAAAATTCAACCTTTCTCTTCCATCTGCAATGGGGTTGCCCCCAGTTGATCATCGCATAAACTTCAAAGCCAGTACAAAAAGGCCTGGTTCAAAATTCTTGTGGACGCTCCAATTGCTCTGGTTGTAGAAGACAGGCCAAGAAGGCATATCTCCATCTACAGGAGCTTTGTTCGAACTAATGTACATTCTAATTCCCTCATTACTGCCTGCCAGAAATTAGCTATCGCGGGACAAGACTAGGTTGTGTGTATGAAGTCAGCATCCAGTTCATGACAACTTAGACACCCCCTATCCTCCATACCCTCAATTTTATTCAGTTCATGGGGCATAAGGTAGGACATGTGGAGATAATTAAACTGTGTGTAGCAGAATCTGGTGTTTCACGACACTGTGTGGGTCTGCTAAATACCCTAGACCATTCCTGTAGCGTAAAGCTTGACCCTATCCTGCCCCAGATCTTTGTCGGAGTGGCAATAGGTCCATCCTAGTCATCAGTAGGGCTTACTTATAAAGCCAAGAGGCTAGCCTGCGTCTGCTCCTGAACATTAGAAGGATTTGCAGCACCTCATATGTTAGCGTCGGTCTCTCCTGCTTGACACAGCAGGTACATTTCTTGGGCCACTGACCTGTATGTCAGGAATTGAGTGGCTCTGCAACAAGTGTCTCCCGGTTCTTCAACCTACCCTTTTCATAGCATTCTCCTAGTGTTAGTAGGTCCGCCTCTGTCCATGCAGTTAATCTACGTAATGTGTGAATTCCTCGTGGTGTAGGGAGGCCAACTAACAGTAGCGCCGGGGCATACAGTTGGGAGTTTTGTGTCTTCTTAGCAAATGTCCGCCAGCAGCATGAGGCTATACACAGCAACTTAGGCATTGGACCCAGAAGAGGCACTTCTCCTGTAGAAGGGATACCAGGGCACCCTCCCTTTGCAGTGTTCTGAAACATCCTATTTCCTAAAGTTGCAGGCCGGCCGTGCTATAGTTCGAAATCAGGCACTCCTAAGCCACCTTCCTTGGTTGTATATTGTATAATACGTAGGGAAACTCAATGTCTGCCTCCAATCCATATTTAATCATGTATCAATGTATCTAGAGTGCAGAACTAGAACCGAGGGATCCAGATAAGGAGGTTCCCAAAGAATTAAAGTACCCTTGGTAATATGATAATTTTTGTGAGTGCTATGGCTGCCATAATGGATAGCTGCAGCGTATGCCAGACATAACACTACTTTTCAGTGAGCACAGCACCTTATGGAGATTGCCTTCCCCTCAATCTTTGTCTAGGTGGCAAATTTTGACCCCAAGGTACTGAAACGTCTGGGGTTCCCAGGCAATATTCCGTGCTTGGACTGATTGAGTCAGGAACCCACAGAAATCAGCTGCGGAGTGCCTTGGGGCTCCTCCCTGAGCCCCACTCTCTTCAACATCTACATGGCCCCGCTCGCAGCCATTGTCAGGAAGCACGGATTCAACACCGCCTCCTATTCTGACAAAGCCCAGCTGATCCTCTCCCTCACCAATGAACCCACAGTCGCCAAGAGCAACTTCCACGACGGGATGAAGGTTGTCGCCACTAACCCTGGGCGGAGTTCGCGTAGCTGCGGTACGCAGAACTCTGCGAGCGTGCGGAGTTGCTTGTCCTGGCCGTTTGCGTGATGTTTCTGCCGAACGTCAATGCAGATTGCGTGTGCGGGTGGAAATATCACGTAAACTGCACCACACGGTCGCTCATGGGTGCGGCCATCTTGTTTCTTACTCTGTTATGGTGTTGGGGCCTACTTTTTGATCCTTATTCAATCTTTGCAATCCTTGCTTTCTAAAACTTTTTTTTCCAATGTTTTTTATTTATTATCTTACCCTTTGTCTTTCTAAGTGTGTATTTTGTTTTTTTTTCTATTTTTTTGTGTGTTTTTGGTGAGTTTTGACTTGTTTATTTTTTAGCTTTACTACTTCCTTATTAGCTTCCTTCCTTTTTCCCCGTTTTTTTCTCTTTCCCCCCAGCCCTATGGCAGATAAGGGCACACCAAGACGCACAAGTACCAGCTGCCTTCCTTGCGGAAAGCGGCGCTAGGCAGGGGTGCAACCCTGTGCCCTGTTTTCTGAGGTGGGGGTGGCAGCACTGTTTTTTTATATCCAGTGCCACCTCCCCTCCACCCTGGCTGCAAGCGGCAGGCCTCGGTCTGGGTACGGGATGCGGGTGGGCCAGCAGAGCTGGGTGAGGGTGATGTCCGGCGCACCCATCAGCAGTTGACGCACCGCTGGTCCGACATCCTGGACCGAGAGCTGGACTTGCTGGACGTGCTAGGGGTTGAAGTCGCGGGCTTGGTGAGTAGCTATTAAAATTATTAATTTTTATTATGACTGTGTATTCTATGCTATAGCTAATTATTTTGACCAAATAATAGCAAGCATGCTGCTCACATGCAGGTAAGTTAAGTTTTCAAATATTATGTGATAGTCTGTTATTCTAGACAGGTGCTTAGCTTACTTGGCTCTACCTAACTTAGTTATCGTACTTGTTGGCGCTCGCTTGGGCTGATGTGATTAGTGATGAATATGTAAAAAGTTCTGTAATTAGTTATTTGCAATTTTTTCACAACCGCATGGTGCATGCCACACGGACGGTGCAGGGATGTTAGTGAACAACAACATCCATTTTTCAATGGAAGCTTGTGCTGCGGGCCTTTTCCGTCTGCCGCACATGCTTCCATTGACAAATGGAGGTTTGCGACCACACTATGGCCTATGGGCGACCGCATCGATTCGGAATAGTGCGGTCGTGACCGCCGACCTAAGGTCGGGCAGTTCCAGAACCGCAATGCGTCCGGTCAACATCGTCGTAATAATTAATAAGGCTCTTAGTGAATTGGCCCTTCAAAGGGGGTTGAGAGATTGGGAATGAGATTTGAGAAGAGGCAAACATCATTTGTTGCGATTTATTATTAGTAATTCCAAAATGTAGTTTACTAAATTTGTAATAGGGCTAGGTAGGTAGGTTTTGGAAATTTGGAATAGGATAGGACGGTCTGCGATATACTAATACTAGTTGATCTGATTTAGAAAAGTTCAATATTATTGAGAATGCCTTTGCCTGTCAAAAAATATTTTGTGGGGATATTTATTTACCACTAATCTTTTTTGTCTTTATGTCTTACATCAGCATCCAGGGGCAAGAAGAGGGCTGAGGCAGGTGAGGGTCTGGGAGCTGGAGGTGCCTCCCAGAGTTCCTCAGCCGATGGCTCTGCTGGTCCCAGTAAGTTCTCCTGGTGTTAACATTAATATATTTATTTCCCTAACTTTTCCACTCCTTTTTTAATAATGTGACGTCTACCTGTTTTATATTTTTTTCTAAATCCTCTTCTATCTATCCGTTTCTAAATTCTTGTTATCCCTGCATTATCCTATTTCCTTATTCTAGATTTCAAGTTTCTGTACTTTACTTAAAACTGTCTCTAGTCTGTAGTTACTAGTCAGTCTGTAGCTTCCTCTCTTCTGCTTTGTCATTCAGATTTCCCTCTCCCCTTATGTTGTGAATGGCTGAGTGGTGGTACTCTAAGACTCAGAGAATCCATTCGTCACATACTACTACTACTACTACTCTGCCATGCAGATTGCATGCCCATTGCCCAAGTAAGGTATTTTGCGCATGTTTGTTGAGATGAGAAGGCTCAATCACTAAAACAAGAGAGTGGCCATGGTCACGTTGTACTCCCGAGAGTTATGTCTTCTTAGCGAGGTCTAGTATTATTACTAGCAGTAGTTGGTGAACTGATGACTGTGCACCATGTCTGGGAGGAAGTACGGGGAGGACTGCCTCATTGCATTTGCCAACCATGGCCATATGATATTTTTTCTCAAAACATCAGATTCATCAAACAATAGTTCCAGCCACTCCTTAACAGCTTGTCTTGACTTGAGACTTTTTTTAAAAATGCCACCAACAAAATGCCCAACCAGATATTTTTGATAGAAGATATTGTCTGTAATGTATCCAAATTGTAGTGAATGATGTGTGTGGTCATGGTGTATTTTGCTATAAAAAAATTAATAGGGGGAGGCGTAGCTTGCATCTAAGAAATGTTTAGTCTTTTTTTTCTAGCCGCACCGACCACCAGTGCCGGGGCCAGCAGTGACGGTGCCAGCCAGTCTGCAGATGCGGCAGTGGAAGGGGGTGAGCCAGTGGCAGTGGCGGGCGGTGGTAAGTCACATTGCTTGCTTATTGACAATTAATTATATACTGACTGAAGAAACCAGGGGCTGATCCCCAGATCCTGACGAACTTTCACCTGATCTCCTTGCTCCCATACTTGGCCAAGGTATTGGAAGCTCACGTGGCCAAATGCCTCTCTGCTTTCATTGAACAGTCTCAATATCTCGACTCATCAAGCAGGGTTCCGCCCAGCACACTCAACAGAGGCTGTGATATTGACAGTGTTGGACACTCTCCGGAAGGAGGCCGACAGGGGCTCCCCGCAGGCCCTAGTACTGCTGGATCTCTCTGCGGCTTTTGACACGGTCGGCCACGGCATCTTGATTGATCGTGTCAGGGATGCAGGTATCCAGGGATCGGCTCTTAGCTGGATTATTTCATTCCTGGAAGACCGCTCCCAATCGGTCCGCATAGCCCAATTTACGGCACCAAAGATGAGGACCACATGTGGAGTCCCGCAGGGTTCATCACTATCCCCTCATCTGTTTACCTCTATCTCCTCCCATTGGTCCGGTCCGGACTGGTAGGTCGCTCCCCCACCACACAGCTCCGTCTGTGTGCCCTGCTGCTGCCCCTGATTGTGCTCGTTTTCCTTTCTGTGCCCCCTTGCTGCCCCTGATTGTGCTCGTTTTCCTTTCTGTGCCCCCTTGCTGCCCCTGATTGTGCTCGTTTTTCCTTTCTGTGCCCCCCTTGCTGCCCCTGATTGTGCTCGCTTTTCCTTTCTGTGCCCCCCTTGCTGCCCCTGATTGTGCTCGTTTTTCCTTTCTGTGCCCCCTTGCTGCCCCTGATTGTGCTCGTTTTTTCCTTTCTGTGCCCCCTTGCTGCCCCTGATTGTGCTCGTTTTTCCTTTCTGTGCCCCCTTGCTGCCCCTGATTGTGCTCGTTTTTTTCCTTTCTGTGCCCCCTTGCTGCCCTGATTGTGCTCGTTTTCCCTTCTGTGCCTGTTTCCCGCCGCTGCGCCCTGCGGCCCCGCCCCCTCACTGCCCATTCGCTGCCCCATTCCCTGCTCCTCCCTCCCACCTCCCCATTTATGGCAGCCGCTGCGCGCCGCGCGCCGCTGGCGCGCCGAAGGCAAGCCCGTCTGCGCCCGTCCGCGCCGTGACCGCGCCCAGCGCCAGACCCCCTGGTCCCGGCATCCCCCGCGCCCGCCACATCAACAGACGCCCGATACGACGCCAGCACCCTCCACGCACTCAACCCCGGAAAAGATCACGCCTGCTACCAGGCCACCCCGAAGCGCACCCAAGGGCCCTTCACCTGCCGGAACTGCAGCTTCACCAGCACCCGCCCCGCCAAACCACCGCCCAGGAAAGAACCCAACTACCTCAGATGCATCCTCCTCAACACCCGCTCCGCCCGCAAACACGCCATCGAACTCTGGGACCTTCTCGACTCAACCTCCCCAGACGTCGCATTCCTGACGGAGACCTGGCTGAATCCCGCTTCAGCCCCCGACATCGCCATTGCCATCCCGGACGGATACAAGATCACCCGCAGGGACCACACCAACGGAGTCGGAGGAGGCATCGCCGTCGTCCACAGGAACACCCTCAGAGTCTCAACCAACACCGACGACACCCTCAGCACCGCCGAACACATGCACTTCCAGATCCACACCGATCCCAACACCACCCTCAGAGGAACCCTCATCTACAGACCCCCGGACCCCGACCACAGTTCAGCGATTCCATCGCTGACTTCGTCAGCACACACGCCATCGCCTCCACGGACTACATCCTCCTCGGGGACCTGAACTTCCACCTCGAGAACAACAAGGACACCAACTCCACCACCCTGATCGACAACCTCGCCACCCTCGGACTCAGACAGCTCGTGACTACACCCACCCACGCCGCCGGCCACACGCTAGACTCCATCTTTTCCGCAAGCCCACACGTCTCCTTCAACCACACCTCCGAACCCCACTGGACTGACCACCACTGCATCCACTTCACCTACAGGAAGCCCACCACGCACCACCGCACCGAACAAATGCCTCGCCGCTGCTGGAGCAGAGTCACGGAAGACCAGCTAACCACAACCCTCGCCCTGAGCCCACCCGCCCGAACCCTCCGACCCCGACACCGCCGCCCGCAACCTCAGACAGTGGATCGACGACTGCGCCAACACCCTCGCCCCGCTCAAGAATCCACCCAACAGCCACACCAGCAAGAAAGCCACCTGGTTCACCGAAGACCTCCAGGCCTCCAGACGAACATGCCGAAAACTGGAGAAGATCTGGCTCCACGAACGGACAGCGGACAGCTACGCCGCCCACAAGAGCGCCACCCGCAGTCACCATCACCTCATCAGATCCGACAAAAGGGCCTCACTCAAAGACCGCCTAGACAACAACGCACACAACAGCAAAGAGCTCTTCAACATTGTGAAGGAACTCTCCAACCCCAGCTCCAACACCAACGACATCCAGCCGTCACGAGACCTGTGCGACTCACTGGCCACCTTCTTCCACCGCAAAATCGCCGACATCCACGACAGCTTCAACACCACGACCGCCCCGGCAACCACCGAGACCACTGCCCCCACAACCACCAACCGCCTGCTCTCCTGGACCAACATCAACGACGAGGACACCAGCGAGATCATGAACACCATCCACTCCGGTTCACCGCTAGACCCGTGCCCTCACCACATCTTCAACAAAGCCAGTACAGCCATCGCGCCCCATCTCCGGAAAATAATCAACATCTCCTTCGAGACAGCAACCTTCCCGGAAAGCTGGAAGCACGCCGAGATCACCGCCTTACTCAAGAAACCCAAGGCAGACCCCAAGGACCTCGAGAACTTCCGACCCATCTCTCTGCTCCCGTTCCCCGCGAAGGTCACCGAGAAAATCGTCAACAAACAACTGACCCGCTACCTCGAGGAGAACAACATCCTGGACCCTTCCCAGTCCGGCTTCCGCAGCAACCACAGCACCGAAACCGCCCTCATCGCCGCCACCGATGACATCAGGACCCTGCTAGACAACGGAGAAACAGCAGCCCTCATCCTCCTGGACCTATCAGCCGCCTTCGACACGGTCTGCCACCACACACTACGAACACGCCTTCACGACGCCGGGATCCAAGAGAAGGCCCTGGACTGGACCACATCCTTCCTTTCCGGCAGAACACAAAGCGTCCGCCTCGCCGTCTTCCGATCCAAGGCCACCAAGATCATCTGCGGCGTACCCCAAGGCTCCTCCCTCAGCCCAACGCTGTTCAACATCTACATGGCACCCCTCGCCCACGTCGCCCGACAGCACAAGCCTCAACATCATCTCCTACGCCGACGACACCCAGCTGATCCTCTCCCTCACCAAAGACCCTCACACCGCCAAAGCCCACCTCCACGAAGGAATGAAGGCCGTCGCCGAATGGATGAGGACCAGCCGCCTGAAGCTGAACTCGGACAAGACGGAGGTCCTCATCCTTGGTTCCAACCCTTCAGCCTGGGACGACTCCTGGTGGCCAACATCACTGGGAACAGCCCCGCCACCCACCGACCACGTACGCAACCTAGGGGTCATCCTCGACCCCACCCTCTCCATGACTAAGCAGGTCAATGCCGTTTCCTCATCCTGCTTCAACATCCTCCGAATGCTCTGCAGGATCTTCAAGTGGATCCCCACCGAAACAAGAAAAACAGTCACCCAGGCCCTCGTCACCAGCAGGCTGGACTACGGAAACGCCCTCTACGCAGGAACAGACGGCTAAGCTCCTGAGACGGCTGCAACGCATCCAGAACGCCTCTGCACGTCTTATCCTCGACATCCCCCAACGCAGCCACATCACACCCCACCTGAGAGACCTGCACTGGCTCCCTGTCAACAAGAGGATAACCTTCAAGCTCCTCACCCACGCACACAAAGCACTCCACAACTCCGGACCAGCCTACCTCAACAGACGACTCAGCTTCTACACCCCCACCCGCCAGCTCCGCTCGACCAGCCTCGCCCTCGCCACAGTCCCCCGCATCCGGAAAACGACTGCCGGTGGCAGATCCTTCTCCCACCTCGCCGCCAAGACCTGAAACACCCTCCCCACCAACCTCCGACAGACCCAAGACCTACTGGCCTTCAGAAGACTCCTCAAGACCTGGCTCTTCGATCAGTAGCAGCACCACCCCCCTCTTCCCCCAGCGCCTTGAGACCCTCGCGGGTATGTAGTGCGCTTTATAAGTGACATGATTGATTGACTGATTGATTGATTGAAAGAGAGAAAAGTTTGCACTTTCAACTACCCAGACGACCTCCAACTAATGTTCACCATTAGCAACTCTCCTGAATCGGTCCTTTAATTCCAGACTACTATGCTGCACATCTGCAGCTGGATGAACAGCAATCATTTAAAACTCAACCCGGATAAGACTGAACTGGTCCTAACGGGGGGCACCCATAATCCTTGGAGCCCACACTTTTGGCCAAAGAAACTGGGGTACTCCCCTACCCCATCCTCTTCTGCTAAAAGTCTTGGGGTAACAATTAACTGCGATCTCACAATGAAGACTCAAATTGGTTCAGTAATCTCAACTTGCTTGCACCAGTTAAGGAAAATAAAGAAAGATCAGTAGATTTCTCACTCAGGAAGCACTGATACAGGTTGTTCTAGCCATGGTCATGTCCCATATAGACTATGCCAACTCTTTATACTTTGGCATTTCAGGCGGTGAGACTGATCTTTCAGCAACCTAGGTGGCAACATGTCACCCCTCTCTTGAGGAAGCTGCACTGGCTCCCTATCCCACAGCGATGCGCCTTTAAGGTAGGCTGCCTCATTTTTAAATCCCTGAACGACAGGAGTCCTAAATTCATTGACAGCCTTATTCAAATGCATACACCCACGCATAATCTGCGCTCAGCTAACAAGCACTTCCTAACAATGCCCTCCTTCACACTGAAGCGTGTGGGCGGCGGTAGGTTTGCAGTACTGGCACCCAGATACTGGAACTCCCTTCCCTCTGAAATTAGATCCTGCACCAACCTCTTGAGCTTCAGGAAGCTCCTCAAGACTTGGCTGTTTAGACAAGCATATGAGTAAGTCAACAAGGCTCTGGTACCTCTTAGAGCAGTGCCATGAAACCAATCGGTGTACGTGCGCTTTATAAGAATTTTTTAACATAACATAACATAACTCACTGTAAAGGTGTAGTGTTGATGACTTGTGAACAACATGTGAACACAGCAGGAGTTGAGCTGAGTAACTAATGGCCGCTCCCATCTTCAACTCAGCAGAGAACTTTTCATGAACAAGACCTTTAACTAAGGGTTGATGGAAAAGGGAAAGAATGATTGAAGTAGAAAGGGCGGGTGAAATGTAATATATATGACTGAAAGAGAAGGATGCGTGGGTGAAAGCACCGGATGCATATACAATAGGTGGCTGATAGCTAGGATGCATGGGTGTGTGAAGGATGGATGAAAGGTATACAGGTGGGAAGCCTGCCTGGGTGGGTGAAAGTGTATATGTGAAAGGATGCCTGCTTGGGTTTGTGATTGGAATCCTGTGGTGGATTCTTTTGATTGAAAGAAGCTTAAGGACGCATGGGTGGATAAATGACAAATGTATGTTGCTGAAAGATTTGTTGAGATGACACTAGAGTGAGACAGAGAGCCATAGTTGGATGGATGGCTATAAGGATGGATGGGTGGTTTTAATGGTGAAAAGTGGATTGAGAGAATGTAAAACTTAAATGGTGGTGAGTAGCAAAGCCAAGGGTGAAGAATAAAAAATAAAATACTAGAAGAACAATGCAATGATGAATGGAAAAATCCTTGGGAAGGAGAATAAGGGACTAGGGTGCTCCTCTGTAGTGGTGTTATTCTCACCTTTACTTGCCTGGAATGGTTTTTTCGAGGTTTTTTTTTATTCAAAGGGTTGAGGAGGTGGTATTTCAGACTACTCCCTGGACTCACAGTAGTTTTCAAGCACAACATATTATGTATCCTTCCTACCCACCCATCATCTATCACCTCCCTCCCTCCATACCCATGGCATAATTTTTTATGTGTTTTGCGGAGAGCATTGTGTACAATTTGTCTTTTTTCATTCTTGATATGTAGCTACTTCTGCTGCTGATGCAAAATCACCTAGAAGGCAGGAGATTGCAGCCCGGACCTGGCAGCGGAAACTGGAGGCCATCAGGGCCGAGTACCGGCAGCTGGTGGCCTTGAAGGATGAGGAGGCAGAAGCTGCTGCCGATGCCCCGGGGCCCAGCCAGGCCACAACAACAACCACACCATCACCGGGGTCCAATGGGTGCCCGCCGCCATTCCTCCATCACTGCTGCTGCCCCTTATATCCGCTGTTATGAGCCCTGCATCTTGTTAAGGCTGGCGAATATTGAAGCCAGGCAGGAACGGATGGACAGGTACCTGAAGAAGCTCCTAACCCGCCGTTAGTGCCCTCTTCAGAACCTTTTTTAATCTTTTTTTGGGTGGGTGGGTGGGAGTTGGGGCATTGTTGGGTCTTTCTTTATTTATGGACAATTTACTCTTTGGACACTACTTGGACATTGGCTGGGGTTAGGGAGAGGGGTGGGCCAGCTGTGGGTTTGATTTCGATTTGTTCAGGGAATAAAGTTTTCATACTTTTACATTATGAATGATTAAAAAAATAAATTGTGGGGTTATTGTTTTACTTTTCACTACTGCCTTTGCCGCAGCCAGTTTTAAAAGTCCGCTGATAGTGTAAACAACAAAATAGTTATGCGGTACCCTCCCTTGTCCTACTAGTCTCTCCTCCTAGTCTCTGCAGTCTACTCTGCTACTATATATTATTATTAACCCCTAAGGACTCGGGCGGGGTGGGGTGAATTTCCATTGTATAGAATGATTGCTGTTCAACAATGAATCAATCAACCACAGTTCACTTCTCTTACCTAATTAGATGAAGCGAGGGCTGCATAGTTTCCCAATGTGCTATGGGGGTGGTAGTAGTAGCAGCATGCATTGTTAGCATTTCTCTTAACATTGAAGGCAAAGTCATCAGAAGAACTGAAGCGAGGTCCCACTCCCCCTAGGCGAACTCGAACTGTAGGATAAGGACTCGGAGAGTGGAGACTATTCATTGCAGGGAAGTTAGCAAATTGAAATAAAAACTAGGTTAATGCCGTTATTATTATTATATGCAAGCTTAAAAAAAAATGACAGTCACCAGAGACTAGACTACTAGAACAGACTCAGCCACAAGAAGAGAGTATGATAAACAATGAAAAATTGAATTAATCAGAACGATATTGAGCTACTATGAAATGTATGAAGTTGACAATCTTAACCTTAGACTCAAATTAATACAGTGCCTGGATGATGATGCTGGCAATGAGATGTTCCTCTGAAAAAAAATATCATACACTGTGCGGAGGTAGCAAATATAATATATTGCCAGTATGGGCTATATGAGCTTAAGAATAAGATAAGATTTGATCCTCCTCACCCTGCACTGAGTTGGTATTGCTTTCACCACATCCGCCCCACCAAGTGTGGGATGAATTTATGGTGTAATTGTTAAGTCACACCTCAATAAATCACAACACAGCCTGGGGGAAGAGGGTTAGGGGTTTGATGAATGGATGGGAAGGGGAATTTGGGGAAAGGTTAGACAAAGACAAACACTACTCAAGGGCAACATTCATGTTGGCAACAAGCATACGACCATCATAATTCTGTTATTGGAGGAAATGAAGGAACAAATGAACAAATGAATACAGCTAAATTAAACCAAATTGTCCGTCTGCCCCCAGAGAGACCAAGTTACATTATTATTTAGGATCTGTCTTACCAAGCTTTGAAAGATATCGATTATATTACGAAAGAAACTTTCTGCTTCTGTAGGATTCAAGTAAACAACACAAACACACGCAGTTCAAATGATAACTAAAAAACAAATGATACTGTATTGCCAAATTGGGACTGGAAGTTGCATCTGCATTGATTCCTCTTGTACGGCCCATCAATGTTGGGTGCCTGGCAGATGTGGTCCGGTAAGGTAAGCATTGGTTTTCCAGTTTGGCACCAGATAAGAGGGCCTGTAGATTGAAAACAAAAATGATATTGAAGAATCAAGGACTAGGAGAAAGAAAGAAGTTAAACTAAGGAGCACTAGGAGTGCACCGTGAAGACTCAGAGGAAGCGCAAGAGGAGAAAAGAATAGTCCTTTAGCTTTTGCATTAATTCATTTTATGCCAGGTGTGTGAACGAAATTGGTGAGGCCAATTTTACAACAACAAGCAAAAATCCCACAAAAAATGGCTGCATGGAATGTAACTATCGGTATTGAGCTGATCAAACTGTCTTGATCATCATCATTTCATCATCACATAATATATAACAAAATATGTAGCCTAACAGCAGATATTATTGATTATTTATCATTCATGACTAAATGTCTGTCTCCAGTTACCTTCAATAACAGGCCCCCACCCAACCACCACTTTACTTCAAATTTAGGCCAGACAGCACTGAGCAGCACACACACCCCTAGCTCACTGCCTTGCTCAGCTATCCATGTTTTCTATTTTCTAACATCCCCGTCTGAAAAAGGAATGATAGTGAACAGTAATGGTTTGTACCGTGGATCAAGAATTGTGGCACAGATGTAATTTTTGGAGGACACAATGTATCTTTGCACCCTTGTATTAGCAGACAAGCGAATGATTAAGCTGCCCACCAATTCATACACATCTTTTATTTCATTCACATCTGAATACATAGACACCTCCTTTAGCTGTTCCTGTAGCATGTGCAACATTGTTATAGATTGGCCCATGGTACTGTCCGCTTTGCTGACTTCCTGTGTGAACTCCTCAAAAGGAAACAGCATCTCTGTCAGGCATTTGACAAGGCTCCACTGGTCCCTCTCAATGATCATGCCTTTTACAGTTACACCTCCTCTTTGCATGACATATTCATTGATAGGTCTGTACTGCTCAAACAGGCGTTCAAGCATGTAATAAGTAAAGTTCCAGCGTGTTGGCACCTCCTGTATGAGTGGTTTAACAGGCATTCTATTATCACACTGAATGACCCTCAGCTGTTTCCGGGCTTTAAATGAATGGCTGAAATGAGTGCAGATTCTTCTGCAGGTGGACAATAAGTTGCTTTTTTGGTCTTCTTTTTTTGCAAAAGTCCTGTATAATGATGTTGATGCAGCGCGCCATACACAGGACACTGATATACCACTATTGGCCATGGCCTTAACTATATTACTGACATTGTCCATGGCAACAAATCCAATCTTAAGCCCTCTTGGTCACAGCCATTCAAAGACCTTGCTGTTAAAGTCTTCCAAAATGTTTACAGCTGTATGTGATTTCTCTGTTGTGAACATCGCTACTGTGGCATGCTTCTGAGCAGCATTAAAAATCTCAGCAGTGTCAACAACTGCAGGTATTTTTCTCTAGCCCCCACAAAAGAGATCCAGTGTGCAGTGATGCACATGTAATCAGTCGCTTGGCAACTGGTCCACATATCTGTTGTCAGGTGGATAGTGTGGAAAGCACTCTGCTGCAAAGCTTGTCCAAGCAATTCAAGCACATCGTGATGTAGCACTGGAACAGCAACTCTGGCAAAATAGAACTGGCTGGAAACCTTCCATTTTGGGCAGATGGCTGCCACAAATTCAAGAAAACCCACCCGTTCAACAAAAGAAAAAGGACGGCGGTCCAGCGCTAACATTTTAGCCAGCTTTGCATTGTACAAATGTGCCGTTGGGTGGTTGCGTTCATACTGCCCCTGTGGCCTAAACATGGCAGGAATAGTCTGAATTTTTTTCTTTCCTGATGCCACTGATGCAGGTAACTTCTTGAGACCAGGTGGTGGTAGGCTCAATGTGCTTTTCAGCGGGGCAGTCACTGTCCTCTCTTGCCTTGGTGTCTCGACCTGAGTCTTGTGCCATTGCGAAGTTGCTGATGGGGGAATACTACTGCACTGCTGGGAAGAGGGCTGCTTTGCGTAATGAAGATGTCTTCCTCTTCTTCTCCTTCCACCGTGATCGGATTTGGATTCCCTGCTCAGTTTTTTGGCCGCTAAGGTGTGCCTCCCAACGGATTGTATGGTGCTTTCTCAAATGGGTCATTTGGCCCCTGGTACCATTGTTTGCACCAAGCTTACCCCGACTAACACTTTCTCAGCAAAGAACATTTTTTATGGCAATGTTCGCCTCTTTCTGGCTAACATAAAAGAAATCCCAAACTGGGGAGATCAACTTTCTGATGCTGCTGGTGCCACTGCCAATGCCGGATGAACTGTCGGTAGGTGGGCGTTTTGATGTTTGACTCTCTGGCCCTGCAGTTCCTACTTCTACTGAGGTAGTTCTGGATGTAGGTCGCTGCTGGGACTTTGCAAATCTGGCAGCTGGTGGTGGTTGGATCTGTGATGCCACTGCCACATCCCGCCGGGAAGTTGGGATGAGGTAACATCGGTCTCTACTGGGGCTGGGCTAGCATCCATGATGACTGGCTCGTCGTCATCCTCCTCTACATCTGCCTCCATAACTCTAAGGCTTTCTGGAACCTTCCTTTTCCCTAGCCTCGTCTGAGTCATCTTGTGGCGTGTCTCACTCTCAGACTGAGGTGGGATCCAAGTGGTGTCTAGATCATCAGAAGGGGGGCTTGAAGAAGAAGATGATGCACCACTAACCCTCTTTTTTCTAGCTGAAGATCTTGAAGACAATGGAGTTTCTGGAGCAGATTGCTCTACTTCCTCAGCATGAAGCTCAGGGCCTCGTTTATGAGGCCCTACTGGCACTTTTGCGCCCCCGGAACGTCACTTTTTTTACGTTCTGGTGGCGCAATGTGCCACCGCATATTTATAAGGCCACGTAAAGCCACTTTACGTGGCTTTCCATGGCCTTATAAATATGTGCCCCTTTCACGCAGAAAACTGCGTGAAAGGGGCGTTCCATGGGTGTTGCTGTGGGTGTTCCCACACAACACCCATGGAACCTGACACATTCCCAGATTTACGAGGCATCATAAACCTGAGAATGCGTCAGAACCTAACGCCACCCCAGGGGTGGCATTAGAGAGGCGCAACGAAGACAAATGAAAACATTTCTCTGCATGCTTTCATTTTTTATTCTGCAGCACACATAGAAAAAGGAAAGCGCCTGAATGGATTGATTTTGTGCAGGAAGGGTCCCTTCCTGCACATAATCAATCATCCCGCAACGCAGGCACCCTTGCACCATTATGAAATGGTGCCTGCGTTGGCGCACAGCAGCCCATTGTGCACTGGTGCAGGGGAAAAGGATAGGAATGCGCCGTATGATATAGATACAATGCATTCCTGCCCTTTCCTTTTGCCATAGGGCAGCGCAGCAGGGAGGCCTGTGGTGCTGCCCTACGGAAAAAGCCCATAAATAAGGCCCTAAAACTCTTGAACTGCTCCTACCTTGGGAGGAACTACTATTGACGGTTGTGGCTGTTGTTCTTGTCGTTGTCCACTTCTTTGAGTTTCCTGCAATGGTTGGGTACTACTTTGCGATAGAGATACGTCAATGTCAATATCACTGCTCATCAGCATTGCCGTGATTAGACTGACTGCCTCTATGACTGACATGGGATTGGGCCTAGATTGGGGTGGGTCCACTGTTTTAGGGGTGCTGCTGATCCAGCGCAATATTAGCCAACAACATTCATACACCATATACTCACTTGGGCCCATACATTCACACTACGCTAATACTTACGCTGGGTTTATCAGTTGTTACTCTTATCAAGAATCCCTGCTACCAATTACCTTCTGATTGAAGAGTAATGACTTACCGATGAATCCTTTGCTAATTGGGAAGTTTAAAATGAGTGACATTCATTATAGTACATAATCCTGAAATAACCACTGAGTCAGGAAGTTTTAAAATGTTTATCTAAAGATTTAGCAGAGTAAAATACAAAGCCACATGGTACTTGATCGAAATACCCAAGAATCAGCATAAAAATGATTATTGCTAATCAATGACAGTGTTTAAAGAAGAGAAGAAGATAGGGACAGCAGCGCAACTAAAGGTTGCATTATATTTACCTAAGTGCGAGAACCAAACCCCTTAGCCAAGGAGTTGAAAAGATAGGACCCAGGAAGGATGAAGAGCAAAGACTTCCTCCGGGATCAGGACAGGACCGGTGACCTCTCTACAACGACGCCTGCGTCGTTCCCCTCTCTGATACTCGATATCTCTCGATTCTCCCGTGCCTTCCTTCCAATGGACTCCGCCGCCCCCTCCTCAGGACCTCTTCAGGACAGGGATTCAGTCTGCAATCGATCAGCTTAGCGGTCTGGAGCTCTTCCTGTCAGCATCTCCGCTCTCTGGTTCTCTGGAATCTAGCTCTGACTAATTAACTAATGCTATATTCTATTATACCCTTCTATGCCCATGTACCTCCCCTTAATGTTGCTAAAATATGGGGCCACTACTTCTGATTGGACAGGGACAGGGGGTGGATTCTCGTACCATATTGATTTTGTCCTAAATTGTAAAGCCTATTGTCATTTAACGTTCCCACCCCTTCAATTTAATACATTTGCTTTATTTCCCACCTGTCTCACGACAAATGTTATACAATTTACAGGAGAAAAGTATCATTTTTGTCCACCGGAAACATCGAGTACAGTCATCTTCGGCCAATGGGTCATGGCCTTGGGAGACGTCCAAGTTGACTTCACTTGGCAGGCACACAGGATACATGCGCAGAACCATCGTCTCTCGAGTTACAAGTCACCAACCCAGGCCCAAGTTTACGAATTACTAAAAGTGCAAGAAGAAAATATTAAAATCACAAATAAAATGTTTCACTGTTTACCCACTATTTCTATTCTATTCCCATTTTAATTATATATACTATCCCGCATTAGTAGCGTTAAGAAACAACAATTTAGTAATGACATGAGAGCAAGCTGAAGCATGTGAAAACATCAAGCAGCCATTTTATGCACACTGCGCAGAAGCAGTAGTTTCCCACCAAGCAAAGAAAGACGTCACACCATGTGATCAGGTTGCGACATGCGCAGAGAGGTTCCCGCGCTTTAGCGGCCATTTTGGATTACAGACAAGCGTTATTCATTAGTAAAACACATATGCAAGCGTCTCTCTCCTTTGTGTAGTGTATGCAAAGGTTAGTAATAACAATACAAGTTTAATAAATTAATACTATGAGAAGGATTGCGTACAAGCAAGTTTCATTTATGAAACCTTGCTCCATCAATCCCCTCTCTGATGGCGTTTCTGAGCCATCAAAAACACTACCCTCAATCAGATGCCAACTTCTTTCAATTTACTTCATTCTCATTTTTACATTTTCCGTTTTTACATTCCCCTTTCAACTTTCTTGTATAGTTCACTTCTCCATTCTTCAAGTTCTATTTCATCTAATTTTCTCTTCTTTCCTTTTTCTGTCACTTTGTATGTTCCATTCTTTCTACAGCATTTGCACCATATCATTATTGCCAATATTATTATTGCTATCCCTGCTAAGGGTACTAATATTTGACCTATAAGTCCTTTTCCTACATTAGCAAACCAGGTTCCAATTAACGATATACTATTTGTCAATCTTTCCCATACACTATCAACTTCCAGTGGTTTAAGTTCCTTCTCAAGTTTCGTTATATTCTGTATATACGTTCCAATTTCTGCACTCTTATCAGGAATATCAGTGCAACAATGTTTTGTCTTCAATAATTTACAGACTCCGCCCTCTTTTGCCAATATAATATCAAGAGCAAGTCAATTTTGCATCACCATAGATCTAATCGCAACCATTTCTGCATTAATCATTAGAAACCCTCCAGCAGTATCCGTTGATAAACGATCAACTACTGTAGACAATTTGCATATTTTCCTTGAGTTCAGAATTATTCCCACTGAAGGTATCAATGCACCAAATATATCACCTACAATTTCTGAAAAACTAGCTCTTTTACTACGTATTAATTCATTATTGTTTTCATTGCTTCCAGTGTTTCTGTTTACGTGGTATATCTTTGGAAATACTATTCCAAAATAACAACTTCCATACCACCGTGCAGGAAGCCTAAAGTAAGCCTTATTCCCACATACATAATAGATTCCAGGAAAAACTGAATCTGTTCCTCCTTTGAGTCCCCAACCTCCAATAATTAAAAAATTGTGTTCACATTCACTGGTACCGATGAAAACATTGTTATAATCAGTCTTTAACCTATGAAGACAAATTTTTCCTGTCTTTACAAAATCCAGAGCCATAGCAGCTTGAGCCTTTCCAGGTGTGTAACTCCCTTCTTTCTCTGCCCAAGGTGGTAAATGAGCTTTATGCTCAGAAGCTTTCTTTTGAAAATCTTGTCTTCTATCTTCTACTAAATTCAATAAATATCTTTTCTTCTTCATGTAAGGAACATGTTAGATTGTGTCTATGTGCATGTGTTATGTCTATTGATTTCATTGTTAAGAAAAATTCTCCCATAAACTGTGCGTCTTGACTAGTAAGCACTGGGTTCATACTCTTGCGAATCGGAACCTCAGAAAATATCACATCTAAGTTTGAATAGTAATACTGAAGTCTCCCTGTTCTATAAAATAAACTAGACAAAACACTACATGATATGCCATATGTCAGTGGTAAGTGATGATATGTTAATCCTTCTGCTACTGATTCAGGTAACTTCATACAGACGTAACAATTACTAACTTCCATTGTGTCTACATATTGAAACAATAATTTTGTGAAAACATTCAAACTAGTGTCGTTATCAGCTATTTCATGATGAATTTCTGGTTCATTCTCTGCCATTAGTTCTACTCTATTGCCCTTTATGTTTGCTGTTCTCTCCTTTAGTTTCATTATTAATCTTTTTATCTATTATCATAAGGTAAGGAATTGCTACAATCAGGACTAACCATACTATAAGCACCATTACTAGACTACATATGCATATTGCACAGCATCTTCTACAACATTTCTGTTTTGGTCTCCCAGCAACTCTATCGTCAGGCATTTTTCGACAAGGAAGATTGCTCTTCTTATCTTTTCTTTAGCTTATTCTTTTGCTTAGTCAGGGTGGTCTTGTTTCTTCTTCGTATGTTAATTGTGCACTTGTTCCTTCGCCACCACTGTCACTTGATTCTGAGCTTTCAAAATCTTCAAGGATGATATAAGTCCAGTCAGGACCCTTGAATTTGTTATTCACAAGTTTCAGTCTTTTACTTCTTCTTTTCTCAGTTTTATTTTCTTGTTCAGTTTGACTTGTTACTTCATTCACTTGATCTGGATCTTCACTTCTGGTTGTTATGTGGTACTTCACTCTTTTAATGACACTTGGCCAATGATCTCCTTTTCTTGTTTTCTTTGTTGGCACTGCTTCCTTGTTTTTGTCTTCAGAGATTTTGTTAATTTCACTGCTTAGCACTGTTTCGTGTTCTTCAATTACTGTGTTTCTTGCATGCTCCTTTTCAGGTCTAATTGGTTTCTCTGTAACAACTCCACTGTGAGTATCCAATAACTGACCTTGTTCTTTATTTATTTCTTCAGGTTCAGATTTTTCAAGCTTTTCTCCTTCTGTGCACTTTTCTTGATCTAACTGGTTCTGATCAGGGCTTATTGCACTGTGAACTTCTGCAGCCTGACCGGATTCTTCTAGACCTGTCTGTCCCTGATCAAAGTCTATTAGGTCTTCACTGTTTTGAGTCCAGTTTTCTTTCCCTATTTGACCTTGTTCAGGATTTCTTAATGTCTTTTCTTCTTGTTCCTGAACTGCTTCTTCTTCACCTATCTGATCTTCTTCAATTTCTTCCAATTTTGTTTGACTTCTTGTTCTGTGGTATATTTCAGGAACCTCTACCACGGGTATCCAATCCTGACTTGTGCTCGGTTGTTCTTCTTCAGCTTCTCTTGAATCTCGAGCCTGAGATTCCTCCGCTGGGCAACCTTCAGCTTCTTCAGTGATTGGCGTTGTCTGAAGATTTTCTTCTTCAGGATCTGGCACTCTTTTGGTGTGGCTTACGTGAATCCAATTAGGAAATCCGGCACACTTCACTGCTGTATTCGTTGTTAGTATGACTTGACACGGTCTGCCCCATCTAGGTGATAGACACGTTTCTCTGGTGTGATTCTTCACTACCACCCAGTCACCAGGATTCAGATCATGTTCTTGCTCGGGCTGCCTGGAAACTGCGTCTTCTCCAACCTGATGAGAGACAGAACGCACTAGATCAGCCAATCCTTTACAATAGTCCAGAACCATATCATCAGATATATTCACCAGTTTGTTTGTGGGAACATGTGTTTGTCTCATTGCTCTTCCCATCATTATTTCGTGGGGGCTCAATCCTGTGGTTCTGTCAGGTATACTTCTGAGTCCCATTAAAACGAGTGGTAATGCATCTGGCCACTCTAATGATGTTGATGCACACATTTTTCCCAGTCTTGACTTTATAGTGCCATTCAATTGTTCAACCACTCCAGAAGCCTCTGGGCGATATGCACAGTGCAGTTTCTGTTTGATTTGGAATGCTTCACAGATTATTTGAATCACTTCGCTGTTAAAATGTTTTCCTCTATCTGATTCCAAAGTTACTGGAAAACCAAATCTAGGAATGAGCTCTCGTAGCAACAGTTTTGCAACTGTAATGCTGTCATTTCTCCTAGTAGGGTAAGCCTCCACCCACTTTGAAAACAGACACACTATGACTAGTACATATTTCAGCCCTCTACATGGTGGTAACTGTATGAAATCAAACTGAAGTCTCATAAATGGACCCTCTGCCTTTCCAATTTTTCCAAATCCAATTACTGTCTTCCTCCCCGGATTATGCATCTGGCAAGTTAGACATCTCTGGCAAAGACTCTCTGCAACAGCTCTGAATTTGGGATTGTACCAATTTTGTCTGAACAGCCTAATCATTGCATCTCTCCCTATGTGTGTGTCTCCATGATGCATTCTAGCCATTTGTGAGAGTAAACAGTCTGGCATGACTGGTCTGCCATCAGCACTGATCCACACTTCATCCTCTCCTCTTTGGGAGCAACCCACTTTGATCCACAAATTCTTCTCACTTTCATCAACCTCATCTTGCAATTTCTTCACCTCATTCCAAGTTTCAGGTGGCATATACAGCATAAGTTGGCAGCTGATTCCCATTCTTTCCACCCTCTTATTGACTGACATTCTGGTTTTGGCACAATGTTGAGCCACCAGATCCGCATATCTGTTGCCGACTACCACCCAGTCATCTCCTGACTGGTGTGCGGCACATTTCACCACAGCCAATTCTTTTGGTGATTGTATTGCTTCTAGCAATTCCCTTACAAATTGTCCATTTTTAATGGGGGATCCTGAAGAAGTCATGAAATCCCTCTGCATCCACAGTTGGCCAAAATCATGCACAACCCCGTAACCATATTGACTATCTGTAAATATGGTCACTCTCTGATTCCTCCCAAATTTGCATGCTTTTATCAACGCAATCAATTCAGCTACTTGTGCAGATTTGACTCCTGGTAAATAGGATGCTTCAACTATTCCAGTTAATTCACATACCGCATAGGCAGCAGTTAATTTGCCGTCTTCATGTCTTTGACATGAACCATCAACAAATAGCTCCCTGTCTGGCTTTTTAAGAGGCTGTTCCTCTATATCTGGACGTGGTTTTGTGCATAATTCTGTAATTTGTATACAATCATGTTCATCTTCTTCATCGTCTTTTATTCTTTCATGACATGGGTCTGGTAGTAAGGTTGCTGGATTTATTATAGTACACCTTACCATGTTCACATTTTCAGCACCCATTATTATTCTTTCATATTTAGTCAGCCGACTAGGAGTAAGATGTTGAGTTCGGATTCTTGTCAATAGAATGACAACTGCATGTGGAACATACACTTTTACAGGGTGTCCCATCACAATTGACTCACTTTGTTCAATGCTCAAACAAGTAGCCGCTACTGCTTTTAAGCATCCTGGCAAAGCGGCTGCTACTGGGTCCAATGTAGCAGAAAAATATGCTATAGGACGTCTTTCCAGTCCATGTCTTTGAGTTAGGACAGAAAGTGCACAATTTTGTCTCTCATGACAGAACAATGCAAATTCTCTTTTATAATCAGGCATGCCTAAAGCAGGTGCTGAACATAGGGCATTTCTTAATTTTACAAAAGCTTCTACACTTTCGTGCTCCCACTCCACAGGGTCCTTTGCTTTCTTCTTTGTCATATTAATTAAGGGCTTAGCTAACATGGAAAATCCTGGTATCCATTGTCGACAGTAACCTACTATTCCTAGGAACATTCTCACTTGTCTTTGTGTTACAGGCATTTGCATTTTCTTTATTAAAGCTACTCTTTCCGAGGTTACTCTTCTTTTTCCCCTCTCAATTTGGTGTCCCAGATATTTAACAGCTGTTGTACAAAACTGCAATTTTTCAGGTGAGACCTTATGCCCTTCTTCTGCCAAAAGATTTAATAACGCTATGGAATCAACAACACAGTCCTCTCTGGTGTTTGATGCCACCAATAAGTCGTCGATATATTGGACTAAGACTGAGCTTCCTGGCATCACTAGTTTTTCAAGGCACTTTTTCAGTATCTGGTTGAAAATAGAAGGACTTTCTGTGTACCCCTGAGGAACACGATTCCACACATAGACCTTGTTCTCAAATTTAAATGAGAAAAGATACTGGCTGTCTGGATGTAATGGTATTGAAAAGAACGCTTGACACAAATCAATTACTGTGAACCATCCTGCATTCCATGGGATCTGGTATAGAATTACTGCAGGATTTGGCACTATGGGACAACATGGTTCTACAATCTTATTTATTTTCCTCAGGTCCTGAACAATCCTATATTTTCCACTAGGTTTCTTTAACCCCATTATAGGTGAATTACATGGGCTACTCATTACTTCTTTTAAGATATTTTGTTCTACCATTCGATTTATTTCTTCAATGACTCCTGCTTTTACTTCTGCACTCATTTTGTACTGTCTGGTATTTGGGAAAATTGCACCTTCTTTTACAGTAATTTTAACTGGATCTATTTTAGCCATAAGTCCTACTTCCTTTCCGGTGAAATCCCATACTACGGGGTTTACTGTACCTTTTAATTCTTCTGGCAACTCATCTTTTGTTATTAACGAAAACATTTCATCCACTTCTGTACCTTGTTTTGCAATCATAAATTTATATACATGATCTTCATCTGGTGTTTGAACTGCCACACCATCCGGTGTGCAGAAAATTGTACAATTCATTTTGCACAATAAATCCCTACCTAATAAATTTACTGGGCTAGAATCACACACTACAAATTGATGCATTTATCTGAAATTTCCGATTTTAACTTCCATGGGTTCGGTAAGAGGTGATCTAATTCGCTGATTAGCTACCCCCACTACTTGGATATTTTCACCAGAGAGAGGAAGGTCTGGAATGTCTGCTGTTCTCACAGTAGATTGGGTAGCACCAGTGTCCAAAAGGAAAGTAATATTATTACCTTTCACATTCCCTTCAACATATGGACCTGGCTGATCTACCTGTAAGGATGCGCCAAGTATGCACTCCTTCTTCCCCTCTCCTAGGCACCGTCATGAGTTGAATTCACAGTAATTGTCCTGCAAAAGAAATTGTGATGTCATATAATCATTCTTACCACTTCCTCCTTGATATCCGATGTCTGTACCATGCTTTGCTCTGCTTACCCCGAATAGGAGCAGGTGGCAACTGACTCTGAGGATTTACACCCTGCTGTGAGTCATTCTGCGTCTGTGGATTTAAATTTTGATTTGGGCCATTATTATTCCGAATCTTTTTACATTCATCCTTCCAATGCCCCAATTTTCCGCATCCATGACAAGGAAATTTCTTTTTAGCTTCTTCTCTACTCATTCGTCCTCTAAATTTTCCACCATTTCCAGTATCACCACTCGTTCCAGAATCTTTTCCTGGATTTTCACTTGGATTTTCCAAATTAATTCCCTGTTTCTCTGCCATTTTCACCTGTGCCCACATTACTTTTTCCTGCAATTTCTTGTGTCTATCCTCAATATCGTCTCCACAATATTTTGCATACTTCAAAATCTCATCTATGGGCTTTCCCTGCCAACACAGCATGTGTTGTTTAATCATCTGGCAAATCTCTGGTTTTAAACCGTAAACAAACCGATACACGAACTGACTCATGTTCTTGTCTCCAATGTCCTCAAATCCACTATACTGTTTAAATACCTGCAATAAACGCTCATAGTAGGAATGCACGGATTCATTAGCTTCTTGAGTAGTTCGATCTATTTTTACCCAGTCTGTTTCTTTCGGTGGTATTTTCCCTTTCAGGTAAGTTATCACCTGGTGATATTTTTTCATTACATCATTTGACGGGGCACCTGTTTTCGGATCTCGAGGATATTCATCACTTGGCCAATCCACTGTGATTTTACAATCTGTCCATAAATCGGCAGGTACCACTATGTCAAACAAACCATCCAAATATTTCAACAATACTTTCGACACCTTCACAAACCTGTCAACCTGCTTGTACCATTCAATAGGTTTTTCTCTCAACTTTGGAAAATCATTCGTAAATGATAAAATATCCTGTCTGCTCCATGGGACATGTACATATCCTCCTCCCGCAACTTCTCGCATTGGATACATTTGGTCTGTTTTCCCTGATTCCTTCATCACATATTCTGATGCTGTTCTACTTGTTCGTGCTTCTTCCTTTTTCTTGGCCCACCTAGTTTTCCATTTATCTAGGTCTCCCCATTTTTGCAAAACTAACATTAATTCTCTTATTTGTAATCTTCTTCCAGAGGCATTCATATTTTCTAAATCTTTGTCTGCAAATTCTGCTCTATAGGGTTTCTGTAGTACCTTTGATCTCCCTATTTCTATGCCCATCTGTAGTGCTAAATTGGACAATTTTTCATGGAATATCTTTACATTTCTGGTGATACTCCTGCACAGGAATAATAATTCTTCTTCATCATAGGTATTTAAGCGTTCTAGTCCTACATTTCCTGCTATTATTTCTTCTAATTCGACTTTCAATTTATGAATGTCCATTATTTTCGGAGGCGTACACTGTTTAACTGACCCTTGCACCCATCTTTCCAGATCTTCAGGTGTTACTATGGTAGCACTTTTTGTTCCTGATGAAGTTACTAAACTTACATCTTTTGAACCTCCAGGTACCTCTTTTCTGGGAGTACTATTTACAGAACCTCGAATAGGCAAGTCCATGAGTGATATTGTGGATTCACAGTCACTAAATTGATCCTCAATTATAACTGGAGCTTCAGGTTTGGGATTATTCACAGCAGTAGGTGTAAGTATCGGTGGAGGACAGCTTCCCTGAGTACCATATAATGGAACTACTGGACCAATTGTTACTGGTATGGTCAACGAATCAGGATGCACTTTTATCTGAGTTATTTTCTGTATCAATTCTGCTCTGGTCTTTTCTATGGCTTCTTTTTCTTTGTCATGAAGTATTCTACTCTTGGTGAATTCATGCATTACCTGTGGCACTAATGGAGTTTTCGGTGGTGCACTTGGGGTGCATCCGCTTGTCCCTTCCTGATATGGTGGGGGATTTCTTAACATTTCCTCCATAAATTCGTCTTCAGACTCCTCATTTCTTATTAAATGTTTTGTCTTTTCTGTGCACTTACTTCCTAATTTCTCCTCTGCTGAGAACAATGGATATAATCCTTCTGTAATCATTGCCCTTCTCCATTGTTTCATCTGACCATCCCTAGACTCACGTTGATATCTGGGAAAAAATCCTGGATAACTCCTATTACTTCGAGGTCGATCACGCTCAAATGCCTCGGTTTCCCATTCTTCTAGAGCTTCGTATTGGGTTAATCTAGGTCTGGGTTCTAAGTCATTCATCCTCAATCTCAAGTTTTGAAGAATTCTTCCATTGAAGGTACCATTCTCAGGAAATGCTAATACTCCATCATTTTTGGTGTATTCTATCCAATTCTCCATCCATACACAAGTATGATAACCTCTCTCCATCATCATAAATGAAGCGGGCGTTTTAGCTGGTGGAATAATAATTCCTTCTCTAGTTTTGATTGGTTTGTCTCTTTTAAGATAATTCTTAATCTTTTGTAAAAATGACATTTTTCTCCTTTCTCCGTACATTCTATCTAATCTTCGGTGTACAAAATTATATTCTGCAAAACCTAGGAATCTCCTATCCGGACGAGTTCCTGTTAAAGTCGGATCGCGTTTTAGCATGCAATCCTTATCCACTAAGAATTTTGCTTCTAAATTCTCGACCAATCAAATGTCTGCTACCTTTTATTTCCGAACCAATCCTTGCGCGGCCTTTTGGTGACGTTTCTCTGTTAACCCCTCCTTTACAATCTGCTCTTTTCTGTCCTTGCTGGTTTAACCAATCCCAGCGCGGCACCTGTGACGTCAGTACTACTCCTGACTACTAACCCCTCCTTTACAAGGGTCTTTCCTCACCCGCGGATTCAACCAATCTCAGCGTGGCGTTTTGTGACGTCAGCTCCCTCTCCGGCAACTGACCCTCCCTTTACAAAAATTTATGCAAACTTATTTTCTCTATAAATCTTAATTAAATTTCAGTAACAACGTAAAACATTCGCTATCTTGCCAGTTTCTTCTAAATTCAAAAAAAGATAGTTTCTTCCACACTTTAGTAAAACCTTTCCGTTTACTAATACATACACTACGAGTAAAACACTTCCGTCTACTCTTCACACAAGCTCCAGAAGTACCTGTTACTTCTCCAATGTCACCCTTACTAGGTGATATAACATCAAATTTTTATCAGCGTACCCTTTTTGCTATTACTCACACGCATAGAGTCCCTAACGAGTACTGAAAGTCCTGCTTAACTTCTCAGTACTAATTCTGCCTGACAGATAACCTCACTGCAGTATGGCTTCCACTTGCCACCCGCTATTCTTTTTACCCCGGGGTATTCTGGACAACATAAAACAAAACTCAAAAATTTAAGCGGATGTTAGTTCATAAAAATACACATAAAAATTCTCATTACCCAATTAACAAAAAGTAACCATAACCGTCCTCTGCTTACCAGAAAACTGATCCAGCGCAATATTAGCCAACAACATTCATACACCATATACTCACTTGGGCCCATACATTCACACTACGCTAATACTTACGCTGGGTTTATCAGTTGTTACTCTTATCAAAAATCCCTGCTACCAATTACCTTCTGATTGAAGAGTAATGACTTACCGATGAATCCTTTGCTAATTGGGAAGTTTAAAATGAGTGACATTCATTATAGTACATAATCCTGAAATAACCACTGAGTCAGGAAGTTTTAAAATGTTTATCTAAAGATTTAGCAGAGTAAAATACAAAGCCACATGGTACTTGATCGAAATACCCAAGAATCAGCATAAAAATGATTATTGCTAATCAATGACGGTGTTTAAAGAAGAGAAGAAGATAGAGACAGCAGCGCAACTAAAGGTTGCATTATATTTACCTAAGTGCGAGAACCAAACCCCTTAGCCAAGGAGTTGAAAAGATAGGACCCAGGAAGGATGAAGAGCAAAGACTTCCTCCGGGATCAGGACAGGACCGGTGACCTCTCTACAACGACGCCTGCGTCGTTCCCCTCTCTGATACTCGATTTCTCTCGATTCTCCCGTGCCTTCCTTCTAATGGACTCCGCCGCCCCCTCCTCAGGACCTCTTCAGGACAGGGATTCAGTCTGCAATCGATCAGCTTAGCGGTCTGGAGCTCTTCCTGTCAGCATCTCCGCTCTCTGGTTCTCTGGAATCTAGCTCTGACTAATTAACTAATGCTATATTCTATTATACCCCTCTATGCCCATGTACCTCCCCTTAATGTTGCTAAAATATGGGGCCACTACTTCTGATTGGACAGGGACAGGGGGTGGATTGTCGCACCATATTGATTTGTCCTAAATTGTAAAGCCTATTGTCCTTTACGTTCCCACCCCTTCAATTTAATACATTTGCTTTATTTCCCACCCGTCTCACGACAAATGTTATACAATTTACAGGGGAAAAGTATCATTTTTGTCCACCGGAAACATCAAGTACAGTATCTTCGGCCAATGGCCTTGGGAGACGTCCAAGTTGACTTCACTTGGCAGGCACACAGGATACATGCGCAGAACCATCGTCTCTTGAGTTACAAGTCACCAACCCAGGCCCAAGTTTACAAATTACTAAAAGTGCAAGAAGAAAATATTGAAATCACAAATAAAATGTTTCACTGTATACACACTATTTCTATTCTATTCCCATTTAATTATATATACTATCCCGCATTAGTAGCATTAAGAAACAACAATTTAGTAATGACATGAGAGCAAGCTGAAGCATGTGAAAACATCAAGCAGCCATTTTATGCACACTGCGCAGAAGCAGAAGTTTCCCACCAAGCAAAGAAAGACGTCACACCATGTGATCAGGTTGCGACATGCGCAGAGAGGTTCCCGCACTTTAGCGGCCATTTTGGATTACAGACAAACGTTATTCATTAGTAAAACACATATGCAAGCGTCTCTCCCCTTTGTGTAGTGTATGCAAGGTTAGTAATAACAATACAAGTTTAATAAATTAATACTATGAGAAGGATTGCGTACAAGCAAGTTTCATTTATGAAACCTTGCTCCATCACTGCTCCCAGCTTGCTCCACAGAGGCCGGTGTGCAGGCCCAGTTTTTTGTTTTCCAAACAATATTTGGGGCGACATACCAGTGGTGGTGGTGGTAAGCTCCTTCTTCTTCTTCTCACTGGCTACTTTCTAGGTAGCAGTTTTAGGCTTGGCAGTGGCACCTTTCTTTGGGGCCATCTTGAAGCTGGTAGATAGCTGTGGCTCTTAGCTTCACAAGTTGAAGAGATGTCAGATGTGTGGGTCACTCATGTGTCATGCCGTGTACAGGCCTTCTTTCTGGCAGTACTGGCAGTACTGTGAGTGATCTGTTGTTGTCTCTTGTTGTTGTCTTCTTGTCGTGCACCTAAAAGAAAAGAAGCAAAAAGGACATCAGTGAAACATGACATTGTTGCTGTTCAATTAGTAGCACAAACAAAGAAATATCATTTATTGGGTGGTTACTGCTGTTACTCCCTTAATTAACAATACAGTGTAAATATATGTACTTATTCTTAAAACAGAAAACCACACCAACATATAATTACTTTCATGGTGACTGACCTCTCAGTAAGAATAAGAGAGAGCAAAAACAACAACAACAACATACAGATTAAACTGTTTGCTTTATGTGCGGCATGTGACGTCACATCACTCACGACCTGTGATGTGGCACTGACTCTGAGGGAGGTGCACCTGACAAATGACAATGGAAGGAATAATCCCTAGACAATGAATGCTGTTGTGCATCTATAGCAGACATGCAGTTGATTTGATTGAAGCAAGATGTAGTGGGAAATGGTATAAACAAAGGTTTTTTTTAAATTATATGAAAAAAATTGAAAAATTGAAAAAATAATTTACAAATTAATTTTAAAATAAAATTGGAAAAATGTAACTAGTCAAACATAAGTGAAGTTATCCTCAAAGATATAATAATAAGTTATTATTAAACTGCTATCTCATTGCTCAACCATCCATGCAGCCTATGGTAAAAAGGGCTGAATTTGTTTGGACGCGCAATATGGCTGCCAACCAGTGCCATATTGTCATCAACAACAACACTGAACAGGAAGGCATTCATTGGGAACATGGAGAAGACTTACAGGTCTATAGGGAAAGCAGCACACTGGCTGGATCCACAAAATGGCCGCCAGCCACATGGTCACAACAAGAAGCTGGAGGGATACAACAAAGATCGTATGCAGGCCTATGGCAAAAGCACACTGGCTGCCTACACAAAATGGCCGCCAGCCACATGGTCACAACAAGAAGCTGGAGGCCTAGAACAAAGAAAGCATGCAGGCCTATGGCAAAAGCACACTGGCTGCCTACACAAAATGGCCTCCAGCCACATGGTCACAACAAGAAGCTGGAGGGCTAGAACAAAGAACTCATGCAGGCCTATGGCAAAAGCACACTGGCTGCCTACACAAAATGGCTGCCAGCCACATGGTCACAACAAGAGGCTGGAGGCCTAGAACAAAGAACGTATGCAGGCCTATGGCGAAAGCACACTGGCTGCCTACACAAAATGGCCACCAGCCACATGGTCACAACAAGAGGCAGGAGGCCGGAGGCCTGTAAAACAATCAAACATCACATGCAGGCCTAGGCCCGGACAATGCACTGACTATACAAAATTGCACCTGGCCAGTGGCCATATGGCATCTGGAACAAAGGCAAATGTTGGCCTATGGCAAACACACACACTGGCCAGACAAAGGAGGCATGGTAAAACAGAGAAAACATCATTAATTCAGTAATGCCAAAAACAAAAATTATTGGGCTAAAAAAAATGTTTACAACAAGACACATCCTTCAAAGGCATTACCCTACCTTGTCCTGACTCCTATACACTGTGTGCATGAAAAAAACATGAAATACCACAAAAAAGCACATTTTGTATTTCAATCCAAATCTATCCATGGCCTAAATGCTCTAAACACCACAGAAACTGTTGTTTCATACACCCATGACTAGCACTGGGCCTGCTGGCTGGAAGGCCAATTGGCAGACTACTAGGCCACATATTCAATCAATATTTCAAATGTATTAAGAAACATGTAGAAAATGTAATAAACTGTGAAACATTTTTCCTTTACAAAAGAAGAAAAATGAAATGCAAAGAAATCACTAGGCTCCTACAGAAACAACAGGCCACCCATCACAATAAATTTAAAAAATGGATTAAAAGTACAAATAAATCCAGATGCATGGCCCCAATCAAACAAACAATACCAGTTTTTCAACTTACTTGTGAAATCTCAAATTTAGAGTCCTTAAATCTAATGGGATATGCAGCAGACACAAAGAGTGATCCTTCCAGCTCCAGATCCAAATGAAAAGTGACCAGAGATGGACAAAGCACTGGGAGGAGCCTGCTGGACAGGGACAGGAATTTGGAGACTCTGGGTCTCTTCCTTCCAGTTTAAAAACAAGTAACAAAAACAAAAAAGACTCCTCACACAAAAAACCACTGCCAGATGTCAATTAGAGGAGGTTTTTAACTCCAAATCATCAGTTCGGGAAGATTTTGATGCTGCTTGAGGAGTGAATCTTCCCCAGATTGCAGCCGTTGTAGATCCTGTGCATTTGGGATCGCGTACAGCAGAAGAAATTCCGCCGGAAGTCGCTGGCGTGCCCGAATGACTTGTTGGCTAATGCAAAATCTCGCAGGAGCATGCAGAAGGCTAGCAAATCTTGTGGCTCCTGCGAACGGCCCAGAAAATCTCGTAGGTGATCGCGAGCGCCCGGCAAGTCACTCCTGCGTGCTCAAAATTGCATTTTGAGCACGCAGACCAAAAAAACTCTGCTCCATTGTGGAATGCAGAGTTTAACGGTAACTCCGAATTCTGCCAATGGAGCAGAGTTTTACACCCGGGCTTAGTCACCACCTGGATGAAGGACAGTTGCCTGAAGCTAAACTCAGAGAAGACAGAAGTCCTCATTATGGGCTCCACCCCCTCCGCTTGGGACAACTCCTGGTAGCCTGCAGATCTTCGACCTCCCCCCACACCCACAGACCACGCAAGAAATCTCGGCATCACCTTGGACTGCTCGCTCACCATGAACCGCCAGATCAACGCCATCTCATCATCCTACTTCCACATGCCACACCTGCTCCGAAATATCTTCAAGTGGATCCCCACCGAGTCCAGAAAGATGGTCACCCACTCACTCATCAGCAGCAGACTCGACTACGGCAACGCACTCTATGCTGGCATCGCCCAGAAACTCCTCAAGAAACTGCAAAGCATCCAGAACACCTCTGCCAGACATCCTCAACATCCCCCGCCGCAGCCACATCACCAGCCACCTGAGAGACCTCCACTGGCTCCCAGTCAACAAAAGAATCACCTTCAAGCTCCTCACACACGCCTACAAAGACCTACACAACACGGGACCTGCATACCTCAACCACTGCCTCTCGCTCCATGCACCCACCAGAGACCTCTGCTCCACTCAAGTGGCCCTGGCCGTCATCCCTCATATCTGCAAGACCATGGCCGTGGGAAGATCCTTCTCCTACTTCGCAGCAAAGACGTGGAACACCCTGCCTCTCCCCCTAAGGCAATCACCGTCACTATCCCAATTCAGGATGGAACTCAAGACCAGGCTCATCGACTGAACCACAGTGTCTTGCGACAGATCTGCAGTCATCCCCCCGAGCACCTTGAGACCCTTACGGGTGAGTAGTCGCGCTTTACAAGCCACTTGATTGATTGATTGATTGATTGATTTGGCACTCCCTGATTTCCCCAGCCCACCTGGAAGAACATGTCTTCTCCTAATGGGTGTATAGACCCGTCGCCTCCCTCACTAGCTGCAGCATTTGGACACTCCAAGGTATACCAGATTCTGAGTCTCACAAAAACAGAAGCATGTCATCTTCTTATAGGGAAATATTGTATTGTCTTCCATGTAGCAGCACGCCTCACTCTCAGCCTTTGTTCCTGATAATACTTGCAGTGGGTTTGATGGCTAGTGCTGACAACAAGAGGGATAGCGGACATCCCTGTCTGGTGGCCGTCTTTATCTCAAAGGGTTCTGAAACATTGTTTCCTGTCTTAACCCTGGCCTCGCACCCTTATATAATAGTTCTATCTATTTGTCCCACTCAGGCCCTGCATTCATACGGTGCATTACCACATGCATATATTTCCATTGATTGGTATCATTCAAAAGTTTTTCGGAGGTCTACAGAGAGAACCACTGAGTCAGGGAAACTGTCTAGTGAGGTCTCATCTGGCACCCTGAACAGTGGTGTAATGTTTAAAAAAGTGATCCGCTGTGAGATAAACCTATTTTGGCCCCTGTGTATGTGGAGTTGCAAGCAGTCAGCCAGTATTTTACTGATTTATGTTATAGTCAAGATCCAACATCAACAAGGGGTGGTAGGAGGAGGTATCCTACAGATTCTCGTGAGGTTTAGAAAACGATATCAGCAGAGTTTCCCTGCAGGTTGGGGGCAGAGTATCTTCTCCCCAAGCTGCTTTGTATAGCATCGTCAAGTGGGGTGTGAGAAGGGTTGTATACGTTTGGTTGAACTCCACTGGGAGTTCATCTATTCCAGGGGTCTTCCTCATAGCTAACTCTTTAAAAGCCCCTTTAATCTCCTATTCCGTGATCTGTTGTCCTACCATTGTTTGTGATTGTGGGTAGTAGAGCTCTGTCCAGGAACCTCTCTATAACTTCCTACATGGCCGGGTGAGATCTGCTTATATCTCCATGTAATTGATTATATTATGTATATGTATCTGTGAATATTTCTGAGTGCCTCCGGCATACAAGCTCTTGCACTATTCTTGTACGGCAGTCTGGGTTGACCAGCCAAGCCAAAAGCCTTCCCACTCTACCCCCTCTGAGTGACTTTGGGCTGTGTATTATTTACATGAGAATAGACTCAGTTGCTGAGCTACTTTTATGTGCTGTCCCTGTACCTCTAATAAATCAGTGTGTCGAGATGGGTCTATCAGCACATGGGTCTCCAGGTCCCACAGAGTAGTTTTTATTTGGGTAAGTTTCTTCTCCAGGGCTTTGCAGACTCTGACTTATTTGTCCAGGCAATAGCGACTAACCACCACTTTAAATGCCTCCCATATTGATTGTAGGTGAGCAATGGAATCGTTAGTCTAGAAATACTCTTGAAGGTTATCCCCTTCAAGTCCCTAAATACGGGGTCTTGTAAATAGCTCAGGACATAGTCTCCAGGTGGGAATTGGAGACAGTCACCTCCCACAGACCAAGCGCATCAAAAGTGGGCTGTGGTATGAAAATGTATGAGCCAAGTATTCTATCTGGGTAGCCTATCCCGGCACTGGTGGGGAGACCAAGAATTTGTCCAGTTGAACATGTAAATCATATACCGAAGAATAGAATGAGTATTCCTTCGCTGATCTGTTCCTGTGTCTCCATGGGTCTTGGAGGTCCCAATTATCCACCCATTCTTGGAAAAAACTGGCAACTCCATTTGTTGGGGAGGCTTGTAGCGGGGGTAGAATAGTCCAGGGAAATATCTGCCATGCAGTGAAAGTCTCCACCCAGAATTCTAGCCATAGAGGTAGAGTCACTTAAGTGTGATGCTAAGAAATCTAAGAATGGCATTTGGTTAACATTGGGTGCATATATACTGCCCAGCTGCAACAGTGCCCTATCAAGTACCCCTTGTATGATAGTGTATCTGCCTTCCTTGTCTATCACCTGTAAGGCACACTCAAATGGGACTCCTGTTCACGTCCAAATCAACTTTTCTCTGGCAAACGAGGAGTAAGTCATAGCAAAGATTTTCCCTCTCCATCTCAGCTGTAGGCTTGAGATCTCTTTCCCTCTTAAGCGTGTGTCCTGGAGTACCGCAAAGTCCACCCCTCTTCTTTTCAAGTATGAGTATACCTGGTGCCATTTGGTGGCAGAATTCATGCCTCTAACATTCCATGTGAGAAAGGTATATTTAGATAACAAGATAACAGGTGTGTCGTTTGGCAGCCAAGAGAGGCTCTGCAGTGCAGAAGGTCAGTTCAGTATACAATGCACTGTTATTCTTACTGGCCCATCCACATGTGGCCATAACCACCCTACTCGCCTGTGTGTCCACCCATTGTGTAGAGGCCTGGACTTGTAATGCCACTGTTTTCCAGATCCACTTCTTGAGGTAGGCCACCATAGCCTTAACCTCAGCTACCTCAGAGAGCCCAACCATACATATGTTAGTGTTCTACTACAGCCCTCGGCAACCTCTTTTTGTTTATCCAACAGCTCCACCTTTTTAGTGAAGGCCGCAGCTTGGTTTTTCAGCTCATCCACTCACAGGCTGAGGCTGTGTATGGCAGTCTCATTACTTTTCACTTTGTCAGCAAGTTTGTCCCAGAGGATGTTCATATCAATCGCCATTTGGTCACTTTGTGCTTCAATGTTCTCTCTCATGGTGCTGATGGCTTCTAGAATTAGATTTAATTCATGCAGGGCCACATCTTGTTCACACGGTCCTTCACCATCATGGTGTGTCCCCTCCACATGTCGAATGGTGCCTTTCAGGCCTGGTTTGGGGTCTCTCCTCTGATCTTTGATTGATCTGGTGCGGCCCATGAACTGGAGACTTCTCATGGGGGTAATTATAAGGAACCTCCAGGGACCATGTACATTTCCATTGGGGGCTCCGTCGTGCCCCCACTTATCCATGGGGGGGAGGGCGTGCCTTATCTTTCACTTGTCCACAACTGGGTGGTGAGGGACAAAGCAAACAACTAATGTCTCCCCCAGCACAGGCCCGGACAGTTTTTATTGTTAACGTTCCCAAACTTGGAATAAGAAGTAGTTTCGAGACCCATGACTCCCTGATAAACAAGTCCATACATTGGCTACGCCACGTCAGGCATTGCCAATCCATAATTAGAGAGGATATAGTCGGGGCAAGAAGATGCTCGTCCAATCACAAACTTTTGGACTGCATCGCACTTACCCTGACTAATCCTGACCTGGCGGAAAACCTCTTAGCACTGGAATTTAGGACCTGTTCTCCCGATTCTTCATCTATTCAAGTCAGACGTTTTCCGTCACCTTCAATGTCTAGGGCTCATGACAGCAAGAAACTTATATCTGTACCTAGGGGTCTTCGCTTGAATCTGTTGATTGACTATGTCAGGCGTACCAACCTTGGCAGGAACCACAGCTTCCCACGACTACTAATACTCACAGTTCCCTCAACACTGACCGACCAGATACAACTTCAGATGGCTTGCTAATACAGACGAAACCCACTAGTACTGTTGGTGATCGGGGCTGTAGCTTGGGGGCCTATGGTATTGTAGTATCAACTAATGATTGTACTTCATCTCTCGTTTCACCTCACTTAATACAACGAATTTCTCCGAGCGATAGAACCCTGGGAACACAGATCAAAATTCTTTCCTGGAATATTGCAGGCCTTTGTAGTAAAATGCAGTTTCCCGACTGGAACGAGCAGGTTGAGGAACACCATATATGCATCTTTCAAGAAACATGGAGCGTAAGCCCACAATATAAATCAGGTTACACTTGTTTTTTTAAACCAGCTATCTCCATGGGGAGGGGGCGCCCCTCTGGAGGCCTTGCTGTCTGGGTCAAAATTGATATGGACTGTCAAATTACTGAACACCATTGTAATAGCCCTGATATCATGTGGCTTTCGATTAAGGGGAGCAGGGGTGGACAAACCCTAGAGTTGTTTAATGTTTACATAAGGGGAACATCAGGGGGCAGACCGTCAGACATTGTTCTGGCTTTAGAACAAGAACTATCTAACTGCCCTCCAAGTTCACACATCATGATTGCAGGTGATTTTAACTGTACTTTTGAACCATTAGGGGCTGAGGATTTGCTAGGGACAGAGGAAGAAGATACTAAGTGGGGCGTTCCATTGCTAAACATTCCTCCCATCAAGAAATGGACCCAGATAGCTATTCAAATAAACGCACTGGCCCTCGAAACAGGTCTTAGGGCTGTAAATGGAAGATCTAGTTCGGACGCCTTAGGAGCTAACCCGTTCAATAGGGTTAATTGTCCCTCCCGAATTGATTACATATTATTAGACCTGAGAATTTGGAGATTGTTGATAGATATGGAAGTGGTCCCCTCATCGGACAGTGATCATAACATACTAAGCCTGATAATGGGTATTCCTTGGGTTCCCCTGGTCCCCGTAAACCAGACCTCAGGGTCTCTTATGACAACTAAAGAACTGACACCCTCTAACTGTAGGAGGTCTCTCAAATGGCCAAAAGTTGCTGCAGAAGAATCTAAAATGGCAGCCATTAGACATGTCTTGAGTGAAAACACCCTTAGACTAAAAGAGGCCTTTGGCGAAACAGATGGCCTGGCAAAGATTCCAGAAGTATATGATAAAATGGTAGCCCAGGTAGGATCCTTTTTCAGTATGACTCTTAAAACCGGCAAATTAAATGCAGGCAACAAAAAGCACCATACCTGGTTTAACGGGGACTGTAGACGGGGAAAAAAGGCTCTTGTCCTAGCAATAAGGAGTAAAAATTGTCCTTTAATTAGAGAATCCAGAAAGAATTATAAAACTGCTGTCTCTAGTGCGAAGCGTGAGTGGGACGAGTCCCACTGGCAGAATCTAAAAGACGCAAGCACAGCTAGAGATCCCAAGCTCTTCTGGAATATGGTTGGGTGGTCCGGTTATAAAGATCCTGACCTTATCCCCAACCACATTACCTGTCAGGATTGGCATAGTCACTTTGAAAATCTCTACTCTGGGTCTAATTTATCTCTCGAATCAGGGCCCCTCCATCAAATAAGCTTCTATCCTATATCGGGCCCTATCGACCTCTTCACATTAGATGAAGTAGAGGCGGCTGTAAAGAAAATTGTTCCATCAAAAGCCCCGGGACCTGAGGGCATCCCTGGGGACCTTTTTCTTGCTGACCCCCATAACTGGGCTAGTTATATCACGCTCTTAATCAACTGCCTTGTACAGGGCAGCTCAGTACCTGAGTCATGGAAGGGGGCTGAGGTGATACCCATCTACAAGAAAGGTCCCAGGGATGATCCTGCCAACTACCGCCCAATCAGTTTGATTGACGCTATGCAGAAAGTAGTTGGTAGGGTGTTATTACAGAGAATTCATTGCTGGGTGGACGAAGAAGATATTCTTTCCCAATATCAAGCGGGATTTAGGGCCTGCACGGGGACGGTGGACCAAGCATTCAGGTTGCTCCTTATCTACTGGAAGGTGGTCCTCATTGGCAAGGGCAGTCTTTACTTGGCATTTATTGACTTAAAGACTGCCTTTGACCTGGTCCCTCGAGAGCGGCTGTGGCGCATCTTGGGCGAAATGGGGATCCCTTCGCTGTTGCTGAACCTGCTGATCTGTCTACACGAGGGCAATTACGCGCAAGTGAGGTGGGGGTCCCAAGGCCAGAAAACAGACAAAATCCCGGTTAACAGAGGAGTTCGCCAGGGCTGTGTTATGGCGCCCACCCTGTTTTCCTTGTACATGAATGGGGTGGTTAATTTCCTCCAAGAGTGTCCAGCTGATGCCCCAGCTCTGTTGGGCGACAGGGTCCCCACTCTCCTCTTCGCGGACGATACTCTGCTCATCTCAAAGACGCCAGCAGGGCTGCAAAAGCTTCTAGACAGATTTCACCTCTTCTGTGAATCCAGGGGGCTTATTGTAAACACCTCTAAGACTAAGCTTATGGTATTTAACCCTTACAGGCCATACAGAAGCAATTTCACCCTTGACGGAATCTGTTTGGAAAAAGTCACAACATTTGACTATCTAGGAATTCGGCACGCTGAGAATATGCAGTGGAGAAATCATGTTGACAAAATGCTTTTAAATCATAAGCGCACGACAGGAGCACTAACTAGAGAACACCGTTCCTCAGCGAGCAGACCAGTAGCCCCTGCACTTACCATCTATGCAGCTAAAGCAGTAAGCTCAGCCCTTTATGGTGCTGAGCTATGGGGCTTCGAGAATGTAGACTGTATTAGTAGATCTGAACATAAGTTCCTAAGAGACTTAGTGTCGCTCCCTCCCAACGTCCCATTGAAACCCCTGATGAGCGACATGGGTAGACGCTCTTCAAAAGAAGTAGCCAGGCTGCGACCACTACTATTCTGGGCCCGTTTGTGCCGGACCCCTGAGCTTTCCAACTATGCCTCAACGCTGGCAGAAGTGATGGCCTTAGATGGCAGTCAAAGAATTTGCTGGGTGCGTACCCTAAAGAAAATGCTTTTTGCACTCGGCTTCAAGGAATCGTGGGACTCACAAATCCCGCCCTGTAAGGCCGAGCTCAAAAGACGCTACTGGGCTTGGATAAATGACCAGGAGCTTAACAACGCTAGGGCAGGTAGGCTCACAGATGAATTTTATTTCCATAAGCAGGTTATTTCATTAGAACCCTACCTAGATTTTATCCAGGCACCGCGCGACAGAACACTTTATATTCAGTTCAGGATAGGATCACTTCCAGTTCAAGAGTTTACTGCAAAGTGGCGTGTGCCACACCAAACACCAAAGGAGTGTCCCTGCTGTAAGGCGCCGACTGAGAGTGTAGCGCATCTCATGTTCGCTTGCCCTTTTTATAAAAATGCTAGGTCGAGATGGCTTAAACCCATCTGCAGACAATTGGGAACTCAAGAACATTGTACTGCTCTGCGCATTTTAAAATCAGATGCACGGACCCTCTTTGCCTGTGGCGTGGCCAAGTATCTCGGCCACGCCTGGATAACAAGACACAAATCCTTGTGTGGGGTTTCATGACGAATTATCATATTTTTGTGTTAGTTTTTAGCTAAAATCGTTTATTCTAAATTGCATTGTCACTTTATACTGTATCCTGTGTGGGGCATTTTGATGAATTTTATGTTTTTATGTTATTTCTAACCAAAATGATTTGCATAAGTTGCACTGTCACTTTAGATGAGGAGAGCAGGAATTTTTTTATTTTTTTTTATTGTATTGTACTCCCACATCCTGTAGTTCACCCTTCCCAGCTCTGGGCTATCAAGAAACATAAGAATCGATGGACCTTTTAAGCTTTTATGCGCCGTTTTTTATCTTGTATACTGCCTATGGATGGAATTAAGAATGATAATGCTTTTAAGATACTTTGTTATCGAAATAAAGCTTTTGACTTACTGACTGACAAAGCAATCCAAGTTCTCTGGAAACTACTCACTTGGCCCCTCCTCCAGCTGTCCGAGCCACGATTGTGAGCTGGCAGGGGTCTTGACATCAGGGTGGCAGATGTGTGTGATGAAGATGATTGGAGCATGCACTGAGTAGTGTCTCACCACTAGTTGCTAAGGGCATAGAGGCTCCTGGGTCGCCCGCAGTCAAACTCTCACCTTGGCGCTGCCTTAAGAAAGTCCACTATGATGTTCTCAGAGGGCAGAAACACCAATGGGCAAAGGCGGTGCACGGGGCCACAGGTGGTGTTAGGAGCAACAGGCCTCTTAGCTGGGTTCAAGGGCAACGGTTGGGCCCCAAGGATATCAGGATGGCAGGTTGTTGGGGCAAGGGCTGCAGGAGCTCTCTAACTTGTGGAAATCTTTGTGCATGGCTTAGCCACACCCCCAATACCAATATGCATCTATGAGTGGTCTAATGTTATTTGTCTCAGAGGTGAGGCCTGCAGATGAGGAGAAGGGTTCCCCTTAGTCAAGGCTACCTGTTAGGGCAGGATGTTGCAAATATATTCTGTTAGGTCAGAAAGGGCATAGAATAAACAAGTGCCACTATTAGGCAGCAAACTGTCCTTGTTCTCTTGCCTGAGCTCCTGGATTTTTCAACTTTTTCTGGATCCTATTTTTGCTGATGATAGGACTCTGCTTGCTGTGACAAGGTGCATGTGCTCTGGCCCTAAAATAGTACAGTAAAATTGTTTTTACCTAATTGGTGTATTTAACTTTCCAGTAAGGCCATTGTAACTTGATACAGAAAATGAACCACTTAAGTGGACATTAAATGGCATATGTGGGTGGAAGTATGTATTTACACCACCACTAAATGTAACAAAACTATCTGGCTGTCATGAGCACCACTGTACTCTGAATGGGCTGCAGTTTAAATGTATTGCAGTGACAAATGAAAGGGAAAAGAGCGCGTGCCATGTAGGAAATCTATGTTTATATATTAGATAAGACACCCCTTAAGTGTACATTTTCAGCTAACTGGGTTGCGTGCTTAATATATTAAAAGTGGTATAGTACACATGAAAATAGCATGTCCCCACAGTGAAATTACCTTAAAGCTATGTTCGCTATCCAGGTAACACCGGATTTTCCATGATAAGGCACAGACTTAAGCAATATCCATATTTTAACTCAACCTTTGAGAAAACACTAGCAAAATGATTCAAAGCTATATTCTACTTAGTATAAAAAGCTGATTCAATTCTAAAAGCACATCTTTCATAACCCTTGTAGAAAAACTAATGTAACAAAGTGTACTTTATACTGCTTGAGATAAAATTGTTTTAGTACTAGTTTTGACTTTAAAACCCACTCCAGAGGCTCAATACACATTCTTGGCTGGGAATTAGTGACCTGCTTTAGAGGATAATAACTTGGTCTAGATTTAGGAAGGCAGTGGTTATGTCAATAACTGGCCAGTTATCAGATATTAGCCATCTGGGGGGTGGGGGTCAGCATGCAGAAGAAAGAACAGCCTCCATACTTTCTCTTTTGAATTGAAGATGCCAAATTGGCAGGCAGGGTCGGGATCCAGACCCTGCAGGAGAAAAACAGTTAACCCTGACAGTGGGGAAGGCATCCTATTTAAATAGGGGAGGAGCTATGGAAGAGCCAGCGTCCCATTCAATAGATGGAGGGAATACCCATCTGGTATTTTTTTCTCCTGGTATTTTTAAAGTAGAGCAAAGAGGAAGTGCTGCACAAGTTGGTGAGAGTGTACAGGATTGGGTGTAGAATATTTTCCACTCACCTGCTGGTGTAGAGAATAAGAGAAAAGAGTGGTACCTCACTGTCACTGTCAGAATAATCTTGACTAGGGAAAACAACATCTAAAGAAAGAACTCTCCAATGGAAGAGATAAACCCTTGGGCATATTGTTAGAACTGGGGGTCTCTAGTTGGCTGAGGTAGGTACCTTAGGCCAAATAGGGACCCTTGCTTCTAAGTCAGGGAAAGGAAGGACACCTTCTCAGATAGCCCCTGCTCACCCCCTCGGTAGCTTGGCACGAGCAGCCAGGCTTATCTCCAAGGCAAATGTGTAAAGTATTTGCAACCACGCTCTCAGTGACACAGTGATAACACCACAAAGGGACTCCACATGAGTTTCATAAAAAAACAATTATATGTTTATAAGAAAAAAGATATACGATGAGACCACACGATAAAAATCCAACATATGCGTATTTGTAATATTTCACCTTGCCGGTTATTAGGCCAGCAAGCACTGGTAGGTTCTTGCAGTATTAATGAGCAATTCTCAATGATCTAATGCAGTCCTAATGCAATGCTATGTAGTTCGTAATACAAGAATCAGGCAATTCGTAATGCACCAATCAGGCAGTTCGTAATGCGAAAATAATGCTATTCGTAATGCCACAATCATGAAGTTCGTAATGCCAAAAAATAAGGCACTTCGTAATGCAACAATCAGGCAGTTCGGAATGCAAAAATAGGGCACTTCGTAATGCAACAATCAGGCAGTTCGTAATGCAAAAATAGGGCACTTCGTAATGCAACAATCAGGCAGTTCGTAATGCAAAAATAAGATACTTCAGCACCGATCGCGGTGCTCTGGAGGGTCTCTATGCCACTCTTACTGACTCGCGGTCAGCTACTGCCAAAACATGCCCCCAACACTGTTATAATGGAAAACAAAGTGCATCTCCACACTCCAGCCCCGGTACTGCCACTCCTCGGCAAGTACGGGCAGCGATACGGACTTGAGCAGAGGCTCGCGCTGCAAAGATGGGAAAGGCCGAGAGCGTTTCTCTCGGAGCCCGCACCCCGCTCCAGGCGCCGACACACGCACGCTCGCTGAGCGTTACCTGGGGGGTGCGATCTCACTCTCCTCTCCTCGCGACTTGGGCCTCCGGTGCGACTTCGTTGATCTTTGGGCAGTGGAACACAGGCCCCCCCGACGGGGATGGTTCGAGGTCCCTCCTTGGCAAAGTCAGGCTCGGGCCGGCGGCACAGCTCCTCTGGGGATGCCGGTCCGGGCAGATGGCAGTGACGATCGCAGCAGCTCTGGTCATGCTGCTCGATCGACACAGAGAATAAGACTGCTCCAGGACACACAGTCACGGGGCAATTCTCACGAAGGTCTCAGGCTGCAACAGGGCTCACGCACACAGCGTCGCTGAGACTCACTTGAGCTCCGGGTGTACACGATCACAGGGCAATCCTCACGAAGGTCTCAGGCTGCACGAAGCACACGCACACAGCGTCGCTGAGACTCACTTGGACTCCGGGTGCACACGATCACAGGACAATCCTCACGAAGGTCTCAGGATGCACGAAGCACACGCACACAGCGTCGCTGAGACTCACTTGGACTCCGGGTAGCACACGATCAGAGGGCATTTCTTACGCAGGTCTCAGGCTGCAAAAAGCACACGCACACAGCGTCGCTGAGACCCACCTGGAAACTTTTATGTTCCTGAGTTTCCACAACAGGGAGCCAGCTCTCCTCGGGCCCTTGAGGACAAGTTACTTCAGGACACAGCACACAGCAAAGTCCTCTCAAGCAAGGGGACACAGCACACAGCAAAGTCCCTTAGCCTCTCCTCGGTTAAATCAGCAAACTGCAGGCCAGCCCCAGAACACACAGCAAGGGTCAGTCCTTTCCTTCAGTCTCTTCAGCTGTTTCTTCCTTGGCAGAGGTTCCTCTTGACCACGAAGTAGTTTCAATCCTTTTCAGACTTGATCAGTCCAACGTTCAGGGGTTTCAGCTCTCATAGTTATACCCCTAAATGTCTTTGAAGTCTTTGTGTTCAGGGGGGCACTGACCCCTGTCTAAACCAGTTCTGGGTGTCTCCCTGCCAGTGACACCTTTTTCCTTTGATAGTGGGGGTCTGGGTCTTCAATCACTCAGCAGGAGATAGAGCCATTGTTTTATGGCGGCAGCCCAGGCCTCTTCACCTCAAGGAGCTACTCCTCCCCCCTACACTCCAGATGCAGGTCAGCCTGTTGCTGTCTCACCTCCTCCCCTCGGTCAGGACATTTCCCAGATCCTATCACATTCAAATCCAGACAGTCAATCCACAACCAGGCAGAGACACACAGAATTGTTAGAACAACAAAACCAGCCACTTCTAAAAGTGTGGTTTCTAAACACACAATGCAAAAACCACCTTCAGGAAAAGATGTGTTATTAAATTGTGAATTCAGGCACACTAAACTTCACCTCTCCACCTTAAGCCTATGGGAAGATAGGCTGGAAACATATTACACAGCCTCCCCCATTCTGTCCTATGGTCAAGATGGCCTTGCAACAGTGAAAAACGAAATGGAGAGTATTTCACTGTCAGGACATGGTACACACCTTAGTATATGTCCTACCTTTCACATACACTGCACCCTGCCCAGGGGGGTACCTTGGGCCTACCATAGGGGTGTCTGATGTGCATAAAAAGGAAGGGTAAGGCCTGGCAAGTGGGTGCACTTGTCAGGACAACAAGGCAGTTTAACAAACTGCGCGCAGGCACTGCAGTGGCAGGCCTGAGATCTCTCTTTAAGGCTACTGGTGTGGGTGGCACAATTAGTGCTGCAGGCCCACTAGTAGCATTTGTATTACCAGCCCTGGCACACATAGTGCACTTTACTTGGGACTTTACTAGTAAGACAAATATACCAATTATGGACAACCAATTACCATTACTCTTTATACAGGGAGCACTTGCACTTTGACACTGATCAGCAGTGGCAAAGTGCTCAAAGCATCTAAGTTGGCAACACCATGTCAGAAAAAAGGTCTAGGGGGGAAGGCAAAAAGTTTAGGGAACTTTAGCCAAAAAGGGCCAAGTCCAACACAACCCCCTCCCAGCCTAAAGCCAGGGTAGACCAATCAACTACCTTGATGGACTTCCCTGCTTGGGGCGACAGAACACGGACGCAGGCCCGCTACCGCAGGGCCACCCTCCTGTTCTATGCCTTCCTGACCCCAGGGGGTTCTCTTGGTCACTACTCCCTGGGCCAACTATGCTGCTCCATGGGTACTTCCTGGCAGTCGGGGGCCCTCTAGGGGTGCTGGTCCCTTGCCAGCTCCCACCTAGAGCGGTACCCCTGGAAGACCCATCGGCCAGGATGCTGTCTCCAGTTATCCAGCCCTCCAGGTGAGAGGTGGGGTTACCCTGGTCACTTCTAGGGGACCTAGCCCTCCTGGCTGGGCCCTGACCCACGGGTTTTCCCACAGGGGAACACCTCACCCCCTTAACCTTCCATTTAGGTTTCTGGGCCTGCCATTCAGGAATGGCACCCACAAATCTCTGAACCACGGGAGCTCTGGTGACAGACGCCCCACGTTCTTCTTATGCTAGGTGTTCTTCCTCACACAGCTGGCAAGTAGGCGCTAGGCCTCCAACCTGGTGCTCCTCTAAGGAACCCTCCAGTCTCTGGGGTGGGGTTGTGGACCCTCGGGGATGCTGCTCACACTCCCTCCCTCTCCTTTGAGACAGGGTGCTAGCCCGCATGCCCCCCCCACTACTCTGGGACCTAACTGCTTTACTTTGCTTCTCTTCCCTCCCTAATGCCTCCTCAGACCCTTGGTCCCATGACCAGGGGTCGGGCTCTTGTGCAAGCTCCCGGGAAGCAAAGAGCTTGCAGTCTAGCAAGTGTTGGCGCAACTCTGAAAAATGTTTACTGAGCCAAGGCTCTCTGGAGCCCAAATTGAGCAATCCTTTGTAATCATTCGCCATGCTAACCAACACCCAATCATCCAGTGCACGCGTGTACTCAACCAGATCCTCCATCCAAGTACTGGATTTCAGTCTCTGGAAATCCCTGAATTTCTGCAGGTACTGTTCAGGAGTGAGCCCATACCTGAGGCATAAAGCCTCCTTCATATTGGCGTAGGTCAGGGTTCCCGCCCTCTCTAAAGGTGGTAAAACATCCCTCCCAGAAGCCTCAAAGTGTTTCCATAGGCTCGCCCCCCAATGCTTCTCAGGCACCTCATTCATCCTTAGTGCGATCTCATATGCCGTGAACCACGCATAAATATCATCACCCCTTTGGTAATCTCGCACTAAGTCTTTGGGAATGTACACCTTACCCACTGGCACTGGTTGTGTGCTGCCACCATTCGAACTGGACTCCGCCTGTTTAGCCTTAATGTCCAGTTCGCTCATGCTTAACTCATGAGCTAAGAGAATCTTCTTCTCTTCCAAGGCAAGAGCGTTCCTGCTCTCCTCTGCTCGCTTTTCACTTTCAATGAGCAGCTTTTTCTCTTCTGCTTGAGCCTTAAGTTTAAAAACCTCCAACTCATGCTCTCTGACCCTTTGGTTTTCCTCAAGCTCCTCTGGGAAAAAACTCCTCCCTGAATGGTTACTACCAGCCCCTGAGGCTGGTCCTTCCACCGGCAAATCCTGTGGACCAAATCCATTCCCTGGGTCATCCTCATCCACCTCAACATCACCTGTCTCCTGAGCCTCTTTGGCTTCCCACCAGGCCCTCAAGGCCGTTTGCAGCTCCTCCTTCTTGGCGCTACTTTTCATGGGACATCCCAAAGCTCTGCAGAATTGCCTCAATTGATCAACTTTGTAGGTAAGCAATGCCTCCATGTCGAACTCCAATTCTGCAACCTCACTGGCTACTTGACTCCTCTGAGACATGATGTGTGGCTTAAAGGTCGCTCAAAAATAGAACCAAAAATCAAAACACAATATGTGGTTGCGTCGTGGTCTGCGCAAAACTAGTGATGTACACCAATCACTGTGAGTGAATTTGCAAATACACGTTCAAATCCCCAACCGCTGACCACCAATGTTAGAACTGGGGGTCTCTAGTTGGCTGAGGTAGGTACCTTAGGCCAAATAGGGCCCCTTGCTTCTAAGTCAGGGAAAGGAAGGACACCTTCTCAGATAGCCCCTGCTCACCCCCTCGGTAGCTTGGCACGAGCAGCCAGGCTTATCTCCAAGGCAAATGTGTAAAGTATTTGCAACCATGCTCTCAGTGACACAGTGATAACACCACAAAGGGACTCCACACGAGTTTCATTAAAAAAGAATTATATGTTTATAAGAAAAAAGATATACGATGAGACCACACGATAAAAATCCAACATATGCGTATTTGTAATATTTCACCTTGCCGGTTATTAGGCCAGCAAGCACTGGTAGGTTCTTGCAGTATTAATGAGCAATTCTCATTGATCTAATACAGTCCTAATGCAATGCTATGCAGTTCGTAATGCAAGAATCAGGCAATTCGTAATGCACCAATCAGGCAGTTCGTAATGCGAAAATAATGCAATTCGTAATGCAACAATCAGGCACTTCAGTAATGCAAAAAAATAAAGAACTTCGTAATGCAACAATCAGGCAGTTCGTAATGCAAAAATAAGATACTTCAGCACCAATCGCGGTGCTCTGGACGGTCTCTATGCCACTCTTACTGACTCGCGGTCAGCTACTGCCAAAACATGCCCCCCAACACTGTTATGATGGAAAACAAAGTGCATCTCCACACTCCGGCCCCGGTACTGCCACTCCTCGGCAAGAACGGGCCGCGATACAGACTTGAGCGGAGGCTCGCGCTGCAAAGATGGGAAAGGCCGAGAGCGTTTCTCTCGGAGCCCGCACCCCGCCCCAGGCGGCGACACACGCACGCTCGCTGAGCGTTACCTGGGGGGTGCGATCTCACTCTCCTCTCCTCGCGACTTGGGCCTCAGGTGTGACTTCGTTGATCTTTGGGCAGTGGAACTCAGGCCCCCCCCGACGGGGATGGTTCGAGGTCCCTCCTTGGCAAAGGCAGGCTCGGGCCGGCGGCACAGCTCCTCTGGGGATGCCGGTCCGGGCCGATGGCAATGACGATCGCAGCAGCTCTGGTCACGCTGCTTGATCGACGCAGAGAACAAGACTGCTCAGGGACACACAGTCACAGGGCAATTCTCACGAAGGTCTCAGGCTGCAACAGGGCACACGCACACAGCGTCGCTGAGACTCACTTGAGCTCCGGGTGTACGCGATCACAGGGCAATCCTCACAAAGGTCTCAGACTGCACGAAGCACATGCACACAGCGTCGCTGAGACTCACTTGGACTCCAGGTGCACACGATCACAGGGCAATCCTCACGAAGGTCTCAGGCTGCACGAAGCACATGCACACAGCGTCACTGAGACTCCCTTGGACTCCGGGTGCACACGATCATGGGGCAGTTCTTACGGCGGTCTCAGGCTGCAAAAAGCACACGCACACAGCGTCGCTGAGACCCACCTGGAAACTTTTATGTTCCTGAGTTTCCACAACAGGGAGCCAGCTCTCCTCGGGCCCTTGGGGAAAAGTTACTTCAGGACACAGCACAGATCAAAGTCCTCTCAAGCAGGGGGACACAGCACACAGCAAAGTCCCTTAGCCTCTCCTTGGTTAAATCAGCAAACTGCAGGCCAGCCCCAGAACACAGAGCAAGGGTCAGTCCTTTCCTTCAGTCTCTTCAGCTGTTTCTTCCTTGGCAGAGGTTCCTCTTGACCACGAAGTAGTTTCAATCCTTTTCAGTCTTGATCATTCCAACGTTCAGGGGTTTCAGCTCTCATAGTTATACCCCTAAATGTCTTTGAAGTCTTTGTGTTCAGGGGGGGAACTGACCCCTGTCTAAACCAGTTCTGGGTGTCTCCCTGCCAGTGACACCTTTTTCTTTTGATAGTGGGGGTCTGGGTCTTCAATCACTCAGCAGGAGATGGAGCCATTGTTTTATGGCGGCAGCCCAGGCCTCTTCACCTCCAGGGGCTACTCCTCCCCCCTACACTCCAGATGCAGGTCAGCCTGTTGCTGTCTCACCTCCTCCCCTCGGTCAGGACATTTCCCAGATCGTATCACATTCAAATCCAGAGAGTCAATCCACAACCAGGCAGAGACACACAGAATTGTTAGAACAACAAAACCAGCCACTTCTAAAAGTGTGGTTTCTAAACACACAATGCAAAAACCACCTTCAGGAAAAGATGTGTTATTAAATTGTGAATTCAGGCACACTAAACATCACCTCTCCATCTTAAGCTTATGGGAAGATAGGCTGGAAACATATTACACAGCCTCCCCCATTCTGTCCTATGGGCAAGATGGCCTTGCAACAGTGAAAAACGAATGGAGAGTATTTCACTGTCAGTACATTGTACACACCTTAGTACATGTCCTACCTTTCACATACACTGCACCCTGCCCAGGGGGGTACCTTGGGCCTACCATAGGGGTGTCTGATGTGCATAAAAAGGGAAGGGTAAGGCCTGGCAAGTGGGTGCACTTGTCAGGACAACAAGGCAGTTTAACAAACTGCGCGCAGGCACTGCAGTGGCAGGCCTGAGATCTCTCTTTAAGGCTACTGGTGTGGGTGGCACAATTAGTGCTGCAGGCCCACTAGTAGCATTTGTATTACCAGCCCTGGCACCCATAGTGCACTTTACTAGGGACTTTACTAGTAAGACAAATATACCAATTATGGACAACCTATTACGATTACTCTTTATACAGGGAGCACTTGCACTTTGACACTGATCAGCAGTGGCAAAGTGCCCAAAGCATCTAAGTTGGCAACACCATGTCAGAAAAAAGGTCTAGGGAGGAAGGCAAAAAGTTTAGGGAACTTTAGCCAAAAAGGGCCAAGTCCAACACATATGTATTAGAAACTGGTAGAGTGCTGTGTTAAGCAAAAATTGGTAACTCCGAGCTCCATCAGTTTCAAAACTCAGGGATGTGTCTTAATTACAAAAAATGGCGCACCCCTGCATTTCTCCTAGCGCTGGCGCTTAAGAAGCTGCCTAGCTCCAGCCCAGGCATCCTTGCGCCTTGTTGCAAGGGTACCTTAGCTACAGGGGTGATTGTTTATGTGCAGGAATGGACACTTTCCTGCACATAAACAATCTTTACAGGTGATTTCCTGTTTCTATGTGTGCTGCAGAATGCAGCACACATGGAGAGAGCAAAATATGAGGAGAAATGAAACATTTCTCCTCGTATCGCCTGTTTAAGACCAGGTATTTCATGGTCTTATTTTTTGCGCTGCCCAATACCTTATAAATATGTGGCAGCACCAAAAAGCAATGGGTGTTGCGGTGGAATGCCCACTGCAACACCCACTGCACGCCCCGTTCATGCTAAGTGCTGCTTGAATAGGGCCATACTTACAAGGCGGCGTTAAGCCACATTAAGTATTAGCCTGGCTGATGAGGGGTGAAACCCAGAAACTGGTCCCAGGATGATTGTTTCCAGACCAAGGAGGACCTGGCCTGGCAGTTCGGGCTGGACTGTTCCCATGATGAACAGGGTCAAGACTGATTTGCATATGGCTGGGTCTAAACTGGGATGGCATAGTGAGCAAAAGAACGATGGATTAAACCCAGATCTGTGACTGGGGGAGGGGAGTGGTTGAAACGTTTCAGCTCTCCATCCATCATCTTGTTGTGGTTGCTCCAACAAGAACCCCACAACCTCAGCACCTTCAGGTCTACCCTCAACAACTGCCACCACCACCTCAGGGAGGCCAAGAAGGATGCCCTCACCAACTGCATCGAGGTGAGCATAAACCATGCCAAGGAACTCTTCAGCATTGTCAAAGAGTTCTCCTCCCCAGCCGCCACCGAGAGCACAATCCACCTCCCCAGGGTCCTCTGCAACAGGCTGGTGGACTACTTCCACTAGAAGATCACAGACATGTACAGCAACTTCAACCCACTGACCTCAACTTCCTCCGCACACGTACCGATGCTACCTTCAGCCACTGACTGGAAACAGCTCTCGATCCAAGACTCCACCACCATCATGAATTCTATTCATTCCGGGTCTCCCACAGTCCACTGCCCGCATCATATCTACAACCTAGGAAGGAAAGAAATCAGCAGCAGCCTCACAGAGATCCGCAACTCTTCCATCACCATGGCCACCATCCCGACGCATGGAAGTACACGGAAGTCAAACGGATCCTGAAGAAGCCCTCCGCCGCCCCAACGAGCTCAAGAATTACTGCCCCATCTCACAACTCCCTTTTTTCACCACGGTCCTGGGGAAAGCCATCAACCACCAGCCCACAGAGTACCTGGAAGAAACCAACCTGCTTGAAGCCTCCCAATCCTGTTTCCGATCCAACCACAGCACTGAGACCATCCTGATCAAAGCAACTGAGGACATCAGACGCTTCCTAGACCAAGGGGAAATAGCAGCACTCATCCTCCTTGACCTCTTGGCGGACCACACCCTCATCACCAAACTCCATCACATCGGCATCCAATGCAATGCCCTCAACTGGATCTCCTCATTCCTCTCCGGTCGAACTCAGAGGATCCATCTATCTCCCTTCTCCTCTGTACACAAAAACATCATCTGCGGCATACCCCAATGCTCTTCCCTCAGCCCCACCCTCTTTAACGCCTACATGACGCCGCTAGCAGATATCGTCTGCATCCACGGACTCAACATCATCTAATATGCCAACGATACACAGCTCATCCTATCCCTCACAGAAGAACCCTACACCACCAGAGCCAACTTCCGAAACCCCATGTCTGACATTGCCACCTGGATGATGTCCAACTGCCTAAAGCTCAACTCGGACCAAATGGAAGTACTCATTTTCGGGAACAAGCCCTCTTCCTTGGACGACACCTGGTGGCCCACCAAGCTCAGCTCCATACCATCCCCCACTGACCACGCACGTAACCTCAGATTCATCCTGGACAGCCAACTGACCATGAATCAACAAGACAATGCCATATCCTCCTCCTGCTTCCACACCCTTCACATGCTCCGCAGAATTTTCAAATGGATCCCCACCTCCACAAAGAAAACAGTCACCCAAGCCCTCATATCCAGCTGCCTTGCCTACGGCAACACACACTACAACGGAGCCACCAAACAGTTCCTCAACTGCCTTCAGACTGTCCAGAACACCGCAGCAAGACTCATCCTCAACCTCCCAAGAAGAACTAGCACCACCCCACCTCAAAACCCTGCACAAGCTCCCCGTCCAGAAAAGATGCCTCTTCAAACTCCTGACACACACCTACAAAGCCCTCCGCAACTCTCGACTCACCTACATCAACCACCACTTGACACTCCACCGACCTACCGGGGAACTGAGCTCCATCTCCCTCGCCTTGGCACGCATTCCCCGCATCTGTCAGAGCTACTGCAGAGGTTGTTCCTTCTCCTACTTCGCTGCCAAGTCCTGAAACGACCTCGTCCTCCTTCTGCGAATGGCCCTCTTGTTAGAAGACTTCAGAAAGAAGCTCAAGACATGGCTTTTCTACAAAGGCTCACAGAACCCCAGCGCCTGAAGACCCCCCGGAGTGACAAGTTGCGTTATACAAGACTGACTGATTGATTGGTTGATGGAGCATTTGGCCCTCAACCACAAAAATGGACCAGACACGGCCCATGCAGGTAAGAGCGGTGGGGCGGTGGGGCCAGGTAGGGGGAATTCGACAGACGATGACAAGGGAAAATTAAATAAATAATTAATTTTCCCTCGTCATCGTCCGTCGAAATCCCCCCCACACGGCCCACCACTCTTACCTGGACGGGCCGTGACTGAAATGGACTCTCATGTCCCTATGTTGGATGACAATGGCAGTAATATGAGTGCCTTAGGTCCTTCAGACCATAGGCCTTGGAGCCACAGCACTTCCAGCAATAATGATACCTGCAACCCAAGACCGAATCATCAGCTCCCACACTGGACATGGTAGGAATGTAAAAAAAAATATCACTGCAATGTTTTCATGAAAAAACTAGGAAGTTTATAGCTTATTTGTAAATAAAAAGAAAATATTTAACTTTTGTTGAGTTGCAAATATATAATATGCAATGAATAAAACAAATGAAATATTGTACAGGGCAATAAAATCAGTTCCATTAACCTTTCTGTCATATTAGCTAGTCTCCAAAGTGGTGTTTTTCAAAAAATCTCTTAATGTTTTGGGTTCACCAATTTGGTGCTGAATCAATAGTTTTTTTCGCCAAATATACATTCCACACTTGAAAACAGGCCAGAGGTTACTTGGTTCAAACCCAATCAGAGCAGCAGCGGCTAAGTAGCATGGCACTACCCAAGGTAGTCCTGCACCTGTGTCCAGGATAGTGAGAGCTAGTAAGAACTGCTGTCCCCGTCGGGATACAATCTCAGGTAGTGGTGTTCAAACTGTGGGGAGTGCAGTGATCCAATCTAGCACGAAGTTCTAGCCAGCAGGAGCACTTACTCTGTTCCAAGAGAAAGCAAACACGCTTCATGCTTAAAAACCATGATGTCATTTTTCAATCAATCTATCAAGCAACATTTATAAGGCACGGTACTGCCACCCCTAGGGGTATCTGGGCACTGTGTCTCTGTCGAAGAGCCAGGTCTTGAGTCTCTTTCTGAAGTCAGCCAGTGAATGGGCTGTACGGAGCTCGAGGGGAAGGTCGTTGCAGTTCTTGGCAGCGATGTAGGAGAAGGAGTGGCCTCCGCTCTGCTCCTTCTCCTACATTTTTTTAAAGGAAAACTATTGGCAGTAGCCACTCTGTAATGGACCAGCACAAAGTCTGTTACATTTTCTGTAATTGCTGGAAATAGGTGTTAAAGGGGGCAGCAAAATAAAACCTAGCACTTCAACACCTCACTTCTGATAGAGGCTAAAAATGCATACATTTTTGGGAAGCCAACTCTGGCAATAGCATGTTGCTAATTATGTATGAGTCTGCTTTAAAAGGGATAACCACAATGTTTGAACTGTTAAATAGGTTCAGAGAAGTCAAGTGGCCTCATATCTTATGCAGTGACTTCTTCAGTCAATTATGGAATTTTAGCCAAATGTATATTGGAGTTTTACACTTGCAGATTTGATTTAAGTTTAAACATTGGAAATATAGGCTCAAATTTACAGCATGCATATTGTTTCTGTCTACATAGCCAGGACTGTCTAAAGGTGTGGCATGTGACATGAGGCCATTTGTCAGCTAGATACGGCAAAAAAATAAAAGGGAAAGGTGAACACCAATTCTTGGCCCCTCAAGTCTCTCACACATTTTGGCTGCTTTGCTGTTACAATATATTTATAATTTCACATATGGGATTTGATATGACTAATCTTTTAAAGTGCCCTTCTGATAAAGTAGTGGAGACTGCCGGGCTCTCGTCCTTCCCTTCCCCTATGACTCCTCTGTTTGCAAACCCGGAGTTTCCACCCTGTTTGTCATCGGGCATTGCTAAGCGTTGGTTGGCGGGTGGCTGCAAGCGGGTTGGTTGCCTTTTTGACCACGAGGGCCTTACTTCCTTTGAACAACTCAAGACACACTACTCCTTGCTAGAACAAGACAGATTCACTCACACTCAGCTGACCCATTGGTTGCTCAACACAAGGACGCGCCCTAAAGCTAGCAGACCTATGACATCTTTCGAGAAATGGCTGTTCCTCAAAGAGGATGACAAGAAACTCGTCTCAGAAATCTATCGCCATTTGATGAAAGCACCCCTCAGCCATAAGACTCCAGGCCAGATCCGTTGGGAGACGGAACTTGGGCGTAGCCTCACTGACAAAGAATGGGGATATATATTCTATAGGATGCGCCATACGGCACATAATGTATGACACACCTAAACAGCATTTAAAATTATCTCATACTGATACTACACCCCTTTACGCATTCAGAAATGGAACGCGCTATGCGATGGCTAGTGGTGGCGAGGCTGCAGCAACCCCGGGACCCTGATACACCTCCTGTGGAACTGTCCCAAGATTCTGTGAATCGTTCCTGAACGATATTGATCATGCCTTCAATACTTAGCTCCCCCAATTCCCTGCATACATTCTCCTGGGGCTCCCCAATCCCCTTAGATACCCACTCCGGTCCATTGGAGGCCGACAGATTGCTCTGGCCCTTAACGCTGTGCACAGGTTACTCTTGGCAAACTGGGGTTCAGACAAAATCCCGGACCATAGACAAGGGCTCCATCAGCTCTGGTCCTTGTTAGGTATGGAAAAGTTGTCGATGGCAGCCAACTCTGACCCTACAACGCGCGCGAACATATGGTCCGCTTTCATCACTATTCTGTCCAAAGAGTTCAGGGAGTTGACCTGTCCAGCGTACTTGCGTATCCTTGGACTTTTGCCTCACGAATAGGGGGAGGTCGGGCCTCATAAACTTAGTGCCCTTAAATCATAGCAGTCCAAGCCAGACAATTTACAAACGTAATATGGTCTAGTCAGAAGTGGAGAGGGTGGGGGGTGGGTAAGGGTATTATTCAATCTGAGTAGTCTTTTATCTTTGTTTCCCTGTTTTTCTTGGCATGCAATGTGTTCTTCCGCACTCAGCATTATTGTGCTATGGCCATTACTACACACAGGTGAATAAGACAACTTCTGCAATTCTTATTGAGCCTGGATGGCCTCTATCTCTTGTTCCCCATACGCGGCCGGCCAATTCTGGGTTGTAGGCGACATACTGTGTATTACTATGCCCACTTTGTGAATGCTAGCTTGATGTGCTTGGCTCTGCCCATTGGTGGGCATCTGAACTTCACGGCCGGCTCGTTATGGGTTGTAGGTGACTTGCTGTGTATGCGACTTGCCTTACGGTTTGCCAATAAAAAGATTTGATCCATAATGTGCCTTTCTACCTCACAATCATACTTGAAATTCTTAGTTTGCTTGCTAAGTTTTACTCTTTGTATATTTATTGTAATACTATGAAAAGTAGTACTGAGTGTAAGCTTTGTCTGAATTTGTGAGGAGTGTGCCCTAATGCCTCTCTGAACTTCTGTAGCTCGCTTACAGTATTTAGCATTTTATAGAATAAATATGAGAAAGTGGGTTCGTCTTTTTGGGGGGCCTGAAGAGTAGGGGGTGTTAAATCATTTGAAGACCATTGATCTGAGGCAAACCACCTTCTTGCAGACAATTAAAGAGCAGAAGACAAACATTCTACTAACTTAAATTACTCAGGATTCTCTGCAACACAGAATAAACTGTGAATTTGTAAAAAGAAAAAAATAATCTGTATGACTTTGCACCAAAGAGGAGGCCTATTGGTGCAAGGAACTTACCCCTCCATCAACTGGTCTTTATCACATGCTGTGAAATGAACACTGCCCCCAGTCTTGTGTTTCTTTGCCGCCTTCCAATTACTTTCACTCTTAAACCTAAAATGTCCTCTTTGCACCCACACCCATTGACATCCCTCATTTTCTTCCATGGCCCTAGAGTCATCTTCTCAAATATATTGTGCCTGCCACACTCCTGGCCACGGCTGCGGCAGGGGCAGAGCACTTCGGCATAAAGCCGTCCTCCGTAGGCAGAAGATTGCTTCGCGTTTTAGCTGTTGCATCTGCGATCTTCTGCAATAGGGTCACTCACCCTCTGCTTCCGGGGCACTGTCACGTCACATTCGACGCCTCCGGCGGGGTTTCTGCTTGTCGGCTTCCTCCTTGGTTTGCTTGCCGTCCTCCATTGCATTTGACCTGCTCAAGCACCTTTTCCAAGGGATCCCTATATAGAAAATGACAAGGAAATATTTTTTAAAGGATCAAACGTTTACAGAGAACAATGGCAGTAACGGGCTCTATGCTAATACAATGATTGTTGCAATATATATGTGCATATACTTATTTGACATATTCATCTTTATTGCTATTATTCTGCTTTTGCCATAGTGATACTCATTCTGAAAAAACAAGATAAAAGAAAGGAAACATCAGTTCCATGTTTCTGCCATGCTAAGAAACATGTACTAGAATGACAAAAAGCCTCTACACATTTTTGGTGTTAGTTATTGTTTTTGACTATTTACTAGAATTGAATATACAAGAGAACATTGTATAAATATATTTTCTACAGGCTTTGGATATTCTACGTTTGCTCCAGTTCTAGTCTGCAATTGGGTCTTAATTGATGCTTGTTACAGAAAGCTTTTAAGTATGCATGTCCATAAGAATAATGGTTCTATAGATAATCTGTCTTCCTCGTCAAACCTATACTCTCCCTTTCTTTTCATTGATTGTATACCACTCCTGTGTATGCACTCACTTACCTAAATCACGGAAGAGGGGATTTATACAGGTATTTCTATATATGAACAGATTCATGTTAGAACAGTTGTATGATATATATATATAGGGATTGACGAAGACATTGATTCCCCTGTCCTCTTCTTTATATACAGGAGACATAAAGAGAATATCTGGGCAACATGTACCGTCCTGCTCTGACTCTGTGGTATTTGTATTATTTCTCTTCCCATCTCCTCTTCCCCCATTCCACCTCAATTAGCTTTTACTTAAGGTGGGCGGTCTTGGTGCTGGTTGAAAGTTGGGACCTTGCTTCACTCCCTTCCTATCGCTCCTGCGGAAACACAGGTGAGATTTGACATAATATTACCAACTACACTCATTCTCAAGTGCACCTTTGTGTGTCCTCTTCTTCTTTTGCTTTCAATTTGCTGAAAACCCTGCAACATTCATTTGCATCATACCATTTGTTTCCCTCTCAGCTCCAAATTTATTGTTTTATGTAACCCTGCACACTTACACTTACACTGCACTTCCAATGTATTCAGTAAACAATTTTGATGGCTTGTATTCCAATAAATAAAGTTAAATTAGAATAGAACCCTGCCTGCCTGTTAAAGCTAGGGCAATGTTGTGGTGTTGCAGGAAATGCTAACTTATTTAGTTTCCAGGCAGCTTGAATCTTGATTGCCCAAAAATGGGGCTCAATAACTCAATAACTAAGACCAAATGGATAAGGAAAATTATATGTACTATGAAACACAAACAAAATGTATTCTAGGCTTTGTGGGAATAGTTGGGAATTTTTTCAGAGGGGGTGAGAAATGGAATTAAAAAGTAAAAATTATGTTGTGTAGATGTGTGTGGGACTGGTGTGCCGGTGTGTCACTTGGAAATGCACAAAGGCTGTGTGCAGCGCGGGGTTGGGTGCCTGTAGGGGGGTTGCCTGCCTCCAACTGAGTTGGGTGAAGGGCCTGGTCTGTGGCCAGACCCTGTAAACAACCCCCTGCTGTGCACATCCAAAGGGTGTGCGCAGCTTGGGGTTGCCTGCCTGTGGGGGGTTTGCCGCAGGCCCTGTGGCAAACGCCACACTGTAGGGGTTTGGCTTTATGAATGGTAATAATATATAACTTTACATTAAAAAAAACCTAGAGATTCACTGAAAAAAAACAAAGGTTAAAGTAACATTATAGTTAAGTGATAACATTAACGTTTTGAACTTAACAAAACCACAGAAATTCACCAGGTATAGTTAGCAGCGTTCACTATAATTTGCGCCCCGCCATGCACTGCTTATTGTCACGTAGTTACATTATACCCGGATAGAAACGCCATTTTAACTGCTCACGCTCTTAAGTTCTTCTCTCCCTAAAACACAGTGGCATTTGACACATTCATTTGGTTGCTAATCCAGGATAATTTTCTTTGAACTCAGCTTTTGCCTACACTTAAACTTCATAGGAACACTATCTGATACCTTGAACATTCTGCACAAGGGCTAAGTTCACCACACAAGCTGTTATTATTTGTTTTGACCATTTGTTGACCTAGATATCATAATAGAATAAACAATAGCGGCCTGACAGGGGTTTTGCATGGTATTATGGATGATGTTATTATATATACAACATCAATCCTTTGTTTGGACAGAGCAGCCTTTCGCTGGCACTGAGAGGCCTACCCATGCCGGAATTCCAAGCCAGCTGATTCCTGTTTACCTCATGCTAGGGATGCTGCCCAGCTCTCCACCAAGATGATACTTACCCATGGGTAATGGGGAGTTCGATCACCCTACAGAGATTTGGCAGATTCACTCACCATAACATGATAAGTTAGGATGCTCTAGGTAGGGGTACAATATATTACAGAACTTGTATGCAAGCATATATTCTCTGTAATAAGCAAAATGGTTGAACTGTTTATCTTTTCCACCCCTGTCATAATGCTAATCATATTATTCTGTTTCCTTCTATTGATCATTACAGCACAAGTATTTTACTCAAGAATCACACTGCTTCAATAAATATTGAAACACTTTACTGTGTATTTCTTGTGTATCTCTTTGAGTATGCATCAGTAAATAAGCAAAAAGGTTCTAGATCTGTTACCACGATTTCCTTGGGGAGTCAGGGTTGTCATGTTCTGAGGTTGCACATCCATTTATTACCTGTAAGGTTAAGGGTACAGATGGTGCACTGTGAGCTATCAGGAATTCGGCCAACATATCTAGACAGTGTGCATGGAATCAGTCTTGCACAGTTCTGATGGTTATATTGTCCAACAAACGCACAGTTTTACTTGGGAAAGTAAAAGCCATATGACATGGCGCCACCAACGTTCTAGCTTGGCTTCCTTTTTAATGGATCGCTTGAGTAGTTTTCTTTTGTATACCCAAAGATCCCTACTTACCTCTTAACTGGAGACGTCTGTGGTGTCAGGGAATAATCCTCCTAAGCTGAGTAGGTAATTCCTATGTATTGACTGTAGGTTGTTCAAGCTTGAACCTTTAAAAGGATCACCCCATAGAGGTACCCTCTCTGAATTCCACATATTCATATGACTGAAGACGCAGCAACTAGCATACTGGTGAACTGCAGACATGTAATTAAACAAATGCTGTTACAATGTGGACTATCCCAGACTGGCAGCAACGTTACCTTTGTGGTTGAGGCCCACAAAGCATTTAGGACAGAGGCATTCTATTCATTGGTTAAATTCTCAGCAGTAAACACATGAACACAACAGTTTCAAACATACACTTAGGCTGCAGCTTATGAAGCATTAGAAATACCCTAATTTACCAAACACACCAAAATTGGTTTGAAGGCACTCAACCACATACACACAATAATGTTATACTAGGTCCCTTTAGCAATGAGGGTGCAACATGGCCAGTCTTAGCCAGTTGCACACCCTACGCAGATATAGAAAAATCTGACAGCTCCAGACCTACTCATGCTATATACAGATCTGCTTAAAACATATAGATGTTTAACAACAATGACAATAAATCCTGAAAGGGCTGCTCAAGCTGCACATCGACAATTGGGTATGCCTGGAAATAGCCCAGTCACTGTTAACACAGTCATGTGTAAAATTCCCATCAAATGGGTGGAAGTTCCACTCTGGATTGCACAAAAAACAAATCAGCTTGAAGCATTGTTTCCTCATACATGACCTCAGGAAAAACACAGAATTTTCGCAATATACTTGCCAATAGAGATGGCTTCCTCAGTGGAAGACTGCAATACTTGGGGTATAGTCTTTGCTTCAGTATATATCAGAACACACAGTACACCCTCTTTAGCTGATTTGCCAGAGGTGCTTAAACAGATCCAAAATGAGTACGGGGCAGCCCCTGCCCTGGATTTGGGGATGAAGCTGATGGGCTACTTTGCCGCAGTATCTGCCGTAATGTTAAGTAACATTAAAGGAAGAGCAGCAGCATTGGTGGTGTGGCAACGACTCACAAACCTGACTCAGAGAGAACAGAAGCGAGAATCACCAACAATTGTTGAGGAAACCCATGCAACGATAGGTAGAGATAACTTGGGAGTCAGACTTAGTAAACCACAAATTAAGAGTAATTCTGAAAAGGATAACTCGAAGCAGGCATTACATTCTTCCTCTAAGAAGTGGGATAGTGAGAAACATAAAGAAAAGACTAAATTGCAGGGTGGATCTCCTCAACAGGAGGCCACTGAAAGTGCTATAATTTGCATAACTATTGTAATATTAAAATGCCTGACAGGTATCAGGAAACTGATAAATGTTCATCTCGTTCATTTCAGGAGTCACCCGAAAAACACTCAGAGAGAGGTGGACAATCAGAGCGCAGATCAGAGGAGTACGCAAAACCAAAGAAGAACTTACAATACTCTTCTGACTTTCATAATAAAAAAGGAAGATAAACCTAAACAGTTCAAGCCTCAATTCAAAAAGAAGAAGTGGGCTGACATTAAAGTAAATCATGACATGGATATTGAGGACACTGCTTCTGAGAGGGGAGTGGGCTCTGACCATGCTGGTCAGCATGTCAGATGATCACCAAAACCTGATGGATTATCTGATGGCAGTAGCATTGAGTGACTATATGCAGGTGGAAAACTGGATACAGGAGTGTCCCGCATCGATTATGAGCGATGCAGCTCCAAATGGAGGGGGATATACCACCTACCATTAATGTTCTCGTTTGGGAGAACTTACCATTCAGGTATGACATTATTTTTCCAGAAAGGTAATGGCCCCCAGAATTTGTCATGGACTGCCCCAAGGGAGAAACTGTAAATTTACCCACTTTCTCCAACCTCATCCCAGGTGCAGTTAAAAATTAATACGCCAGGGAGTGGGCTTTAGCACTAGCTCTTGCATTATACCACAACCATGTGGTGTGGGATGATGGTTCCCCTTCTCACATTATAACAGTGAGGTCAACCCCACAACCTCAATGACAATACCACATTTAACAATGAGGCTAAAAAACAAGTTAGAGAAATACTCACACAACTTTAATACCAAGATGTATTTGAAAGTTGCACCTCCCCTATGAATAGTCTTTTGTTTCCGGTAATGAAACCAGATCATTCCTACAGTCTAGTATTATATTACAGACACTTGAACATTCACTGTACAAAATACGCACAGCGCGGCACTAATGAACAACATGGTGCGGAAAAAATACAAAACCCCTTTAGACATTTCAAGTGGATTTTTCTGCCAAAACATAGCACCTGAAAGCAGGTATATGACCGCAAACATTGTTCTCAAAAGCAGTTCTGTTGATTGCCCCAGGGGTATGAGAACAGCCCAGGGTTGTTTTCAGCCCGGGTTACAGAACTTTTGCAAGTTTACAATGACCAGGCATTGTCCTATATTGATGATATATACCTGATGGATGATGACCTCTCAACTCACTTGGCTAGAGTAGATCACATAATTTTGGGATTTGCTAACATGGGCTACAGGTTCAATTTCAAAAAATCAAAAAGAGCCTACCTCAATGTCCTATTTTTAGGATACGAGTTGTCAAATGAAGGCAGAAGCCTAGCGACACACTTCCTTGAGAAGTGTGCACTTCTACAACCACCAAATACACTAAAGAAACTCCAATCAATATTGGGTTTATGGAAATTTGGCAGAACATGCATTCCAGACTACATAGAGCGGGAAAAAACATTCAACGACTTGATACATCCAGACTTTTTGAGCACACATCGAACAGCTGAACACTCATAAATACTGCGTTCAGTACAAGCTGACATGCTAGCGTCCAAACACTTACACATACGTGTAAACACCACGAACCTTGTGATCCATATAATTGCGGAAGCATCAGAGTACACATATATCACATTCAATGAAGGAGACACTGTACCAATTGCATATAAATTGCATCTATACACAAATGCTGAGATGTGTTTCGCAGTGACAGAAAAGACCCTGACAGCGGTACATAACGTGTATTTGTAAAGCGCACGTTCACCCGTAGGTATCTTGGCGCTGAATAACAGATGTTTACTGTTACCCAACTCAATGGTACTCATTTGATCGACCTTAGACGGATGAAAGGCTGAGTGGACCCGCCAGGATGTGAACCTGTGACCATGAGGTCGAGCACAGGCCCCTGCAGGGGACGCCTTAGTCCACTGAGCCACCAGACCGGGCTGCTCTAGTGAAAGAAAGATCCTTGGCTCATTGTTGTGCCTCCGGTTCCAGCCTTAAAGGCTGTCACAAAGGCCAGCGTTCCAAACGAAAAAGCTTTACAACCAAGATGGATACAGTGGGCCAACTCTCATACCGCAACAGATGTAAACTATAGATTTGACTCTACACTACAAACACAAGCATACCTGCAATACGAAAATAAATATCCTCTGCCTAATCAAGATAAGCCTCTATATCGGTATGATTACATCATTTATACTGACGGCCTGCCGTAGGGACAAAGTACCAGTATTCTGCAGCATGCTCTGCTGTTAAGGGTAGAATGGAGGATGATGAATTGCACCCTCACAAAATTACAGGCAGTCACTAGGTGATTGCACAGCGCAGCTGGCTGAACTTAGAGCTCTAATTCTGGCATTTGAGAATATGGATCCTGGATTTCCCACACTTATAGTGTGAGATTTGTATTATTGTGTCCAGTCTCACAAGTATTTACACTATTGGAGCCAGAATGGACTCAGAGATTCCAAAGGGTACGCCATAAAACACAAGCTGCTTTGGGACAGGTGGCAAAACTCAAAGAGTGCTTGCCACAGACTCATGTCATAGACACTCTAAGGCCCTCATTTCGATTAGGCCTGGGTGGTAAATTCCGCTCCGCTCGCAGAATTTGCGGAATTTTGGCAATTACGCGTTCCGTGGAGAACGCGGAATTGCCAAAAATTCCGCGATCCGCGGCATAGCGGAATTCTTTTCTTGTTCGCGTTTTCAAAACGCGTGTTCGCGCGCATTGGAGCGCCTTACCGGGATCCCTATGTTCGCCGACGAGTTTTCCTATCAGTTCGCGTGCGCCACGAGATTTTGGTAGCCGGCCGCGCGATCCCGCGAGAGTGTGCGATCGCAAACACGTCATTCGGACGTGCCATCGGACATCCGCGTCTGCGAACAGGAAACACGCATGTCGAGCGGGCGGGACAAGTGAAACAAGATGGCCGCGCCAATTGGCGACCGCATGGGCAAGTTCGCGAGATATTTCCCCCCGAGCACGCAAACAGCATCCCCGAACAGGAAAAACGCATCACGAACGGGCGGAACAAGCAATTCCGCGTGATCGCGGAATTCTGCGTAGCTCGCGGAGATTTTTTACCGTTTCGCGGAACTTTGCGTAACGTGACTACGCAAATTCCGCCCACCCCTAATTCGATTTTGGCGGTCCAGAACCCGTGGTGATGATCTGTGGACCGCCACACTGGCGGTCTGCCTGCTGCATTAGGACTGTGGCAGTTGGACCGCCATGGGACAGCTGCTGCCGCCAGCGCAGCGATCTGAGGTCCCATATATGCTGGCAGTGCTGCTGCAGCACTTCCAAACATATTAGGAGTTTCCTCACTGTCACACTTTTCTTGGTGGTGCAACCGCCATGAAAAGTGTGGCGGTGAGGAGGAAATAAAAAGGGGGCCCTACATGGCCCCCTGTTGCCTCTGCGCCATGAGGTGCATGAAGGGGGGCACATGATGTGCCCCACTGTGTGCATGCACTCCCAGTCCCTGGACTTGAGAATCCATGCCCTGCAGGAACTGCCTTTGATGCTTCCATTGTGCTGCCTTTTTCAAAGGCACTACAGTGGGACCGCCAAAGACCCGCCCGTCAGAGTAAAAATAAGTTATACTCTAGCGGGCGGTCCTTAATGGCTTTGGCGGTCACAAAGTGGGCAGCAGTGTGGCGGCCCCCCTCTCAGACGGATAGCGGCCTGACTAAGGTTTTGTCATGATAATATGGATGATGTTATTATATATATGACATTGATCCTATTACAACTCATCTGTACTTTAGTATGGAAGATACATTGGCAGCAATTGATGCAGTAAAACCGGGGAAAGCGCCAGGCCCCGAAAAGATACCAGGAGATTTACTGAGGCATGATAAAACCGTTTGGGGCCCTTACATTACCTTTCTTTGTAATTCAATAGCAGCGGGTGCACCGATCCCCAAATCATGGAAAGGGGCAGAAATCACTACTATTTTTAAAAAAGGAAATCATCATGACCCTTCAAATTATCGACCGATTAGTCTAATTGACATTTTACAAAAACATTTTGCTAGGCAAATTTTAACAAAATTAAATGATTGGATTGAGGATAATTGCATCCTTTCAAAATTTCAGGCTGGATTTAGAACTAGAACCAGTACAATCGACCAGGTTTTTAGATTTCTTTGTATGAGCTGGAAATATACTAATTTAAAAAAGGCCATCTGTATATTGCCTTTGTTGACTTGAAGGCCGCATTTGACCTCATCCCCTGAAATTTACTATGTAATTCATTAAAAGATCTAGGGGTACCAGGTGAAATCCTCGTGCAAATAATAAGGTTGCACGAGGACAACTATGCAAAAGTTAGATGGGGTCCGAGAGGCGAACTCACTGAGGCAATTCCAGTAAAAAGAGGTGTAAGGCAAGGATGCGTGCTGGCTCCCACCCTATTCTCATTGTATGTTAATGATATTCCAGAGCACTTAATGGGTTGTGCACATGACTCGCCCAAGTTAGGGGGGGGTGCAGTACCAGCACTCTTATTCGCAGATGATACCATCATAATTTCTCAAACTCCAAAAGGTCTACAATGTTTATTAGATACCTTTTGTGCATACTGCGATATTAAGGGCCTAGAAATAAACTCCAGCAAAACCAAATATATGGCAATCAATCCGCATAGATCTTTTAAAAAGAATTTCATGGTTAAAAACCAAAAGTTAGAATATGTGCATAATTTTAATTATTTAGGTATAACTTTAGATACAAAAAGGACCTGCAAACCGCAATTGGAGAAAAGTAAGACTGTCTTGCTCCAAGACTTCCTACCAATAGTAAAAAAACATGGGAGTAGTACTTCTAGAGCTGTGTCCCCCGCCCTTGAGGTTTACAAGTATAGGGTACAATCAGCAACCCTTTACGGGGCAGAAGTATGGGGACCCTCATGTAAGAACACTTTTGCGGTAGGGGAAAATAAGTTTTTTAGAAAGTTATCATGCCTTCCAGTGCGTACACCTGTAATCCCTATTGTTATGGATCTAAACATTAAGCGTATAGACTATCAAGCCATACTGAGACCACTTCTATTTTGGGTGCGACTGTGGTCCACAATAGAACTAGCCCACTATAAAGATGTCCTAAAAGAGATTTTAAAGTTCGATCACAGTATGAGCCTTCAGTGGATTAAGCATGTTTTTTATTGGTTCGGTAAATTAGGGCTGAAGCACTTCTGGGAAGAACCATCACGTTTGACACTGGCTTCTAAGAAACTACTAAAGTCCACCTTTTGGACATACATCCAAAATAGTGTGTCCCACAATTCTGCCACTGGCACACTAACAACTCAATTTTTACTAATGAAGCCAATAGCGAGCTTTGAGCTATTTCTGGACGAAGTGCAGCTACAGTTAGCAAAATCACTATACATGAAATTTCGATATGGCGTTCTACAAACCAACTCGAACACATCAAAATGGGTTAGTAAACAAGGGGAGAAGAATAGTGAGCGCTGCATATTATGCCAATCAGATACTCCAGAAGATGACCTACACATATTATTTTTTTGCCCTGTTTACGTCAACCCTAGGAAGATATGGATTAAACCGATTTGTAGAAATATGGGCATTAGGTCTTGCTTGGAGGCAGAAAGAATACTGAAAACTGACACTTCCCAAAAAATTGTTTTTAGTGTTAGTAGGTATCTGTTCAATGTTGGCATAGTAAGAACAAAAGTAGGCTTGAAGTTTTAAATGATTCATGTATATGTGTATTTGGATTCATGTTTTAAATAGTAACACACTTGCACATTATAAAATAATGACAGACTACAAGGAATATATTTTGTTAGTCATTTTATTGCACTTTAAGCACTTGCACTTTTCTTTTTTTTAATGAAATATGAACCTGGAAGTTGTACTTAAGGAATGTATATACAGTAATTTACAGCCTTGGCACCTTAAAAGCACCTGTATTTTGATAGAACAGATCCTTTTTGGGAAACTGTACTCATAGGATGTTTAGATAGTTACTCAAGTGCTTGGCTACTATAAGGTAAATTGATTTACGCACTCCTCAAATGTTTTTAGAACCCAACTAGCCTAGCTTTTTAATGTATTTATTTATATTTATACATTTTAAATTGGTATATAGATGATCGGTTTTTTTCTTTTTATAATGAACTTTTACCCCTTTTGAAAATTGTCTAAAGTGGATCCTTTTGGCTCGAATGCATTCAAATGTACTTTTTTAAATATGAAATGTGATTAATTATTGTGTATCTTTTATGGTTTAAATCAAAACCGAAATAAAGAAAGAATTGAATTGATCCTTTGTTTAGACAGAGAAGCATTTTTCTGGCACTGAGAGGCCAAACCATGTTGGAATTCCAGCCCAGCTGATTCCTGTTTACCTCATGTGAGGGATGCTGCTCAGCTCTCCACCAAGACAGGCAGCTTGATGACACTTACTCACAGGTAGCGGGGAGTTAGATCTCCCTACAGGGATGTGGCAGAATCACTCATCCTAGACAAGATAGGTTAGGATGCACTAGGTAGGAGTACAATATATGACAGTACTTGTATGCAAGCATATATTCTCTGTAATAAGCAAAATGGTTGAACTGTTTCACCATTCTTGTAATGCTAATCACATTATTCTGTTTTCTTCTATTGATCATGCAGCCCAAATATTTTACTCAAGAATCACACTGATTCAAGAAATATTGAAATGCTTTACTGTGTACTTCTTTTGTATCTCTTTGGGTATGCATCAGTAATTAAGCAAAAGGGTTCTACATCTGTTACCATAATAATCTCGGGAAGTCACGGTTGTCATGTACTGAGGTTGCACATCCATTTGTTATCTTGTAAGTTTAAGGGTACAGATGGTGCACTGTGAGGTAGCAAGACTTTGGCCAACATATCTGGGCAGTGTGCGTGGAATCAGTCTTGCACAGCTCTGATGGTTATGTTGTCCAACAAACACACAGTTTTACTTCAGAAAGTATAAGCCGTATACATGCAACATCATTCATGATGTTCTATGACATCATTTATGATATCACTGATGACGTCTCAAATGATATCATTGATGACATTACTGATGACATCATCCAAATATTGGGCTACTTTACTTTATAGGTTACATAGTGGCGGGTAAGTACCCTATTACTAGTCTGCTTAATTTTGTACACCATGGGTCCTGCTAATGGTTTTAAATGTTTTCACATTTGCTCTTAATGCACCATAAGTGTGTAGAGGTATTGAACACAATATAAATCTTTGTATTCAAGAGTAACTGTGTGTGCAGGTGACAGTTGAAAACTTGTAATCATTATGCTCCGCACAAGTTATTGGGTATCGCAGAACATGTTTTCAACAGGAGTAAGATTCTATATAGTAGATACTCACTTTTGTAAGCAGCCTTGAGTTATTAGACAGAATTGTGTCAACATGACAAATTCTTCATAACTTAGAAGCTTCAGATCTTGGTAATGTTTAGCAAATAGTGTCTTTTTTGACAACTGTTGCATAGAGTGTACACTGTTCTAAGTAAATACTTTTAAATATTCTATGGTATGTTTCCTATGAAAGTTTCACTATTTGCAATCAGTATGGTATAAAGTAAACTCTCTCTATAGAGTAAGCACTGTTTACAGTACCCAGTTCTCTACTGACATCAACTTAATGTCTCAGTGTAGGTTCAGTGAGTTTTAGGTGTTTGATACAAATAAAAGCTGTTAATAGAACGCAATATGTTTTGGAACTGACAATTTCTATTTTTAGGAACTTAGCTTTCTCTGAACAGCTGTATACAGATTGAACACCGTACTCAATGAGGGTATCCTATATATCTGTGGTTGATTGTTAATGTGAACTATGCTAGCTGTAAAGTGTATGGTATAGGGTCAATGTACACATAATGCATGCTTTCTGTACCTAACGAAGTTGTGTCTGTGATGGCAGTAATGATAGCTAACATTCACCTGAGCTCTATAGATAGATAGATAAACATCTCTGATGGCCTTCAGCCAGGCATACTGGTAATTGGATATTCACATACATCTATTGTAGTTAAGCTAAAGAGGTTTTGAGATTCTGCAGCAAAATCTAGCAGGTGCAAAGAAAAGTAAAAAAAAAAGAATTCTTCAAAATATAGAGTATAAAAATAGGAGGCTGGAGAAATATATGAATATACTGCAGATATACCAAACGATAAAGATTACTCGAAATACAGATGGGATGGGAATCTTGGCAGAGTCTGTATGTATTTAATGGTTTTGCAAAACTTAAAATTTGAAGACTGTAACTTTGAAAGTACAAAATGTCACTGAAGGTTGACCCTGAAAAAGTATTTGACAAATATATATATATATATATATATAAATCCACAGTTGCAAATAAGCACGCGCTCTCAGATTCCTATCAAAAGGAATAGGATAGGATAGGAATCTGAGAGCGCGTGCTTATTTGCAACTTTGGATTTATCTATATGCCGGCATTGCTCTACCGGCTTGATCGCGCCACCGTACTACGGGCGGAGTTCCCAGGAGGAGCAACTCATTTGGAAAATATATATATATATATATATATATATATATATATATATATATATATATATATATATATATATATATATATATATATATATATATATATATATATATATATATATATATATATATATATATATATATATATATATATATATATCACTCAAACAACAATCCAGAAAAAGGACATTATCAGGTAGGATTTTCAAAAATGATTTATTCAGGAGACATAAAACTGCATCCAAGCGTTCCGGCTACCTCCGTAGTCTTGTTTATATATAGATATTCTGAAGAGTTCATGCAAGACTGTATGTAGTATTCAATGCAACTTGACAATATGTAATTTATGGCACAGTATCACAATGTGCTAATTTAGTTGAATTCTGTGATTATAATTTTAGAACAGCTCTGACTCCACTTTGAATCATTGCCTATTGGGGCTGTATTCAAACGCTCCGTACTCTTTAGGATGGGTACTGCTGATGATATTACCTGGCTGGGCAATATTTTTAAAGAATCATTTTCTGTTTGCATTTGGATATGTATTTTGTCTTGTATGTCACTACTTTGGAAGCATTGTGTATTGAGCGCTGTACATTTTGTTGCATTAATTGAATCTGAGCCCCACACTATGTGGGTTAAGTGCTTTGCTAATTGTGCTTTGTGATTATTACTGACATGAGATGTGTGTTGGATTAGAGGCATTATGCACTATGCGCTGTATTTCAATATTTAGTGTTCATAATATGTCACTAGACAGCAATTCAGGGGTTGTTACGAGCATATAAACTCAAACAGGATTTTCCTGAATGATAGGATTTTTTCTATGTCTATGAATATTTCCATGGACTGGAATATATCTGCAGTTTTCTCTCAAACACTTTATATTATATCATGTAGGTGATTATGTTTTTAGTATGATGAAATATGATGTACTATTTTCTGATGTAATGATTTTTATGCACAGTATACGATATAAGCAAGTAAGAAAGCAACTTCTATGTCTATGCTATGTTGTGTATATTTTCTAATGTTGGTGGGACTTAAGAACTTGAGAAATGCTCAATCGAACCGAAATGCCTTGGTGATGCATTGCTGCTGAAAATAAAGCATTGTTAAAGCGTTGCCCTGGAGAGCCCATCTTCTTTGGGTTTCCAAAGAGTTTGCATATTTAGCAGTGATCCATGCCGGCACGGAGCACCCACACGTATGGTGGATGAGACCCTGTTTCGGCATTTTTTTTAAAAGTAATACATATATATGTATATGTAAATATATTAGCACTTCGTCAGGCCGTCAGAGGCCAGCAACTTGCTTGCTCCTCTGCTCCTTGGCTGGCTGGGGTGGGACTCGGTTCCCCAGTGCTCGTGACGGTGTGGGAGGCGGGGTCAGCCCTCCCGACACCATACAGGCATCTTCTATGCTCCCGCAGCATGGGGCGCATGTAGACGTGCCCGGACCACGCTCGGGCAAAATCTGGGCAAAGGGCTGGCCCATCTGCGGGAGCGTAGAAGATGCCTTAAGGGCGTCCGCAGCCGACCAAGGCCACCCCCCCCCCCTTGATTCCAGCTTTCCTCAACTCCTGGAAGTAGAAAGTGTGTACTTTATCACCTTTACCAATTACTAACTGTTTAACCTTCTAGAATCTTGTTATAAAATGGTTAAAAGGAAACTAATGGGGGATAAGGAAGGCACTCCCAAGAGATATCAAGGCGCTACTTTTGACTCTTTTCTGGTACATGCAATCAAGGTTATAGACAATGAAATCTCTCTGGTTGAACGTCGGGGATCTTATTGCAATACACACAGATCCAAGCCAATGCGCGGGAGGTAGGGTCAGCCCTCCAGATGCCTTAAAGGCATTTTCTATGCTCCCGCAGCGCGGGACGCATGCAGGCGTGCCTGGGCCAAGGGATGGCCAGTCCGCGCCTGCCCTATCGTTGGATACGGGGGATCTCATTGCAATACACACAGATCCTAACCAATGCAAACGGCTCTGGGGATATTGTTTCTGGCAACATATTAAGGGCTGAAATGGCATTTGAGTCCCGGTTATCTACTCATACTCATACTTTGCCCCATCAACCATTCTTAATAGTTGCCGAGCGCTCTCCAAAAAGGAAGAAGAAAGTGAAACATGCTAACTCAAGAAACAAGCATCAGATCCAAAAAGAAAACTTTTGACACACATCAGCAGGGGGGTGGGGGGAATGTAAATCTACCTCCGCCTACCAACAAATCCAAGCTTATAGCTATGACCCCTGACCACAAAACACAGTTAAACCTTGATTTGAACAATATGATGATCAGATTTGAGTGTGTAATGTCCAATAGCCTTTCTCCAATTTTAGATAGACTGAGTAAACTAGAGGCCACTGTGCTAGCCCTACAACAATCTATTATCAATACTAGAACTCAAGATGGCCAAGAGAGGCCCACAGAAATGGAAAAAATTAATTTTGGGGTAGACCGCGGGGAAGATGGGTCAAACATTCAGAAAAGAAAACACCACATCACTGTTGTACAGCTTTCCCTACCACCTACTGTTTGTAATAGAGGTTATGATTTTGGGGAGGGCTCTGTCCAAACTGGTGGATTGGTGCCTGATGTCCTACCAACAGCAGGAGGGTGTATCAGAAATGAATTAAGGGATAGGGACAGGGATAAGGAAGCCTGCACCACACGAAGTGAGATAGTTAGACCTTATAGAGGGCATTCAAATACATTAGCCGATGGTGAACAAACTACATCAAACCAGGCAATCTTCGATCTCCCCCCAGAGTGCTGCCCATATGTGGCAATATTAACAAATGTACAGTAATGAGTCAACTACTAAATTGAAAAATAAAGGCTGCCACTGGCTATCTTGCAACACTGTTTCTACAAATCTCATTTACCATGACATTCTATTCATTAGGAGAGTGGGATGGGTTGCTCCTTTGCGCAAATCTACTCATGGTGACTGTGTGGTGATAAACTGCAGATTCCCAGCTCTTGCGGAAAAACTGATCAAACGGGGGAAAGAGATCCACTGGCAGGACTCTGTTCAGGGGATTGGCATCATGCCTTTGGGTTATTTCTATAGACATCCGTGCAATCACACCAGTTAGCGGCCGCCCAAATCAGACCCCTCAGCTGGGCAGAGAGCATTTTAGCCTAACAACTAGTAATAGGTTCCAAGCACTTGCTGAATTAGATGATCCAGATTGACTTGAGATGGGCAATGATGAAATTGAGAAGATGCCTTACCTAGACTTATCTAGTTGCCCTCATACGGTTAGTCCACATTGTAACAACCTGTCCATTAATTGGCAGTATAGTTCAGCCTCCACCCAAGCCTAATATTGGTTGGATAAAACTTTAGAGATAGTTAAGGCACTGGATGGCTACCATATACAGGAAAGCCCAAGTGACGAGCAACAAGTTAAAGTCCTTTCATGGAATGTCGCTGGGCTAAGGTCCAAACTGGCCGACCCAAAGTGGGGCAAGCTAGTGAATGGATGCCACATTTGCCTGATTCAGGAAACTTGTGCAATTGAACCAGCTTATAGGGTGGGGTATACATCTTACAGCGTTCCAGCCAGACCATCGCCTGCAGGTAGACCTGCTGGCGCTTACTGATCAGGATCAAGTTAAGTATGGCTTATAAAACAAGTAGGCTCGAAATTGGTTCACCTGATATTTTTGGCCTTGATTTATCATTTCCAAAAGGGAAGTTTAAAATAAGACAAATTAATATCTATAATCGTTTTAGTAGCCAGCATAATGTCTCAAACACAATCTAGATCCAACTTTCTTGAGAGATCTAGCAGGGATCTCATAGTTGCTGGGGATATTAATAATACTTACGAACCCATAGATTATGTGCAGGATATTGTCCAGGAGGAAGAGTTGGCAAGAGGCATAAAAAATTCCAGATACCCCCTATTAAAAGATGTACAAAGTTCCGCCAACAAGTACTTTCTTTCACACTCCTAGGGTCCATGCTTGTAATGAGTGGACGCCCTCTGACCTAGATGCATCCATCACTTTTAAAAGGGTGAACATGCAGAGTAGGGTAGACTATATAATGGTTGATCTAGACCTATGGTCTATAGTGTATGACATGGATGTCATAGACAGAGAGTACAGTGACCACAATGCACTTGTCATGGGGTTATTTGGTATTCCTATTCTGACAAACTATATTAGTCTTGTGCCAGTCTCTGTGGTCACCACAAACAATAACAGGAGTATCGAATGGCCCCAAGTACTTTCAGATGAGAAGACGCTAGCTGATATTTATGTAGAGGTAGCTCAAACCCTTACTGCATTGGGAGATTCTTTCTCTAATGATGAAAGTATCATGACAAGTTTCTCCACTTTATTTATGAGTATAAAATGCCACTTCTGCAGACAACGCCAAATTAACATTAATAGGTGGGGTAATGCGCCTTGGTATAATGAGATTTGTAGACAAGCTAGAACAGAGTTAATCTCTGCTGTAAAGGAAGGTATCAGTGGACATATAACAGAGAGAAGAAAAGCCTATGGCAAGTCGCAGGCTGAGGCAAAGAGAAACTGAGAGGAAGAGAATTGGTGTACCCTAGTGTCTTGTGGCTCATGGCCTCCTGGCAGGTTTGGCTACGTTACCACGCCTGGCTGCCATGATGACTCTTGCGCACGTTACTATTGGATGTTGTTCTGTCGCCCTCTGTTATTGCCAAGTTGTTCTACAATAGTCTGCATTTTCTGTTTCTCACCTTTTCTCCTATTCCCTTTGTGGGCTCAGTCTGAACAACAGTTACAAGGTCGAATAACAAATCCCTGGTTCCTACTGATTTGGCCCGTCCCTCGCACCTAGACATAACACTTGTACAGCTGCCATTGAGAAATTAGTGTGCTTTTAATAATGCGCTCGCTTGCTCTAAGATAGCACTTGGAGACGACCTTTCCAGAGAGAAGAGCTGTGATTGTTTGCTGATGTAGTTTTGCATCAAGAGACTGAGGTATGGGGGTTTGCTAGTCAAAGCCCAAAGGTCTTCTATTATTATAATAAACTGGCTTCCAGCACGGGGAGGGTGGTAATGTTAGTTGGACATATATCCACTGCTTTATGAGATGCTTTCCCCGTTCGTATTCTATGGAGTAGTAACTATGCTGATTATATTGTTCTTATGTATTATGCTACTAGTACTGACACGTGTACTGTATCTTAGAGCACGTAAGTTGAAATAAACATTTTAACCTATACAGTGTCTCTTCATACGCATGTTGTGGACAGGTACGAATGTAACGAAAGAGTGTTCTTGCCTTTGCGAGTCCTGAGAGAGAGATACCGTGTTCTGGGTTGTCTAATCATTGGTGCATTAGTACTAATGGGACGCTAAGGCTAGTTGGGTTGGGGTTTTGGGTGCTAAGGTTTATGGTTGGCTCACCACTATATTCCGAGGTCCTATTATCCTGTGCATAGCTCTGTATGTGCAGAAACCTTATGACATGGCGCGACCAACGGGTGGGGCAGCTTACTTGCGAGACGCTTGAGTAGTACTTGTGCTTGTCCACAATCCGCTCACGTACGCTTCCGGAAGCGTGTGTGACGGTGATACCTCCTATATTACAGATTTTGTATGTTCTTTCAAGCTTGATGTTATTAAAAAAGGTTTCTTAGATATAACCCTTTTTGTGCTGCCTTGTGTAAGATTGTTGAGTAGACCGGTTAGTAATGGCGGGTATAGACATAGCGGCGCATAGCCGCACAGCACTCCGGGATCACTTACGAGTGTATGGAGTGCCAGACGCGGGAGTAGACCTAGTCTTTGTGGTACAAGCCGACCCGGCTTTCCACTTTGAAGTGTTCTACTCTTGGATCACTTTTCCCGCGGTGGATGCGAACGATAATCTGTTCCATGCATATGAACCCACCGTTGTTCCTGCTGTCTATAGACCTTATACTAATCTTGAAGTACCACTCACGGCTTGGCAACACCGTGTTTGGTTTAATGGCGCCCTCCCACAACCGACTACCACGGTTCGTTTAGGCCCCTTATCTATAGCAGGGGCCACTTGGCCTGTTTTGGCCGGGTACACCCCACATCTGCTTTATATGACAATACCAGTCGCGGAACTGCGCACTATGTATGCGGCCTTGGTGCAGGTGCATCGAGCGTTAGTGCGATATGTTACAGGCAGCATCCATGGAGCCGCTCCTGGAGTGCCTGGCCAACCAGCTGCTGCAGGCGGAGTGACCATAAGTCCCGTCATGGTGAATTCTGTGATGGGCAAACGGCCACAAAATAAGGATGATTTTCCTTATTGGCTTGCAGAAAAGTTTGATCAGTTGGAGGCAGTTTTTCCACATACAACTCCAGTGGATAAACATCGTATTTTGACGATTAGTTTGCCAAAAGACTTGATTCCCGAGTTGACAGCATGTGACAACTGGGGTAGGGTATTCGCAGCAGTATATTCTAAATGTTTTGGTACTCCTTCCATGACGGTTCTCCCCTCTGTAATTAAAAAGTACAGGATGAACACGGCCCTGAAGCGGCTGTGGAATTAGGGATGAGACTAGTGGGAGTGTTTGAAGTAGTAGCTGAACTGATCCTTGCGAATGTCAAGGGCGATGCAGTGAACTTTCAAGTAGCTAACGCTTTGGCTTTGGTCCCAGAATTGGACAAGCCTCGAGAATTACCGAAAATTATTACCCAGGCTTATAAAACTATTGGTAGAAACAGCCTGGGTAACAAGCCTTTGCAAAACTGCAAACACAATCGCAACCACAACAGCAACAAACCAAATCTCAATCTGAGAAGGATGAGAAACCAGTCTTCACTAAAAAGAGCTGGAGGCTGAAAAAACAGGGTAAGCAACAGACAAAGCCGGGATCGCGAGGCGCATCCCCGGTTTCAATTTCTTCTGAACGTACTTATGATTTACGCGATAGAGCGAGAATTAAGTCACCGGATAGGTTTCAGATCCCTGATACGCGTTCTCCTCGTTCTTCACAGGCACAGACGTCGTCACAGGCCGGTGGAGGAGACCGCCAGGATAGAGGAAGGGCCCGTGAGGCCCCACAGGGACGTGACCAGCCTCGACAACAAGTCAGAGGAAAAGAAGAAGACGCTCAACGTTTTCGACCACAATTTCAGAAGAAGAAAGTTGCCGCTGTAACAGCGAAATATGCCACAGACGGTGAGAACGAGACTCCTGAATTGGACGTGGGCAGTAACCCTCCTAGACAGCGCCGCGGAAGTAACCATAGTGCGGGAGGCGCTACGTCCTCATATGGAGGCGACAGCAACTGAAACATTCATTACTGTTGAAACAGCAGACACCCGAGTGGCACCCCTGACAGACTATTTAATATCGTCCTCCAAATTGAAGGTGATATACAGCGAGTAATTAAAGGTATTTTTGGGAAAATCTGACCTCTTCATATGATATTTTATTGGCAGAGGCGGATTGGCCACCCCCATTCGTAATTACTGCGCGTAAAGGGAGGAGGTAATCCTTCCGAGCTTTTCTCGACATGTCCCAAAGGACAAAGCAGAGGCTCTTGCAGCAGAGTGCGCTGTGTCCCTGGCTCCAGCGTTATTCCGCAATCACGTGGGTTGGGATGAAGAATCTCCCCCATGAAATACCTTTGCGATCGTTGCCGCAGCCACAACCCCAATATCCCATAAAACGTGAAGCCAAAGGCCCCGTTTCCGAAATTCTGACACAGTTGGAATATCAGGGAATAATTGAACCCTGTGTATCACCTATGAACAATCCCCTTTTCGCGGTTTCTAAACCCGATGGATCGTACCGTTTAGTATTGGATTACCGGCATTTGAACTCTCATTGTCGGACCTTTGCGGTGCAAAATACCCATAGTTCTGCGCTTGTAGACAGTCTTGTTCGTAAAAAATACAAAACGACCCTTGACCTTTCAAATGGATTCTACACGCACAACTTAGCCCCGGAGAGTGGCCAATGGTGTGCCTTTACTTCCGGTGGTAAAATGTTCAAATTCAGGCGTCTTCCTATGGGCTACAAGAATAGCCCAGGCGTATTCGCCGCTCGTGTTGTCTCTTTGTTAGACGGCATTGATCCAGACGCCTGTTCGTATGTGGATGACATTTATCTGACAGACGATGAATTGTTTCCGCATCTGACCCGGGTGGACCGCATTATTCTTGAATTTGCGGTTCAGGGATACAAAATTAACTTTGCCAAATCCCATATTGCTGAATTTACCGTTTTGTTCTTGGGCTATGAGCTCAACAATGAAGGTAAGGGTTTAGCCCCCATTTTCTGGAGAAATGTGCACTTCTGTGCCCTCCTACTAATCTGAAGAAGCTTCAGTCTTTACTGGGTTTTCTGAACTTCGGACGTACATATATTCCCGAATACGCCCAGCGTATCAAGCCATTGTATGCTTTGATACAACCTACTTTTTCGAAGTCTTGCTGGCTTCCGGAGCATACCTCCATTCTGCAGTCTTTGCAGACAGACCTTCTTGAGTCCAAATACCTTTTGACGCGTGATAACCACACAAACTTGGTGATTAGAATCATTCCAGGGGCAGTGGGTTTCACGTACTTAACCTTTAATGAAGGTGATACAGTACCCATCGCATACAAGTCACATCTATACACCTCTGCAGAAATGCGGTTCTCATCTGTGGAGAAAGTGCTAACAGCAGTGCAAATGGCGATCCTGAAGGAGCGCGCACTGGCACAGGGAAAACGCATTCTGGTGGTAACACCCTATCCTGCCCTAGAGGCAGTGACGAAAGCAAGTGTTCCGAACTCTAAAGCTTTGCACCCCCGTTGGATTCAATGGGCAACATCTTTGACGTCTCCGGATGTCACTTTCATTTTCGACTCTTCTCTTCAGACTCAGGAGTTTTTACAGTATGAATTCTTTCATCCTCCTCCTTTGTCCTTATTGCCGCTTGAGGATTACGACTGTGTGATCTACACCGATGGTTCGGCACAACCGGCCACGGGGTCCAAGCATGCTTATTCAGCCGCATGTGCTATTGTTGCAGGTACGTTTGTGAACGGAAAGTTCAAATCCACTGTAGTGCATACACAGGCACTCGGGGACAGTACCGCACAATTGGCCGAGTTGCGTGCCTTGGTGCTTGCGCTTGAGTTCGTAAATCCTGATGTGACCACTTTAATCGTGTGCGATTCTTACTACTGTGTTCAATCATACAATGACAATCTGTTCTTTTGGTCGCAAAATGACTATAGAGACGCTAAAGGCAACACAATCAAGCATAAAATGCTTTGGGTTAGAGTGGCAGAATTACAAAGACGTCTGCCACTCACACAGGTGGTTCACACCCTAGGCCATCAGCGAGTGGGCGCACACGCTGTTGGTAACAGTCTGGCAGATGAAGCTGCCAGATCAGCAGTACTCACGTGTTCAGTAGCAGCAGTTACTAGATCCATGTCTAAAATAGACACTGATATCTTGGCAGCTATTGCTGCAACAAAAGAAGGAATTAATTACCCTAGAGGTTTCCCTTCTAAATATTCTTACCAGATAGGTCCCGATCAGGCTCCTTATGTAACAATACCTAACGTTGGGGTTCGGCTGATCCCCAACGCGGACCGCAGACTTTCCTTGATGGCAGCGGCACACGAAGGCATGGCTTCGGCGCATGCTGGTGTGTCTGCGACAATTTCCATTTTGCAGCAGCGTTGCTGGTGGCGTGGTTTATACAAAGATACACGTACTTATGTGCTTTCCTGTGACGTTTGTCAACAGATCAAGCCTTCAACAGTCACAAGACCACCGCAGACCTCGCTCGCAATTTCGAACAGACCCTTTGGGTGTGTTTACTTGGATCACTGCGGTCCATTTTCTTCAGACACTGCCTATAAATATATCTTAGTGGCAGTGGACTCGTGCACACGGTTCATCTGGGTCTGGCCACAACGGAGTGCTGACGCACGAAATGTCATTAGGGATTTGCGTGTCTTTGTGGGAATTTTTGCATGCGGCACCTTCCATTCTGACCAAGGTCCGGCGTTTGCCTCTAAGGCTTACAAGGACGCAATGGGCTCCTTAGGGGTGCGGGTGAAATTTTCGTCTCCGTATAGGCCTGAGGGCAACTCTATCGTTGAACGAATGAACCGTGACTTAAAGCAATCCTTGACAGCTAGAGTTATAGGTACTGGCAGGAACTGGCTGGCCCACTTGTATACTGTTCAGCGTGCACTTAATAATCTCCCTAGAAGGCCTCTGGGTGGGCGGACCCCTTACGAAATGCTCTTTGGCATACGAATGTTTGTGCCTGACCTTGATGGTCTAGACATGGCGGCGCAATCCGCCAAGTTCGATGTAGATAATCATTCTACTATGTTACAGGACTTACAAGAAGCCCGAGACAAACTAGCGATTGCACATTTACCTTCAGCCACAGACCCTGCTGTGCAGATTCCGGTAGCCGGCTGGCTTCCGAAGATTGGCGACCTGGTACGAGAGAAGGTGGAGAACAAAAAGAATTCGGCCCCTCTTTTCGTGCACCGGTTCCAGTACTGGGCTTGAAGGGAACACGTACAGTCATCCTACTACCGCTTCCCGGTCGCAAGGAAAACAGATACATCTCAGTGGAAAATGTCAAGCTACAACATTTGGCCGATCCTAAATAGTGTCACACCAGCGGTCTCTTGTCCTGCCATTTATCGGACAAGTGTTCGAGGCACGCCTGCAAGAACAATCACTGATGTTACCATGGAGATGGTTGATTTGCCTGAAAATATATTTGAACCCTCTGCATCACCCTGCATGGCCGAGGACGAATATACTTATCCCGCCACAGAGTCGGTGGCACACCAACCAACAACGCCACTGAGCCCGACACGTTATTCTTTTGATTCAGATTCCAACTCATCACAAGTCCCGTCCAAGTTTAGTCTTTATGTATCCTGGTTTAGAGACAATTTTTTGATTCCACCTTGGACATATATTTGGATGGTACTTTTCTTGGTTTTTTTGTTCATGTCCATTGGCTTTGTCACAGTGTTTTTTCTACTCATCAATGGTCACTATTTACCTGAACGCTCTGCTGTGAACAGTGTTGCTGGAACTTTGGCTCCACAATCCTCTTCACACATCATGAAGCGTGACCACACATTTGTGAACATTTCAGCGTTTCCAGTTGCTGATGGCATCGTATGGGATGCGGTAAACTTTCAAATACATGGCCCGACAGAAATTATTAATGTACCAAATGTCCTTCGAGTCTCGATGGGTGATGTAGTAAAAAGTAATATTCATTCTGATGATTGGGATGTGCATGCAGTTGAAGCATTGTTTGATGATTTAAAATATTATGCCTCTTTTAATGCTGAAGACTTGTATATGAATTCTGTGAATTATGCCGATTTATATTGCTACCAGCATTGGGGCAATCATTTTCTCCACAAACCAAGTGCACTACGCAGCCCTGTTACGTATACCCAATGGGAACACTGCCCAAACCCCATACCAGGTAGTTCCCAGACTCTTCGAAATAAATACACCTATTTTACTGATTTTAATCGATCGAACCCTGGGTCCTATTATTTTAAATTAAAATCTCCATCGACTCACAAAATAATGTTGACCCACACTAAATTACTATATTCGGGTTCCTTTTTGAGCGCCTTGGCGGTGGGTGGATATGAGTATTGGAAAGACACAGTGGATTTAAAATCAATCTGGGGTTCGAAGCTATGGCAGGTGCAGGGCACTGAGGCTCTGCACCGTGCTTGCCTTATCCCAGCCCAAATTCTATTTCTAAATGCTTCCATTTATCAGACCACGTGTTGGGGGTTGGCTACCGTTAAACAACTAAATGCGCCAACCATCCCATCCTTGTCGAGTCTTCCAAATGATAGTTTGCATTTTAATATGTCCCTTATGGCGTTACAGGCTCAGTTTCAGAACAATTCCTTTAACGTTTCTGCACTAATACAGTCACCCTGGTTGGCATGGCACATATCATCTAATGCATGCCAACTTCGTTTTCATGGCACAGTTCCTGGTTACATACAGGACAAGCCTGATCCAAGATTTACTGAAACTCGTACTGTGACCACGTATTCGGTTGGTAAATTATGTAAACAATGGTTACAACATTCGTCCTTAGACTCTGTTAAGAACCATTTATCCCTCTTATCAGGCAATATTGACTTATCTGACTTTATCTTGGGACCTCGTGGTCCCCGACCGAAGAGATTCATTTATGAAGCGTATAATGAGCTCTGGAAGCTGTCACAAATGGAAGCTGCTTCCCGTCTTAGGGAAATAGACCAAGCAAATTTGGAAAAGGTGCTTGCTGTTGTTGACAATAGTATAAATACCCTGTCTTCCCGCATTTACACATTAAACAATATTGTATCCTCTGTTGTTGATATTGTACAAGATGATGTCTCTATGTTGTATCATGGTCAGAATCAGTTGCGTTCAGTGATGCAGTTTGCATGGACTTTGCAAACCCTTAAGTTGGGTAAAGTTCCTTGGAATTTGTTAAACACCACTGCCCTCTTTCTGCCTTTTAATTTGACTGACAAACAGCAGTTCATGTCCATGAAAGATGCATCTTACACTTTGTTACATATTGAAAAAGTGGATCCTTTACCATTCTCTGTAGCGGAACTAGATTCTGCTGTGTGGCTAGTTCATGGGGTTATCGCTTTACCTTTTTCCTTGTTTGAATTTAGTTCGTGCATGAAACATTATCCTGTGGGCCGTTTCCAGCCTTTGGGTAGTGCCTTCCTGCATGAACTCTGGTCCTTGCCTTTCATGTATAAATGCCTTAGAGATGGCAAGGAGGTATTTCTCACGGGGAGTCTTGTGATTCAACTGTGGGTCATTCGCTTATTTGTAAACATATTAAATTGCACGGGGCTTGTAGCGTTTCAGTTCCAAATCTTGCATGTGTGCTAAAAGGTATTCCTGCTCCTGCTATTTCTCCTACTTTTACTTTGCTTACCAACGGTAGCTATTTGCTTTTAAATAACGAAGACTGTTGTGGCCTACAGGCTGGCATTCCATATATTGTTACAGTCTCACACAGAGTTGTCTGCTGCAAGAATGTGCTTTTTCCTCCCCCTCACGACATCGTTGATAGCTCTATTTGGCCTTCCATTCCTACCATGGAGGCAGATTTCAATAAGTTGAGCAGAATAAAGGCCCTATTATTGAATGAGGAAGTTATGCTCACATCCGCCCGGGAGACATTCATTCTCCAGGTGGCGAGCACCCACAGTGAAATACAGGCCCTTTTGAACACTGACCTCCCCCAACATTTTGGGGAGTTAATTCATCGTATTTTTAACGCATCAAACACTGAGGGTCTGGTGCACTTTTTTAAGGTTGTGGGGTCTGGCCTCGTGTCCACCTTTCAAACTATTTTCGGTGTGATACCGGCATTCATACATTCTATTTTTTCTAGCGTCTTTGGTGGTTTCCCATTAATCCTCGCTTTGGCGGCTGGTGTCTTGCTGTTGGTCTGTTTTCTGCGCAATGGCTGCACACCACTGGGCCCTTCTCGATCCCGAACGCCTCCAGCTGCTCCGTGAGCGACTTCTGGTTGGCTTCGATGTTCTGCCCTTGGCAACTATCAGTGTGTCCTACACCCTTTCCTTTCGCTTTGCGTATTTCACTTGCGTGCAACCTGTGATGTCTTGCATCCGCTGTCCGTTTACATGGACCATGGATTATTGCCTCTCCAATTCGTCATTGTCGGTCCCGGATTTTGTTCGGTTGGTGGGTCCCTTAGAGGCCCATGAACGGGACTGTTCCGCTGCTGGCTTTATGATGCGTGCGGCTGCACTGGGGATTTTGGCACAATGGGATATCTGGGCGGCTGCTCAGAATCTCCTACAACAAAGTTATATTGAATATCACGCAAGCTGTCCCGCATTGCTTTTGGATGCTCCATACTCTGAAGAACATTCCTGCACTTTGACCTATTGGACTGGATGGCGTCTACGTTTTTGACGATTCCAATGATGTCCTTCTGGACGGTATAGCATTTTTCTGCTCTTTCACATTTTTGGATTAATTGACTTGCCGTTAGTTGTTAGTAGACCGCCTCTATTCTGCTCAGGTATTTGGAACTCTGTCTTCATTTTCGTCGTGGCCGCTGGACTGACCAGGGGAGGGTGTCTTGTGGCTCATGGCCTCCTGGCAGGTTTGGCTACGTTACCACGCCTGGCTGCCATGATGACTCTTGCGCACGTTACTATTGGATGTTGTTCTGTCGCCCTCTGTTATTGCCAAGTTGTTCTACAATAGTCTGCATTTTCTGTTTCTCACCTTTTCTCCTATTCCCTTTGTGGGCTCAGTCTGAACAACAGTTACAAGGTCGAATAACAAATCCCTGGTTCCTACTGATTTGGCCCGTCCCTCGCACCTAGACATAACACTTGTACAGCTGCCATTGAGAAATTAGTGTGCTTTTAATAATGCGCTCGCTTGCTCTAAGATAGCACTTGGAGACGACCTTTCCAGAGAGAAGAGCTGTGATTGTTTGCTGATGTAGTTTTGCATCAAGAGACTGAGGTATGGGGGTTCGCTAGTCAAAGCCCAAAGGTCTTCTATTATTATAATAAACTGGCTTCCAGCACGGGGAGGGTGGTAATGTTAGTTGGACATATATCCACTGCTTTATGAGATGCTTTCCCCGTTCGTATTCTATGGAGTAGTAACTATGCTGATTATATTGTTCTTATGTATTATGCTACTAGTACTGACACATGTACTGTATCTTAGAGCACGTAAGTTGAAATAAACATTTTAACCTATACAGTGTCTCTTCATACGCATGTTGTGGATGGGTACGAATGTAACGAAAGAGTGTTCTTGCCTTTGCGAGTCCTGAGAGAGAGATACCGTGTTCTGGGTTGTCTAATCATTGGTGCATTAGTACTAATGGGACGCTAAGGCTAGTTGGGTTGGGGTTTTGGGTGCTAAGGCTTATGGTTGGCTCACCACTATATTCCGAGGTCCTATTATCCTGTGCATAGCTCTGTATGTGCAGAAACCTTATGACACTAGTAGAGGTATCTAGATTGAAGGATTGCCAGTTATTCTGGCATATACTTACTAAAGGGGCAGTCAATCTGGTGAAAGAGGAGGACTTCTTCATTCAGCCACAGGTCTGGGAAGATCACGTCCAGAAACTATACACTGGGGATGACTGGGATTCCGACAATATTTACATCATGGATGGAATGGTTTCTTCTCTCGAGCCAGTAGCAGGGGATCTAGTCAGCTTTGCCCTGGAAGAGATTGTGACCGCAATTATTACACTGCAACCTGGGAAAGCACCAGGGCTAGATAGAATACCAGGAGATCTCTACCGCTCTGAGCCAAATATATGGTGCCCTTTATTGCACTCAGTTTTTAATGCTATTGTGCGAGGGGGGGATATCCCAGGGACATGGAGGGGCACCAAAATAATCCCAATTTCTAAGAAAGGGGATCCCCCAATTACAGGCCTATTAGCCCTAAAGATACGGCACAGAAAGTTTTCTGCAAATTAATTCTGATTCATTTGCAATCCTGGATAGAGGAAAATAATATTTTGTCCCACTTGCAACAAAATCCACAACTTTGGATCAGCTGGTTAGGGGAGAACACAGCGCGGTGGATCACTAGAGCGCCGTTGAGCATGCACCACCAAGTGCAATTGTAGGCCGCCCCTCCTCTGTGGAATTAATGCGCCTTACTGTGTTAGCGTCGGCACCGGCGGAGGCTGCAGAGAGGCTGCCAGGCAGGGACAAGAACGTCAGAGGCTCACGCTGGTTCAAGGCTGCCCTGGAGCTCAGAAAGAGCTGCAGGGAGGCAGCCCGAGGTCTCATCTGGGTCGGTGGGTGCAGCGTCAGCACATACGCTGCTCCTGCGGTCCCTGGAGTGCTAAGCGCTGAATGCCACAATGAGGAGCTGCTGTTTGGTGGAAGGAAGGAGGAAAGTTTGGTGAAACAGCCCTCCAGTAAGGCAGCCACACAAGCGAGAGGTAGGGGGCTTAGTCCAGGTGGGAGAAAACAAAATGTGGGCAAGCTTAAAACCTTTCAAAAGGAGAAAGTTATTCGTATAACAGAGGGCAGTAAAAAACAACTTCCAGAGCAGCTTTTAAATACTCCTCCAATATGTGTGACTTCTGAATATAATGTTGAAGGAAATTACCCCCAAACCTAGATGTTTAGACCCAAGGAGAAGTCTAGGAAGGATGCGCAAAGGGCAAGAGGAGCGCACAGAAGGAATGAAATTTTAGAGCATAAATTAAAAATTACTCCATCTTTGAGGTCTTTTTTTAAGGTCTTACCCCCCGTAGTGACTCTCTGGGGCATATTATCAAGGGTATAATGGCCGCTTTTTCGGCACATAGCGCCGAAAAAGCGGGGATTTTTTTATCACTCTATCAACAAGGACACGCTAACAAGCGTTACCGCGTGTTTCCTTGCTACTTTGCATGTCAGCGATCAATATCGCTAATGACATGCAAAGTAGGCGTTCCCGTCCATAACTCCATGTTAATTCACGCTGACACGGCTTCGCGCTATTAACAACCTTGCAGCAGAACCGCGAAGCGATTAAAAAAAAACGCGCTAAGCGCTTTTATCGCTGGAATCTAACGTCTGCTTTTTATTTGACTTAGCTATACTAATAATGGGAGGTGGATTGTATGTTTAGGTCCACACTCCCCTATCAGCAAGCAGCCCCATAGCGCTGTGAAATCTTCGCTGGATTTCACACGCTATTTCTAATTTTCGTCCTCTATCGCTGGAATTACATCGCCTGTTAGCTAAGCGTTGATAATACCCCGCTAACACGGCGATGTAATCCGGCGATAGACGGCGATATACAGACATGCGCTAAATGCGCTTAGCGATGTTTATCGCTATTCTTTGGTAATATGCCCCTCAGAGAGCAAGAAATAGGTGCTGTAGAGAGGGTGGGAGATAAACCAGTCCTATCAATGATGGCAGCAGAGGGGAGTACACCTAACCCAGAGTGGTTTAATCAAGAAACAGCTTCAAATGGCACTAGCTTAGAGAAAACTGGACCCCAAGCAGATGATCCTACACAAGATAAAGATAAGGATAAGGAGAAACATCGGCCGGACATGGCCTTGAAAATACTAGGGCAAGATAATGCAAATGTAGATGCCCCAGCTAGCTCCTTAGAGACTATGTTTTCTTCGTTCACGCTTGATATCAGGAAGGGTTTTGGGGTATCTAAAGCAAATCAGGGTGAAATACGTGGTTTTTGTGAGGCCCTTAAGAAAAAGATTGATATTCTGTTTGTAAGTACGCAAACGCTTGAGACAACGGTGGGGGAGTTGAAAGAAGATCTGAGCAATAGTAAAATGGAAATACAGGCGCTACGGCGGGATGAGCAAGAATTGCAGGAGAAACTGGAGCAGTTGGAGAATAACTCAAGAAGAAACAACTTAAGTATATTGAATGTCCCGGAGGGGAAGGGAGGTGACGATCTAAAAACTTTTGTGGTCTCCCTTATAAAAGCAACAGTCCAGATCGATGAGAGTGAGGTAGACATTGCAAAATATATTCAACAGGTACATTGAGATCATAGAGCATAGATTGTATTGATATCAGGAACTGCTTGGTTCTTAGGAAAGCTGCTACGCTGCCTGCCTCATTTTCACAGGGCGCGTATGCTTGTTCTTAAACGTTTTAAAAGTTTTTGGTTATCTAGTCTTACCTGTTTGTGCTTTTATCACACTTCACACTTTGTTGTCAGTTCAGGCTGCCATTAGTTGGTGCCGTCTGGAGGCTGCTCACCTGACCTTGCGGTGCCCGTATGTAAGAGCGGGCCCACTTTAAACTAGGTCAGCGTGCTAGTGGCTCACGCACGTACGCACAGGGGGGGGGATAAAATTGAATGCTGACGTGACCGCGCAGCATAGATTGTATTGATATCAGGAACTGCTTGGTTCATAGGAAAGCTGCTACGCTGCGCGAGCCTGCCTCATTTTCACAGGGCGCGTAGGCTTGTTCTTAAACGTTTTAAAAGTTTTTGGTTATCTAGTCTTACCTGTTTGTGTTTTTATCGCACTTCGCACTTTATTGTCAGTTCAGGCTGCCATTAGTTGGTGCCATCTGCAGGCTGCTCACCTGACCTTGCGGTGCCTGTATGTAAGAGCGGGCCCGCTTTAAACTAGGTCAGCGTGCTAGTGGTTCACACATGCACGCACAGGGGGGGATAAAATTGAATGCTGATGCGACCGCGCAGCATAGATTGTATTGATATCAGGAACTGCTTGGTTCATAGGAAAGCTGCTATGCTGCGCGAGCCTGCCTCATTTTCACACGGCGTGTATGCTTGTCCTTAAACGGTTTAAAAGTTTTTGGTTATCCAGTCTTACATGTTTGTGCTTTTATCGCACTTCGCACTTTGTTGTCAGTTCAGGCTGCCATTAGTCATTAGTTGGTGTCATCTGCAGGCTGCTCACCTGACCTTGCGGTGCCCGTATGTACGAGCGGGCCTGCTTTAAACTAGGTCAGCGTGCAAGTGGCTCACGCACGCACAGGGTGGGGATAAAATTGAATGCTGATGCGACCGCGCAGCATAGAATGTATTGATATCAGGAACTGCTTGGTCCATAGGAAAGCTGCTACGCTGCACGAGCCTGCCTCATTTTCACAGGGCACGTATGCTTGTTCTTAAACGTTTTAAAAGTTTTTGGTTATCTAGTCTTACCTGTTTGTGTTTTTATCGCACTTCGCACTTTGTTGTCAGTTCAGGCTGCCATTAGTTGGCGCTGTCTGCAGGCTGCTCACCTGACCTTGCGGTGCCCGTATGTAAGAGCGGGCCCGCTTTAAACTAGGTCAGCATGCTAGTGGCTCACGCACGCACAGGGGGGGATAAAATTGAATGTTGACGCGACCGCGCAGCATAGATTGTATTGATATCAGGAACTGCTTGGTTCATAGGAAAGCTGCTACGCTGCGCAAGCCTGCCTCATTTTCACAGGGCGCGTATGCTTGTTCTTAAACGTTTTAAAAGTTTTTGGTTATCTAGTCTTACTTGTTTGTGTTTTTGTCGCACTTCGATCTTTGTTGCCAGTTCAGGCTGCCATTAGTTGGTGCCGTCTGCAGGCTGCTCACCTGACCTTGCGGTGCCCGTATGTAAGTGCGAGCCCGCATTAAAATAGGTCAGCGTGCTAGTGGCTCACGCACGCACAGGGGGGGATTAAATTGAATGCTGACGCGACCGTGCAGCAGACACGCGCAACAGGCGCGCGCAGCGGGTGCGCCGCTGGTGCGCCAAAGGCAAGCCCATCTGCGCCCGGCAGCGCCCGGATTGCGCCGTGCGCCAGAACCCCTGTCCGTTTTTCAACCATTACCTTCTCCAGGGACCAACTAGTGGCTCTAAAGAAGGGTAAGTGTGGGAATCACACACTGTTTACTGTCGACATGCTTACTTACCCCACGAGTTGTGTTCAATGTAAATATTCTCTGCCCAATGACAATCTATCTGTCGCTACCCTGGCCTCGAGTTTGTCTGATGAGGCTGCCCACCTAGCCAACACTTCCAGGCTGGTGCATACATGTTTCATCCCGGGTGGTCCATCACTCCCCACCTCCATTGCTGATAATAACGTACCTCCATCAAAGCCTGGGGCGCTAATGGCCATTTTGCTTAATGCAAGATCGGTCATTAAACACAAGTTGGAGCTTGAATGCTTGCTGCAGCTATCTTATCCCGACTTGGTTTTCCTTACGGAAACCTGGGCTACTCCCACATCAGAACCGGACTGGGTGGCGGCGCTACCACCGGGATACTCACTAGCCACGCTGCCCAGAAGCGGTCAAATGGGAGGGGGGATCGCGATCATTTATAGAGATGAATTTAAGCTCAAATTTGAGCCGATACTGCTGGTTGGAGCTGAAGCAATGACATTCAATATCAAGATTAGGAACAAGATGTCCTTCCCTAGTTTGCTCCTCTATAGGCAGCCAGGGCCTAAGGCACCATTCATTCAAGGCCTACAAAGCTTCATGGAGTCCTGTCTAGACACCCCCTCTTTTACCATACTGGGTGATTTTAATTTCCACTTAGAACTCCTCACTGACTCCTCGACTTTGACACTACTAGATAACCTGGAGGGTTTTGGCCTATTACAGATAGTAGTAGGACCTACACACAAGGCGCTGCACACGCTGGATGGAATTTTCAACAAGCACAATGCAATTGGGATTAATAGAGTTCTGCCATTAACATGGACGGACCACAGGGCGATTTTCTTTAAACTACCTGACGGGCTCTCCCCAACCCCACTAGTAACACACTTACCTCCAACCTATGTGCGGTCTTGGCAGAAAATTTGCCCTGATGCCTTTACTGATTTGTTGGTGAACAACATGCGGACCCTAGCTTTCGACTCCAATAAGGATGCTGATAGCTTTGACAATTGGATTATATCAGCCATGGACCAACTGGCTCCTATAAGAGTGGTTAACCAACGTAGGAATATACCTACCGCCCCTTGGTATAATGCTGAGCTAAAAACTTTAAAATCTAAATGCAGATGCTCAGAAAGGGACTGGGGGGTGGACTATAGCGCAGAGGGTAAAAACAACTACAACCTGACACTAATTGATTATAAAGCAGCTATCATTAGGGCCAAAAATGAATTCTATACCAGCAAAATAGAGGGGGCAAAGAATTCAACCAGAGAACTCTTTAAGACTGTCACGGTGCTATCCAAGCTTAAACTGGGAAATCTGTTTACCCCGGATCAGACCTTATGTGACAAAATGGCCTCTTTCTTTCAATAAAAAAAGGGCAAACAATATACAGGGAATTGGAAGGGCTGGGTTCTGGCCCCCCAACTCTACAGGCGCTAGTAACAGCTGAGGAGTCAGCTATTACTAATCATCTGTCCAGTTTTACATCAATGACAGTGGACCTAGTTAATGATCGCCTACTGGCCACGAAGTCAGGGTCCCCAGCGGATCCATGTCCACCGGACATCTTCCATGGCATCTCAAACCAAATCAGTTTGTTACTCGCCCCCCTCTTAAACAATGTGGTGAGGTCTGGGGTCTTCCCAGCAGCCTGGAAGAAAGCCTGTATCAGACCTATTTTAAAGAAACCCTCCCTGGACCCATGTGAAATAACAAATTATCAACCTATTTCCTGCCTGCCTTTGGCAGCCAAGGTCCTCGAACTCTGAACTCAATGACTATCTGAATACTAATAATTTACTTGACAGCACTCAACATGGCTTTCGGTCGGGCCATTCCACAGAGCCTGCACTAATCATGGCCACGGAGGAGGCAGAGCTGTCCTTATCCTACTTGACCTATCAGCCGCATTCGACACGGTCAATCACTCAGTTCTTACGCAACGGCTGAAGGCAATTGGAATTCGGGACACCGTGCTAGCTCTCCTCATTTCCTTTTTGTCAGGCAGAGAACAGAGGGTGTGTTGGGACAACCTCAAATCTGACAAATTCTATCTCCCATGTGGTGTCCCACAGTGGTCGGCACTTTCGCCCACATCTATGTGACTCCGTTGGCTAAGTTAGTCAAAGACCACGATTTCTTGCTTGTATCGTATGCCGACGATACGCAAATTATAATTTCTATTTCCTCCTCGGATGATACACCATCGACTAGATTCCACTGCTGTCTTGAGCACATCATGAAATGGATGCACCGTAACTATTTAAAATTAAACACGGACAAGACGGAGGTTATGGAATTTGGCACTGGCCCTCCCATTTGGAACTTAGCATGGTGGCCAGCAGTGGCAGGTGCCTGTCCGGTACCAGCGGCCAAAATGAGAAACCTAGGCTTTGTATGTGATGTTCAGCTCAGTTTTTCTGGGCAGATCAATCAGGTAACTTCAACATGCTACTTCATGTTAAAGATACTGTAGAAGATTTTACCTTTTCTCCCGCTGGTCCTGAGAAAAACGGTTGTGGTAGCACTTATTCTCTCTCGCTTAGACTACTGCAACGCCCTCTAGCTAGGGGTTGACAAGCGGCAACTATCTAAATTGCAATCTTTGCAGAATGCCGCAGCCCGAACCTTGTTGAATATCCCAAAATATAATCACATATCCTGGACTATCAGGAATCTCCACTGGCTACCAGTTAAGGAGCGGATTGAATTTAAGGCACTGTGTCTGGGTCACAAAGCCCTGAATGGAGGTGGACCTATGGATTATTACAAACTATTCCAATTGTACACCCCCGACGCTCACTGAGATCGGCCAATCAAGTATTGGTCAACGTCCCTAAAATTAAGAAGGCAAGATGGGGTGGCAGATGTCTTTCCCACCCAGCTTCCAAGCTTTGGAACAAGCTTCCTCTGAACATCAGGGCTCAACCTGTCCAGTCAAAATTTCGGGGCCTACTAAAAACCTGGCTCTTTCCTACTCAGTAAGGATCTGATCTTCCTGGTTTAGGTGCAGTTCTTTGCTTTAGCGCCAGGATGCCTCGGCAATAGAGCGCTTTGTAAACCTTTTACTTTACTTTACTTTACTAGATCCCTTTAGAAAAAATCCCAAAAAGGTTAAGCCGCGGAAGATTCTCCTCAACTTTCAGACTTACGCTTTAAAGGAAAAAATTCTCTCGCGGAAAAGTGACGCTATCCACCACTTTCCCTACTGTTGCACTCACTGGAGTGGGAACAGTAATTTTTACCCCTACGCTATCCAACACTTTCCCTGCTGTTGCACTCTCTGGAGTGGGAATAGTAATTTTTACCCCTACGCTATCCAACACTTTCCCTACTGTTGCACTCACTGGGGTGGGTATAGTAATTTTTACCCCTACGCTATCCAACACTTTCCCTACTGTTGCACTCACTGGAGTGGGAATAGTAATTTTTACCCCTTCGCTATCCAACACTATCCCTACTGTTGCACTCACTGGAGTGGGAATAGTAATTTTTACCCCTATGCTATCCAACACTTTCCCTGCTGTTGCACTCTCTAGAGTGGGAATAGTAATTTTTACCCCTACGCTATCCAACACTTTCCCTATTGTTGCACTCACTGGAGTATGAATAGTACATTTTACCCCTACTCTATCCAACACTTTCCCTACTGTTGCACTCTCTGGAGTAAGAATAGTAATTTTATCCCCTGCGCTATCCAATATTTTCTCTACTGTTTTAGTTAATGTAGTGTATAATGTATTTTAAAAAGATTAAACATATTCTAATTTTTTAATTTGTTATATATATTTTTTATATTTTTATTTATATTATTGGTGTATGTGTATATATATATATTTATAATTTTTAATATGTTTTTAACAATTTATAAGTTATTCAAATAATTATTTATAAATATTATTATGTAAGTATATATATTATATTTTATACATATATGTTTATGTAATTTTTACATTATATGTATTAGTTATAATTTTAAACATTTTAAAATAATTTTAACTATGTTTCTTTTAATTATATGTATTATTTACTTTATTTTACATTATTTTTTAAACATTAAAAAACGACATTTTTAACAACAATATTTTTGACAACGATATTTTTTTCTCGATATTTTTGTACTTACCGTTATGTAGATAGGACTTCGATATTCTGGACATCGATATTTTTGTGTCGATATTTTTGTACCTCGATATTCTGACTGTCGATATTCTGTCAGTGATCCCCAGAGATATGATACACAAGGATCAGAGGGGATTCATTAAAGGAAAATATTTACATGAGTTAACACACAGGCTTATATGGGCTATCGACCTTGCAACTCCCCATTCGACCCCCTTAGCAGTAATAACTCTAGAAGCTTCTAAAGCTTTTGATAGGGTATAGTGGTCTTACCTGTTTACTGTTTTGAAACGATATGATTTCGGGGAAGAATTCTGCAGAGTAATCCAATTAATATATCAGGACCCCTCAGCAAGAGTATTAGTGAATGGGAATTTATCCTCATCTTTTAAAATATTTAGAGGCACAAGATAGGGTTGCCCCCTATCTCTCCCTTTGTTTAATCTTTATATAGAGTCCTTTGCATATAAACTCAGAATGGCAGCTAACATTCCTCCTTTTTCCCATGAGGGTTGGGTAAAGAAGATAGCATTATACGCAGATGATCTTATGGTTTTCTCCTCGGATCTTGCAGTGGCTCTGCCGGCAATCTTCCAGACAGCTTCAGATTTTGGCAAAGTGTCCGGTTTTTTAATAAATGAGGGAAAAACGGAGGTCATGGTATGGAATCAGGGAATGGATAACCCTTTCATCAAAAAGGAAGTGAGATACTTGGATGTAACAATTGTGCAAGTTATTAATGAAATTTCAGAAATAAACTTGAGCAAAATACTAAGAGAAATTGTTCAAGTAATGAAGGGATGGGCATACCTACCTCTAATAATTCTCGGGCTGGTTAATCTGGTCAAGATGGTGGTTTTGCCAAAAATGACTGTCCTATTCAATGCAATCCCCTGGCACTTTGAAAAACCTTCAATTGATAAAGTCCAGCAGGCGATAAACGCCTTTATTTGGGCAAATAAGGGGATTAGGATCACTTGGAAGAAGTTGCTGAGAAGAAGGGAAAAAGAGGGGCTTTCCCTGCCAGACATCCAATATTATGCTTGGGCCTTCCAACTGACTAATTCCAGAATACTTTTTAATATGTCGGATGGATCAGAATTAGGGTCCATGTTTATGGCAATGATTAAAGAAAGCAAGTTGGGTGTAGACAGGTTCCCTTTTAAATTTGGAGATCCAAAATACTTCAAAAAAATTAAATTAAAAGTGCTTCAAGCATTGGCTAGAATGTGGTGCACTATTAGACGAAGATCAAAGATAGACTACTACTCCCATTCAGCTCCTATCTGGGAATCTCCAGAGACCCCAGAGTTTCTTAAAGACAAACTAGCGCTACCGATAAGAAATGCAGGTGTACTTGACTGGGGAGATCTTACTCAAGACGGTAGCCTTATATCATGGAACAAGTTAAGCGAGCTGTTAGGGGGCAAACTCTCAAAATTGAAATATGGCTTGGAAGAGCAACTTGTCGGAAATCCTCAAGGGAATAAAGAAGTTTCATTTTGGTATTGGGAATTACAAGACACCATGGATGGAGAATTCAGCCTGGCAGAAGAGTTATGGGGAAGATGCTTGCCGAGGGAGCAGTTTCAAAATACGTGGCAGGTATTGACGTGCACATTATATTCCATTGTCAAGCCTGCTTTTTCAAAGAGAAACACCTCTTTTCACTCCACAGGGCATATATAACACCTCAGAAGTTGTCAAAGATGGGGAAAGGAAGACTGACTATATGCGCAAAGTGCGGTCTAGGAAAGGCGACGGACGTCCATATGTTTCAACAATGATCGGGAATCATGAGGTTTTGGAATGAAGTGGGAAAGACAGTCTCAGGTGTTTTGGGCTACAAATTAAGGTAATCCTTTCATTGATTATTTTTGGAGTAATGGAAGGTGTGTTAGGCATGGCTAGAGATTTCCTGTTCTACTCTATTTTATTGGCCAGAAGAGAAATCTGTTGGAATTGGGAGGGAGGTACCACCCCCTCAACATTTGGAGTGGTTAGACTCCCTTTTTTATATGTCCATGTAAAAGTGATGTTCCATGCGTAGAGGTGATGAAGTAGACGTAGCCGAGTAGTGTCTTTAAAGTTATTTATTAAGTCCATGACATGCATGGTAGCAGCCCCACCAGAAGCAGCCTCCCTGCTGCTCAGCCCATCTTCCAACTGTCAACACTCACACCAGGCACCCAAGCATTCCACTCATGTCCATCACACCAACATTCCATACAGAACACTCACACTGGCTGAGCAGCTAGGAACTAGGTAAAGAGGAACATTAAAAACATAACAAGAAGATACTACATTATCTTCTCCCCTTAAAATTGAAAAATAATAAAACCATACTAAAAATGAAAACAACTATACACAACAATGTACAAATGCAGTCAATAGTCAATAACCCAGGGATGAATGGTAAAATACCACACCATGAGAGGGAACACAGACTAAACAAAGGAGGGAAGAAGAATGAAGAGATACAAATGAACTATCACCATCCTCCTCCTTAAATTTTAAAACAAAGAGAAAGTTCAAAGGACGTTAATCTCACAGAAAAAAAGTGAGATAACACCACATGACAAAACACAGGAAACACAGTGAAGAGAAACACGGTAGAAACACACTCTGAGAACTCTAACACTGTGAAGAGATATATGGGAGTAACACACCCACAGAACTCAAACACAATGGGTGGACCACACCCATGTACGTACTCTATAAAATTGACTCAAACACTATGGGTGGACCGCACCCATGTACGTACTGTATAAAATTTACTTAAACACTATGGGTGTACCGCACCCGTGTGCGTACTGTATAAAATTTACTCAAACACTAAGGGTGGACCGCACCCATGTACGTACTCCTTATGAAAAGAACAAAACCAAGTACAAATGTAAATGGGACTCAACCCATTACAAACTACGTAGATGGGACTAACACCCACTACAAACTGCGTAGATGGGACTAACACCCACTACAAACTGCGTAGATGGGATTGACACCCACTACAAACTGCGTAGATGGGACTGACACCCACTACAAACTGCGTAGATGGGACTGACACCCACTACAAACTGCGTAGATGGGACTAACACCCACTGCAAACTGCGCAGATGGGACTAACACCCACTACAAACTGCGTAGATGGGACTGTCACCCACTACAAACTGCGTAGATGGGACTAACACCCACTACAACCAACAAAGTGTGAAGCACAAGGTGACTTACACAGATTATATGACCACATTGCGTTAAATGGGACAACTACCCATGAACCAAAAAGAACAACCTCCTGTAAGACCCAACAGAACACTCAAAAAAATGAAACACCACAGGCACAGCACACATGTGAAAAAAGTGATGCACAGCAAAATCATAATACAATCAAAAAGCAAGTCATGCATTGAAACCCTGTAAAAGAAAGCAATGCCCACATAACCCAAGTAATGAAGAGGTGATAATACCCCCGTGTAGAACACAAGGGCTAGATAGTCGTCACAAAAACAGGCTCATTGTACACTGACAGCTTTGAAATATAAACCTGGTGCGTACACCACATTTCAACTCAAAGAGAAGTGAAAGTTGCGCACTACCTGCGAGCCTGCATGTCCTCCTCGCGTGTGCTCCTGCATTTCCTCACCCGCATGGACCGGATGTAGATTTCAAAATGATGTGACACCCAAAATCTCAGAGTTCGTCCGCAAAGTTAATAAAATCATTCGCTGGTTCCTCAGACAAAACTTTCCCAAAGTTTATTGCAAAGAAGACGCGCCGACAGCAGCACAACAGGACATCCTTGTAGACCCTCACAGTCTGATTGAAATCTGCGCACTCCCACCAACAAAGATGGCGGCACGCAGTGGACGTGCATGCAGAGTGGCCCTCGGTGCATCCGTGCACCAAACAGTGCTGCATAGCATGAATAGGCTTGCAGGAACAAAGGATCGTCATCGTTGTGGGTTTGAAGATCCTCGTGGAGGCATGACGCGGGGACTCAAAAAGTTGAGCCTCACGCATACCCCACACAAAGTAACGGTCACTTTTTAAAAGATAGCACAAGGGCATTGTAAATTAAAAAAACAAGTACTCACGTTTTCCCAACATTCAAAACAAAATGTTAGCTCACACTCCGCGATGCTGTTAATTTAAAACTTTGACCAACAGAGTTACCGCTCATACGGGACTCAAAAACAATTACTGCTGTGTATGACTCCACTGACCATTGTATAGACTCACTTTACATGACGCTGTGTGCCCGCATAAAGAGCCAATTTCTTTTCTTTATTTCGACGTGCTCCCAGTTAGACTGGATAAGACTTTCCTTGTGGTCTGTACCTCCAACAAAACCTCCACTTCAAGTGCGCAATGTAACAATGTGCCAGACCTTTCAGTTCATGAAAATGTTAATGTGCACAGCATTAAAACTGGAACTTCCATCAGGCAAATTGTGTGGCAATCTGTATTATGTTGAGCCTGAAGCAGCACACAATTCTTGTTTCTTTAAAGACCAACAGATGTGATGTTTGTGAGCACAGCACACCTGGGCTGGGGCTGTCCGGTGTGAGGGACACTGGTGGGGCTACGAGGCGTGTTGCTCCAGTTTCTCTTGTTTCTTGTTATGCTCCATTTCATTTGTTTCTTGTGGATCTTGTGCCTTCTGTGTCAACACTTCCTCTTGGAAATGTACTTGCGCTGTCTGTGTGGTCATTAGTGAACCACAACGTGTTCCGTGTGCTGTCTGCGCTTGTAGTTTCATAAAGATCCTTCCAACATGAAGACTTAACTGACCCGTCATCTTTAACCTCTTTAAGACTGCAAGTAGAGCGTGAGTTAGTCTCCAGATCGTCGCCAAAATGTAAAAGTGATGTTCCATGCGTAGAGGTGATGAAGTAGACGTAGCCGAGTAGTGTCTTTAAAGTTATTTATTAAGTCCATGACATCAATGGTAGCATCCCCACGAGGAGCAGCCTCCCTGCAGCTCAGCCCATCTTCCAACTGTCAACACTCACACAAGTCACCAAAGCATTCCACACATGTCCATCACACCAACATTCCATACAGAACACTCACACTGGCTGAGCAGCTAGGAACTAGGTAAAGAGGAACATTAAAAACATAACAAGAAGATACTACAGTCTAGAATGGACATACTAGGGAAGGATTCTAAGAAGAAAAGATTCTGGTCTCTGTTACAGAATTGGGCTAGGGTGTAGTGGAAATCAATGGTTATTGAGAATGCAATGGATTATAGACTTGTCTAATGATTACACCTGTTAAACTCTCTGTTTTCGCTGCGATGTTTCCCTCCCCCCACCTCATTTGATGCAGCTGTCATTAATTGGACATTCTGAGTGAGATGTACCTGCAGGGAGGAAATGTCTATTTCTGATGCCAGCCTGAGGTCAGTTTCTTTCTCGATTACCGGGCTAAATTATTAGACATCGAAACCTGAGGTGAATGAGGACAATTCTTTTTTAAAAAGCACTTTGGATCAGGTGTTTCGCTTCCTCCTGCTTATATGGAAGGAAGTTACAAATAAAAAGGGACACCTGTATGTTGTGTTTCTGGATCTCAAATTGGCATTTGACTCCATCAATTGAGCTAAACTATGGGCTGCCCTTAGGGACCTTGGGTTACCCAGTGGCCTATTACAACTAATAGTGCGATTGCATCAAGTCAGCTATGCCCAAGTCAGATGGAGCTCTGGAGGAGATTTATCGAAGAGTGTTACTGGCCCCAACCTTGTTTACTCTATACATGAATGGGCTCATCAATGTCCTTTATGATCATGGGAGTGATCCTCCGAAACCAGCAGGTAGACTAATCCCCTCCCTTCTTTTCGGAGATGATACGCTGCTTATCTCCAAAACCCCATTGGGTATTCAGAATGTTTTAGGTTCGTAACAGCATGTAATGACCGGAGTCTTGAAATCAACTGTTCTAAAACCAAGTTTATGGTCTTTAACCCACACAAATCTTTTAAAGGGAAATTGAGGCTGGGTCCAAATATCTTAAATCAGGTTAAGGTTTTTGACTATCTGGGAGTTAGGCTAACTAGCAATCTGACAAGGTTTTCCCATATACAAAAGATCACTTATTACACTCCAGCATGCAGATAGTGCATTCATCAAGAAACTTAATCGATCTGTGTTCCACCCAATTTCCCCTGCAATTGAAATCCATCGGGCAAAAGGGCTGGAAGCTGCCCTTTATGGCACCGAACTGTGGGGCATGGATCATCTGAAAAAACCAGAGGTGGCAGAAAATACGTTTATAAGATCAATTCTAAATATACCAATAAATACGCCACTACTCCCGGTGCGCTTAGACCGAGGGCTGAAGTCCATCTCACTCATTGCAGTTTTGAAGGTCCTAGTGTTCTGGATAAGACTGTAGACCAGTAATACCCAGGTTCCGGTCAAGGAAGTTGTAGATGAACTATTCACCCTTGAAAAACAAGTTGGGCGACTGGGTTCGTTTAAGGAGGTTAAGTAGTGGTTGTATTAAATGTGGTTGGGGGTCTTGTGGGAGGACCCAAAATCCATGACTGATAAAGTGCTCCCCCATCTAAAAAACTGATTTTGGGACTATACTGAGCTCGCATGTTTGAACAATGTGGTGCCAGGCACCTTAACTGATAGATTTCTCGATTTTAAAAATTGTTTTCAGTTTGAAAATTTTATGGATGAAATTGAATCTTCTCATGCACGTGCACTTACAATTCAGGGTTGGGTTCTTGCCACTGAATGCTACCAAAAGTAAATGAAAAAACGCAACTGTATCCCCACTGTGCCTCTTGTGTAGCTTAAGTTCAGAATCAATTGAACATTTAATGTTTATTTGTCCCAACTATACACACATTAGAAAAAGGTGGATAACTCCCACATGCCGTCTCTTGTCCTTCAAACGATCCGTAGATGCCTAACGTGTGTTAAGATCCGACACAACTAAATGGCTTGTGTTTACAACAACAAGATATCTGCTTCATGCTTGGCGCATTAGGATTAGGCTGTTATCTACCATCTATGAACCAATATGTGCAATGATTGCTGTGAGGAGTGCCCCCCCCACACCGATATCTGTAAAAATGACTGTATTAGCTCCAACAAAACTGGTGACTCCCCATGATGGACTTCACATGAATTCTTCCCGACTTTGTAATCAATTGAATTTTAATCTGTTAAATACTCCATGTTCTATTTTTTTAATCAAGACCTTAACTCTGTTGTTTTTATGATGTGCTTTTATTAACATTTTTCTTTTTCTAAGTTTTCATGGTATAATGTGAGCTGTTTTGCTTTTTTATGTGAATGATCATAAATTGATCGAATAAATTACTTACTACTTACTATATTATATATATATATGTATATATATCTATATATATCTATATCTATATTCACTGAAAAAACCATAGGTTTTAGGGACAGTTATAGTTAGTTGGACATTTCACTCGTACAAAACCATAGAAATTCCCCCGTTATAGTTAGTTCAGCTAACTATAACTCGCGCCCCCGCAATGCACTGCTGATGACGTCACATATTGCATCACTCATGACATGGTCAGTGACATCACTGATGACATCACTGATGACATCTCAAATGACATCACTGATGACATCACTGATGACATCATCCAGTGACTGTGTGTTTCTGTAAAGTTTAAATATGTTTAATATATATAGGGAAAGGCATATTGAAGAATGAGTGGGTGTATAAATGTCTGAATGGATGATTTAGTACGTGCGTGACTGACTCTACAAGTGAGTAATTAAACGTATCTTACTGAATGCATGGGTTAGTGACTAAACTGTGAGAATGTCTGTATCCGTCTGTTTGTTGGTGTGTAAGTGGATGCACTGAATAGCTACATGAGTGTCTATATGGGTTATTGATTGGTTCTCTGAGTATCTGTATGGCTGCCTGAGTGTTTGTGTGGGTGGGGTGTGTGTGACTCTGTACATAGATGTGTGAGTGGGTGATTCACTGGGTGCATGATTTCAAGAGTGCATCTGTGATGGACTGCTTGGGTGGGTGAGTGTGTGTATGGGTGTGTTAGTGAGTGAATGTATATCTCAGTAGTACATGTGCGAGTAACTACATATGTAAAAGGCAGTATATATGTGTGTTAGAGTATTTAAATGGCTATAAGTGAGAGTGTGTGATTGTGAGAGTGGCTGTATGGATGCGTGTGTGCTTGTATCAGTTATTGTATAAGAGCGTAAGAATGTGCTATTATTTGTATGAGTAAGTGAGCTGGTGTGTGTATAACTGTATAGGTGAGTAAATGGGTGTGTGCTTAATTTTTGCATGACTGACTAGGTGTGTGAGTACCTCTATGGATGAGTGGCGGTGTGTGAGTGTTTATATAGGTGTATGAGTGCATATGATAGTCCTGTACTGAGTGACTGTAAGTATGCGTGACTGTACGGGTGAGTGAGTATATGTGTGTGTATAGACCTAAGAATCAGTGAGTGGGTATGTAGTTATTGGTATTGGAGTGTGTATGGTTTTGAGAATGGCAGTCTGTAATTTAGAGTGGGTGTATCAAAAGTTATATTAGGGTGTGAGAAGATGCATGAAATTATCACATGGATGATGTCATCAGTGATGTCATCAGTGATGTCATTTGAGATGTCATGAGTGATGTCATCAGTGATGTCACTGACCATGTCATGAGTGATGTAATATGTGACGTCATCAGCAGTGCATTGCGGGCGCGAGTTATAGTTAGCTGAACTAACTATAACAGGGGAATTTCTATGGTTTTGTACGAGTGAAACGTCCAACTAACTATAACTGTCCCTAAAACCTATGGTTTTTTCAGTGAATTTCAAAGGTTTTTAAATGCTAATTTCTAACTATAACGTGTCTGAAACTTATGGTTTTTTCAGTGAATTTCAAAGGTTTTTTAAATGCTAATTTCTAACTATAACGTGCCTGAAACCTATGATTTTTTAAGTGAATTTCAAAGGTTTTTTAAATGCTAGTTTCTAACTATGCCTACAGAGATAGGACATGTGAAGAAAGAAGAAAAAACGCACAGAAAGAAGCAAAAGAAATGCAGAAAGAAGCAACAGAAGTCCACAAAGACGAAGAAAAGTGCAGGAAGAAGCAAAAGATGTGCAGAAAGAACCAACAGAGGAGCAGAAAGAGGCCTTGTTGCAAAATCATCCTGTGCCCACAACTTTTTCAGACGGATCCTGGTGGTAACTGACTCTGACTAACCAGAGCCAGTGCTATGCTAAAAGACACTTAGAATACAGTGAAAACACCTACATACACTAGGGAACACTATGCGTTGGGATACCCCTGTGATTAGCATGACCTCCTCTGTAAGTCCCTAGTACATAATAGGGCAGGGGGATTAAAACTACCTCTTAAAACGCGCTACAGGGTGCGTTTGCACAGTGGTGAAGGGAGGGGGGGCCTGGGGTGACATGTGTGCAAACGCGCCCCGTGGCGCGTTTTAAGTTGCGGGATTAAGTCCTCTTGAATCCTGAGGGTCCCTGGGGCCCAACTAGCCCCCCAGGTACCTACAGCTAGGACCACAGAGCTGAGTTGCAGAGAGGCGTTCCGAGGCCACGCACCTTTTTTCACCTCTCTGCAACGCAACTCTGTTGTGCTTACTGAAGGTACCTGGTGGGCTAGTTGGCCCCCAGGGTCCCTCAGGATGCAAGGGGAATTAATTCCCCAACTTAAAACGCACCACAGGGCGTGTTTGCGCACATGTCACCTGAGGCCCCGCCCCCTCCCTTCACCACTGTGCAAACGCGCCCCGTGGCGCGTTTTAAGTTGGGGGATTAGGTCACCTTGAATCCTAAGGGTCCCTGGGGCCCAACTAGCCCACCAGGTACTTCCAGTAAGCACCACAGGCCTGCCTTGCCACGCCTGTAACAAATTGTGCAGTTGTGTTTAGGTAGTGAAGGGGGTCGTGCTGGGGGTAGTGTTTTAGGGTTTAGGGTAGTGCAGTGGTGTTTGTGTAGTGTAGGGTGTCATGCTGGGGGTAGATTTAGGGTTTAGGGTAGTGCAGTGGTGTTTAGGTAGTGTAGGGAGTCATGCTGGGGGGAGTGTTTTAGGGTTTAGGGTAGTGCAGTGGTGTTTGGGTAGTGTAGGGGGTCGTGCTGGGGGTAGTGGTTTAGGGTTTAGGGTAGTGCAGTGGTGTTTGGGTAGTGTAGGGGTACGTGCTGGGGGTAGTGGTTTAGGGTTTAGGGTAGTGCAGTGGTGTTTGGGTAGTGTAGGGGTACTGCTGGGGGTAGTGTTTTAGGGTTTAGGGTAGTGTAATGGTGTTTGGGTAGTGTAGGGGGTACTGCTGGGGGTAGTGTTTTAGGGTTTAGGGTAGGTCAGTGGTATTTGGGTAGTGTAGGGGGTACTGCTGGGGGTAGTGTTTTAGGGTTTAGGGTAGTGCAGTGGTGTTTGGGTAGTGTAGGGGTTCGTGCTGGGGTAGTTTTTTAGGGTTTAGGGTAGTGCAGTGGTGTTTGTGTAGTGTAGGGGGTAGTGTTTTAGGGTTTAGGGTAGTGCAGTGGTGTTTGTGTAGTGTAGGGAGTCATGCTGGGGGTAGTGTTTTAGGGTTAAGGGTAGTGCAGTGGTGTTTGTGTAGTGTAGGGAGTCGTGCGGGGGGTAGTGTTTTAGGGTTTAGGGTAGTGCAGTGGTCTTTGGGTAGTGTAGAGGGTCGTGCGGGGGTACTGTTTTAGGGTTTAGGGTAGTGCATTGGTGTTTGGGTAGTGTAGGGGGTCATGCGGGGGGTAGTGTTTTACGGTTTAGGGCAGTGCAGTGGTGTTTGGGTAGTATAGGGGGTCGTGCTGGGGGAGTGTTTGAGGGTTTAGGGCAGTGCAGTCGTGTATGGGTAGTGTAGGGGGTCGTGCTGGGGGAGTATTTTAGGGTTTAGGGCAGTGCAGTGGTGTTCAGGTAGTGTAGGGGGTCGTGCTGGGGGAGTGTTTTAGGGTTTAGGGCAGTGCAATGGTGTTCGGGCAGTGTAGGGGGTCGTGCTGGGAGTGGTGTTTTAGGGTTTAGGGCAGTGCAGTGGTGTTCAGGCAGTGTAGGGGGTCGTGCTGGGGGTGGTGTTTCAGGGTTTAGGGCAGTGTAGTGGTGTTCAGGCAGTGTAGAGGGTCGTGCAGGGGGTGGTGTTTCAGGGTTTAGGGCAGTGCAGTGGTGTTCGGGCAGTGTAGGGGGTCGTGCAGGGGGTGGTGTTTCAGGGTTTAGGGCAGTGGTGTTCGGGCAGTGTAGGGGGTCATGCTGGGGGTGGTGTTTCAGGGTTTGGGGCAGTGCAGTGGTGTTCGGGCAGAAAAGGGGGTCGTGCTGGGGGTGGTGTTTCAGGGTTTTGGGCAGTGCAGTGGTGTTCGGGCAATGTAGGGGGTCGTGCGGGGGTGGTGTTTCAGGGTTTAGGGCAGTGCAGTGGTGTTCGGGCAGTGTAGGGGGTCGTGCAGGGTTGTGGTGTTTCAGGGTTTAGGGCAGTGCAGTGGTGTTCGGGCAGTGTAGGAGGTCATGCTGGGGGTGGTGTTTCAGGGTTTAGGGCAGTGCAGTGGTGTTCGGGCAGTGTAGGGGGTGGTGCAGGGGGTGGTGTTTCAGGGTTTAGGGCAGTGCAGTGGTGTTCGGGCAGTGTAGGGGGTGGTGCAGGGGGTGGTGTTTCAGGGTTTAGGGCAGTGCAGTGGTGTTCGGGCAGTGTAGGGGGTGGTGCAGGGGGTGGTGTTTCAGGGTTTAGGGCAGTGCAGTGGTGTTCGGGCAGTGTAGGGGGTCGTGATGGGGCTGGTGTTTCAGGGTTTAGGGCAGTGCAGTGGTGTTCGGGCAGTGTAGGGGGTCGTGCTGGGGCTGGTGTTTCAGGGTTTAGGGCAATGCAATGGTGTTCGGGCAGTGTAGGGGGTCGTGCTGGGGCTGGTGTTTCAGGGTTTAGGGCAGTGCAGTGGTGTTCGGGCAGTGTAGGTGGTTGTGCTGGGGCTGGTGTTTCAGGGTTTAGGGCAGTGCAGTGGTGTTCGGGCAGTGTAGGGGGTCATGCTGGGGCTGGTGTTTCAGGGTTTAGGGCAGTGCAGTGGTGTTCGGGCAGTATAGGGAGTCTTGCTGGGGCTGGTGTTTCAGAGTCTAGGGCAGTGCAGTGGTGTTCGGGCAGTGTAGGGGGTCTTGCTGGGGATGGTGTTTTAGGGTTCAGGGCAGTGCAGTGGTGTTCGGGCAGTGTAGGGGGTCGTGCTGGGGGTGGTGTTTCAGGGTTTAGGGCAGTGCATTGGTGTTCGGGCAGTGTAGGGGGTCATGCTGGGGCTAGTGTTTCAGGGTTTAGGGCAGAGCAATGGTGTTCAGGCAGTGTAGGGGGTTGTGCTGGAGGTGGTGTTTCAGGGTTTAGGGCAGTGCAGTGGTGTTCGGGCAGTGTAGGGGGTCTTGCTGGGGGTGGTGTTTCAGGGTTTAGGGCAGTGCTGTTCAGGCAGTGTAGGGGGTCTTGCTGGGGGTGATGTTTCAGGGTTTAGGGCAGTGCAGTGGTGTTCGGGCAGTGTAGGGGGTCTTGCTGGGGGTAGTGTTTCAGGGTTTAGGGCAGTGCAGTGGTGTTCGGGCAGTGTAGGGGGTCATGCTGGGGGTGGTGTTTCAGGGTTTAGGGCAGTGCAGTGGGGTTCCGGCAGTGTAGGGGGTCATGCAGGGGGTGGTGTTTCAGGGTTTAGGGCAGTGCAGTGGTGTTCGGGCAGTGTAAGGGGTCTTGCTGGGGGTGGTGTTTCAGGGTTTAGGGCAGTGCAGTGGTGTTCGGGCAGTGTAGGGGGTCTTGCTGGGGCTGGTGTTTCAGGGTTTAGGGCAGTGCAGTGGTGTTTGGGCAGTGTAGGGGGTCTTGCTGGGGCTGGTGTTTCAGGGTTTAGGGTAGTGCAGTGGTGTTCGGGCAGTGTAGGGGGTCGTGCTGGGGGTGGTGTTTCAGGGTTTAGGGCAGTGCAGAGGTGTTCGGGCAGTGTAGGGGGTCGTGCTGGGGGTGGTGTTTCAGGGTTTAGGGCAGTGGTGTTCGGGCAGTGTAGGGGGTCTTGCTGGGGGTGATGTTTCAGGGTTTAGGGCAGTGCAGTGGTGTTCGGGCAGTGTAGGGGGTCTTGCTGGGGGTAGTGTTTCAGGGTTTAGGGCAGTGCAGTGGTGTTCGGGCTGTGTAGGGGGTCGTGCTGGGGGTGGTGTTTCAGGGTTTAGGGCAGTGCAGTGGTGTTCGGGCAGTGTAGGGGGTCGTGCTGGGGGTGGTGTTTCAGGGTTTAGGGCAGTGCAGTGGTGTTCGGGCAGTGTAGGGGGTCGTGCAGGGGCTGGTGTTTCAGGGTTTAGGGCAGTGCAGTGGTGTTCGGGCAGTGTAGGGGGTCGTGCTGGGGGTAGTGTTTTAGGGTTTAGGGTAGTACAGTGGTGCTTGTGTAGTGTAGGGGACGTGCTGGGGGTAGTGTTTTAGGGTTTAGGGTAGTGCAGTGGTGTTTGTGTAGTGTAGGGGGTCATGTTTTAGGGTAGTGCAGTGGTGTTTGGGTAGTGTAGGGGGTCGTGCTGGGGGTAGTGTTTTAGGATTTAGGTTAGTGCAGTGGTGTTTGGGTGGTGTAGGGGGTCGTGCTGGGGGTAGTGTTTTAGGGTTTAGGGTAGTGCAGTGGTGTTTGTTTAGTGTAGGGGGTCGTGCTGGGGGTAGTGTTTTAGGGTTTAGGGTAGTGCAGTGGTGCTTGTGTAGTGTAGGGGGTCGTGCTGGGGGTAGTGTTTTAGGGTTTAGGGTAGTGCATTGGTGTTTGTGTAGTGTAGGTAGTCATGTTTTAGGGTAGTGCAGTGGTGTTTGGGTAGTGTAGGGGGTCTTGCTGGGGGTAGTGTTTTAGGATTTAGGTTAGTGCAGTGGTGTTTGGGTAGTGTAGGGGTCGTGCTGGGGGTAGTGTTTTAGGGTTTAGGGTAGTGCAGTGGTGTTTATGTAGTGTAGGGGGCCATGCTGGGGGTAGTGTTTTAGGGTTTAGGATAGTGCAGTGGTGCTTGTGTAGTGTAGGGGTTGTGCTGGGGGTAGTGTTTTAGGGTATAGGGTAGTGCAGCAGTGTTTTTGAAGTGTAGGAGGTCATGTTTTAAGATGCAACGCTCCAATACCTGACCAGTCTGCACTACATAAAACTGGGAAAAAACTAAAAATAAAAAGTGTTTTGCACACTTTTGTCATTGGGCTATATGTGGGCTACATCTGGGTAATATTTGTGCTACATTTGGGCTCTTTTTTCTCTGGTGGCCATCTTGGAATACTTCTTTGTTATGAAGTTTCCTAATTTCCTCATTTTCTGCAGTCTCCTCAGTAGGAAATGCTTTCAGTTTTTTACTACCATAAATTCAGAATGTTAGCACTCTAGTTGCTCATTAGATCACTGTAGTAAAGCTACTGCTCACCAGGGAGTTAACTGGAAGTCTGCTGCTGGTATTGAAAGTGATTGTTTCAGTCTGCATGTCAGAATTTTCTAATGAAATAGAAGAGGATTTGAGATCTCACTTAAAACATGCCCTAATTTTTCTTTCTGCAGCACTAACCATAATTTCTATTTCAAAAAGAACCCCCTCATTTTGTTCCTTTTTAAATTAAATGTTTTAAGTGTTACCGGTTTATTCCAATCAAGATGGCTTCAGGTGTGCCATACTTTTGTCATAAGTAAGGCTGTTAGCGCTCTAGTTGTTCTTTAGAACACTCTGGGAAGCTGCAGTAGAACACAAAGGCATCAACTGGCAGGCTGCTCCTGTTGAAATATAACAGGAAGATATTTGAGATCACACTTGAAACATGTCCTAATTTTTCTTTCTACAGCACTAACCATAATTTCTATGACAGAATGAACCCCATCATTTTGTTCCTTTTTAAATTAAATGTTTTAAGTGTTACCAGTTTATTCCAATCAAGATGGCTTCAGGTGTGCCATACTTTTGTCATAAGTAAGGCTGTTAGCACTCTAGTTGTTCTTTAGAACACTCTGGGAAGCTGCAGTAGAACACAAAGGAATCAACTGACAGTCTCTGCCCTTGTTGGATGTACATGTTTTACTGAGAATGTCAGACCTCATTCTCACATGATTGAGAAAGATAATGTGAATTTACAGAAAATATGCTCTCATTTTAGCTTCTGGAGCACCTTCCAAAACTCTATGGGACAAGCATGTGAAAATAGTTTTCTCTCAAACATGATTCATGATATCCCAGCAGAAGGTTTTTCACAGGGTAAAATCACCTTAGAACACACCACAATTCCTGAAATTAGTATGGTACCATCAACAAATGAATTCTAATGTAACTAAAGTCTGTTATCACCCTTTATAGTTCTCCTTTTGGTAACCCTCAAAATCTTTGATTCACTACAATGCATTTCAATGGGGTACTATCATGTATATTGGTCCCAAGATGGCTGCCAGCAATTCCAGGATGAAGTGCTGACAGCCAATCAGATCTCACAATGACATGTGTGGTTAGGCTCCTCCCAGATATATATGTGATTTTACTTTTGATTTTCTTAGGAATTACTGAACGGATTTACACCATTTAACCAAAAGGCACGACTCTGAACCAAGGGCTACCTTTTTGCCAAATTTGGTGTAATTCCATTCAGCAGTTCGGGCTGTAGCTGCGACTAAAAGTTCCTATGGAAAATTGCATGGGGAAACACGTTTTGGGACCCCCCTTTTTTCTCGGCCCCCGCTTGCCGAATCACCCCAAAACTTTCAGGATAGGAGCAGACCGGAGCGCCCCACGAGTTTTGAAAATTTCGCGAAGATTCGTCAACCGGCGCCAAAGTTATTGGAAATAGAATGTTGTGAATTTCCTATGGAAAATAGGTCCTAACTATAACTATCTACTGGCGACCGCCAGTAGATAATATATATATATATATATATATATATATATATATATATATATATATATATATATATATATATATATATTCACTGAAAAAACCATAGGTTTCAGGCACGTTATAGTTAGAAATTTGCATTTAAAAAACCTTAGAAATTCAATGAAAAAACCATAAGGTTTTAGGGACAGTTATAGTTAGTTGGACATTGCACTCGTACAAAACCCGTGAAATTCCCCCGTTATAGTTAGTTCAGGTAACTATAACTCGCGCCCCCGCAATGCACTGCTGATGACGTCACATATTACATCACTCATGACATGGTCAGTGCCATCACTGATGACATCACTGATGACATCTCAAATGACATCACTGATGACATCACTGATGACATCATCCAGTGACTGTGTGTTTGTGTAAAGTTTAAATATGTTTAATATATATAGGGAAAGGCGTATTGAAGAATGAGTGGGTGTATAAGTGTCTGAATGGATGATTTAGTAGGTGCGTGACTGAGTCTATAAGTGAGTGATTAAACGTATCTTACTGGATGCATGGGTGAGTGACTAAACTGTGTGAATGTCTGTATCCGTCTGTCTGTTGTTGTGTAAGCAGCTGCATGGGTTTCTGACTAGCTAAATGAGTGTCTATATGGGTTATGGATTGGTTCTCTGAGTATCTGTATGGGTGCCTCAGTGTTTGTGTGGGTGGGGTGAGTGTGACTCTGTGCATAGATGTGTGAGTGGGTGATTCACTGGGTGCATGGTTTCAAGAGTGCGTCTGTGATGGACTGTATGGGTGGGTGAGTGTGTGTATGGGGGTGTTAGTGATTGAATGTATATCTCAGTGGTACATGTGTGAGTAACTACATATGTGAAAGGCAGTATATATGTGTGTTGGAGTATATAAATGGCTATAAGTGAGAGTGTGTGATTGTGAGAGTGGCTATATGGATGAGTGTGTGCTTGCATCAGTGATTGCATAGGAGCGTAAGAATGTGCTAGTATTTTTATGAGTAAGTGAGCTGGTGTGTATAACTGTATAGGTGAGTAAATTGGAGTGTGATTAATTATTTGAATGACTGACTAGGTGTGTGAGTACCTCTATGGATGAGTTGCGTTGTGTGAGTGTTTATATAGGTGTATGAGTGCATATGATAGTCCTGTACTGAGTGACTGTAAGTATGAGTGACTGTACGGGTGAGTGAGTAGATGTGTGTGTGTAGACCTAAGAATCAGTGAGTGGGTATGTACTTATTGGTATTGGAGTGTGTATGGTTTTGAGAATGGCAGTTTGTAATTTAGAGTGGGTGTTTCAAAACTTATATTAGGGTGTGAGAAGATGCATTAAATTCTCACATGGATGATGTCATCAGTGATGTCATCAGTGATGTCATTTGAGATGTCATCAGTGATGTCATCAGTGATGTCACTGACCATGTCATGAGTGATGTAATATGTGACGTCATCAGCAGTGCATTGCGGGGGCGCGAGTTATAGTTACCTGAACTAACTATAACGGGGGAATTTCACGGGTTTTGTACGAGTGCAATGTCCAACTAACTATAACTGTCCCTAAAACCTTATGTTTTTTTCAGTGAATTTCACAGGTTTTTTAAATGCAAATTTCTAACTATAACGTGCCTGAAACCTATGGTTTTTTCAGTGAATTTCAAAGGTTTTTTAAATGCTAATTTCTAACTATAACGTGTCTGAAACCTATGGTTTTTTCAGTGAATTTCAAAGGTTTTTTAAATGCTAATTCCTAACTATAACATGTCTGAAACCTACGGTTTTTTCAGTGAATTTCAAAGGTTTTGTAAATGACAATTTTTAAATGTATTAATTGTTATATTTATTTTTTTCATACTGATTTACTACATTTTTAGAAACATTTTTTTTTTACATATTTTATTTTTTAAATTACATTGTAATTACATTATACATTACAAAAATACTTTCTCAGAATGAATTACTTTAGTTTAAATACTTTGCACATTTGGCAATAGACTTTTAAGTACAGTAGTTACAGTTGTTGCAATGGGCAACACATTTTCAAACACAATGCAACATTTAGCTCAATGTGAATTTCTAGTTAAATGCAATTAGTTACTTTATGGATTACTTTTCTAACCACAGGACTGGATCCTAGATTCAGTCCTGGGACATCTCCTGTAAACAGTTGAGTAAAAGCGTTTTGGTTACAGTAGTGATTTTTAAGGAATATTATTGTATTTTAAAAGTTGACACTTAGAAACTTTTTCTCATAGAATCACCAATGTTATCCTATGGAAGGAAATTCACTTAGCAGGTAAAAACTGTTATCGTTACTTTTTCTTACTCAGTGTTGGATCCTGGATCCAGCACTGGTGCATCTCCTGTAAACAGTTGAAAGAATGCGTTTAAGTCATACAGGCGATTTTTAAGGAATATTTGTAGTTTGTGAAAATCGACACTGAGAAACTTTTCAGCTGAAAACCAGACAATGGATTCCTATGGAAGAAAATATAAGTTACTGGTAAGTACGGTTAAAATTACTTTTCAGGGTCAGTGCTGGGCTAAAAGATGCAGCACTGAGGTCTCTCCTGATAACAGGTGAGTAAATCGGAATTCGTATTTCGGCTGATTTTAGAGGAATATTTTAAAGTTCCAAAACTCCACACTTAGAAGAATTTCCAAGTGAAACCAGTCAATGTTAGCCTATGGAAGGAAATTCAAGTTACTGGTAAGTACGGTTAAAATTACTTTTCAGGACCAGTACTGGGCTGAAAGATACAGCACTGAGGACTCACCTGATAACAGGTGAGTAAATCGGAATTTGTATTTCGGCTGATTTTAGAGGAATATTTGTATGTTTCAAAAATCAACACTTAGAAACTTTTTCAGCAAAAAGCAGACAATGATATCCTATGGAAGGAAATTCAAGTTACTGGTAAGTACGGTTAAAATTACTTTTGAGGATCAGTACTGGGCTGAAAGATGCAGCACTGAGGTCTCTCCTGATAACAGGTGAGTAAATCGGAATTCGTATTTCGGCTGATTTTAGAGGAATATTTTAAAGTTCCAAAACTCCACACTTAGAAGAATTTCCAAGTGAAACCAGTCAATGTTAGCCTATGGAAGGAAATTCAAGTTACTGGTAAGTACGGTTAAAATTACTTTTCAGGACCAGTACTGGGCTGAAAGATACAGCACTGAGGTCTCTCCTGATAACAGGTGAGTAAATCGGAATTCGTATTTCGGCTGATTTTAGAGGAATATTTGTATGTTTCAAAAATCAACACTTAGAAACTTTTTCAGCAAAAAGCAGGCAATGATATCCTATGGAAGGAAATTCAAGTTACTGGTAAGTACGGTTAAAATTACTTTTCAGGATTAGTACTGGGCTGAAAGATGCAGCACTGAGGTCTCTCCTGATAACAGGTGAGTAAATCCGAATTCGTAGTTCGGCAGATTTTAGAGGAATATTTGCACAATGGTGAAGGTAGGGGCGGGGCCTGAGGTGACATCTGTGCAAACGCGCCCCGTGGCGCGTTTTAAGTTGGGGGATTAAGTCCCCTTGAATCATGAGGGTCCCTAGGGGCCAACTAGCCCATCAGGAACCTCCAGTATGCGCCAGGGGCTGCGTTGCAGACGTGTAGAGAGGCCACACCCCTTTTACACCTCTCTGCAACGCAGCTCTGTGGCGCTTTCTGGATGTACCTGTCGGGCTAGTTGGCCCCAGAGACCCTCAGGATTGAAGGGGATTTAATTCCCCATCTTAAAACGCGCCACGGGGCCTGTTTGCACACATGTCACCTGAAGCCCCGCCCCCTCCCTTCACCACTGTGCAAACGCGCCCGTGGCGCATTTTAAGTTGGGGGATTAAGTCCCCTTGAATCCTGAGGGTTCCTGGGGGCCATCTAGCCCACCATGTACCTCCAAAAAGCGCCACAGAGCTGCGTTGCAGAGAGGTGTATAAAGGGCGTGGCCTCTGTACACCTCTCTGCAACGCAGCCCCTGTCGCATACTGGAGGTTCCTGGTGGGCTAGTTGGCCCCCAGGGACCCCCAGTATTCAAGGGGAATTACTTCCCCATCTGCAAACACGCCAGGGGGCGCGTTTGCAGAGTGGTGAAGGAAGGGGGCTGGGCCTGCGGGCCGATCGTTTTTTTTTTTTTTTTTCTCTGAAGGGGGCTGTGTGGCCCCCTTCCTTTTTCTTATTTTTGGGCCCTGGGGACCCCATCCCCCAGGGCATTACCCCCTTTTTTTTTTTAATTAAAATTAAACTGGAAGGGGGCCGCGTGGCTCCCCTCCCCTGGCCGAAAACTGCCCCGGGGACCCCATCCCCCGGGGCATGGCCACACTTTAACATTCATTTTTAAGGAGGGGGGCTGCGTGGCCCCCCTCCTCAGGCCTCCTTTTGCCATCCCCCGGGGCAGGCCTTTTTTTTTTTTTTTTTTAATAATTTCTGGGGAGGGGGGCCGCGTGGCCCCCCTCCCGGGCAACTTATGGCCCCGGGGACCCCATCCCCCGGGGCCTGGCCTCTGGTTGGGGACTGTGGGGGGGTTCCCAAACCCCCCACAGTCCCGCCGGCTCCCCGTGTCCTAAGGGAGCCGGCATTGCTTCCACACGGGGAGCAGCTAACATGCTGCTCCCCGTGTGGAAAAGCAATTGTCTTTGGATATTGGAAGCGAGAGCAGGTTTCCCTGCTCTCTCTTCCAATATCCAAAGCAGTTTGCAATGACAGGACGGGAGCCGCGAGGCTCCCGTCCTGTCATTGCAAACAGCAGTGTCCCGGGGTAGGCACCCCGGGACACTGCAGGAGCCGGCCCTGGGGGTGGCGGTCCCCAGGGCCACCACAGGCTCCAGGAGGGGGCCGCGTGGCCCCCTCCCCACATCAGCAAAGCCCCGGGAGGTGGTGGTCCCCGGGGCTTCGGAGGTCCAAAACGGACCCCCATTTTAACTTGTTAGTGCCCCAGGGAGGTGGCAGTCCCGGGGCGTGTGGGGGGGCTCGAGCCCCCCACACAGGAAAAAGTAAAAAAGTTTTTAAAAAAAGAAGCCCCGGGGAGGTGGTGGTCCCCGGGGCTGCGGGAGGGCTCAGAGCCCTCCCGCACCATTTTAAAAAGAAAGCCCCGGGGAGTGGCGGTCCCCAGGGCTTGGGGGGCCCTTTGAGGCCCCCCATACATAAATTTAACCCCCCCACCATGCCCCCGGGACTTGGGCCACCCGGGGGCAAAATACAATCGAAGCGCGGAGACCGCCCTTCGATTTTTTTTTTGCAGGATTCGCGCTCCCTGAGCGCATCCTGCCGATTAAAAAAAAAAATGCTTTTTTCTGCCCTGGGGGTCCTTGTGGGACCCCCTGAGCAGACCTAGGGGGTCAGGGTGTTTCTACCCTGCCCCCTTTGTGCGTTTTGCGCACTTTTTTTTACTGCTTTCTTGTTCCTCGGTTCTACCGGATTTACACCATTTAACAAAAAGGGTTCTTTCTGAACCAAGAACTACCTCTTTGCCAAATTTGGTGTAATTCCGTTCAGCAGTTCGGGCTGTAGCCGTGTCTAAAGTTTCCTATGGGAAAATGAATGGGGAAAACACGTTTTGGGACCCCCCTTTTTCTCGGCCCCCGCTTGACGAATCACCCTGAGACTTTCAGGGTAGGAGCGGACCGGAGCGGGCCATAAAGTTTGAAAATTTCGCGAAGATTCGTCAACCGACGCAAGAGTTATTTCAAATAGAATGTCGCGGATTTCCTATGGAAAATAGGTCCTAACTATAACTATCTACTGGCGACCGCCAGTAGATAATATATATATATATATATATATATATATATATATATATATATATATATATATATATATATATATTTTAGGAAGGTACATGCTATTGGAAGGGCATAAAATAATACTGAGGCCTCAATTAAGCCATGATATTGTCTGCCATTTTGAAGAGCAGCCAAGCATTGCATCATGATACCCCTATAGTTTAACTTAACAAGTTAATTTGAGTTGATTTGTGAAAGCACAAACTCCAATGCATGTTGTTCAATAGTTGTTTGCAGAAAAGGGTCTTTAGAAAGCTGCAAAAATGCACATTTACAACAAGCACTGGCAAAGTCAATTGGCCTGGCATTGGCTCCCAGTCTATTGGCTTTGTCAAGACATTGTATTTGGAAGTTCCTTGGCCCTTGTCAATATTAAAACAAAATTGGAAAAATGAAAAAAATATGGCATGGTAGTCCCTGGCACGGAAGGGAAACACTTTCTGTGCGTATGTGCTTGTGAAAGGGGGAAATTAAGTCACTCACAGGGAAGTTAGCCAATGACTGAAGTGTGCTGACCAATTGCCCCATGCTGTTTACTATAATGGGTGGAGGAAAAATATGAAGTACATATCAATCGACCAATGGATGAAGAGGGCTGGATGAAAGCCCATATAAGTAATTATATCATGTACATTTAATTTTGCTAAAAGAGCTAAAGATCAATAGGTCTTGGCTAACGCCAATTACAATAAAAACAATAATAATAAAAAATAACTAACCTGCTAAATTATGCAACGTATTGCCTAAATCGGTTTCCAGAAACAAAGTCTGCATATTTTGCTGCGAGTAGTTGCCTCTCATCAAGGTGTAGCTGTTCAGGGCTAATTAACGTCATTGCAGTTAAAATCACATTTCGATAAAACTTCACCTCACAGATTTATTTACTATTGCCCAATAACCCAAGATGGGACTGCTCAGATAGTCTGGAAATGGAGAATTTATATATTTTCTGGGAACGTACTACATGGCTCTAAGAACACTGCAAGTGAAATAAATCACTTTTTTGCTTACTCCAAATCATTATTTTGGAGAATGCACTCCAGGCTCCAAGGGACATGCTCGGATGGCACAACTCACAATGCATGTATGACTTCAAAAGATAAATGAACTGAAAGGACCCCCTGGCATATTACTGCCTGTTGTGTATTTGTTTGAGGTTCTGCTTTGTTTTCTTCATTGTATGTGAAACTCATGCTGTTCCCTTGCTGTAAAACTCCTGGTACTTTAAGTTAATGCAATGCCCTCCTCCTGGGAGCAGGCAGAATATGCTTCAGAAAGATGCATTATTTTTCTTAATGTTACTAAGGTGAATCTCTTAATATTCCTTTTTATGTTTAGCATGCATGTTTTACTTTGCTCTCCTCCCCATATTGTCTTAGAAATCCCTGCTAGCTATGAATTTATTCTTGTATAATTCACTCATGTTAAAAGTGTCTTTAAAAGCACAATTTACTAAATTTTAACATTTCTTTTTAATCTACCTCTATCACCTTTTCTGGCATGTTAAGCAAATTATGTAAATAGATATTCCAATAGAATATTTTCATGATCCAGGCTCAAAATGGAGCTTTGCTGCTACTAACCAGAAGTGTTCTACATGCTGGATCCAGAAGCTTGAAAGGGGTGAGATGTGATTGTCAGTAACTATGGAAGGAGCAGGTGGAGACTTTTCTGGCAAAGGCAGCAGAAGCCTCTATAAAAATGACACATCTGCCATGATGGGTCTTGGGAGCAGAGGCTGAAGTGGGCAGGGTCCAATGGGAATGATGTTTCTGCGGGTGTGGTGTACTCCTTAAATCTTATACCTCAAAAGCATGCCCATGGGTTGGTTGAATCAGGGATGTCGTGAACCTCAATTTCATAAGGCAATGTAGCCCAAGATAAAGTGCAAATCATCATAAAAAAGTACAGTCAAATAAGAAAGGACTGGCTCAATAAGTGAGCTGTAGGACAGATTGAGACATTTATAAAGATTTATTACAAAAATGTAAAAGGTACAATTAAAGTGCTGATGCAACAAGTCTCAGTTAAATGCCTAAAAGTCATTGCCATGAAGGATTTTATTCATAGGACAATACAGAATATTAGGCAAAATCAAGAATAGATAAAGTCACAATTCTGCAGCAAAATCATGAAGAAATCGGACACCATCCCTAGTAGCACCCAAAAGATTCTTGGCCACCCCCAAAATTTACATAGGAAATTTCCTATAGTCAAACATGGAAAGTGCAGAATCATCATGGTGTGAGCAAAGAATTACATTTTCAACAAATCAATAAAAGACATAGGGCCAGATGTATCAAGCCTTTTACCGTTTGCGAACGGTAAAAAGCCTTTTGGGATGTATCATCCCAAAAGGCATTCGCAAAATAGGGAATTGCAATTCTTGCGATTAGCTGTTTTGCGAATGCATTTAGGGAATCGCAATTTGCGATTCCCTAAATACAATGCAGGAAGCAGTTAAAAATTGCAACCTTGCTTTAAGGAATCGCAAATTACCACCAACTTCAAGTTGGAGGTAATTTGCAAATTCCTGGAAAAATGCACATTTTTGCATTTTTGTAAGTGCCATGTGGCGCACACACATGCCCTTAAGGTATGTATGTGCACCACATGTGCACACTTACCTTTTTTGGAGGTGCATCGAGGTGGCCTTTTGGCCCCCTATCACCCTTGTAACTGCATTCGCAATTTGCGATGACCAAATTTGATAATCGCAAATTGCGAATGTCTTCCCATTCATTCCTATGGGCCTCTAGGCCCATAGGAATGAATGGGAAGGCATTCATTAATAGCGAATCGCAATTTGGGATTCGCTATTAAGGAATATGCAGGAATCGCTATTTTTTTTGCGAAACCTACATACATTGCATTTTGCGATTCCATAATAGCGAATGTGTAAAATTCGCTATTATGGACTTGCAAAATTCTATGTTGATACATCTGGCCCATAGATTTTCTGTACAGCCATACCACCTAAGCACTAACCAACTACATGACTATTGATTCAGCCCTGTTAGACTTGCCAGCCTTGTGGTATTCTTCCCCCAACCTTGTTTACTTCAGCCTCCATTTTTACCAACCTCGTTTTTGCTGGCCATATGACATTGCACACTTTACCACTGCTAACCAGTGCTAAAGTGCTTGTGCTCGCTCCTCTGAACATGGTAATATTAGCTTATACCCAATTGGAATGTTTGGTTTACTCATAAGTCCCTAGTAAAGTGGTGCTACATGTGCCCAGGCCTGTAAATTAAATACTACTAGTGGGCCTCCAGCACTGATTGTGCCACCCCATTAAGTAGCCCTTTAAACATGTCTCAGGCCTGCCATTACAGAGCCTGTCCGTGCAGTTTTAAAATGCCATTTCGACTTTGCAAAATAAACTTTTTACCAGGCCCAAACCTTCCTTTTTTATACATATAAGGCACCCCTAGGGTAGGCCCTGGGCAGCCCAGATGTCAGGGTCTGGTGTATTTAAAAATGTGGGCACGTACTTTTAAGTTTTACATGTCCTGGTAGTGAAAAAATCTTAAAGTTGTTTTTCACTACTGCAAGGCCTACCTCTCCCATAGGATAACATTGATTTGCCTTATTTCATTTTATAAGTGAAATATCCAAATGAGAAGAGATAACCAGTTCATGTTGTCTCTAGAATTGGAATTTAAAATCCTAACTTCTGGCGATGTCGGAATTTAAATTACAATTCTGAAAATGCCACTTTTAGAAAGTTGGTATTTTTTTACCATAGCCATTTAATGCCTGTATTCTGTCTCTGGTCACCTGAGTGGGTGTACCTGTATATTTAGATGCACCAGCCTGTGCAAGCTTCAGATGCATTGCATAAACATAACAACAGAGAAATTGTACATACAGCAACAAACTACTCACCTAAACACTGCGCCGTATACAAGGATCACATACTGTCATTTTGTTGAAGTCTTTATGTGCAATTTCTCTACTGTTATGTTTATGCAATGCATATATCTGAAGTTTGCACAGGCTTGTGCATCTAAATATACAGGTACTTGTTTAAACCACTGAAAGGTTTTTGAGTTCTATTTTCACACTTTTTCATTGCCTTAGAAGTAAAGGCTTCCTACTTCTCCTGAGGGAACCATTATTTGTTTCTTATTATATATCTACCCAGGTTCCTAGGGATACTGGGTAATTTGTTTTGATATCCACAGTTTTACCAGATATCCACAGTTGATGCTTTGCGCCTTTTGAGGCTTTTTTTACTACAATCTTTAATATTGAATATCTCTGGATCTACTGATTGGATGTTTGCCATTTTGGTCTTGTTTTATTTATTAAAAACTACTCTATTTTCCTAACTCTGTTATGGGCTCTTTTCGTGGTGTGTCTTTACTGTGTTACTGTTTGAAGTGTAGCAAAAATACTTCACACGTTGCCTCCGAGTTAAGCCTGACTGCTCTGTGCCAAGCTACCTGTGGGTTGAGCACAGGTTAATTTAGGGTTGCTTGTGACTTCAGCCTGAGAAGAATTGTGGTTGCTGCTTTACAAGGGTCTGACCCCCCTCAACCAGTAACCCAATTTCATACAAGCCCCCACTGACCTAATGTCATTTAGAAATGTCAGAACAAACTAGTTACAAAAAAAACACAGTAAACCATTGTGAAGGAATGCAGTACCGAGTGCAAGCGAATAATCCTGGGACTCATGTTTGAGAGTCGTCTTCGAGAACAGTGTCATTCAGAAATCAACATGTCTTGCTTGGCTATGTGCAACAGAACTAATAAACAATGACTGTGGTATCAATTTTGAACAAGATGGCGTTGAGCCTAGCTTAGGCCCAGTTAGTGAATGCCAGGAAAATACAACAGGTCTGATTGAAATCGTTTTAAAGGCAATACTATCATATTAGTGTATACATATGAATTCGAATGTAGATTACTATTCTACATGCTGTTACTAATTAGGAGTGGGCGGAACTTGTGGAATTACATTAAAACTCTACAAGATTCCATGAGCAGGCAGATATCAGTGCATCACGCTGCTCTTGCTGATTTTTAGCGTCTGGAGTTTGTTCCATGCTGTAAAATCAGCACGAACGGCACCACGCAGTGCGCCACAGGGCACTGCTGTTTTTTGCCGCTTGAGTATATTTTCTACTCGGACGGCAGCTTTGTCAACGCGAATGGCCGCGACCTGTCATGTCCCTCCACATTGAGAAATCTCGCCAGGAGGCATTCTAGAGCCAAAAAACCACACTAGGGGATGCAAATTGTCACTCGCCAACTTAATGAGAAAAAACTCTGCCATGCAGCAGATGGCGGAGTTTTGCCGGAACTGTATGCTCCAAGTGGAATGTGGAGTGGGCAAAATTTCGCAAACTCCACTGGCTAAGTGGAATTTTTCTTTCACCCCTATTAATAATGCTCAATTTTGATGAACACATAAAATATTTTCACAGTCTAAAGCTTTCTTTACTTTATCCAAAACAGGTCCCATACTTTATGTTATAAAGCAACTGTTTCCAGGCTGAAAGGAAAGGAGGGGGATCTCCTGCACTATCAAGCAAGAAAAAGGGACAGACAGCTAAAGAAGAAACAAGTCTTCACTAGGCCTGGATGCAACTTACAGAGTTTTACTCCACGGAATTCCATGGAGTTACCAAAATTTTTTGCAAGATTTAGCAGAATTCTGCGAACAGGTGGAAAAAGGCACATCGCACTGCTTGCTCTATGATTTAGCACTGGGGGCTTGTTCCGGGCTGAATAATCAGTGCAAACTGCACAATGTGGCTCACCAGAGCGCGCAGCTTCTCGAGTTGATTTTTGCTGCCGCTCGAGTAGATTTACTAGTCGGGCGGCAGCTTTCTGAACACGAACGATCGCTAACGCCCACTTTGGAGGAATCCCACCGAGTGTCCTCCTAGCGACCGAAAATCATGCTAGGGGATACCAACTTACTGTTTTCGATCTGCGCACGAAAAAAAACTCTACCACACGGCAGTTGGGGGAATTTGGCTGGAACTCCGCGTTAGAAAAGTAACACAAAGTGGCCAAAATTCCGTAAATTCCCCCGGTGGAGCAGAATTTATCCCCCACCCCTAGTCTTCACTCCAGGGCGGCTGCTATTTGAATGAAATGCAAATGTGTGTAATTGGGTAATCAGCAACGTAAATGTTGTTAGGGAGCAAGTATAGGCTTTAATCAATAGGATCATTTGGAACTTCGAAGTGACAATGTGTCATTCTTTTTGAGGGCTAATGTAAGGGTATTACCAATTCTGAAATCCACCCATTAAATGGAAACCAGTGAAAAAGAATTGCTCTAGGTACAGTCTGGTTGTGTACTACTTAAAATATAACTTTTGAATGTGCTGTAAGCACTTATACACTGTATCTTTTTGCACATTTTCCTAACTGATACTGTATGCAGTCTAGCTCATGCGGTGTAAAACATTTTTTACATTGCCGCCACCTATCTTACACTATGTGCTATACATTGTCAAACTAATGATCCACATATTCACAGCACGTCCTGCCACAGGATGGGACCACATAGCACATGCCCTTATTCCCCCGCACACCTACAAAGATTCAGATTGATGATCCACTGGTTAAGCGATTGCATTAAGTAACTGAGTTTTCCTACCACCTAAACACGGGGTTTTCCTCAGGTTAGTTTAACTTGCATTTATTTTTTCATTTAAAGTGTGTGCATTATATTTTATATGCCATTACCTGCAATTACATTCATAATCGTATTTGTGTTTGTTTTCATTTTTTGGATCTCTCAAGCCCATCAGTTGTAGTGCATGCATTGCAAGATCCATTCCCTTTCATGGTTCTGATCGTTTGTGTTGCCAAATTCAGTCCCAATCCCTGCTGATCTCTTACAAATTGACATCTCCACTGAGGGGCCGATTCCGATCTCGGTCGGAGGCGCACCCAATACCATTCGGTCGGGAAAAAAGCCATGCGAAAGCCTGTTTCCCGACCGATCCGTACAGTACACCGAACGAGCAAGTACGATGCGCACAACAGCAAAAAATCCGGCCGAGCCGTACTCACCCAAACCAGGTCCTGTTCTCCGACCGAGGCGAATCCGGAAACGCCGAATCGAGTCGCACGGAAGGAAAAATGCAGCCCTGTCCGGCCGGACAAGTACGATGCGCTTTCCGTACGCTCCGAACCCGTCGCTACGCACGGCACGTCAAAGCATCCGGGAGAGGCGCACATAAGCTCCGATTCGCGCCACAACACGATCCACGACTCCGAGACGAACACGGCACCGACGAGGACGACGCGAAGCGACGAGGACGAGGCGAAGCGACGAGGACGACGCCAAGCAACGAGAAGGACGAACGACACGAACCAACCATGAATCCCTTCGTCCCGATCATACCAATATTCTACATTTACTACCGGAACAGGCACGGACGCGTACGGCGCAGAAGGTAAGCCAGACACCAACCACAAAACACATACAACACGTACACGACACATCACACACACACACAGGGATGCTGAATATACTTACACCAGCAACAGCAGCACCATAGGGGCGGGATGCCCATCACCAATGCCACATATGCACACAGGGGCCTGAATGCGCACCACCACCCCTACCCAGGGGGGCTGGATGCCTACCACTACTACCACCCTTAGCCAGGGGGGCTGGATGCCTACCACTACTACCACCCTTAGCCAGGGGGCTGGATGCCTACCACTACTACCACCCTTAGCCAGGGGGCTGGATGCCTACCACTACTACCACCCTTAGCCAGGGGGGCTGGATGCCTACCACTACTACCACCCTCACCCAGGGCGGGCAGGATGCCTGCCACTACTACCACCCTTAGCCAGGGGGTGCTGGATGCCTACCACTACTACCACCCTTAGCCAGGGGGGGCTGGATGCCTACCACTACTACCACCCTTAGCCAGGGGGGGCTGGATGCCTACCACTACTACTACTACCCTCACCCAGGGCGGGCAGGATGCCTGCCACTACTACCACCCTTAGCCAGGGGGTGCTGGATGCCTACCACTACTACCACCCTTAGCCAGGGGGGCTGGATGCCTACCACTACTACCACCCTTAGCCAGGGGGCTGGATGCCTACCACTACTACCACCCTTAGCCAGGGGGCTGGATGCCTACCACTACTACCACCCTTAGCCAGGGGGGCTGGATGCCTACCACTACTACCACCCTCACCCAGGGGGGCTGGATGCCTACCACTACTACCACCCTCACCCAGGGGGGCTGGATGCCTACCACTACTACCACCCTTAGCCAGGGGGCTGGATGCCTACCACTACTACCACCCTCACCCAGGGGGGCTGGATGCCTACCACCACTACCACCCTTACCCAGGGGGGCTGGATGCCTACCACTACTACCACCCTTAGCCAGGGGGGCTGGATGCCTACCACTACTACCACCCTTAGCCAGGGGGGCAGGATGCCTACCACTACTACCACCCTTAGCCAGGGGGGCTGGATGCCTACCACTACTACCACCCTTAGCCAGGGGGGCTGGATGCCTACCACTACTACCACCCTTAGCCAGGGGGCTGGATGCCTACCACTACTACCACCCTTAGCCAGGGGGGCTGGATGCCTACCACTACTACCACCCTTAGCCAGGGGGGCTGGATGCCTACCACTACTACCACCCTCACCCAGGGGGGCAGGATGCCTGCCACTACTACCACCCTCAGCCAGGGGGCTGGATGCCTACCACTACTACCACCCTTAGCCAGGGGGGCTGGATGCCTACCACTACTACCACCCTTAGCCAGGGGGGCTGGATGCCTACCACTACTACCACCCTTAGCCAGGGGGCTGGATGCCTACCACTACTACCACCCTTAGCCAGGGGGGCTGGATGCCTACCACTACTATCACCCTCACCCAGGGGGGCTGGATGCCTACCACTACTACCACCCTCACCCAGGGGGGCTGGATGCCTACCACTACTACCACCCTTAGCCAGGGGGGCTGGATGCCTACCACTACTACCACCCTTAGCCAGGGGGGCTGGATGCCTACCACTACTACCACCCTTAGCCAGGGGGCTGGATGCCTACCACTACTACCACCCTCACCCAGGGGGGCTGGATGCCTACCACTACTACCACCCTTAGCCAGGGGGGCTGGATGCCTACCACTACTACCACCCTTAGCCAGGGGGGCAGGATGCCTACCACTACTACCACCCCCACTCATAGGATGGACAATGCATGACACAACCAGCACACCACAACCTAGGGAATGCAAGATAAAGACATCCCCCCACCACCATGACAAGCGTGTGTAGGCTGTGTCAAATGCCTACAACACCGAACATGACTTTGAACATACAATGTGACCCCCTAGCACATGTGCCACACATATATGTGTGTGGCACCCACAATGCAAGCAGCCCATGACCATTGTGGCAATGGGGCCTAAACCCCCATCATCACAGTGACCAAAAGGTAAGTGTGGGGTCCATAGCTGAAGCACATTTTGACCATTGTGGCAATGGGGTCTAAACCCCCATCATCACAGTGACCAAAAGGCAAGTGTGGGGTCCATAGCTGAAGCACATTTTGACCATTGTGGCAATGGGGTCTAAACCCCCATCATCACAGTGACCAAAAGGCAAGTGTGGGGTCCATAGCTGAAGCACATTTTGACCATTGTGGCAATGGGGTCTAAACCCCCATCATCACAGTGACCAAAAGGCAAGTGTGGGGTCCATAGCTGAAGCACATTTTGACCATTGTGGCAATGGGGTCTAAACCCCCATCATCACAGTGACCAAAAGGGAAGTGTGGGGTCCATAGCTGAAGCACATTTTGACCATTGTGGCAATGGGGTCTACACCCCCATCATCACAGTGACCAAAAGGTAAGTGTTGACAAAGAAAGAGCTGCAACTGCCAAACTGCATGGATCATTCCTGGTCACAGAACCAAAAACTCATCTGTGGCAAAGTAGTGTATGTGTCCCATTGCAACATAAATTGGGTGAGCCAAATACTGCAGTGCAAATGAGACATTCCTTTGGCCATGTGCAGACAAACAACACCCATGGGGGCTGACACCGTCAACATTCATCAATGACACAATGACAGAAGTGACCATCAGAATGCAGAACCACATATTTGCACCAATGGGCACACAAATGCAGATATCCTGTGGAGACAGCAGATGTGAGGTGAACAGATACCATACCATGGCAGCAATGGGACACACAAACCATGATCACTGTGCTGACCGATGACCTAGGAGTCCCAGGGACAGCAGGGGAAACACACCAAACAACATACAGCCAATGGCACACCCAAGATATGCCAATGCAGTGGTGCAGATGCACAAACACAAACAGGCAGACCAACACTGTCATCATACACAGCAGGTGAGGGGGGTGCCAGTGTCCCCAGGCAACCACACAACACATGAGGAGAGCTGAATACCAATCATACAGATGTGCATACACTGCCACACTAAGGTAACTCATGGATCCAAATCCCCTATGTGGGCAAGCAGGCATTGTCAGATGAGAGGGAGCACAAAACACACATGTCACACAGGCACGTAGGAACAACAACTGACACAGCAAGACACAGACACACCACAGCACCACCCCCAGGGCCCCCACAATGTGGTGACCCTTGGCTGCATAAAAATCCCACTCTGATGACAAAGCTGAATGTGGTTCACACTGTGAACCACAGTCATGTGTCCTGAGCAACAAACTACCATCACACCGACACAAGCACAAATCAATCAGCATGGCCAGTAAGCCAAGGCCAACATGGAGGCAGGGGTCTAGCTGGGCAACAACTCCCATCTGCACACACTCAAGACCACACCCCTCGACCTCCAACAATGTGCAGCAGTGAAGTACACATGCACTGGTGACATTGCACATGCACCCATGACTATTCCAGGGTGGTGGGTGGGAACCAAGGTGCAGAAACACATCACACATGGCCACTCAACAAGACTCCTGAATGTCTGACACACTGCACACTACGCTGTACATGGACATGACGGCGATACCACACCAACCAATGGGATCCCAGCCACAGTCACACACCAATGAAGAAGCCAAGGTCACCCACAAAGAACACACATAGACAACAACCAACATCGCAGCCCGGACCCTGAGGAGTGCCAGCAGTCACACACACAACGTGTCACAATAACTTAAAGATAACACGAACTGAAAATCACATGACAGGGGCAAACAACAAGTGCCAAGGGGAAACCTGACTGTGACCCATCTGCGTCTGCACACAAACTCAGCCCTGACAGCAAACACACCTATGGGTGACACCCTGATGACCAGTAATGTGCCATGCACCCACATCACAGAGAACACAGGAGAAGACTTTGGGGGAACATAGCTCAAGTCAGCAAGCATCACAAACAGGTACAACACTAGGGATCACAGCATGCGCAGATAAATGGAAGTGAACACACAGACATGCACATACAACACACACCTTGGGCGCAGGCAATGTCACACGTGTACACACTGCCATGAGGGGACTCCACTCCTGTGTGAGGAAAGCTGTGCCATATGTTGCCTCAGTAGGGCCCCATCATGTCAGCTGAGCACTTGGTCACACAATCAACAATTAGCACCAAATGAGGGCTCCCGTCACATCAGCCTGGTCATGGATGTGCCAACGGAATCATCAGCACAGATCCAACACACTTGTATAGCAATGTTGCACTGACTACACGGATGAGTCCTTCCCCATTGATGCCCAAACCTGCATGTCCAGTGGAGATGGCAACACGGTCAGGGAAGTAGACAAATCCAACAATGGCAGGCACAACAGATGTGCAGGGGTGGAAGCCACAGATATGAAATTGCTAATGTAAGTAGGAAATCCCATTGCCAAATACTGAACACATGACACCCTCAGATGCTGCTATGGATGACATGGATACACCACATGATAGGACACATTCCCCCTGGACCACATGGGTTCCTGCACAGTAACACTTCATAATCATGAGACCAGATATCACCATCACTGCAGCAAGGGCATGGTTAGCAGCACCAACAACATGTACATCTGAAGCATGAGCACTAGAGAAAAGAAAGTTGCTTTATTCAGCATATGTGTTGAATGAAAACGACGTCCAGAAAAAAAGAGCAAAGGCCAATGGCCAGTCCATTGTCAAAGTTCAAACAGGGTGACACTGGCAGATGTCACCCTACGCATGCCTGCACAAAACCAGGGACAATCCACTAGGAGGGGCAACCGGGGGGCAGGCCAGGCACCACAGGGACAGGATCAGGGCTCACCAGGGGAGTCAGGGAAGGGGTGGTGGGTGCTGGAGAGCCACTGACAACTGCAGTGGAGGTGTCTGACATGGTGTGTGCCGGCACAACTGGGGGGCATGACTCAGATGTCGTGGGTGCCGGCACAACTGCAGTGGACCCTGCAGATGGAGTGGACAGGTCCGCCACTGCAGTGCCCAAGTCAGACAGGGCGGTAGTGGACTCCACTGCAGTGCCTACCTCCAGGGGAGGAGAATGGGGAACAGGCAAGGTGGGTTGGACAGAGGGGAGGACACCCTCACCACATCAGTGGCACAGACAAGCGCAGCGGGGGTGTGGTGCTGGGAGAGCAAGTGGCAGGGGAGAAGGCCTGATCCTCTTGGGGATGGTATATCTGTGGGTGGGGGAACCTGGGGCAGGGTGTGGTGGGGGCACCTGTGCAGTGGGGGCCTGAGGGATGGAGGACGGAGACCTTGTGCCTGAGCTGCAGGGCGGTGGTGGGGTCTTGCTCTTAGGACTCCGGGGGACTTGCGGGTGGGGGCCTCAGTCCGTCTGCGCCTGGGGGAGGGTGTCCGGGGGCGAGGGGCACTCTGCTCCGTGTGGGTGGGCTTCCTCTTCCCCCGGGATGCTGGAGCAGCTTCATCGGTGGGGAAGAGGCCGAGGTCACAGAGGAAGAGCTGCTGTGACTTTGGGGTTGCAGGTGAGGCAAGGGAGGGTGCTTTGGAGGGAGAGGGAACTGAGGACTGCGCAGTGCATGTGGATGCGTGTGTGTGTTCCAGGGCCCCATCCCCTGTGAGTCTGGCTTCAGTCCCCTGAATGTGCGTGCGTGTGCGTTTTGTCATTGGCGTGTGTGTCAGTGTGCTGGATGTGTGTGTGCTGGTGTGTGCCTGTGCCGGTGTGTGTGTGCTTGGGATGGGTAAGGTGCTGGGGAGTGTGGATGGAGCAGAGGCAGGAGGGGTGAGGGACCGTTTGAGGAGGGACACTGCTGCCGTCAGGGAGGAGTCCATGGACCTATTGCCCCTCTGTAGGTCAGACATGCCCGATGAGATGCCCTCCATGAACGACACCAGCTGAGTCAACAGCGCGGTGTGCGCATGGAGGACACTCAGCATGGCTGTCTGGCCTACATGGAGCTGGCGAAGGAGGTACACAGACTCCTCACTCAGGGCAGCAGGGGACACAGGGGCAGGGGCTGCGGTGCCTGGCCCAAAGGAGACACGCTCCCGGACATGGGAGCCTCCACGGACCTGGGGAATGGGAGCCGATGGGAGGGCGGTGGTGGTGCTGGTGGTGGCGGGGACAGCAACACTAGCTGGGGTGTGGTGGCTGCTGACACCCGCCTCCACAAGGGAGTCATCCTCCGAGTTGCTCTGGTCCTCAGCTGAGGTGGATGCTGCTGAGGACTCCTCGGTGTGGCTCCCCTCGCCCTCCGTGCCACTGGGTCCCTCCGACCACTCCTCGGCTGCTGACCCAGTCTGGCTCTCTGGCTCCTCCTGGTCCGTGGAGCTGTCCCCTTCCGTGGCCGTGGATGTATCTGCAAACAATGGGGAAACAGACAGACATCAGTCACCTGCACAAAACGCACACACCACTGTGAGCACAGCACATCACAGAGCAAGCCCTGGCATCATTAGTTGTACATTGCTAAAAGTGCCCTAACTGAACAGGAGAAGCCAATTGTCAGTCTGATGCCAAGCATGGCACTCACATCCCACATGGCCTTGCACCCATCTGTCTGGTGTCTGTTGGATTGCAACACCCCAGTGTGGACACATGCACCAAGTACACAGTAGTTGGACAGTGCAGAGGACACGGTGTGGCATGTGGACATGCACACATCACAGCTCTTGCCACTGAGTCAGTACAGGTTTCCGGATGAAAGGGATGCCCAGAGTCAAATAGGAAATGCATGTGATGCATACCAGCGACAGACACCATGATGCACCCATGTCCTGATAGCCAGCGCCACTATGGTGTGCATGTAGCACATGTCACTCCCCTGCAGGCTCACCAATCAGTAGACACATGCCATGGCGGAGGCATGACTGCAAAGTCATACATCACTGTCTCAGTGATGTATGACTTTGCAGCCAGACAACAACACTCTGCACTGTGTCACAATAGTAGGTCATGGGGAATGCAAGTCCTGGAGCTGCACAAGTGCACATGTACATCCCCCCACAACACATCCTCTTAACCCTCATCTGTCCAGGTCATACCTATTGGACATATGGGAGACCTGTGACACTACCCTCTGAACCTGAGCCCCTCACACTCTGCTGTGAATGGGGAACAGCTGCCTGAACTTCACATTCACATGCCCCAGTCTGCATGGGCAGCTGATCAGACACCTATGTGACACACAAGTATCGTCTCCTATGGTCACATCTCCAGTGGCATGCTGAGCCCCTACCAAGAAACTCCACAGCAGTCCTGGCGACTAATCCACAGCACACTGACACAGAGGCAGACACCTGAGGGGTCAAATCACTGCGCACAATGTGTCAGATGATACACGGGAGTGGGAGTACAGAGTGTATTGTATGGCCTGGAGTAGGCATGACTGTCCAGCCCCACATGAATGAGGGATGAGCCCTGGACTGTAGGCAGCTGGCTAAGTATGTGTGACACACGTCATATACATACTCCTGGGGCCCAAACATTGTTCCCACCCGCAGCATGGGTGTGTGCCAGATACCCCAGCCACATGTGGTGGATCAGCTCAGCAATTGGACCACAGATCAAAGTAACACGCTGAATACATGTCAGAATACAGGCATTGTGTAAGCAATGGACCCACCCATGATGCCCACCACAGAGTCAGGGAAACAGATGCTGTCTCCCACCTTGAGTCAAGCAAACTGCAAGGACACAGTCCTAAGTGACAGAATTCCCTGCATGTAAGGGCCACACCTGGGTATCAGATGAGGAGTGGGCAGTGCACAATAGAGGGACATGGCTCCTGGACAACATGACTGCTGTACTGTGGCAGTTTAACCAGGCCCGAGGAGGGCACATAGCATGTTAGACAGAGTTCACAGTGCAGTCTTTGACTCACCCCTCCTTGCTGCTCTCTGGCCTTCAGCTGCCCATCCAGGTCTGGAAAGACCACCGCCAGGATCCTGAGCATGTGGGGGTCAGGGTCCGTGTTCCGCCCCTCCTGCGAGGAGGCGACAGCTTCAGCTGGACCCGTGCAATCCTCCGGGTCCAGCCCCGAAGGTCCTGCCACCTCTTTTGGCAGTTGCGGATCCGGCGCTTGTAGACCCCCACGGACCGGACAGCCCGGACGATGTCCTTCCAGATCTCCTGCTTCCGATGGGCAGAAGCCTGTCAGGATGACAAAGTGATAAGGCCATTACTACACATGCAACATATCCGTGCATGACACAGTTGCATATACATGTCGCAATCACAGGGGCACATGGTGTACACAGGCAGTGCACGGCTGCCCATGGACAGTTTTCCAGAAGTCACTACATGGTATCATTGCATGGGGAGTAAAACCCTGTTCAGAAGCACTGTCACTGCACCATACCTGTCCAGTGCAAGTCACTACACACTATGGGGGGTGACAACTACTCAGTGAGCCTGCTAGCCAGTGGCGTGCAGACTCTCAGCCTTGCTAGTCAGACAAAATGCACATTCAGAAAGGCAGTGCACAGGACACTCACCTGCTTCCCTGGTGTCCCATACAGCTTGCTGTACTGTGGAAGTAGGCTGTCCAGCAGGGCCTGGTTCTCTTCAAGGCTGAAGGCTGGGGCTCTCTCCACAGTACGTGCCATTGCAGGGTCCAGAGGGGCAGAGACAGCAGCAGTGCAGTGGCAGATGTCGTCTTGGAGCATGTAGTGCAGGCAAGTGGGCTCTCAGGGGAACAGCCAGCAATATATATGTGCTGGAGAGGCAGATACTGTCCCTTGTGTCCAAAGTGATAGGTCCAAGTCGTTTGCATCTTCTGAATCTGGCCAATCCATGGAATAGCAGCACCAAAACACGCCCACAGCATCCTTCAAATCTTCAACTTCATGACATACATGATTTTGCAACATTGTTGTGGGTGACCAACTGATTTTCCAGCAACCGACTCGTTCGAAATTCGAAAACGCGTCCGTTGCCAGGCAAGCCCATTGTCAATGGGTGCGCACCGATCGGTCCATTGCGGTACAACGCGCACAGGGGTACAACGCGTACCCGCACACATTGAAAGCAATGGGCCGGCCGGAGGCACCGATCGGTCCATTGCAGTTCAACGCGCACAGGGGTACAACGCGTACCCGCACACATTGAAAGCAATGGGCCGGCCGGAGGCACCGATCGGTCCATTGCAGTTCAACGCGCACAGGGGTACAACGCGTACCCGCACACATTGAAAGCAATGGGCCGGCCGGAGGCACCGATCGGTCCATTGCAGTTCAACGCGCACAGGGGTACAACGCGTACCCGCACACATTGAAAGCAATGGGCCGGCCGGAGGCACCGATCGGTCCATTGCAGTTCAACGCGCACAGGGGTACAACGCGTACCCGCACACATTGAAAGCAATGGGCCGGCCGGAGGCACCGATCGGTCCATTGCAGTTCAACGCGCACAGGGGTACAACGCGTACCCCCACACATTGAAGGCAATGGGCCGGCCGGAGGCACCGATCGGTCCATTGCAGTTCAACGCGCACAGGGGTACAACGCGTACCCCCACACATTGAAAGCAATGGGCCGGCCGGAGGCACCGATCGGTCCATTGCAGTACAACGCATCACTGTACATGTGACTGGCATATGTCAGCATGCCTGTCTCAGATGGACATATGCCAGCCACAGATAGCTCCCAGGGAGTGAGGGGCACACCTACATCACGACAGCCTGTCCAAACCTTATCATAAGGCATGTAAGGCTGCATTTCCTATTGTGTGTATGTTGGTGTACATGTTGTCCTGTGGGTGTCACCTGTGGGCAGCCACCCCCAGGCTGTGCACGTGTTCATGGGGACAGGATCCTGGGTGTTACGTGTACGTGACCACTGTGATGTGCAACTGTTCATATCTGTGCATGTGCCATGGTCACATTTCACAGTGGTGTTTGTGTATGTCATGTCACATACCCCGTGAGTCCCATGTGGGACGGTATGTTTGAGCCAGGGTGTCCCAGTGGCACAATAGTGATGGACCTCCACAGTCTTTGTGCATGTAGTGTTTACAATGTCTCTGATTTCATGTGCACAATGGGAGACAGTCTCCACATCCACGTTGTGTGTGCATGGACTCTGATGTTGTGCGTGTGTGTCACAGACGTCCATGTCTGTCCTGCCGTGGCAAGTGGGGCCACTACCTGTGGGGGTCATGTTTGTTTTGCTGTGGTGTACACATGATACTCCATGTGATGCCAGTGTCCATGTGGCATTACAGGGTCCCTGGGAATGTACCTGTCGTTGAGCTGTGGTGCCTGGGGCACATCTGTCCTCACATGTCACTGTGGGGGGTGAATGTGACACGGCAGCAGGAGATGGGAACTGTGACACGGCATCATGATATCCAATGGGCCAACCTGGGACAAATTGATGCCACCTGTAGGACCGTGTTGACAGATGTTGGCCATGTATGTACCATACATGTCCTTCCGGTACTGCACACTTCATGTAGTTGTGCCTCATAATGATGTATGTTGGGATCTTGAGTGTGTTCAATGCCGCATATGTGGGGTGACTGACAATCTTGCTTACTTCTCCTCTGCACTGCAGGGCTCCTGCTGTCCATCGGCCATTCCCAGACCTGGCAACGATGGTGGAACGGGACAGCATCCGACGGTACCGCTTCACCAGGCAGCTGATTGAGGATTTGGCAGTGCAGTTGTCCCCACATTTGCAGCCTGGCCGGCCGTATCCTACAGCGCTGACCCCCAAGGTGAAGGTGATGGCAGCCCTACACTTCTTTGCCACCGGTACCTTCCAACATACTGTGGCGACTGCTGGTGGGATGTCACAGACCATGTTCAGCCGTGTGCTCCGCGATGTTTGGGCGGCAATGTTGCTCTTCCTGAACCGGTACATCTATTTCCCTAGACTGCGACGACTCACTGACGTGAAGAGTGACTTTTATGCCCTGGGGAGGATGCCGCATGTCATTGGCTCCATTGATGGGACACATGTGGCTTTGGTACCACCACAGGCCCAGGAGCAGGCCTACAGGAACCGCAAGCACTACCACTCGGTCAATGCACTGGTGGTGTGTCTTGCAGACATGACCATCACACACGTGTGTGCCCGTTTCCCTGGTTCAGCACACGATGCCTTTGTGATGAGGAGTAGTCGCATCCCCAGGATGATGGCACAGATGCAGAACCAGCGTGCCTGGCTTGTCGGTGTGTACTGACTTTGTGCCATTGTGTGTGATCTGATCTGTAGTATTCCGCCCACTTTTCCAAGTCAGCTAATGTGCACTTGTCTGGCCGTAGGTGACTCGGGATACCCCAACATGCCATGGTTGCTGACACCCCTCAGGAACCCTGTGACACCTGCCCAGATGCGCTACAATGAGGCACATGGTCGGACCAGGAGAGTGATTGAGCGGACCTTTGGTCTCCTGAAGAGCCGCTTCCGCTGCCTGGACAAGACCGGAGGGTCCCTCCCATATGCCCCTGCGAAAGTGTGCAAGATTATCATCGTCTGCTGCATGCTCCACAACCTGGCAGTGCGGAAGGAGTTGCCTCTCATCCAGGATGACAATGACCAACATCCGCCACCTGTGGAGGATCCTGGCCTGGACCACGATGCCAGTGACGATGATGATGATGATGATGGTGATGGTGATGGTGATGTCCGCACACAGCTCATCACCAACTTCTTTAGCTGAATGTGAGTATCCTGAGGTGTCATGTCAATGATGTGAGTTGGCATGATGTGTGGGTGGTGCTCTGGTGCTGTTGGAGTGTGTCCATGGGCTACTTGACTGGATGTGTGTTGCGATGTGTGGTGACAGGTGGGCTGTACTCCCCAACAGTGTTGACATGCTAACTTGGTTCTGGGTGGGTATCTTGTAACATGTATTGTGCATGAGTTTTGCTGTTCTGTCCTGTACTCCATTGCTTTTGACTGTGTGTCATTTCTGTCCTTCACAGGGTACTTTCAGATTCGTTTGGTCAACTGTGTCCACCGACGACGTGATTGCACATCCAGGCTGGTAGCTGTTGTGTCCCTACAGGTGATGTGCGCCACACCCATGGACTTCCTTCCGTCTACAGTTGTTGACTGTGTGCCCGCTACCAGGTGGGGTTACCTTGCATCTGTAGTGGTTACGGCATGTTGCAACTGTGTAATAAACCTGTGCTTCACTTTGTGATGTGCGTTGTCTGTGGTCACACATTTGACTGCCATTTGCTTACTGCACCTGTGGGCTACTTGACTACAACTGGGAATGGGTGTGGTGTCTGTGCATTGCACCGTCTTCCCTGGCAACATCAGTGTAGGCAATGAGTCAGATGGCCTAGGTGTGTATGTGTCGTGTAGCCCTGGTGGTGTGTCTCCCTCATGTGTGTCACGTTGCCTGTACTCACATGCCTGTGTTGTCCTTGCTGTTGCAGTTCGCATACACTGTGTAATTTTGCAGTTCATCATCCCCATAACAGCACCCACGTTGGAATCACGACAGAGGCAAGTATGGTGTATTAGTGTGTTTATTGTGATACATTTGTGTTAATAGTGCATAGGATGGGTTGTGCTGTACATGAATCTTGCAATCCCAAGTTCCTAGGTGAATTGAAAGTCCGGGTAGACAGGATCCCCAGTATCGGGGCCACAGTTGTCTGACACATTGGTCCAACTTGTACTCCCCATGCAATGTGTGGGAGTAGTGTTGCCGTCAACAGGGTGAACAGTCTGTGCACAAAGGCGAACATCCAGAACAGGTTCAGGCTTCCTGGGAGTTGCGCTTGGCCATCGGCCTCTCACTTTTCCCTCCTCGGACGACCCCTCTTCTTGGGGGGGGCCCTCAAGTGCAGGCTGCTGCGGTGCAGGGGACTCTCCGCCAGAGTCCTCCTCCCTCCCTGTGGCAGTTGCAGTTTGTTCGGCACCAGATGTTGTTGGCACACAGGGAGGTGTGGACTGGTTGCTGTTCATCTGGCGGAGGCATTGTAAAATGTCCCTGTGCACCACCGTCATCTCATGCAGTGCATCCCACTTGGACTCCACGCGGGACATGTGTGAGTCCACACGGGACATGTGTGACTCCACGTGGGACATGTGGGAGTCCAAGCGGGCATGATGGGCAGCCTGCTGCTGTTTAATGTCTCTGAGGAGCCCCACTACCTGGCTGAGCTCTCCGGTGCTGGACTGGTACGCATCAGCTATGCGTACCAGTTGTGGGTCGTCATGCACACCAGCAACGTCTGCAAGCAGCGACCTCTGTCTCCCACCCTCCCACCACCCCTGCTGACATGTGCAGTGTGTGCAGTGGCACGCACAGATAACCCTGGTCCACCTTGGGGGTTGGTGGTGGTGGTGGTGTCCATGGCCCCAGGTTGGTCCAGGGTCACTGTGCTGGTGTTGCTCCTTATTCTGTCCATGTCGGCAGGGATGGTATTCGTGGTGACAGTCGTTGTAGGGGTGGGTGCAGGGGGTGCAGCTGGTGGTCCTGCTGGTGCTGCAGCTGGTGGTCCTGCTGGTGCTGCATGTTGACTTGCACCGGATGTGCCAGGTTGTTCTTCATCGTCCGAGGAGGACAGAGGCTGTACGACGCCAGTGAGCTCGGCATCCTCTTGAGCCTGGGACTGGGACTCCTCAGCGTCTGCTGCTGTGTCCCCATCATCACCTGTTTTTGGGAGACACAAACAATGTATGTCATGTTTCTGCAGGCATCAATGGTTGACACACATGACAGTTGTGACTGTGCCTCTGGGTGCGGGCCTGTACATTGCATTGTCCTAAGTCGTCACAGTCAGGGGTTGATATTGGTGTGGCACATTGTCCTGCATTATTTGGGCATTTCTATGTATTTTCTGGGGTGTGAACATGGTCTGCATTGCTTGTGTTTGGTTGACAGCCGGACCTCCTTCCCACCCACCCAGCCAGTCAGTTATCCCACCATGGAACGTGCTTGCGTTGCAGGGAGTGTAAGTTGTCTCTCAGGATGTCAGTCAGTGGTGTCCTGCTGTTTGTTGGTGCACAGTTGGCAGCAGGGCCTTGTGCTCCCCACAGCAGTAGCCAGTGTCAGCCATCTTGTGAGTCCTTCTCCACTCCCTGTGATGTGAGCATGGTTCAGGGTGGTGTTGATGGGACAGTTGTGGGGGTGAGCTATGTCTGTGACTACGACTCCCATCATGCCATTGCCTCCACCCCACTTGCCAGCATTCCCATACTTACTTGCTTTTGTGTGGAGTTCAGTGGGTGTGGGTGTGAGGGCAATGGCAAGATGGCTGACAGTGGTGTCCTGCTGTTGGTTGGTGTGCAGTACCCAGCATGCCCTTGTGCTCCCCACGACACAGCAACAGTGTCAGACATCTTTGATGGGCCTTTCCACTCTCTGTGGGATGTGCATGCGTGAGTGTGAGCTTGCTGGGCCATGTGGTGGGGGATGTAGGGCTGTGACTACGACTCCCATCATGCTATTGCCTCCTCCCCCTTCCCAGCATGCCCATGCTTCCTTCCTTTTGACTCTGCTTCCCTGTGGGTTGGGCTGGCTGTGCTGACAGGATGGCTGGGAGTGTTGTCCTGGCAGTTGTTTGGCTAAGAGTCCCAAGAGTGTCCCTGTGCTTCACACAACATAACCCAGGGTGGTGGTGCTTTGTGGGATCTTGTGTTAGGATGGAGGGCATTGCATTCTACCAGGTGGGTACTGTGGAGTTTGTGTTGGGGGGTGTGAGGGGAGGTGCTGGTGACTATAGTCAGTGCTGCAAGTCCCCCTTCCCACCCAGCCAGCCAGATATCCCACCATGGAACGTGCTTGCATTGCAGGGAGTGTAAGTTGTCTCTCAGGATGTCAGTCAGTGGTGTCCTGCTGTTTGTTGGTGCACAGTTGGCAGCAGGGCCTTGTGCTCCCCACAGCAGTAGCCAGTGTCAGCCATCTTGTGAGTCCTTCTCCACTCCCTGTGATGTGAGCATGGTTCAGGGTGGTGTTGATGGGCCAGTTGTGAGGCTGAGCAATGTCTGTGACTACGACTCCCATCATGCTATTGCCTCCACCCCCTTCCCAGCATGCCCATGCTTCCTTCCTTTTGACTCTGCTTCCCTGTGGGGTGGGCTGGCTGTGCTGACAGGATGGCTGGGAGTGTTGTCCTGGCAGTTGTTTGGCTAAGAGTCCCAAGAGTGTCCCTGTGCTTCACACAACATAACCCAGGGTGGTGGTGCTTTGTGGGATCTTGTGTTAGGATGGAGGGCATTGCATTCTACCAGGTGGGTACTGTGGAGTTTGTGTTGGGGGGGTGTGAGGGGAGGTGCTGGTGACTATAGTCAGTGCTGCAAGTCCCCCTTCCCACCCAGCCAGCCAGATATCCCACCATGGAACGTGCTTGCATTGCAGGGAGTGTAAGTTGTCTCTCAGGATGTCAGTCAGTGGTGTCCTGCTGTTTGTTGGTGCACAGTTGGCAGCAGGGCCTTGTGCTCCCCACAGCAGTAGCCAGTGTCAGCCATCTTGTGAGTCCTTCTCCACTCCCTGTGATGTGAGCATGGTTCAGGGTGGTGTTGATGGGCCAGTTGTGAGGCTGAGCAATGTCTGTGACTACGACTCCCATCATGCTATTGCCTCCACCCCCTTCCCAGCATGCCCATGCTTCCTTCCTTTTGACTCTGCTTCCCTGTGGGGTGGGCTGGCTGTGCTGACAGGATGGCTGGGAGTGTTGTCCTGGCAGTTGTTTGGCTAAGAGTCCCAAGAGTGTCCCTGTGCTTCACACAACATAACCCAGGGTGGTGGTGCTTTGTGGGATCTTGTGTTAGGATGGAGGGCATTGCATTCTACCAGGTGGGTACTGTGGAGTTTGTGTTGGGGGGTGTGAGGGGAGGTGCTGGTGACTATAGTCAGTGCTGCAAGTCCCCCTTCCCACCCAGCCAGCCAGATATCCCACCATGGAACGTGCTTGCATTGCAGGGAGTGGAAGTTGTCTCTCAGGATGTCAGTCAGTGGTGTCCTGCTGTTTGTTGGTGCACAGTTGGCAGCAGGGCCTTGTGCTCCCCACAGCAGTAGCCAGTGTCAGCCATCTTGTGAGTCCTTCTCCACTCCCTGTGATGTGAGCATGGTTCAGGGTGGTGTTGATGGGCCAGTTGTGAGGCTGAGCAATGTCTGTGACTACGACTCCCATCATGCTATTGCCTCCACCCCCTTCCCAGCATGCCCATGCTTCCTTCCTTTTGACTCTTCTTCCCTGTGGGGTGGGCTGGCTGTGCTGACAGGATGGCTGGGAGTGTTGTCCTGGCAGTTGTTTGGCTAAGAGTCCCAAGAGTGTCCCTGTGCTTCACACAACATAACCCAGGGTGGTGGTGCTTTGTGGGATCTTGTGTTAGGATGGAGGGCATTGCATTCTACCAGGTGGGTACTGTGGAGTTTGTGTTGGGGGGTGTGAGGGGAGGTGCTGGTGACTATAGTCAGTGCTGCAAGTCCCCCTTCCCACCCAGCCAGCCAGATATCCCACCATGGAACGTGCTTGCATTGCAGGGAGTGGAAGTTGTCTCTCAGGATGTCAGTCAGTGGTGTCCTGCTGTTTGTTGGTGCACAGTTGGCAGCAGGGCCTTGTGCTCCCCACAGCAGTAGCCAGTGTCAGCCATCTTGTGAGTCCTTCTCCACTCCCTGTGATGTGAGCATGGTTCAGGGTGGTGTTGATGGGCCAGTTGTGAGGCTGAGCAATGTCTGTGACTACGACTCCCATCATGCTATTGCCTCCACCCCCTTCCCAGCATGCCCATGCTTCCTTCCTTTTGACTCTGCTTCCCTGTGGGGTGGGCTGGCTGTGCTGACAGGATGGCTGGGAGTGTTGTCCTGGCAGTTGTTTGGTTAAGAGTCCCAAGAGTGTCCCTGTGCTTCACACAACATAACCCAGGGTGGTGGTGCTTTGTGGGATCTTGTGTTAGGATGGTGGGCATTGCATTCTACCAGGTGGGTACTGTGGAGTTTGTGTTGGGGGGTGTGAGGGGAGGTGCTGGTGACTATAGTCAGTGCTGCAAGTCCCCCTTCCCACCCAGCCAGCCAGATATCCCAACATGGAACGTGCTTGCATTGCAGGGAGTGGAAGTTGTCTCTCAGGATGTCAGTCAGTGGTGTCCTGCTGTTTGTTGGTGCACAGTTGGCAGCAGGGCCTTGTGCTCCCCAAAGCAGTAGCCAGTGTCAGCCATCTTGTGAGTCCTTCTCCACTCCCTGTGATGTGCGCATGGTTCATGGTGGTGTTGATGGGACAGTTTTGGGGCGGGCAATATGTGTGACTGCGACTCCCATGATGCTATTGGCTACCCTGACTTGGCCAGCATACACAGAATTCCTTCCTTTGAGTGGTCTTCACTGTGTGTTGGTGTTGTTGTGGTGGCTACATGTGTGGATGTGTTTGTTAGTTCTATTTGTGCCACTGCCTAGCTGTAGTTGTGGTTGTGTTTGTACATGTGTTGGCACAGTTGGATGTGACTTTTTTGATGGCATGTGTTGTGTTTATCTGACTGACATACACATTTTGGGATGATTCTGTTCTAGTTGCTGTGTAATTGCTATGAGTGCATGGTTTGACTCTCCCCTTGACAGTGATGTGTGTGTTTTGTGGCAGTTTATTGTGTACATTTGTTGTGTACTCACCAGGCTCTGGGATGTCCTCTAGTCCATATACGCTCACTGGCGGAAGGATGGCCCGCACCTTCTCCTCCCAGGGCCTGAGGTATATTGGCTTGGCAGGAGGGCCACTGCCGGTGTGTTGGCTGTTGATGTAGTCTTTCTTCAGCATGTCCCGTACCCTCCTGCGCACGTCCATACCACCTGTTCTGGATGTCCGTCTTTGTGCGCCGACATGGTGATTGGGCGTTCACCCTGTTGATGATCCTCTCCCACATCTTGGTTTTCTGCGAAATGGGGGTCTGTTGGACCAGAGTGCCAAACAGCTGTGGCTCCACCCTGAGGATCTCGTCTACCATGACTTCCAATTCACTATCTAGGAACTTGGGATTCTTCTTGGGGGGCATGGTGATGGGTGGTGATGGTGGGTGATGTGTGTGTTGGTGTGCAGGTGAGGGTGTGTGAGTGTGTGTTTTGCTGGGTGTATGTGAGGTAGGTATTTGTTGGTGTGCTGATGGTGTGTGGCTTGTGTGAGGGATGAGCTGTGGGTGTGCGGTTGCTTTCTCTTGGGTGCTGGCAGTGCAATGGCATTTGCAAAGGCTCATGGTAGTGATTTGTGTCCTTTATATAGGTGGAGTTGTGGGTGTGTCCTTGTTCTCTGTCCCCACCCCCCAGTATTTATTGGCTTGGTAATTGCATGTTTGGCCTTTTTTGGGTGATTTTTCCTTTGTGCTGTTTGTGTATGTTGGAAACGTTCTTGTGACCGAGTCGGACCCTGCATTGGTCTCGTACGGTGTTTTCCGCTTCGTTCACGCTGTGTTTGTGCAGTTTTCTATGCTGCGTACGCGGCGGTCGCGGTGTATTGTGTTGCTTCGGCTCGGTTTTGTATGCGTGTCGGTCGTACGGCTTGTCCTCCGTCCGACTCGCTCGTGGTTTTGCGCCTTGCATCGTACTTAGCGGTTTGGAGTTAGCGTGTACGTTTCGGTCGGATTTGTTCCGGGTGCGTGTCGGTCGGTTGGATTTGCGTGTTTTTCCGGCCGGATTGCTGTTTTCCGTGCGGCTCGGTCGGTCGACTTGGTTTCGTTACGTGTCGGTCGGATTTTTCGCGCCTTGCATCGTACTTGGCGTGTCGGGCGCCACGGGTACGTGTCGGTCGGTATTTTTTCCGGATCCGAGTCGGTCGGTGCTTTTTCCGGCCCGAATCTGAATCGACCCCTGAGTCTTTTGTTTCTCCTGCTTCCAGTCACCTGATTTCTGGATCCTTGAAAGTGGAAATGAACACGAGTATTAAGTGCTGAGTGTGACCTTCACCATAGAGATGCTTATAATATAAATGGTGGTTTTTAGATGTGTTTGGGTGGGGGAGCTTCCACTGTAATTATCACATGGCTCCACTGTCCTACCACGCACTGATGATGAAACACTGACACTGTGTCATTGCCTTTCATGCATTGCACTGCTGATGTCAAGCTCCAGAAGCATTTGCATGTCACATAGGTTGGAGCAAACATTTTGCATCACAGAACCCGCATATTGTACGTGCCATGCACAAATACATCCGCTTCTATAGAGCTCTGGTGGAACAACCAGTTGTTTTGTACAGCTAGAATTGGGCACTATCATAAATGTCCCACGGTTATGCCAAGTTAACCTGCCTGAATGCGGAGTCTTGAATGCCTTCCCAGAAGCCAGAGAAATTCAGGGCACTTAGAAAAAATGTGGGTGGAGGTGGCACTAAATCAATTTAAACTCCTTGTGTTTATGCTACCTCAAGGTAAGGCGGCGACTTCCCTGTGATACTGTCCTTTGACTAAACATGGGAGAGGTAATTTCCTAGTTGACATGTGCAAGTAGCCAATTGAGTCCAAACTTCTTTGTGTTATTTTCTGTCTCTAGATTATTATATGTGTATTTTATTCCACACTTGTTAGACAAGCAAGTAGAAACAACCTAAATGGAGCTATCTCACATACCTACCATAACAAAGATTTTTCTTGCGTCAGGAATGTTTCAGAAGCAATCACCACACAAACCCACTCTCCATGCCACCATAGAAGCTTTGATATCAGGGTCCAACCTCTGGAGTATGATTCTCACTGTAGCTGAGGCAGTCTTTATTGCAAAGACATAGGATTTCCTGTTGCTTGATACCACTCCGAGGACTGCAATAGTTGTAGTAACAGCTGTAGACACATTTTGTGCTGGTGTCCCCTTGCTTCACGTTGCTCACTGAGTTACCTTTGAGTCATCTTTTTGTTAATATCCATTCCATAGTCTGTGATGAACTTACTGGGTTGCTTACTAAGGGTCAGGGCCTGAACAGGGATCGTAAACCAGCCCAGGCAATTACGTTGGACTGGCCTGGGGGAGGGGGGGGGGGTGTTGCTGGTGGTAAACACTGCTGCTGCGCTTTTGTTACAGGGGGCCGATATTGCAGCACTGCTGCAAAATCGCCCCCCAGTAACAAAAAGGGCCCCACCGGTCCAAAACTGGCCCCCACCCTTTCAGCCCACTGGGAAAACGCCTGGTACCTGCTACGGCCAGTCCGGGCAGGCTAAGGGTTTTGTTAGCGCTTGCGTATTGCTGCAGAATTTTGCACTGAGCCTGCAGGATTTTGTCATAAGTACACTGATGCAATTCTTTATTTCATCACTTTGCTTCACTTTCTGCCACACACAACACCTTAGTAAACAATTCACTAAGGCTCATAAGTACTATGCCTTTTTTTGAGGCAAAAAGCAATGCACAGTGGAACAAAGTGGCACATGCTATTTACGATCAAGCAGAAAAGGTGTATTGGGATAAAAAGGTGAATTTTTCACAGGACAAAAATCAATTTGCACCACCGTGAGTCGCTTTGGGTCAGGGCGTTGTTTCAGTGGTGTAACTGATTGAATTAAAAAAAAAACTCATAGGTTTTGATGGAAAGCCAGTCTACTAAGATTGCTAGATTGGACTTTGCATCACAAACTAATGCCTATTTGAAACTGGGACAAATAAGAGGTAATGCATTAATTTCTAAAAAAACGAAAAACAATGCTTTGCTATTTGCATGTGTGCTGGAGTGCACAGTCTACATTCAATATGTGGGAACATTCTAGGTTTTTCTAAACATAGGGATTTGTACTGCAAGGGTATCTCTTTAGTACCAGCCATATGCTAGACAGTGCACACTCTCCTATCCACCATGGTGCAAACCTGTGCAGCGCACAAGACCGCCTGTTTGCGTGCCAGTAGCAGGGATGACACAATCAGCAGGCCAGTCATTGTAGATAATGAGCAGATCAGTGTTGTCTCCATTGCACAACACAGTGTAGTAAATTTGTATGCTCTGCTGCTTGAATTTTTTTTAATCTGCTCCCAAATTCTCTATGTGCTTGCAGGATAGGAACATGGCACAGCCTCAACGTCTCGGCTATTTGAACATCAGTAGATGAATAACAACACACAGTCAGACCTTGTTAATCTGGCAACAATGTTTCCATTTATGTCGCAATGTTCTACACTTAATTTGTAACCAATCTTGCAACATGGAGGAGACATTTCCTGGTTTATCTAGGCTTTTTGTTAACAATGTGCTTACCAAGAGTTACATATTAACTAGGTCTAAGATTAAAATATTCTAAACTTTTACTAGCAAGAAAACATGGTCTCTGCACATTTTGCTTTTGCTTAAACCTAACTATTGAATGAATCTATTATTATCATTGCCAGTAAAGAAACAATCACAATGAAAATAGTTACCTGCTCAGTGGGGTGGAAAGCTTGTTCAAAGGTACAATAAAAGTAATTATCCAATAAGTACGGTGAAAACCCATTTTCCACACAAAAGCAAGTCAAAAAGTAACCAAAGCGGAAATAATGCAGCTGTAGGAAATTAGTCATTCACCAATAATGCTATAATGACAGCACTGAACGGAATAAAGTACCCCCTGCCGTACATTGTAAGGATATTGTAAGTCCACAAGAAGTTCTGTGACCTTATAGACTAAGGAACAAGGCCAGGACCCGAGTTACTGTAAGGTCAATGAACCCCATCCTGAAAAACACATTGGGCCTGCATCACAAAGGCAAACTTACACCTTGTATAAGCTTACACTGTAAGTGCAATCCAGAAAACTACATGCAGAATTTTATCAAGTCCACCTGTCCTATCTTTTTATGTGTCGAGATCTCTGCCCCAACTGCGGAGTCTCAACATATGTGAGTATATGGTGCTTTCTGCCCCCCAAAAAGATAGGACATGAGGACTCGCCCAACTCCATATGCAGCCTGTTAATTGCACTTTGAAGTATGTTTTGCAGTACTACACAACATACTACAAAGTGTAGTTTATGAATCGGGCCCTATACATTTACCAAATGGCAGAGGGCATTTTATTCATATGAAAGAAGCAGAATTGTTGCAAGCATCCATATTAAAAGCAGAATCTGTTGTGTGAAATTAAATACACCCAATAGCATTTAGTAATTATTGCAAAAAAGATATTAGTAGTATCAGTTTACTATAAGTCAGATTGAAAATGCAATTGCTTCAGAACATGTAGACACCAGTATAGAAAATCTATTTTTCCTCTAATCTCCCACAGCATGTAAAACATGTTGCAACAAATAGCATAAATAGAATGGGTGGGCATTAAACTCCGCTCTGCCGGCAGAGTTCACAGAGTTTTGGCCACTCCGCATTCCGCTTGGAGCTCAGAGTTCCGTAAAAGTCAGCCAACCGCCATCTGGCAGAGTTTTTTCTCGTGTGCGGCTCACCAATTTTGAGTTAGCGAGGGTGAGCAAAAATTTGCATTCCCCTTGAGCGATTTGTAGGTGCTAGAATGCCTCCTGGAGAGATTTTTCAACGCGGCAGGTCATGGAACAAGCTCCCAATTCTAAAAACCAGCAAGAGTAGCGCGACATGCCACATTCCGCCCGCTCGGAGAACTCCCTGGAAACTCACATGGATTTACAAGGAGTGAAACTCTATGAGTTCCACCCACCCCTAATAAATAGCTACTTACTGCTGATCAGAGTTCATTTTAGAAACACAGATCAAAAGAATAAACAAAAATTCTCATTTTTATTTATTAAACAGCAATGTAATTATGCTCTTTGACCCTCCTTTCACCTTGACTGCCAGCTCTTGCAGCAGGCATTAGGAAGTCAAAAATTATTACAGTTGAGCAGCTACATGATGTTCTCATTATAGGTGACTAGAAGTGGCACAACTTGGTGTAATAAATAAGAGATGGGCTTTTATACAAGGTTTGCAGATTTCAATGTAATATATTCATGTCTTACAACCTGTGACACTTCTTATTTGTCTACATCAAAGGTTGCTCTGTACAGTAGGTCAATTCAAGTAACACAGACAGGAGGTTGTGAAATGCTATCCGCTTGACTTATCCATGCTCCTAAAATGTTCCAAAAATTGTCCTTTTAGTAAAGATTGCCATTTTTCTAGATTCATTGACACTCGAAGACTGTTTTTAATTTTATCAGAGTTAATAGAAAGTCATGCTTAGAGGGTACCAACAAATGAAGCGCCCTGATGCCTCTTACCCAGCACCTCAGTTTCAAAATGAATTAGCAAGCATATGTATTATAAAAAGTATCTTTATCTTTTTGGCTCTGAGGTCCCAGGTACAAGAGCGTTGTAGTATAAATTGACAATACATTTAAGAATATTTCACTTATAGAAACTGTGGTCATTTTAAAAGATATTTCACATAAACAATCCTCTCCTTTGCCAAGTGCCTGGAAAGAGGAAGCTTGTGGCCTAACAAGAATAATCAGATAGTTGCCTCGGTTTTAAATTGAAAAACCAGTGTAAGTATGAATGCCAGTGAAGAAGTGGAAATGAAAGAAATGCATAATTGCCTTGGGACTACTTGACAGGTGTTCCCTGGAAGCCTCGGAGTAAAACAGAAATGAATAGCAAATTGAATGCCACACAGTTTAATCACATTGAGGTTTCAAAGACACTCGAGTACCCTGGCCACAAATCTGATTTGTAACTGAAAACACATGCTGTCATTGTAGTGACGGAATACTTTTGTACTTAACACTTTCATGGGATCATGGACAGTCACTAATTGTATGGACTCCACAGGGTATAGCAATAAAAGGCTTGGTAATATCTGCAAAAAGAACAATTGATGGACAGAATGCAGAACAATGTCATACATTCACACCAGTACAGAGATCTGGGCCTAAATCCATCGTTTTTTTGCTCACCATGCCATCCCAGTTTGAACCCAGCCATACGCAAATCAGTATTGACCCTGTGCCCAATGGGAACAGTCCAGCCGGAACTGCCAGGCCAGGTTCTCCCTGGACTGGAAACAAGCATCCTAGGACCGGTTTGGGGTTTCACCCCTCATCAGCCAGGATAGCTTGACTCCAGTGGCATGGAGAGCACGGGACCCACGTCTGGGCATACCCATCCACTCGGGGTGACAAATGCAAAAAGAACAATTGATGGACAGAATGCAGAACAATGTCATACATTCACACCAGTACAGAGATCTGGGCCTAAATCCATAATTATTTTGCTCACCATGCCATTCCAGTTTGAACCCAACCATATGCAAATCAGTCTTGACCCTGTGCTCAATGGGAACAGTAAAGCCCGAACTGCAGGGCCAGGTTCACCCTGGACTGGAAACAAGCATACTAGGATCGGTTTCGGGGTTTCACCCCTCATCAGCCAGGATAGCGTGACTCCAGTGGCATGGAGAGAACGGGACCCACGTCTGGGCATACCCGTCTCACTCAAGGTGACAAATGCAAAAAGAACAATTGATGGACAGAATGCAGAACAATGTCATACATTCACACCAGTACAGAGATCTGGGCCTAAATCCATAATTTATTTGCTCACCATGCCATTCCAGTTTGAACCCAGCCATATGCAAATCAGTCTTGACCCTGTGCCCAATGGGAACAGTCCAGCCTGAACTGCCAGGCAGGTTCTCCCTGGACTGGAAACAAGCATCCTAGGACCGGTTTCGGGGTTTCACCCCTCATCAGCCAGGATAGCTTGACTCCAGTGGCATGGAGAGCACGGGACCCACGTCTGGGCATACCCGTCCCACTTGGGGTGACAAATTCAAAAAGAACAATTGATGGACAGAATGCAGAATAATGTCATACATTCACACCAGTACAGATATCTGGGCCTAAATCCATCGTTTTTTTGCTCTCCATGCCATTCCAGTTTGAACCCAGCCATATGCAAATCAGTCTTGACCATGTGCCCAATAGGAACAGTCCAGCCCGAACTGCCAGGCCAGGTTCTCTCCTAGACTGGAAACAAGCATCCTAGGACCAGTTTCGGGGTTTCACCCCTCATCAGCCAGGATAGCTTGACTCCAGTGGCATGGAGAGCACTGGACTTTTCTGTTGAGTGAAGACCTGGCTTGGCAGTTGGGCTGGACTGTTCCCATGAGGCACAGGGTCAAGACTGATTTGCATATAGCTGGGATTGAACTGAGGAGGCAAAGTGAGCTAAAGAATGATGATGGATTCAACCCAGATCTGTGATTGGTAGTGAGTGTCTGAAAGGTTTCAGCGCTCCGTCCATCATCTCCTTGTGTTTGCTTTGTTCGCCCTAAGTTGGCAGGGTATGCCCAGACGTGGGTCCCTTGCTCACTTTGCCACTGGATTCAAGCTAGCCTGGCTGATGAAGGGTGTTACCCAGAAACCGGTCCGAGGATACTTGTTTCCGGTTCAGTGAAGACCTGGCTTGGCAGTTCGGACTTGACTGTTCCCATGCTGAGAAGCAAGATGGCGGGTGGCTAGGTCACCGCTTGCAGTGCTGATGCTGTGATCCACTGAAACCTCCTAAAGAGTGCACCCACCATTTACAGAACTAGGATGCTTGGCTCGATTGCGGAAATACTGGAAATACTGCTAAGCTTATTACAAGAGAGGACCTGTAAGTGCTCCCCCATATGTGTGCCGGCAGCGAATCAACAGGAGCTGGTACTTGCCTGTCAACCGAGCTTTGGAACGCTGTGCTTTGGCTCGGACTGCTGCTGTCTTGAAGCGCAGCTCGGAACCTCCCGGGACAACATGAAGCCGAAGGGACCACCTGTAACTCGCGGCAAAACGGCGCTGGGCCCAACGAGTGGAAGCCCGATCCTGGCCACGGCGGCGGCTTCCCCCGCATCAGAGATCGTGACTGCAGCGGGAGGAGCTCCTCGACAACCCGGACGTCGAGGGCAGACAGCGACCCGGAAGGAGGTCCCGGAGAAGAAAGGGAAAGGTGAAGCGCCCCAGCAACGCTTGCCCGGTCCATCAATAGTGGAACTGCTCGGCGGCTCCAAGAGGCTGGAAGGACGGACAGGAGCTGTAACATCAGCTGTAACATCAGCTCAAGAAGTAGCGCTGGATATTGATATGGCGAGGAGCGGTTCAAGAACCCTACAGACCCTGCAGGTAAACGTGCAAGCGGGGGAGAGTATAGTGCATGAGCAAAATGGACTTGTAACACAAGAGGCCAGCCCTTCCTTAATATGGGGCGATCAAATAGAGGAAAGGGAGACCAGGGATTTACTGCTATCTGCAGATGATGGGCTCCCAGAGATCGGAAAAGATCAAACCGTGATTGAGGGTTTGAATGCACTCCCCAATGTTTAATCGGATAGAACGGGGGGGCCAGAATTATTACCAACTGCTGTATCAAATATAAGGCAACCTCCTGTAGACCCTTTGCAAATGGAATCAGGGGAAAATATAACACTGGTTACAAAACCCAACACTGGGGGCTCAATTAAAAATTCAAATCGGCAGGGGCCTAAACTGAATGAACAGAGTAATCAACGTGCTAGAAATATGGAAGCAGAGGCAACTGACTATTTCTATTCGCTATCGGACAATACTGGGTCAGTAGTGGATTCCCCTTTCCTGACGAGCTTGAGTGATGGGGAGAATGAGAGCTTGCTGGACACCAGTGGGAGGGATTCCACCGCAACTATGAGGAAAGCAAGCAGGATAGCTGGTAAAGAGAAGAAAATGCAAGATCTAAATTGGGATTATACATCATCCAATCTGCTTATTGGGGATGTAGGGGAACAAATAACTGGCTCAGAGGCTACAAATACTACAACCTTGGATGCTATTCTACAATCAGTTCTGGCCCATCGCGAGGAGACTAGACAAGACAATAGGCGCTCCCAGACAGCTATCCGTAAGCTCCAGGGGTCAGTTCGTAAAGTTGCTAAAGCTTGTAGTGAGATTTCGGATCGGTTAACAGCGTTGGAGACAAGAGCGGGAGCTCTTGAGACTGATATTACGACAACGCAGCTTCAGACCGAATCACATGAGGCTAGACTAACTGATATACAGTGGAAATTGGAAGACCAGGAAAATTGCCAACGCAGGAACAATTTGCGATTTTTGGGTATACCAGAAGATAAAGGGGGCACAGATATCCGCCTCTATATGGTTGAACTATTGGCAAAGGCTTTTCCTGAGGTTGTAGGATGGAACTGGGCACAGGAAATCCAATGGGCTCATCGAGTCCCCATGATAGTGAAACATTCTAATAATACGGATAGCAGGCCTAGAGCTGTGCTAGTTTATTTTGGGAACTTTCTTCTCCGACAGATTATATTTGAGAAAGCTAGACCGGATAAGAAGTGCCAACAGGACGGCATAGAATTCTTTACTCGTCCAGACTTTTGTCACGTAACCGTAGAAAGACGCTGGCGGTTGCGACAGATGATTAATCCGTTCCAGGCAAAGGGTGCACAGGCCTACCTTATGAACCCGGCCAAGTTAAAAATTGTTGTTGGAGATAGATCCCGATATTTTACATCCGAGATTAAAGCCAAGGAATTCCTAGATGAATTAAATGGGAAGGTATAAGGAATGTAAGAATATAAGAGTGTGGGATGTAAGCCCTTATGGCAGCTATTCTTTGGTCTAGGTGGAGGAGGGATGATTTTCATAGCTACCCTCAGGGCAGAATGTTAATATGGCTAGGCCCACACTCATTTGTTTCTCCTGATATAAGGGTGGGCGCAGATCTTTTTTCACTGTAATGACACGGGTGGGGTTTCACGATCATAGTGCAACACTGTTTTTATCTCACACCAGACCCACGGTCTGGAAGCTTCTAGGGGAGGTTGAGGGGGAGGAGGGGTGGGATTGGGGGAGGAGGCTGAGGGAAGGGGGGCTAGCTCCGGAGGAGTTTGGGGAAGCATAGATGGGGAAAAAAGCCAGGCAAGGTACACTGAAGTGAAGATGGAAGTCAAGATAATTAAAATAAATTGGAGAAGGTTTCAATATAGATGGCTGCTTCTGATTATCTGGTATGGATAAAATACGGATTTGTTCGGTAAATGTGGGAGGGCTGAATGACAAAAAGAAAAGGGCTAAGGTATATTAGATCTTACGGTTCTGGAGCCCAGAGATCATATGTTTTCAGGAAACTCATATCCCATGGAGGAATAAAAACCTTCTCCAGATAAGAGGCTACGAGTTGATAGCTTGCTCTACACAAACAACAACAATAAGAGGAGTTGCTATATTCAGTAGATATCATGTGGGTACTTTGAAGTGCACAAAGGTAGATAAATGGGGAAGATGGGCTATTGCTACATTAAACACCGGGCTTACGATTGCAACTATATATGGATCAAATCAAGACGACCCTAGAATCTGGGAGGATCTTGAGGTTGAGCTGGCCTCTTGGTCGACTCCATTAGTAGTATGTGGGGATTTTAATATTCACCTTGGGATATCTCGAGATATTGGTTTACATTATAATGGTAGGAAACCACAAGTCTATCGGGCACTAAATACTTTTAAAGACACCCATGGGTTGTTGGTTGTTTGGGTTCATAAAAATACTACAGATCCTGGGTGTACCTATCTTTCATACCCGCATCAAAAGTATGTGCGCTTAGATTTTTTTATGATCCCGACTAGGATGCTTGACGAGGTGGTGATAGCTAAACTACCCAGAATTTTTTCAGATCACAGCCCGCTTCTGCTTGAAATAACACGGCAGGAAATAGAGGGGAAACAATGCTGCTGGTCTTTTGATAGAAAGCTACTGGTAGATGAGGTATTTAGATCTCATATTAAAAAATGGGTTAAAGAATTCTTTGATATGAATCGCTACAGCGTCCCACGTATTATAGTGTGGGACGCCTTTAAGGCTGGATTAAGGGGGGAGGTGATAAGCTATGTAGGCCAGCAACGTAAGGAGCGCAGAGATAAGATTAATATGTTAATGGTAGGGCTGGCACAATTGGAGGTAGAGCACACTCAACTAATTAGTCAAGGAGGGCGAGAGATAGCAAGCGAAGTGATGATTAAAATAGCGATTGCTAAAGCAGATATAAATAGCTTTTTTCAGCTTCAAGTTGCTCAATCATATCAGGCATATCAGAAAGAGATGTACGAGTATGGGGAATCGGCTGGTAGGATATTGGCTCTGCGAACCAGACAGAGGATAGCTAGGAACAATATAACAAAAATTAAGAATAGTGCAGGGCAGTATGAAACTAATCCCACAAAGATTATGGGGGTTTTTGAGCAGTTTTATCAGGAATTATACCAAGCAGATCCGTCCGATCCCGCTCAACAGTCTATTGGGGCAGGGTGTACAACGTTGAGTAAGATCGATGAAGATATGCAGGCAGAAATGGAAGAAGAGCTTACACTTGAAGAAATAATAACTGCTGTAAATTCATTATCTTCTGGAAAGGCCTCTGGACCGGATAAAATTCCAATTGAATTATATAAATTACTCCAGTGAGATGTGGCCCCACTACTACACGATCTTTTTTTAGATGTACAATACCGAGGAATCCCACCTACTTCCTTGCAGGAAACAGAGATAGTAATTTTCCCTAAGAAGGGAAAGCCACCAGAGCTGCCTGGTTCATACCGCCCTAGCTCACTGATAAATACTGATGCCAAGATCTACTCAAAGGTCATAGCTAATAGGCATCAAAGGGTCATAGCCAAATTGGTCTTGCCATGGCAACATGGATTTATACCAGGGCGTGGAACTACTGCTCACATAAGACGGGTGATTTCGCTATTGGACATAGTAGAGGCAAACGGGGACGAAATGGCTGTGATCCTCTTAGATGCCGAGAAGGCTTTTGATCGTATGGCCTGGCAGTATCTGTGGGACTCATTATTAGAGAGGGGGTTTGGCCCACGATTAATAACAGCTATTCGGGCAATGTATTATAGACCTGTTGCAAAATTGCAGGGGATGGGAAGTACATCAGGGGCAATTGAGGTAGCCAGGGGTACAAGGCAGGGATGCCCATGTTCCCCAATTCTCTTTGCCATTTATCTGGATCCTTTCAAAAATCAACTGATTTCGAACCCCGGGATTAAACCAATAATAACCAATGGATATGAGACCAGGTACTGGCCTATGCGGATGATATTGCCATTACCACATCCGAGCAAGAGACGGCAATTGAAGAAATTGAGAATCTGGCAAGGGAATTTGGGAGCAGGTCAGGATATTTGCTTAATAAAGGCAAAACACAGATAATTTGTACGAAACAATGCAGACTGCAAGATCAGCGACAGATTGATTCAGCAGTATATCTGGGGGTTAGGATAGGAGTAGACTTGGATGCGCTTTGGCTGAATAACTTGGATCCTGTGCTGGATGAGATAGGTTTAGAATTAAGGCGGCTGGACAAACTGCAACTAACAATAGTTGGTAGGATTAATGTGTTGAAAATGAAAATCTTCCCGAGAATATTATATCTCCTTCGCGCCATCCCCTTGGAATTACCTGCTAATGTAATCCAGAAATTGAATTCAATGTTTTCGAATTTCATATGGCATTACCAGAAAACTAGGTGGGCATTGAGCTTACTAACACTCTCACAGGATCGAGGGGGATGGGCTGCTCCTAATCTGCTATTTTATTATTGGGCAGCAACCTTACAGCAGATGGGCGCCTTGCTGACAATAGGTAGGCCTAGGGAGGAAGATGACCTACCCTCTATTTATCATTTATCCGTAGGAAAGGAAGCTACGGGGCTATTTTTGAGACAAGTCGAACCTAGTTACTATAAAAAAAACCCGGTTCAAGTGCTTAAAAGCGACCTGGAAGGTCTGGACTAAAATCACCAGAACATTGAATATTCCAAAATATAATGGGTACACCCCCTTATGGGGATCTGCAGCTCTTCCTACTGCGACTTATGATGGTATGGCCAGAAGGTGGGAACGGGCCAGTATAGAAATGATTGCTAATCTATATAATAATAAACTAGAGATCATACCCTTTTCGGAACTAGTACAGAAACTGGGGATAGATACTAGGTCCCAATTTAAATACATTTAGATTTGGGGTTGTTTAAAGAACTTGGCTAAAGGGTCTTTCAGGCTGGGGGCAATACCAATATTGGATATGATATATCGGAGGGATGCGAGGATAGGGGAATATTATAATATGCTGATGGAAACCCTCCCAGACGACATGGAAAAAACAGAGATGAAATGGGCCGAAAACTGGGGGATGAGGAGATAGACATGGATATGTCATTGGAATTGGGCAAAAAGATCTTTCTCTCAGCAAACCTTACATCTCAACGTTATAAGACACTGTTTAATCTGTATTATACACCTGCAAAACTTTTTAATTGGGGGAAACGGGAAAACGATAAGTGTCCAAGGTGCTAAGACAGTCCGGCTGATATTATACAAATGTTCTGTACATGCTGTAAACTGACGCCTTTAAAGATTGGTATGGAAGAATTTTGGCTAAAAACAATTAACAAGAAGGTTTTCTTAAGCCCATTGCTAATGCTATTTGGGTGTGATAACAGAGCTGAGCTCCTACCATCCCAGAGAGATTTTGTATTTATTACAGTGGCAGTAGCTAGGCTATTGATAGCTATGGCCTGGAAGGATTCGGAACCTCCTGGATATATGCCATGGGTACATCAGGTATTAAACATACATGCTCAGGAAATGGCTCTATATAAGAATAAGGGGTGGCGAGCTAAGGAAAAAGGATTTAAGATCTGGGCCCCCATGATCCAATGGCTCAATAGAAGATAAGAGATAGGATGGATGTGGACTTGAGGTTATATAACTTAGCAAGTATGAAGATAGATTTATCGTGGGCTGCTGTATAGTATATTTCTTTCCCCTCTTCTTCCTTTAATCTTTTCTTTCTACAGTGGGATATTCCATGAGAAAATGGGTAGTATAACTAAAATGTTGTAAAATTGTTACAATTTGCAGCCTATTATTAAGGAATATTGCTAAGTTGCATGAGGGAATTTTGTTGAAATTATATTATTTGGATGTCTATATCTCTGTAACTTGTGGCTAAAAGAAAAAAGAAAAAAAAAAAAAGGACTTTTCTGTTGATTGAAGAACTGGCTTGGCAGTTGGGCTGGACTGTTCCCATGAGGCACAGGGTCAAGACTGATTTGCATATAGCTGGGTTTGAACTGAGGAGGCAAAGTGAACTAAAGAATGATGATGGATTCAACCCAGATCTGTGATTGGTAGTGAGTGTCTGAAAGGTTTCAGCGCTCCGTCCATCATCTCCTTGTGTTTCCTTTGTTCGCCCTAAGTTGGCAGGCTATGCCCAGACGTGGGTCCCTTGCTCACTTTGCCACTGGATTCAAGCTAGCCTGGCTGATGAAGGGTGTTACCCAGAAACCGGTCCCAGGACGCCTGTTTCCGGTTCAGTGAAGACCTGGCTTGGCAGTTCGGGCTGGACTGTTTCCATGATGCAGAGGGTCAAGACTGATTTGCATGTAGCTTGGTCTGAACTGAGGTGGCGAAGTGAGCTAAAGAATGATGATGGATTCAACCCAGATCTGTGACTGGGGGTGAGTGTCTGAAAAGGCAATAGATTGCGTCTTTGAAAGGTGTAAGATGACTTTTTGGCTTTGCCAATGCTTGCTGCCAACACTGAACAGTATCAACCAAAAGACCCCAAATGACCACTGAAGAATGATGCAACAGCCATTTTTTGTTTAGTTTTAATTTACACATATTGGGGCAGTAAATAAATATGTGTGCAAAAGCACGTTTTAGAAGTAAGGATGGCCTGAAATCCAGTTGCAGTTGCTGTGTCCTCTGGAAAAGAAAAGAATACATTAATACAAACAAAATGGGTAGGAGAAGGGGCTTCAACAGGAACGTGTGGGGGTGAGAAGCAATGGAGTAGCTGGGGTGGAGACAAAAAGCATAGTGGGTTGCAGTAGGGCAGGGGAAGCAAAGGACAAGCTGAGGGGCAACAGGGAGACAATGAGGAATCATGGATATGAGGTATGTAGTAGTACCCAAGGGAGAGAGCAATAAAATACATGTACTCACATGCAGTGCTGAAACATAAAGGAAAAGTAGTTATCTGATGTCAGCAATGGAAGGATATTTCATTCCTTCAAAAGGATGGTAAAGAAACTATGATTAAGACCAGGATCAAACACAAGAAAATTAAGGAAAGCAATTGAATAATAAGCAAGCAAATGAGATTGACAAGAAAGGCAACCAACGATAAGCTATAGGCTCACCCAAAGACCACTTTAAGTATTGCTATTGTACACAATTGGTTTCAACAACAGACAGCTAATGGATGTCTGTAGGTGAGACACAAAAAAGCAAAAATAGTGGGGTGAAAAGGGCCTTGAGAATAATTTCAAAATATTACAGCAGCAGTCACTGACGACACACAAACATTACACAAAAAAGGAAAAATGATAATTCCTAGAAGTTTATTTTTTGCGTCGGCATTCTGCAGGCCTGGTTAAAGAGAGCTTTAGCTGTCTGCAAAATCTCATACAATGACCTCCCAAAATCGTAAATAAAGAGAGGCTTTAGGCAACCCCATCAGTTGTTGATCACTTTGGGTCAATGTAACAAACCAAACTTTTCTGCAGTCAACTTTTTTTTACCTTTTTCTAGACCCTATTTTTGTTGGACTTAGAACTCTGTGCACTTTTCCCCTACTAAACAGGGGGCACCTGGTTTACTTAATTTTTAACTTGCCTATTGGTCCCTAGTATATGGAGTAGCACATGCACCACTGCCAACTGTGAACTGCAGCACTTATTGTGCCATTTACAAAGTGGGCCTGGAAAACATGGTCTCAGGCCTATGAAGTGTAGCCTGACTGTAACAGTCTTAAACCTGCCATCAAACTTGTCAAAATAACCCTTTTTGAAAGGCAGGAAACCCTGCTTATAAATATTAATAAATCACCCCTAATGTACCCCTTATTGCCCATAAAGTAGGGTGCCTAAAATGTAAAAATGGAAAATGTGCAAAATTAAAGTTGACATGATTCTCCAGTGACTTACCCCAAAAAGCTATTTTCACTGGCACTGCTGTAACTAAATCCTAGAAAAAGTTGAAGTATAGATTATAAACTTTCATCTATAACGTTTGACAGGATATGGCCACAAAAGTCATTCAAATGCTGCTTTTAATATTTATTACAAGTCTAATTTAATGGTAGAGTCCGATTTGTAATTAATATTTAGAAAATAACCTTTTGTGTGCCTGACCTTAGCATTATTCTACTGACAGGTAGTCTGCCAGTGCTTAGCCTTAATGAGATGTGAAAACTGTTCCAAGAGCAGTGACAATGGACTGGGTGTGGGGAGGTGGTCCCCCCGCAGTAAGACCAGTTAAGGTGGACATTGGAAATCGATTAATTTTTAGAGGCAGCAAGTAAATGTAAAGTGAGAGAAGGGGAAGACAAACCTTTGTTCCACAGCCTGGGTGGCTCTGAACCCATTGGGAGGGAAACTAATCTCACAACCAGTTCTGAGTGACTAAAATGAGGTGGCTACTCATTTACCTGAGCAGACAGGCCCTGCACAAAGGAGAATGGTTTTCGCCATCTTGTAACTCGTATTTTGGGAGTAAGGTGCACTGTGGGATTGCTTGCAGTAGGGCAAACAGAAGCTGCTGAAAAAGTGGATAGAGCTGCCCCCAGGAACCTTTACCTCATTGGTTAGAGAGTTGGCAGGATTCACCCCATCCCACTAGCTAGTGCAAAGAATAATTGTGGTACCCCAAGGCACCCTCCTGTGAATAATTTCTCAACCTGCAGAGATCAGAAGAGGACTGAGCCCTGCTTGCAGAAACACGAAGGACTGGATCTGCTTTCTATTGTACACAGGAAAAAGAAGTTTGTCCCAAGGGTAAGTGGGCTGACTTCCTGTATATGACTACAGAGACCCAACATGTTGAAAAAACACTTTTTTCTGGATGACTATTTGCCCAATCACAACTGGACCTGGACTGGACACTGTACAAAGCATTTTTTGAACCAAGCCCTAATAGCCGCTCTGAAGCCTGGGAGCGTTAGGTGAAGGACTCATGAAAAAGGGACCAAACACCAGAGTGAACCAGCAAAGGCAGGACTTCGTTGGGCTGAAGAAACAGGTTTGTCCCTTCTGCACAGCAGCAAACCTGTTTCAGCATGCTCTTAACAAGAGGATATCTGACCCTTAGATCTCTCTTTGGACACAGCATGTCACCTTATCGCTTGGGAGAAATCCGAGCTCCATTTTCAGAGATTAAATCCCAACGTAGAAATTTGGTGTGCGCAAAATTCACAGAATTTGCTTTCGTGAAAATAAGCAAATTTTAGCAAAAATGCCCAAAATACAAACAAGTCATTTCACACTATATTTTAGCATGAACTGCGTACTCCCATCAACGAGGCATTGGACAAAGCATTGCGAACAATAGCATCTTGCGCTCGGTTGTTTGTGTGTGGTCACTGTGAATGGTATGTTTTGCTGTAAATTTATACTACGAATGGCATGTAATTACACAGAGTAGGATAATGGCATGATTTTGGGAATTTTGGGTAAAAAGCATAACACGGAATTCCAGAAATTACACACATTATTTTAACTTTACCCTGGCCTAGTAGAAATATTGACCAGGCGAAGGTGTCAAAAGTATCAGACCGATGCAACAACAGCCCTGGAGATGAAATTTGAATTTTCCTGCTCAAAGCTTTTCCTTCAAAATTAATGGCTTCAGCAGGACCTTGCTCGAACATCAGTGATACCTTTTCAGATGCATCCTGCTGCCTTGTACTGCTGAAAGATTCTGAATTCCATTTTGCAGACTAAGTCCAAAGGTAAATCCTTGACCAGGTCACCCTGCTTGGTATATCCGACCTCAGAAAACATCAGAGTAAGCCTCAAAGTAGGGGTAGGTGGAACTCGGGGAGTTTTGCCCTGCGGTATTCCACAGAGTTAAATAGAAACTCCATGAGATTCCACGGAGTTCCGCCAACAGACGGAAAATATGCACGTTGCACTGCTTGTGCTGCAATTTGGTGCCAGTAGAGCGAGCAGTGCAAAAAAATCACGTAAATGGCACCATATGGTGTGCAAGAGCACTCGGCCATTTGAGTTGATTTTGCTGCTACTCGAGTAGAAAAACTACTCAAGTGGCAGCAAATCTACTCTAGAAGCAGCCCTCTGACCTTGACCGCTCGTAATCGACTGTGACTGACCGCGATTGCCCACTTTAGAAAATTGCACGACGGGACGCCAAATGGCGCTCATATTTCTGAATCCTCACGGAAAGAAATTCCACCCAGCGACAATTGGCAGAATTTGTCCGGAACTCCTGCTTCAGTAATTTGCCTTTCAGAGTTGGATGAGCCCCCTGGAGTACATTTTGGAGAGTTGACGGGAAAAGCAGGTGTCTCAAGATCGCATTTGACCTTGATGGACGTTACATTTAGTGAGCAGAGTGCCAGCTTAGAGGCATTCAAATACACCACACTTTTGACAAGTAAAAATAACTGACATGTCATTTAATGCACCCACAGTGTCCCACAAGAACATTTGCCCTGAAGAAGACCTTCCATATAACAACAACTCAGGTCCATCCCAGAAGGTCGAAATGCGTCGGCGTATCCTACAATGAGGCCAAGAGCTAGCATTTTTCGCTACTGCCAGTGCACATGCTGCACTGCACGGATATCGTAATTCAGGACGATAAACCAACTTAATACCAAAAGCTCTGACCTCTCAAGGGCCACAGAACATTATTGATATGCAAATAAGAGAGAGGACCAAAGGGAATTAGGTCCCCATAACAACTAATATAAGGACACTAGCTACAACACCAGATGCTTGCTCATATTTAGGATTCATCCTCAAAAGATTCGAGGTGTGAGGAGTTTGTAAATATATGTTGTATATATGTATTGTAGAACTATATGTCAGTCTTTGTAAAGGTAATATACATGCAAATTACAGTGTCATATGTTGTCTAAAATACTGTCACAGACCAATTGTATTGTATTGTCATGGTGTAGTATGTAAATAACCCATGTATATGTGAAAATGTGTATATAAATTTGAATAAGAAAAACAAAGTAAAAAGATAAAGTCAAATTCGATAAACTACCGATAAAGAGTTTTCTTGAAAAACGTTAATTGAAAAACAAGTACGGGGCACCATACTTCATTGAAAAATTAACCTAAGACAAAAAGCTCATTCTTTAAATTTGAATAGGAAGACTTATGTAGATTCCTATTTCGTAAATAAATGTAAATCTATGGTCTGGGTGGCATCGTGCTGTTGAAAAAAAGCTTAGTGTCTTAGGCACCCAAATGGATGCATAAATGAAAGGAACAGTCTTCCTTTGACAACAAAAAAATCGTAGGGTGCTCAGATCCAATTAGTTGTGGACATAGATTCCACAGGGATTGGTCACACCGGTCCCTGAATTGTTTCAAGGCCAAGCACAGAGCGGCACAACATGGTATCTACGCATGCACGACTTGCAGAAGCAATAGCAGTCATTGCCTCACTCGGACAACCAGCACTGCGTAGGGGATATCCCTCTGTGTGCTGGAGGGTGCTCAAATAATTTCCTGGTCTTTGTGAGTCCATCACAAAACAAGCCTTCTCCTGTGCACATGTGCAGCAGGACTCTGCATTGTCTGTGCTAAAGAGGGATGTTGGGCTACACACCCTTAATGCCATCTTCTCTCTTTGAGCTCTCCTCCACTTGTCAGCACTATGTTGACAATGTCTTAGTTGACCTCAAGTCTTGCCAAGTTAGGTAAGTGATTGAATCCTGGGGGGAGGGAAGGTCCAACACCCTCTTCAGTGGAAGAGGAATTTGGTTTTCTAGTTGCACCCCATTGTGAAATCATATGTGGTATAGGCAATGATGTGATTTAAGACGTCATTAATGATGTCGTTTGGTATGACATCAATGATGGCATGTGTGAAGTTATTAATAGTGCATGAATGGGCCTAGACTCGGTCTTGTGTCTAACCATAGCTGACGAAAGTCAGACATTTTTAGGTAAACATATCATTAATTTAACTGTTTTTTTTTTTTAAAGGAAGATTTTCAAGAGTTAACGCCAACATTATCACTGTGGATGTGTGGAGATATGGGGTGGTTGTGTGGTAGGTTTGGAGAAAAATGATAATGCCTTTGTACAATGCTGATTGTTTGGTCTTCCGGTGGTGGGTGTTTTCAATTGGAAGGTGGAGCTGTTACTGTATGATGTTGGGCACTTGGATATATGATTGAATGTTTTGGGCCATTTGATGATCAAACTATCATCTGCATGGTTGGTGTGTCTGTATTCTATGTCAGGACCCGGAGGCGAGGATTAGGCTTGTCTCTCTTCACTTTTAATGTAATCAATTTACTCCAGCAGCCATTTTAACTTTTGTGAAATCATTGAAAGAAAACTACATCTTCCATGAACACTAGGGAGTGACATCAACACATTTCAACCAATAACAATATAGTCCATCGAATAACATCCCGTGTAGACCTTCTAGATTCCTCTTTCTTCGCTGCTCCAGCAGCAATCAGATAAGTGCTCCATTATCTTGTGTTATCGTGAGCGCTGCGGAGCTTTGTGCTTCACGGCCGCTCCCATTGTTGTCATTAGGCACTAATTGCTGGGTAATTATACGAGCCGCGGGAGCCCTGGCTCCTACGCGGCTGATCTTGCGAGGCTCGTACGCGGTGCGGTCTTCCGACCGGCAGGGGGCCCGTGTTACTGATTAGGCACGCAGTGCGTCCCTCTCTTCCCCCCCGGCGGCCGGAACACGTGAGCTTTGTTTTGAAGCTGAGGCAGTGTTCCGGTGGTAATTGGCATCGCGGGGAGTCTGAGAGGAGTGCGCGCGGGTCTGACAAGAGAAAGTGACACACGCGAGTTGTAATTGACTAAATACCTTCTGTCATTGCACTCGCGTACTGTTGCCCATACATACGAGCCGGTGCCTGAAGGGAATAACACCCTGCGGGGTAAGGCAGAATATTCCCAGTATTAAAAGGGTCACCCCAGGCACTTTACCCCACAGAGAATTAAGGGGGCAGTCCCTACAATAATTGCAGAACTTGCATACCTTTGTCTTAGAGACTCTAAATCCCTCAGTTTAAGTGGGAGTTTTTTCCCTTAATAAATATTACCCTCATGGAATACGAGGAAGTTGGGGATTATGTAGAAGAGGAAGAGGTTACTTACCTTCCTATTGATGACCAGTTTTGCGAGGTCATGGACGCATCTATCCTAAGGGCGGTGACGCAGGTGGTGGCTCCACTGGAGAAAGAGATTGGCGGCACTCCAAGCGCAGTGTCAGCAACCCCTCAAAACGAGGGAAGATCCTCATGGGCCCCTGGCCCCCCTACCTCCTGCACAGGCGGTTAACCCACCTTGCGTCGCCCACCAGAGTGTGGAGAAGCGCAAACGCACAGACGACCCTGGGGTTGCTTTGGACGCCTTTGCACGCCTTAAAAAGGTTTTTCTAGATGCCCAACCCATCCTAGACACCCAGACACCAGGCCCCTCAGAAGCAATCCCACCTTCACCGCCACAGACAGATTTAGGGGACGGGGATGACTCTCCCAACAATTCTGACGGGGAAGGGGATGGTTCTAGACCATGGCGCCCGACGCCTAGTTCCCTGGGAGGGTCAGACCTCCCTGCGGACACCGATCTAACCACCCATGAAGATTTATTGAATCCTGATGACCTCCTGCACCCTAGGTCAGCAGAATGGTGTCCGGCCCCTAAGGTGGAGGCCTACATGGCCAGTCGGCTCAGGAAGCCTTTGGCTAAAGAGGTGAGGGGCTGCCTTAAAGCAGAATGTCCTCGTCCTGCCCTGGACGGGAAGGTGGCCACAACAACAGAGACCCCAAAATGGCCACCTTTCTCACGAAATTTTTACGCGACCCCAAAAAAGGGATTGATCGCTCCTGGCGCTCATGCCAGGATAAACTCCTGGATGTCGCTGGATCCCTGGCTAAAATAATGGATATGGCGGAAGACGCTAAAGCCTCCGGCTCCCTCATATCCCCAGAGGTTCTGTCCAATTGGGCCCAACAGGCGATAATATTTCTGGAAAAAGCAAATTGCGCGATTTCCACAGAGAGGCACAGGTCACTTCTTATCAAGATTGACCCCAAGCTGGGGGAGCTCTCCATATCGGAGGCGGGGACAATAGCCCAACGGAATTTGTTCGGAGATCCATTTATAAAAGAACTGGGCAAATTTGTCAATACTTTCAATTCCTTAGACAAGGCGCAATCCTCAATTAAAAGAATTTTCACTCCCCGTGTTTTTGCATCAGCCGGACGAGGTAGGGGGCACTCGTCCGGCTGCCCATTCCAAACAGCCTCCAAAGGTGGCAACTCCAGACGTGGTCAATGGCAAGACCCCGGGAAGTTCGGAAACTTCTATCAAACAAAGTTCTACCCCTGTCGTCGGGGAGGCAGAGGCAGCCAAAGAGACAACTTCAATAATACACAAGGTGAGAAATCAGGATTCTATGGGGATTTCCAACGGGGGGCGGTTGGCCCATTTTCAATCGAACTGGAGGAGACTATCCTTAGATGCATGGGTGATACAGACGGTGGGAGGTTTCCACATCGAGTTTTATGGGACCCCGTCCCAACCCCGCCCACCCATCCCGTTGACTTTTCCTCCCAAACAGAGAGCGCTAGTGACCCAGGAAGTGTGCGACCTTTTACAAAAAGGGGCAATAGCTCGTTCGGTACTCCAACCACGCGGTTTCGTCAGCAACATTTTCCTGGTGGAAAAGAGGGACGGCGGGCAACGAACGGTCATCAACCTCAAGGAATTCAACTCTCGGTTACTCTACCGTCATTTCAAGATGGAGGGTATACACCTCCTGCGAGACCTGCTCCAAGTTTCCAATTGGATGGTCCGCCTGGATCTGAAAGACGCCTATTTGGCGGTACCCATTTTTCCCCCGCACAGAGGATTCCTACAGTTTTACTGGGAGTCCCACATTTTCAAATTCACCGCCCTTCCATTCGGCCTCTCCTCGGCTCCTTGGTGCTTCACCAAGCTGATGAAGCCGGTTGTCGAACATCTACAGGCTCAAGGGATGAGACTTATTGTCTATCCCGACGATATCCTTCTTATGGACCAACGCCCGATTCGACTGTCCAAACATTTACAGACGGCAATAGACTTGCTGGAGTCTTTAGGCTTCGTAATAAATGAAGGCAAGTCAGCTCTAGTCCCATCCCAGTCGATGGAGTTTCTGGGCTTTATAGTGAACGCAACCGAAGCAACTCTGAGCCTGCCAACGAGGAAACTATCCAAAATTCGACACAAATTGCGGAGGACGATGTCCAAGTCCCAAGTGTCATGTAGGCAATTAGCGAGGATAGTGGGACTTCTGTCGTCCTCTATCCAGGTGATTTTTCCAGGTCCTCTCCATTACAGGACCCTGCAACGTCTGAAAATCGAGCATCTTCGGAAGGGTCTGTCCTACTCACAGATGGTTCCTCTCTTACCCGAGGCGAAAGAAGAGATGGGTTGGTGATTAAACCACATGGAAGCCTGGAATGGCAGAGCGATTTTCGGCTCTCAACCCGACCTCATACTCGAGTCAGACGTCAGCGGTTCCGTTTGGGGCGCGCGGTGTGGGGATTTCTCCACAGGCAGAAAATGGTCCTCCATCGAGCGTTCTTCACACATCAACTGCTTGGAGTTGATGGCGGGATGCTTCGCGATCCGCTGTTGGACCAAACAGAAGGTGAAATGTTCCGTACTCCTCAAAATGGACAATGTGGCAGCAGTACGATACGTCAGTCACCTGGGGGGGACGAGGTCAAAGACACTATCGGATCTAGCCCAAACCCTTTGGGAGTATTGTCTGGCCAATCAAATATCCCTATCGGCAGAGCATCTTCCGGGGAGCTCCAATCAGGTGGCCGATTGGCACTCTCGCCATTGGAGAGATGTCAGCCTGTGGAAATTGAATCCACAGATCTTTCGACAAATTCAGACAGGTGGGGTCCTTTCTCCATGGATCTATTTGCGTCTCGACTGGACTTCCAACTCGCAAGATATTGCAGTTGGAAACCGGATCCACAGGCAACAGCCTTGGATGCCTTCCTACAAGATTGAAGCACGAAACAACCGTATGCATTTCCCCCCTTCGCTATGATAACCAGGTTGACGGCACAAGTGCGCAGGCAGAAGGCGGAGGTGGTGGTGATGACACCAATTTGGAGATCTCAAGTCTGGTTTCCAGTGATGATGGAACTTTCCTGGGATTCTCCAATCCCTCTACCCCAAATTACGGATCTCCTCCGGGATCCGCAAGACAATCCTCACCCGCTGGTCCTAGCCGGATCTCTTCGTCTTATGGCCTGGAGGGTTACAGGCAACGTTGGCAAGTCCCAGGCCTTTTGTCAGAAGCTTCTTCATTGCTCGCCAAAGCCTGGGCAGATAATAGAAATAGACACTGTAACTCCGCCTGTTCGCGATGGTTATGTTGGTGTAATCAACACCAAACTGATCCCTTGGGGGCAGACGTTGTCCATGTGGTAAACTTCCTAGCAAGTCTGGCTTCCCAGGGTTTTGCTTACCGATCAATCAATACTTACAGATCAGCGATTTCGGCAGGTCATTTGCATGTGGACGGCCATCCAGTCGGGGAACACCCATTGTTCAGGAAACTGTTAAGGGAATTAGATTTTCAGTTCCTCCCAAACCCAAGTACACATCCTTATGGGATGTTAACAAGGTCCTATCCTTGTTTCAATCTTGGGCTCAGAATAAATATCTGACCAGGAAACAACCGTCGGCGAAATTGGCAATGCTTTTATGTCTATTATCCTGTCGCAGAGTTTCCGACATCCGGGCCCTGGATATAACAGGTAGAGTGTTCACCCCGGAAGGGGTTTTGTTTCATATTTCACGCAGAACGAAATTTTATTCTACATCTGTTTCTTATCCAGCTTTACGAGCAAATCCTGAATTATGTGTGGTTCGCGCTATTAAAGCTTATGAGGTTATGACTGAGGAACTCCGCCCTCATGGGGAGAAACAATTGCTAATTGCACTCACCAAACCTCACAAAGCGGTTTCGTCTCCTACGATTGCCAGATGGGTCAGGTGGATCATGCAAGAAGCATGGATTAATACGTCCCGTTTCGGAGTCCACTCAGTCAGGGGGGCCATGGCTTCAAAAGCATTCTGTCTAGGAGCTCGCCTTGAGGATATCCTTAATGCAGCAGACTGGTCAAATGATTCCACCTTCAAGACCTTTTATTTTAGACCGGTTCCCTCTCTGGCAAGTGTGGTAGTGGATAAGTTTTGAACTAGCCTAATCCTCGCCTCAGAGTCCTGACATAGAATTAAAAATGTCCTAGCTAACGTAACGGAAAGTTTCAATTCTATTAAGGACACGGAGGCGAGGATTAGCCCACCCTAGGAATTCTTGGGACAAATAATTCACCCTTTCCCTCTAGTTGAGAAATGTTGGTGTTTATGGATTAATTGATGAAGTGGGAAACTATTTTAATCTGTGTTTGTGGTTATAGAGTTAATCATGTTGCATTATGACTTTGAGATTTTCATTACCGTAGCAAGTAATGGGTATCCATTTGTTACAGGAGCAGATTCTAATAAACAGGAACAATAAACATGGCGATTGTCGACTGTTGCAGGAAGAAAGAGGAATCTAGAAGGTCTACACGGGATGTTATTCGATGGACTATATTGTTATTGGTTGAAATGTGTTGATGTCACTCCCTAGTGTTCATGGGAGATGTAGTTTTCTTGCAATGATTTCACAAAAGTTAAAATGGCTGCTGGAGTAAATTGATTACATTAAAAGTGAAGAGAGACAAGCCTAATCCTTGCCTCCGTGTCCTTAATAGAATTGAAACTTTCCGTTACGTTAGCTAGGAAATTTTTCATTATGGAGGATCTGTGAACATAGTATGATGGCATTTTTTTACCACTTTATTTTTGATTTACAGAAAAGAAATCAAAAAGCGGTATAAACAAAAGTAAAAGACATAACACACAAAAGTGGAAACACAGTCCAGTGGGCTATGAGACGTGGTAAAAATAATAAAAACATGGGGACAGCACCAAAGATATCCTTTAGTCATATAAGTCCAGTGTTCGCAACTGGTAAACATAATTAAGGCAAGGTGTTGAGACAGTCAGGTGCTCTCGTCTTCTGATAGGGAGAGCTAACAAATGCTGGAGTTGCGTAGGATTGGTGTAACCACTGGGGGTAGTCTGCCCGCTCCACGTTCCCTTTTCATATATGCAATTAAAGGGCAGCAGGTTTTCTCAAATTTATACATGCAGTCGTGTACTAATGCTGTTAGACATTCCATGGCATAGATAGAACATTTCCCCCCCCCCACCATATATTAGCAAAGGATATTAATGAGAGGTTTCATGGATGGGCTATGCTGAGTTGTGTGACCAGCAGGAGATGGGATATCATTTTTCCCATTGGGGATGTCAATGGGCAAACTCCTTGGGTTCTCATGTAGCCAAGAAGGACCGTCATACGGTCATGAGGGAGAGCGATATGTGTTATTATTTGTATTTGAGCTAGAATCTCTCACCAGAAAATTTTAATGAGTGGACAGGACCACTAAGTGTGAATCAGTGTACCATGTTCCCTACAGCCCTTCCAGCAGGTGTCTGAGCTGCCAAACATAGCTTATAGCCAGGTGGGGGTGTGGTATAATTTAGTTAGCTGCTTGTAAGCACTGGCTCTGTGTTGTATACACAGGGAAGGTCTCTCCATACTTCTCCAGATTGACATCCAGGTTTCATCAGGGATGCCAGTGACCTAATCCTGTTCCCAAAATGTAACATACATACATTTCGGATGAGGGATGTGTTCAAAGATATATTTATATATCCTGGGAATACCTCCCCAGCACAAGTTGGTGCTGAAAAGAGATTTAAGATGTGTTTTGTCTCTGCTAAGCTGTGTGTTGAGTATTTGTTCTCCCATGCAGTGTAACACCTGTGTGAGGTGGTATGTGTCCCGCCTGGTCAGGGCCCGTTTTTCAATTAAGTTTTCCTGGGTATGGATGTCACCATCAACAAAAAAGTCTTTTAAACAGGTGTCCTGCATTCAAATCAGTAACTCCCAAATCGGAAATCTCTGAGGGTACACCTGGGTTGTGGATTAGATTAGTTGTGTTAGAAAATGGCCCTCTCTGAAGGGTCACCCCAAACCTTTGTCCTTCCTCCTACTTTTTTTCTGACCTTGCTTTTGTTGGCCTTATGACTCTGAGCACTTTACCACTGCTAACCAGTGCTAAAATGCATGTTCTTCTCCCCTAAACATGGTGACATAGGTGTATCCCTAATTTACATGTTTAGTGTATTTATAAGTCCCTTGTAAAGTGGTGTACCATATACCCAGGGCCTGTAACCTAAATGCCACTAGTGGGCATGCATCATTAATTGTGCCACCCACGCAAGTAGCCTTTCAAACCTGCTTCAGGACTGCCATTTGAAGGCCTGGCTGTGCAGTTTACTGCCACTTCGACTTGGCATTTAAACCTACTTTCCAAACCTTAAACTCCCCTTTTATTACACATATGTCACTCCTAAGGTAGACCCTAGGTAGCTCTAAGGACAGGGAGCTAGGTAAGTAAAAGGAAGGACATACACTATTAGGTTTTACATGTCCTGGTAGTGACAAACAGATACATTCATTTTTCACTACTCTGAGGCCTACTCCTCTCATAGGCTAGCATGGGGAATTCCTTCATACACTTTTAAGCTGTAATTCCTGATTAAAAAGGAGTTGCTGCATCATGTTTCATATCTTTGAAATGGTAATGATAAATCCTCTTTACCGCTAAAGCTGTATTTACCATTACTATTTTAGAAATGACACTTTTAGAAAGTGGACATTTCTTTGCTCTTACCGCTCTGTGTACCTTTCAGCCTGCCTTCAATACACTTCTGGGGTGAGTGACAGCTACACTTTGTGCATTCCCTCTAAACAGTCACTTACACAGGAAAGGTGGGTATGTCAGAGAACATATCTGTATTCATCTGCATTCTGATAACTCTTCCTAGGCAGGAAGACAGAGTGGGAGCTGACACACCTGAATAGGCAGTGTCCTGTTTCCCACTTAAAGAGCTGATTACCCCCTTCTGATAGTCTGGAGCCAGGGTTGGGAAGAAAGGACCTGTGTGCACTTTAAAGACCCTTCTTTGAAGTCACCCCCACTTCAAAGGCACAACTAGGTATAAGTGGTGGGCTTCTGACCCTATCAAGACAGTACACTATTGGACCTGTGAAGAGCTCTGCCAGGAGTAAAGACGGCTTTGCTCCAAGGATTGCCACTCTGCTTGACTGTTGCTCTGGAAGAACTGCTTTTCTGCTTTGCTGTGCTGCCCTGCTGATCTTTGCCTTTCTGATGACAAGCCTGGACTCATCTCACTTGAACCCAGAGTGACTCCAAAGGCTTGCTGGTTTGCCCCCTGTTCTGAAGTCTCAGGGACATGAAAGACTTCCTTGAACCCTGCAACAGCACCTGGACTCTGCCATCTGCAAGCCCTGCCCCGCCAAGTGGTGCCAACCCAGTCCTGGGCCCTTGAAAGGTGACGTCTGCTGTACAGAACCATCAAAATTGGCACAGTGACTTTGCGCTGATCAGAACCGATGCATTGCCTTTCGATGCTGACGCAGAAGCCTATCAATGACATCGCTTCAACTGACTGCACGGCTCGATGACGATGGACCGTGTGGCTCTACGATGACACAGCGTCTGTATCATAAAGGAGTTTGTCAACGATGCCTTCATCGACTGCGTGTATTAGAACCGACTCATCGAGCCTTTGACATCAACGATTGTTCCATTCAAGGTACTTTTTCAGCGGGACCAGCTTAAGTCCTGTTGCGGACCTGCCCTCCATCTCGGTCAAAGTTACCAAGAAGGGTAAACCCAATATAAGTCACTGGGACCTGGGTATGAGACAGTACATCATGGGATGGGTCCCAGTAACGAGCTATTTACCATAAATGAACCATAAAAACATGAAAAACACATAAGAAACACGTTGGTAAATTCAAAAGTTCAATGTTATTTAATCACACTGAACATATGTTTGTATCAACACACATTGTTATGAATATGTGCCCGAAAGGAAAGGTGGGGGGGTTGTGATGATTAAAGTGAAGGTAAAAGGGTATATAGAAAAAGGTCAAGTACAAATCTCATAGTTTTTGACATGCAACTAACAAAGGCTCAACCTCAAGCCACATGAATCAAAATAGTATCTACATTTATGCATAGCCATGCTTAGAAAGCGTATCACAGTGCAGAATCGCTGTTGATTAAGCTGGCGAGCAATACAGATGTCGACGTTTCGACCCCAAATATACTGTAGGTTTCTTAATTCCTTACGGGGGGTCTTCCTCAGGGCCGAAGTGAAAGGGACGGTGGGGCACCTAAAATTATAAACACAACAGGACCTTACTATAAGAAAAACTAACATTACATTAAAATGTAAAAGGGGGGACAAAGCCCGACCTAATTAACAAGGAATATCCCAGAACGGGGATGAGTGAGGGTTAGATGGGCGCGTAGGCTCCAGAAGGTAGGGAAGACGACACCTGTAACAGGAAGGGAATGTATAGGCTGTCAGTAGCCATCCTATAACATTTAAAGGAAAGGCACATGAAATGTAATCAAACAGATTTATTAGACTCACTCTGGCAGGATGAGTCACCGACTTGTCCCTCCCAAATACGTCATTAATTGGCAGGACCTTAAGACATACACGGAAAAACCTAAAAGTAAGGAGAGACCCATAGCGTATTACAATACACTCCGAACAACTGAACATGCCTGAAAGGCGCCAACGTTCAAGAGAGTGTTACAGACATAAAATACCTTGAAATGTTGGAGAAATGAGTTGCCGTCCGCTCTGTCCAAAATCTACAATAGAAGAAGGCGGAGCGGTTCAGAGAAAGCACAGTGCAGTCTATTCAAGAAGGTGCACGTACGAGCGTGAGAGACAAAAACTCACCAGAGCTCCGAAAGGGCTGCTCCGTCTGTTGGGAGGGAACCTGGGCACTGCCAAACCTGCTCGTTAAATGCAGGGGCCGGCAGTCAACATGCACGCGCGTGTGACGTTGGGAAAACAGACGCTAGATGCTTGTCAGTTATGACGCGTCATCGCGTCAGAGAAAACAAAACAAAAGAAAAGACTTCGTAAGGGCTCTTCTTGAAAAGGATTGTGTTTCAAAGGAAAACACTCGATTCTTGTCACGGATGACGCCCTCTGTATACCAGGAATTACTCAATGGTAGCTTCATATATTGGTTCTCCACAGAAACGGAGTAAATTAACACATACCTCTCACACAGGAGGGTAAAGTGTCAAAACCCTTGATAGCACAAAGGAATTCGTAACACATAGAAACTGTGTGTGTACAGCATATTTAGACCATCAAAAGGAATATAAAATGTGACACATGTCGTAGGCGTGCTTTACGAAAAACACACATTAATGCATAATGAAGAAATAGTACGGACTGATTAATTTCCAGGCGGCTATGTGCACTATTGCTACCGACATGTTTAGTTAAGCTAAAAAATCCAGCATATCTTTGAATGAATGAAAAAACTGCAGATTCTGATTGTCAAAACTAGATATAATTGCAATGTAGTGTGTGGGTATTAGTCAAGGTGTTACTACTTGGAGTTCTCGGATCATCACTGATCGAGGGGAAATGCTGTCATCCAGATGTGAGGCATGCTAATTGAGCATGGCTGGTATCCAATTCGTTAAGACCATCTTGTATGGAGTCTAGAAGTGACATCCATTTGCACTCCCTTGTATTCAAAATCAGTAATATGTTACCTCCTCTGGGCCCCAGGGTTGCCTTTTTCAGGACTAACCACTGGAGATCTTCAGGACCGTGTCGGGCAGTTTTAAAATGTTCAACCAAAGGTGCTCCTGGCACCTCACATCTTATTCGGCTGCAATGTTGAAGTATGCGGACTTTTATTTTCTGCTGTGTCTGACCCACATATATTTGGCCGCAGGGACAGAGAATCCCGTAGATTACATTATTGGTATTGCAATTAGAGTAGGATTTCAGTCTGATTGTATGCTGTCTGTAACTGAATTGTTTCGTCTGTATAGTGGTTTCGCAAGCCTTGCACTGGCCACACCTGTAATGACCTAGTATGGGAGGTAAATTCCATAAGGATTGAAGAGTCGGAGTCTCAGGGGAGTCTAAAAATGAACGGACGATGTGATCCTTGACACTCTTTGTTTTTGTGTAGGAATGCATTGGTGGATTCAGTTGTTCTATATCATCGGATATCAGGCCCCAATGTTTGTTTATCACCTTTTTGATGGCATTGCTCTGTGTAGAGAAAGTGGTGACGCATATTATTCTTTTCATCGTCTCCCCTCCTTTTTCTTTCGGTTGTAACAGCGTCTCGCGAGGGCTAAACCATGCCCTCTTTCTTGCTCTTTTGATCAACCTCTTAGGGTAACCTCTTTCCAGTAGACAGTTACTCAGATCCTCCGATTCTGACATGTAGTCTGTCTTCTTTGAACAATTCCTGCGGATGCGCAGGAATTGCCTAAAAGGTAGATTGTCCCTTAGACCTCTGGGGTGATAGCTGTTGTATTGATGTGGTTCAAGACGTGACGAAATACAGAACAGAAATCCTGAACCAGCTACAGGATGGGGTGAGCTACGCTAAACTGAGAACGGACCCATCAAAGGAATTGGCACAAGAAATTCTGTCTCTCACCAAGGAGGGGCTAGAGCAGGGTTTCCTTACGAATCTGAAATTTCAATATCTTAACCAGAAACAACCCCGCCTTCCCACGATTTACACTCTACCCAAAATCCATAAGGACATGCAGAACCCACCGGGACGCCCCATTGTTTCGGGATGTGGATCAATGTTGGAACCACTGTGCAGATATATTGACTTTTTTCTCAAACCAATAGCTAAGAATACCAAAGCCTATCTAAGAGATACAATGCAAACTATCAACCTCATAGACCAACGGCCTTTTGATCCAACCAGACAACTTCTAGTGACCTGTGACATAGTGTCACTATATACGAGCATCCCTCAACAATCTGCCCTGGATGTCTTACAATCAGTCTTGGACCGAAAAACTGCATCAATGGCGGTACCCACGGAATTCATCATTGACTTATTACGGATAGTCATGATGAAGAATTTCTTCATCTTCCAAGGTAGCTACTACTTGCAAACGAAAGGAGTGGCTATGGGGGCAGCATTCGCCCAGGATTTGGTCATTATCTATATGGACCATTTTGAGAATACGTTTATCTTTAGTGACACAAATCCCTACGTCGATAATGTGACTATGTGGAGGAGATATATTGACGATATTCTCATGATCTGGACGGGCAATCCGTCAGAACTGGGCTCGTTCCACACCTGGCTTAATCAAAGGAGTCAGGACATACAGTTCACTATACAATCAGATGCCAAAGAAATCGATTTCTTGGAAATTACCATCAAGAATGAGGATAACAGTCTATATACTACACTCTACCGCAAACCTGCAGAGCGAATTTCGCTCCTTCAATACAACAGCTATCACCCCAGAGGTCTAAGGGACAATCTACCTTTTGGGCAATTCCTGCGCATCCGCAGGAATTGTTCAAAGAAGACAGATTACATGTCAGAATCGGAGGATCTGAGTAACCGTCTACTGGAGGTTACCCTAAGAGGTTGCTCAAAAGAGCAAGAAAGAGGGCATGGTTTAGCCCTCGCGAGACGCTGTTACAACCGAAAGAAAAAGGAGGGGAGACGATGAAAAGAATGATATGCGTCACCACTTTCTCTACACAGAGCAATGCCATCAAAAAGGTGATAAACAAACATTGGGGCCTGATATCCGATGATATAGAACAACTGAATCCACCAATGCATTCCTACAAAAAAGCAAAGAGTGTCAAGGATCACATCATCCGTTCCTTTTTAGACTCCCCTGAGACTCCGACTCTTCAATCCTAATGGAATTTACCTCCCATACTAGGTCATTACAGGGGTGGCCAGTGCAAGGCTTGCGAAACCACTATACAGACGAAACAATTCAGTTACAGACAGCATACAATCAATCTGAAATCCTACTCTAATTGCAATACCAATAATGTAATTTACGGGATTCTCTGTCCCTGTGGCCAAACATATGTGGGTCAGACACAGCAGAAAATAAAAGTCTGCATACTTCAACATTGCAGCCGAATAAGATGTGAGGTGCCAGGAGCACCTTTAGTTGAACATTTTAAAACTGCCCGACACGGTCCTGAAGATCTCCAGTGGTTAGTCCTGGAAAAGGCAACCCTGGGGCCCAGAGGAGGTAACATAGGACTGATTTTGAATACAAGGGAGTGCAAATGGATGTCACTTCTAGACTCCATACAAGATGGTCTTAACAAATTGGATACCAGCCATGCTCAATTAGCATGCCTCACATCTGAATGACAGCATTTCCCCTCGATCAGTGATGATCCGAGAACTCCAAGTAGTAACACCTTGACTAATACCCACACACTACATTGCAATTATATCCAGTTTTGACAATCAGAATCTGCAGTTTTTTCATTCAATATCTGTATGATATGCTGGGTTTTTTAACTTAATTAAACATGTCGGTAGCAATAGTGCACATAGCTGCCTGGAAATTAATCAGTCCATACTGTTTCTTCATTATGCATTAATGTGTGTTTTTCGTAAAGCACGCCTACGACATGTGTCACATTTTATATTCCTTTTGATGGTCTGAATATGCTGTACACACACAGTTTCTATGTGTTACGAATTCCTTTGTGCTATCAAGGGTTTTGACACTTTACCCTCATGTGTGAGAGGTACGTGTTAATTTACTGCGTTTCTGTGGAGAACCAATATATGAAGCTACCGTTGAGTAATTCCTGGTATACAGAGGGCATCATCCGTGATAAGAATCAAGTGTTTTCCTTTGAAACACACTCCTTTTCAAGAAGAGCCCTCACGAAGTCTTTTCTTTTGTTTTGTTTTCTCTGACGCGATGACTCGTCATAACTGACAAGCATCTAGCGTCTGTTTTCCCAACGTCACACGCGCGTGCATGTTGAGTGCCGGCCCCTGCATTTAACAAGCAGGTTTGGCAGTGCCCAGGTTCCCTCCCAACAGACGGAGCAGCCCTTTCGGAGCTCTGGTGAGTTTTTGTCTCTCACGCTCGTACGTGCACCTTCTTGAATAGACCGCACAATTCTTTCTCTGAACCGCTCCGCCTTCTTCTATTGTAGATTTTGGACAGAGCGGACGGCAACTCATTTCTCCAACATTTCAAGGTATTTTATGTCCGTAACACTCTCTTGAACGTTGGCGCCTTTCAGGCATGTTCAGTTGTTCGGAGTGTATTATAATACTCTATGGGTCTCTCCTTACTTTTAGGTTTTTCCGTGTATGTCTTAAGGTCCTGCCAATTAATGTGGCTATATATAGACGTATTTGGGAGGGACAAGTCGGTGACTCATCCTGCCAGAGTGAGTCTAATAAATCTGTTTGATTAAATTTCATGTGCCTTTCCTTTAAATGTTATAGGATGGCTACTGACAGCCTGTACATTCGCTTCCTGTTACAGGTGTCGTCATCCCTACCTTATGGAGCCTACGCGCCCATCTAACCCTCGCTCATCCCCGTTCTGGGATATTCCTTGGTAATTAGGTCGGGCTTCGTGCCCCCCTTTTATATTTTAATGTAATGTTAGTTTTTCTTATAGTAAGGTCCCGTTGTGTTTATAATTTTAGGTGCCCCAACGTCCCTTTCACTTCAGCCCTGAGGAAGACCCCCCGTAAGGAATTAAGAAACCTACAGTATATTTGGGGTCGAAACGTCGACATCTGTATTGCTCGCCAGCTTAATCAACAGCGATTCTGCACTGTGATACATTTTCTAAGCATGGCTATGCATAAATGTAGATACTATTTTGTTTCATGTGGCTTGAGGTTGAGCCTTTGTTAGTTTCATGTAAAAAACTATGAGATTTGCACTTGACCTTTTTCTATATACCCTTTTACCTTTACTTTAATCATCACAACCCCCCCCCCCCCACCTTTCCTTTCGGGCACATATTCATAACAATGTGTGTTGATATAATCATATGTTCAGTGTGATTGAATAACATTGAACTTTTGAATTTAGCAACGTGTTTCTTATGTGTTTTTCATGTTTTTATGGTTCATTTATGGTAAATAACTCGTTACTGAGACCCATCCCATAATGTACTCCATCTCGGTCGGCCTGAACTTTGGATTTACCTTGGTCTAGCATGGCCTCAAGTAACCCCTAAGCACTATATGTTTCTAAGCACTACTTTTTGATGTAATCTTTAATAATTCATAACTCTGGTTCTACTTTTTGGATTTTTGTCGTTTTGGTCTTGTTTTACTAATGAAAATATAAGCTATTTCTCCAACCCTGTATGGAGTATTTTTGTGTTGTTTTCATGGTATTACTGTGTGTGTGTGTTGCACAAATACTTTGCACATTGCCTCTTTAGATAAGCCTGACTTTTCTGTGCCATGCTACCAGAGGGTGAGCACAGGTCATCTTTTATTTGTATCTTCCTAACCCTGACTAAAGTGGTGGTTCCTGCTTGACCAGGGTGAATACTCTGACAACCAGAAACCTCAGTTCTAACAAGTTGTTAGCTGAAAGTGGTATCTAGGGACTGACTTATGTGTTAGAAGGTTCCCATAGTCTAGTAATGTTGCTATGAGTGGGAGAATGGCCTGGTTATCTTGAAGGCACTTAGACACAGTCATAAAATATATTTTTATGGGATCTTTGAGAAGGTCTGTTCCACTTCCACCCACTTTTTTTATTTGGATTGTGATTTCAATCCAGGGCTGGTCTCAGTAGGGCTGCCCATGTGTAGGTAATGAAGTCAGGAAAACCCAGTCCCCCTTTATCCATTGGATGATGCAGGGTTGACCGTGCTACTCTAGCCATTTTGCCCTGCCACATGAAATCCAACATATTCTAATGGGTATGCATAGTGTCGGCTTATGGATGGTCAGGGGGAGTGTTTGTAGTATGTATAGGAGGCGGGGCATAACATTCATTTCCAAGCTATTTAGTTGCCCCAACCAGAGTATCTCTAAATGACCCCAACCCCAAGAGTAGAAATCCTTTAATAAGGTCTTCTGGAAGGAGGTGGGGGATATTGCAATGATAGAGAGAGCGTGTGTGTATTGGTAGGTTAATTCCTAGGTTCTTGATGGAAGTTCCCACACAGGCGAACCCAGCTGTGGATTGTATCTTGCAGTTCTCCTTGGGGTCCCGCTATGCCCAAGCCCTGGGATGAGGAACAATTTATTTTGGAGCCAGAGACCTCTGCAAAGCTGTCCAATTATGTTTGTAGGGCTGGAAGGGAATGTCATTCCTACCATCACTCCGCTAATATCTGGGTTGCTCAGATTTTTACCTATTAGTGGTTCCATAGATAAAGTGAAGATTAGGGGGAGAGAGGGCGTCCTTGAATCGTCTAATTGGTACCCTCATGATATATTCTCCATTGATCCTAATTTCTACTGAGTGGCATTTATAGTCTGTTGAATGAAGGTTCAAATTTGGGGCCCAGTCATGTTTTATCAATAAGCTTTGTAAAATAGGGCCAATCGACCCTGTCAAAGGCTTTCTCAGTATGCAACAAGAGAAGGACCATCGGTTACTTGTGCCTTTCGGCCACCTCCACCGGGGCCCCCGCCAGACAGTAAGTATTGGTCGCCTGGTATTTTTGATGGAGCCATATATTTGGGGGAAGATTAATGCTGGCCAAATATTATGAAGTCTCCGAACCAATATGGAAGTGAACAGTTTAGAGGTCGATTCCGATTCGGGCCGGAATTCTCTCCGACCGAGCCGGACCCGGAGAGAATCCCGACCGAATCGGACCCTAGCAGTCCGACCGAACGAGTACGATGCGTTCGCATGCCATCGGACTCGATTCGGTCGGACTCCCATTGAAGTCAATGGGAGCCTGGCGTACGACGCGTGCGCGGGCTCCCATTGACTCAATGGGTGCGAGGCGGTCAAGGCGCCCCCTACAGCGTGTACGCGTCCATGCGCATCGCGGCGTACATGCACAGGTAGGGGGACCCATGGGTCCCCCTGTGTGCGACTCGCGCGCCTACGCGTACAGGGGGTCCGACGCGGACCCCCAAAGTCCGGCTCTGACAGCTTTTTCGAGCCGGACGGCGCGAGTCGATCGGACTGCTCGCGGCGCGCACTGTACTTACCCGGCCGGGAAACGTCTCCATAGCGCGGTGCGAGTCGTGTCCATGCGAGTCGGTCGGAGCGTGTTGAAGCCGCGTTCGAGTCGGTCGGAGATTTCACGGGTGCCTGCATCGTACTCGCTCGGCCGGACCCGCGTACGATTCGGTCGGGAAACAGGGCTCCGAATCGGATCCGGTAAATCCGAATCCGATTCGGAGCACTACCGGCCGAGATCGGAATCGGCCCCTTAGTGTCACAGTTAAGTAAGGCAATAGGACGGTATGATGTGCACAGTGTTGGGTCTTTTGTCAATTTGAGAAAGCAGTGTGATATGAGATTCTAACATGGTTTCAGAGGGTATGTGGGAAGTTAAAAAGCAGTTAAACTCTTTGGTAAGGGGTTCGACTAGTAAGGATGCTTAGGTTTTATAAAAGGGGGTTGAAAGGCCGTCAGGGCCTAGGGATTGCTGGAGCGGGAGGCTGCCAATCGCTTTGTGCACCTCGTCTACTGTGATGTCAGCCTTTAGGGGGGTCAGATCATCCCATAAGTTTTGGAGGCATAATCATGCAAGTAAGCATCATCATCATGGTGGTGATGATTAAACAGGGATAAATAGTATTAATGAAAAATGCTGAGGATCTTAGATGGTTCATATGCAGTATGGCCATGATTTTTGTGATACTTGATATATAATTCCTCGTAATGGCTATATGTAGTTTGTAGGCCAATAACTTATCAGCTTTTTCTCTCTTTTTGTAGTATGTTTGTTTGAAGTATAAGAGTTTTTTGGCTACATCTTTCATCTGTAGTTGTTTCAGTTCACCTCTGAGCCGACAAAGCTCCCTCATGGTGGCATTGGCACCATTCTGCTTGTGATGAGCTTCTGCCTGGGACAGCTTTCTTTTGATTTTCACTAGTTTTTGCTTATGGAGGCACTTGAATGTGGCCATCTGAGATATCAATTCCCCTCTAATAACTGTTTGGCTGCCTCCTAAAAGACCAGTGGGGACACCTCCCCTGTATTGATTCTTTGAAGTAGTACTCTCTCACATCTTTTATATGTTTCATCAAACTAATGTCTCTTAGGGCCATTTCTTTAAAAGCCATGGACAGGAAGGGTTCTGAGGTAGGTGTAAGCTCAGCAGAAGCAAGACAGGGGCATGGTTAGATAGTGATCGGACATCAATGTAAGTGTCAAGCAATTGGGGGAGCAATTTTCTCGTAACAAGAAAATAATCTATTTGCAAGTATGTCTAATGTGCATTTGAGTAGACTGAATAGTCTCTATCAGTGGGGTGGTGGAAATGCCAAGCGCCTACTAGGTTCATATCACTGAGTCCTTGTGCTAAGGAGGGTGGAGTCAGTAAATAAGTGTGTCGTGCGTGAGGTTGGTCATCCAAGGGGACCAGAGGGGTGTTATAGTCTCCTCTCATGATCAGCTCCCCACTAACAAAGTGAGCAGCTTTCGGAAAAAAAGGTAGTGTAGAATATTTCCCGATCCTTGTTCGGACCATAGAGTGAAAAGAGGGATAAGTGAGTGGGACCCAATTTGCTTTTAATCCCCACCATTCTCCCTTCTTTGTACCTCAGTACATCTTCTATCTGGCATGTTAGGCCTCTCTGGATAAAGATCGACTCCCCCTTCATTTTGCGAATGTTATTTGAGTGAAATTGTAGTGGGTATCGGTAGGGACATAGCCTCTTGGTTTCTACATGTAGCAAGTGGGTTTCTTGGAGTCGAACTATGTCTGCGACCTTGAGTTTTAACCATTGAAGGAGTGCTCTCTGATTCATGGGGGAATTGAGGCCTTGATCATTGTATGAAACTATCTTAGGTGGTGTCATTTAAGTCGGTTGTGTGGGAGCTTTGAGGTGACACATAGGTGACCTGTTGTGCAAACTTCGCATATGAGGGAGGGGCTAATAGTTCTGTGTACAGGGTGAGAGCTATTTGTGTGAAAAGGTACATATGACTTGACTCGCTTTGTATCAAATATATGTATCTCATCTCTTGTGTACGAACAGGTTAAGAGGGAAGGAACAGAGACAACAACCTGAAACAATAATATGTGGGGTTCTGTGCATTTTCAAAAGGTCAGGGCAAGTAGGGTAACCCCTAAGGGGTCCACCAATTTGAGTGGCAGTATTGTTCAAAATGGGTAGGGGGGCTAACTCTGAAGGTTTTGGGCCTCACCCCTACCCTCATCTGTTAGGAGAAAAAAATCAATGCCATTACATCATGGGCTGTGTCTAGATAATCCAGTCTTCAGGTAAAGACTCAAATCTGGAGCTATGACTGTTCAAGTCAATGGGTCATCATCTGAGGACAAGGACAGACTTCTCTATCTCAAGGACAGCGCTGCTGTCTCACCTTCTTGGGGGCTGCTCTGGAAGATTGAACGTACCAGCCACCTCCGGTGTCAAGAGGATGACAGGAGCCAGGGTCTTACTGTGATGATGTCTCCCTTGTCAGGCCAACAGCTTTCCTAACTTCCTCAGCGGCAGCTTCTATATAGAGGGAATGGGGGTGTTGCCCCCCTGTTTGTTTTGTGGCCCTGTTGCCCACGAAACCCATATTAAATGTTTATTTAGTGTGTGGCCCTGGCAAAGTTTGTAGGAAAGTGACTAAAAGCAGGCTGACATGGGTGGGGGGGGACCTGCTTGAATTCATGACAGTGAACACCGGGCCTACTTGGGATGAAGTGTGCATGTCGGTTTGGACGGATGCCTTGCTCCCACCAGCCTGACATGTGCACTTGCACACTTGCCTACCTAATATAGGAGCCCGGGGGTTTGCTGTCACAGCCCCCAAGGCTCCTAAGGAGTGCTGGCAGTGCCTGACCAAGTCAAAATCGTGCTGCTCTCTAACATACACAGCAAGGTAACAGCACAAAGATTGGGACAGGAGTCATAGGGGTGAGACAGTACTGGAGAGCCGAGCTGGGCTGGTGGTCACAATGAAAGTGGCATTCCTGGAGGCAGTCACGAGGGTTCTCTGAGAGGCCAAGACCGGGTGGTGAGTGTTTTACCAGCAGCAGGAGTCTGGGTCGCGCCAGGAGCCTCATCCCCAGCAGCAGTGTGCTTAGCAACCATGCCTTTCCTTGCTCTGCCAGGAGCAGACCTCGCAGCTGTCTCCCGTTCCCTCTGGTAGAGCCCTCCTCCCCCCCTTTTGTATCAGCAGTACAAAGCGGCAGGATGCCCAGAAGTGACACGGTCATTGTGGTGGACCGGCCCTACTCAGACCCCAAGAGGCACCAGCGAGCCAAGAGCAGGGTAAGCAGCGGAGCCAGGATTTATGCTCACTTGTGCGGGAGTATCCGCACGCGGCATCGACATTGCTAAGAGGTTTGAATGTGGTATATTTTCCACTTCAGTCCCGTAAAGGACTTCTTAAATGCAAACTATGAATTTACCAGTAAAAAAAGATCCACTGTCGGCTTATTTTTTGAGGCCGCAGTCTCATCAGGTTATGTGACTCAATAAATAGTGATTAAACTTTTATTTAAATAAAAATTATCAGTCCCGTCTTATGTAATTCTAAGGGCTTGCCTGTTTTTTTCCCCCAAAGCATTTGTGATCGGCTTATCGAAAGGTAACTAACTCGAGCAACAGTAGGGGCCATGATGTGGTGCGATACAATGCTCTGTGGGAACCACAAAATGGGACAAATGCAAGCAGAAGTCACCCAGGCCCTCCTCGAAATGCTAGTGGGAATGCCGTCATATTTGTTCGCCAGGTATGTAAACTCAACAGGATGTCAGATGGGGAGTGGGGACCTCTGAATGGTGTGAACAACCTGCCCATTCACTACTTTTTGGCCTCTGGGCAAAAGACTGCGTAATTGCATTGGCTTGTGGGATTGAACTGCGGCTAATATTTGTTTGGGCTGTATTTCCATGGCAACCTGTGCCCTTTCTATTAATTATACAGTTTATTACTGGCATATTTCTGATACTTTTTTTTTTTTTTTAACTACTGGTAATTTCAGGTTTTCAAGAAGAAACTTGCAGAGACCTGGAATAAAGACATGAGATGTTCTTTCAAAATACATTACGGTGCAATCCACATTTCTTTTAAGGATTTACAGCTAAAGTCTGTCATTAATAATAATGCACCGTTAATTTCCTCCGGCTTTCCGGCGTAGCAGTAGTATTTAGCTTTCATAAAAGCAGGAGGCAAGCACATGTCCAGCATCAGCAGTGAGTTATTAAGAAGTGGCCCTATGAATTTAGTTCTAATGTCGTAGTATGAAGGCTGGCTTGTTATTACCCCAGTGTAACATATAATTTGTGGCATATCAATAATATATTATGTGCCAGAAGCAATATGTGAAAAACGTTCTGAACACCATGCTTCATGCTATACACTGTGCCTAATGAGAAATCTACACTATGGTTACACACACTACCCCTATTGATGGATACATTTAACATAAAAAAAAAATCATCAACAGGACAATAAACATTTTTCCAGAAGACATAGTGGGTATTCCTGACACTGTAGACTGCATTTCGTAGTTTGGTAATCTTAATGTAGTATGAAATAAGTTGTTGGTTTGTGGTTTTATGAACAGCTGCACTGCCGCAGCTCAGTGCTGAGTTCCTATTTTTAGGCACCTGCAGAGCCCAAAGTGAATTAATTCAACCCAATATTTCTAGGTTCTGCACTGAGCTATCACATGTGCTGATAATATGGCTCTTGATGTGCAAATATGTGAGGTTTTCTAGTTCAGAATAGTTTATTGAGTTTTTTATAATAAACAAACAAGAGACAATACAAAAAATATTACCGTAAAAATACCTAATTACAATAAAAAGATAATGGAACAGTAAAAACATTCAGTATAATAATCATAGAAAAACAAAAGGGAAGGGGAGGAAGCATATATAAATATATTATTATTACTGATTAAATAGAGCTACTATAAATTGAAGAATGAAAAATTGAAATAGCAATAAATGACTAGAAACAAATATGTATTTAAGAAGATAAATAGATATCAACAGGTTTCCAAAATGAATGATAAGAATTAGAATTATGTATAATACCATTCAACGATAACTGAGCACCTCTTCTGGTAAAAATAACCCATGACCACCAACTATGAACAGATAATAAAGAAACGTCTTTCCAACAAGTTGTAATGGATTTTAAAGCTGCTGATACTAGAAAATTAAAAAGTTTACCTTCTAAGTCATTTACTTTTTGAGAAAGAGCAACAGATTTCCAGATTAACAGTATGAATGAAACATCATCATGAATATTAAGTATCCTTTTTATAATAACCCACATTTCAGTCCAATCATAAAGCATATGTTGTAATGAACCAGTATGTAAATTACAATGCCAGCAAATTGAAGATGGAAGAAGTTTAGCTTGAAATAAACGTAATGGAGTCCATAAACAATTATATAAAATATATTAATTTGTTTGATAGAGCGAAACAGGTAACCAACCAGAAATATTATTAAGCCAAATAACTTTCCATGTATCAATAGATAAAGAGGATGAGAGTTCATTATTCCAGAATGTTGAGATCATATGGATGTTGGTTCCTAAAGAGAATGACATTTTTTTTTATATAATATAGAAACACCATGGGATAAAGTTTGAATATAAATTGATAAATCTGATTTAACATTAAAAGGAATATTATGAGGAAATGAATCTAAAATAGAATTACATAAATATTCATATTTGAGAAAATCAGAGGAAGGTAAAAGAAATTTTGTTTGTAAAGCTTCAAATGATATAAAAGCATTATTGCAATAAACATCTTTAAGGTAAAAAATACCAGCTTTAATACATGAATGCCAAAATCTAACATTTCTATTCAATTTTATGCCTGGGTTATACCATAGTGACATGTCTTCGGAAGTTGATAAGGGTGATTGAAAATTAAATCTAAATCATTTAAAATTAATTTAGTAGACTTTAAAATAACGGATTTATGAAAAAATGGAGATTTATTAGACATAGATAGCAAAGTGGGTAATGGGAAAGGTTCAATTAAAGTTTTTTCAATAAGAAGCCAGGTAGGGGGACTACTCAAAAAAGAGTGACAGAACCAGAGAGAACTTTGTTTTAAAATAAAAGCTTTGTGATAGTGAAGAAAATCTGGTAAACCAAAACCCCCATTACATTTAGGCTTTTGTAATTTTTTATAGCTAATACGAGATGACTTGTTGTTCCAAAGAAATTTAGAGAGGAGTTTATCTACATCTTTATAAAATTTTAAAGGAAATTGAGTAGGAATCATGGCAAGGGTATAAAAAGTTTTGGGGGCAATAGTAATTTTTATAGATTCCATTCTACCACACCACGAAAGATGAAGTGAGGACCATTTGGATATTTTTATCTTTAATATAATTTAAGATGGAGACACAGTTTTGCGATATTGTTGTTTTCAGGGATGAAGAAAACAAAATACCAAGGTATTTAAAATTATCTTTTTGCCAAATGATATCATTCATGGGTGACATGTCAGGTGTACAATAAATATTTAAAGGAAAAGATTCTGTTTTATTAGTATTTAACTTGTAACCAGAAACTGTGGAATAAAACGAAATAATTTCTAATAAAGAAGGGAGTGAGGATAAAGGATTGCTAATAAATAACAGTACATCATCAGCATATGCTAAAGTTTTAATAGTAACTTCTTTGATATTGATTCCAATAATTTTCTCACAATTTCTTATAGAAACAAGTAAGGGTTCAATACCAAGAAGAAACAAAAGCGGGGAGAGGGGACATCCTTGTCTTGTACCTCTGAAAAGAGAAAATTGGTTTGAAATTTGGCCATTAATAAATAGACGAGCAGTAGGAGTAGAATATAGAGCAGAAATCATATGAACAAACATGTCTCCAAAATTAAATGATAACAAAGTACGGAATAAAAACTGCCAGTGAATTTTATCAAAAGCTTTTTCAGCATCTAAAGCGACAACTCCTGAAGGTAGGGAAAAAGTGGAATCTTGTTCTATCACATGTAGTAAAGTTCTTGTATTATTGGCAGAATATCTATTATTCATAAAACCAGATTGATCTGGATGAATAATAGAGTCTAGCACAGAAGTTAATCTAGTAGCAAGTATTTTGGCATACAATTTACAATCTTGATTTATTAAAGAGATAGGACGGTAATTTGAGACAAGTGTAGGGTCTTTGTTAGGTTTGGGTAATACAATAATTAAAGCCTCAGTAAAAGAACCCGTAGTAGTTCCCGTATAACCAAAAAAGATCAAAAGTTGAAATAAATGAGGAATAAGCTGTAGCTGAAATTCTTTATAAAATTTGGCGGGAATACCATCGGGTCCTGGGGATTTATTTTTCTTAAGAGATTTTATGGCAGATAAAATTGAGTAATAGGCGACTCGAGTTCAGTTTTATTTGATTGGGAAATTTTCGGCAAGCCACATTTAGCCAAAAAGGAATCAATTAAAGAGGAATCTTCAAAGTTAGGTTCGTTATATAAAGTAGTATAACAATCAAGAAATTCATTAACAATATCTTTTTGAGATAAAGCAATTTTACCATTAGCACCATGAATTGAATTTATTTGTGCCTTATCTTTTTTAATGCGTAAGTAATTGGCTAAAAGTCTCCCCGATCTATTAGCATTAAAACCAAATTTTGCTTTAGAATTGGAAAGTTGAATACCAGCTCTTCTGCTAAGGATAGAATTAAATTCATATCTAAGTTTTTGCAATTTGAATCTATATTGAGGATCATTAGACGTAATAAAAAGTCTCTCATATTTTGCGATTTGTTTATCTAAATTTTTAATATTTGCCTTAAAAGTTTTATTTTCATGTGCCATAATAGAAATAGAAGCACCTCTAATATAAGCTTTAAAAGCGTCCCATCTATTCACCATAGAAGTAGAACCTTCTGGGTTAAGAAGAAAATAATCATGAATGGCATTTAAGAGTTTGGGTTTATTTTGTTCATTAAGAAGAATGCTAGTATTCATTCTCCATCTAGATTGCATTGTAAAATTTGGATCCAATTTCAAAATAAAAGAAATTAAGGCATGATCTGAAATATCAATATTACCAATGACAGGAGTGACCACAGAGTTAATTAGTTGTCTAGAAATTAATAGATAATCGAGCCTAGAGTGAGAATTGTACGGGTTAGAAAACAATTTAAACATTTTTTCTGTCGGAAAGTGTAATCGCCATATATCAACCAGCTTTGTAGTCTGAAGGAATGATTTAAAAGCAAAAAAGGCTTTGGGAGGTCGAAATTTAGTAAGAGATAATCTATCTAATAAATGATCAGATATAATGTTAAAATCTCCTCCAACTATAAGAGGAACGTTACCCAACTTGAGAACTTCGGTTGTTAGAGTAGACCAAAAAATAGTGTCATCTGCAGCTGGACCATAAACATTTAATAAAAACATAACCGAATCATGAATTTTAATTTTAGCTATAACATATCTTCCATCCGTATCTGAACATTTACTCAAAATTTGGCAATGTAATCTTTTTGCAAAAAGGATAGCAACTCAATTTTTTTTACCATTTGCAGGAGAAGAAACAATACTATCAACCCACTTTATTTCATATAATCTAAGATTTTGTCTTCAATATGTGTTTCCTGTAAAAAACAAATATCTGCTTTACAACTACCTAAATAATCTAATGTCTTTGTACGTTTAACAGGATGACGTAACCCCTTGACATTTAAAGAAACTATCTTAATATTATGAACATTAGCCATGATAGAAATGAAAGAAAAAGAAGATTTAGAAGAGGAGAAAAAAAGTAAAGAAAGAATGTGAAACATAGTAGCTCTAGAACAGGGGAAAAGGAGAAAACAAACAAAACATGAAAAAACGACAAACATTAAACATTAATAACAGGAATGAAACGCACACACGCTTTACAAGCATGACCGAGAACCGCTGGAGCCCCGTGTGGAAATAAACCTTAAATTTGTCAGAAATATACATAAAAGTAATAATCAAGTAGCAGAATCATGAGTATCCATTGAATGCTGCGAATGTTGGTCCAGGAACAATCTTAAATCTTCAGGTCGATGGAAGGCCTTAGAGAAGTTATCTTTCCAAATGCGCATTGTTGATGGGTCAAACAGACCATATTTAAAACCAAGACTTCTAAGCTGAGGACGAAAAGTAGTAAATTCCTTGCGAATTGAAACAGTTTCTTTAGCAAAGTCTTGGTGGATAACATTTTTATTTCCATTGACCATCAAGGAAGCAATTTCTCGCGCTGCTTTTCTTATCAGGACCAAATGATGGTGGCGAAGAACTTTAAAAATCATTTGTCGAGGTTTTGTGTGACGAGGATTACGATGGGATGGAATCCTATGTGCTTTATCAAATTCAAATTTTTCCGCAAATTTGATGTTTGGAAGGCCAGGAATCAGATTTTCTAAATATAATCTGCAATTGGAACCTTCAACATCCTCTGGTAAGTTGAAAATGCGTAAGTTGTATTGTCTGTTGCGATTTTCTATGTCCAGAAGGAGAGTAGACATAGGAGAAATTTTTGCCACAAGTGGAGTAAAAGCGTCAATTTTAACTCTATTGTCTTGTATTTTAATTGAATTATCAGAAATTTTCATTGACATACTAGCCATGTCTTTGCGCAAATTTTTAATCTCTGATGCAATTGTATCCGTGTTGGTACGAAGTGCCTGAATTTCGTCGAGAATTAATGACAGGGAAGGCTCACTTGACTCTACCACTTTAGATTTGACTGGAGGAGGAGAGACCTGTTGCTTCCTTTTATTATAAGGTGTTTGCACATTTTTACTTTCCATTTTCTTACTTGAGGAATTAAAATTGTATAGAGATACAAAAATTAAGCATAATGCAGTTATTTCTGAGAAAAAGCTTGAAAAAATGCCTGATGCAGCAGTTAAAACAGACTGTGGGAGTGGTTTAGGCCAAAGCCAGGCCCTCTCTTGAATAATCACTCCGCCCCCCTGACAGACAAGCTGGGCAGTACTTCAGAGCAGAGCTGGGAGCTGGAACCAGAAGGAGGAAAACACCACTTCCCCAAACAGAAAGTCCAAAAAATCACCTCACAGGAGCAGGTAAGGGTTTCCTAACCCAGCGACCTCCTTTAGGCAAGAAGTCTGACTAGAATATCGTATAAATTAGTCAAAAAACGGGCGAAACGAACCGGAGCTCACCGGGAGGCGGCCATCTTGGTTGGCGCGCTCACGCATCTCACAAATATGTGTGAGGTTTTAGCTGGTACATTATTCCGTACATGCTAAAATTCTTTCATAGGTAGGAAATGGGAGAGCTGAAAAAATCTTCACTAGTGCTGAATTGTTACATCTCCAAATTGGAAGAAATTTCCTTAAAATCTTGTTGAAAAAGTATTTCTTAGGCAGTCTGCCCAGGTCAGGTGGAGACCTCATGGATAGCTCTGTGTTCTTTGTATGTGGCGAGGAGGCAGTTTGCGGCGAGGATCTGTGTCCCGCCAGCCATGGGGGTTAGGATGAATTTATTAGGTCGTAACCTGGGGGCATTTGCTGTGTCCAGTAAGACAGGGGTAACGTGCTTTGTGGAGTTGCTGTGTCTCTCCAGGCCTCTGTGTGCTGTATTTTGGGGTAGTAACATTTCCTATGTGAAGGCCTCTTTAAGTGAGGCATGGTGTCCCTCCATTCATATAGCGTGCTGTACTTTGGTAGTATTTTGTATTCTGGAAGGTAGAGGAGGCCGGTCAAGACCGGGTGTCACCCTTTCTTGAGTTAAGACTTGTTTCACTGAGGAAGGATTTTGTGATGTGCTGTGTCTGCTGGCACTCTGGTGTGTATCTCTTTTCCTGAGTGGTAACACACACTGGTGAGGTGGCAGTTCTGCATAAGATCTGGTGTCCCTTTGCCTCGAATAAGGTTGATAGAAACCAGGAGGTGGGTCCATTCCCTGAGTGATATGGGGGACCACTGCTCCCATATTACATACACACACACACACGCGCACACACACACACACACACACACACACACACTATGAAGGTCACGGAGACGTTGGAATGGCTCATTGAAATCTCTTTACTGGATTCATAACTAGAATTTCTCAATTGCTTTATTAACCTTCTTGCTTTCTCAAAACTGATCGAAAATGTCAAATCTTGCCACAAACTTTTACGCCTCACCAGTTTGAAATGTCACCAGCCGCCCCTGAACTTCCTGATCATGAACAGCAGTCTGAATGGGAAACCCAAGTGGTATGGGAACATTTCTTGCTGAAGGTGTGCAGCGATCTCCCAGAACTCTCTTCTGCATGCCAACATTTGAGCTGAGACATCCTTGGGCATGAGGAGGATGTCTCCACAAAATGTTAGGTGCTCCTGGCGTTGGGCGGCTAACAGGATCTTCTCCTTAGCATGGTAGTTGTGAACTCATGTCAGGACATCTGGGAGAAGTTTCTCTGATGTTAGATTGCCAAGTGGACCCTGTGGGTGTGGACGATGAGCACTGAGGTCTCATCAGGTGAGTACAGGAGATAGCTGAAGAGGGCTTGAATGTACAACTCCAGCTCAGCTGCTGCAAATGCGGTAGGGATGCCCCATATCAGGATATTCTTACAGCGAAACCTATTTTTCAGAACATCACGCTTGTCCTTTATGGCTGGTTGTTGGTGGTCCAGCGCCCCTAGTCAGGGCTCCTGATTGGTCCTATCACAGATATTGACAGCTAAATCCATTTCTACTTGGGCCAGCCTACAATCTGCTATATGGAGTGAATGATAAACATCTTCTAAGACTTTGTGAAATTCCTATTTCAGTGAGCTACTATCTTTTCTAAACTCTGCAAGAAAAGTGTGGATATTTTCCTTTGTGGCCTGCGAATCAGGGACTTCATCAGTCCATTTGCTGGAGTTGCAAGCCACCACCCTGTGAGGAAGGAGCATCACCTTTTTGCACCAAGTCCTTTATTGGGGAGGATTTAGAGGATTTTGATCTGCCAGAGAAAGAAAGAGAGGGGGTGGGGCCAACCTCAGAAGCCCTCCCCCATAGTGGTATTCACTCTGCTCCTATGATAGGTTCAGGCCCACATCCAAGGGGGGGAGAGTGGCCACACGGGGCCAGGAGAATCCTAAGAGAGTCTCCATGAGGTTAGCGCAGATGGGCTGATGTTGTACCTGGTGCTCTCTCGGTATTGATTTGCTACCGGGTATGGCCTGTGGTGCTGCCAGTGTGAATAGCGGGATCCCTCCCCCTGCTGTAGCTTCTCTGTCATGCCAGAAATACAAGATATCAGCAGACACAGGAAGACAGCCACTTTGGGGTCGATAGCCTCTGATGCCTTGGAAGAGTGAGCAGTTCAATCAAAACCTTCTTACTTTATAGGAAGGAGTCACACATGGGAACAGTCCTCACTCCACAGGTCCTCCATAAGCTCAGCTTCTCTCCCTGGAGTATGCCGAGTTCCATTACTCAGATGCGTGCCAGCACTCTCGCTGTCCCTCCGGTGCAGTGCTGTGGTGGGAAGTCAAGATTCCCAGCCTGGGGGGGCAGCCCCGCTCGCAGGGTGATCCTACGCCACCTCTCCCTGCACCTGGAAGAAGAGGTTGCAGCTTCTGGCTCAGCTGGTGTTCAAGGCCGTGCATCCAAGCCAGTCTTAAGCAAGAAGGAAATCTTAGGAAGCAGTGGGACAGAAGCTTATTTCCACTTCATTTCGTGGGTGTGAGGCTGGCCAATCTGCTGCCATTCAACCTGAAATACCTTCTGATGATCTACAATTGATGATTAGGGTGCTTTAGGGGCCTATGAAGGGTAATTTATATGACATATAAAGGGAGAAGGGGGCTTGGGCTTCAGAGCTCAGGAGAGATGCATCCGAGCGGGTCTGTCTTCGCCATGTCCCTTCGTATGATGGCTTTCTTGACGTATGATGGTGGATTTTTGGTTGTATATGATGGTTTGTGTGTATTTGTTCGAATCAAAGTGCATATTATTTATTTTTTAGAAATATTGCAGATTTCTAAAGAATTGAGGTTCTGTGCTTACATTTTTTAATGTCTATGAATTTTTAGGTAAGCGAATGAATGTCCACTGAGTTTCATCAATCATCCTCACTCTATCTGTCATTAAAAGTGTCTTGCATTGATGCCATTTATGTGGATTCACTTTTTGCTGTAGCATTGCCGATCTTGTGAACTTATAAATATCATAGGTTTAAAAAAATGGCTCTAATTTTCAAGTTTATCATAATCAAAGTGCATTTTTCTCTGTTTTGAAACATTTTTCCAGACATGAATCTACTTATCTCTTCACTTCTGAAGCACAAAAGTGACCTTCATTCCTATCCTTTTCTACGTGATTCTTTTTCATGGTGTTAACCATACGTTTAAAATAAACACTACTATGTAAAATATAAAGCATATTAAAAAATGATTACAATTTTAGTAATTTTTTATGAAGAAAATCATTAAATGTTTTTGAAAAAAAAGTTTAAATACGGAATTTTTGAAATGTGCATGGTAAAAAAACAACCCAAAAACCTATAAAACACAGCAAGCCAATATTCTAAAATTAATAATTATATTAAAATTACACCCTATCAAACACCTATTAAAAACAAACCAAAACAAATTTAAACTGACATCCTATAATTTTTAAATTCAAATTTAAAAACTTAAATATTTTAAATATTAGCAAATATATATATGCATTTATAAAACACTAACCTCTCAAAAACTAAAAATGGATTTGCACATTTAAAATATAATAGAAAAATATAAAAGCAAAATGCAATTTTTACAAAAAACATGCCAAATAATTCACATTTGTTTCCCAAACTGACAACCATAGGACCTGGAAGCCCAACAAGATAGTTTGCCATGCTCCAGCAAATTGCTTGTGCGTGCCACATGTGCCTCACTTGAAGTACCCAATCAATGCTTGGCGTATGTGGAGTTAAAGAGCAACTCCGGCCTGTGTAAAGCATTTAAAGATAACAAAAACGTCAGTGAGAAGTCTACACATCATTGGCCAAGCACCTACTGGGACGGCCGTAAAAAGAGGCACAGAGCTACTATGCAACCTAAAGCTATACATCAGATGATATGATAATGCTGCTAACAGAAGTGCTGCAAGGCAGAGATCAACCAGGTGTCAGACAGTACAAAGAGACACTTATAAGCAAAGCAATTCAAATACAAGAAATGGTCATCTGCTTACCAGAACTGAGTAAAGAGAGTCATCATACCACTGAGCTGCGTTTAAGGAGCTGTCCATACCTAAAAGGGCACGCCATCAAAGCTGCTGGGTGGCAGGTCAGAACAACTCCAGAGGTCTCCAGAAAAGTGAAGGTCTCCCATGGAGACCAAGAGGGAGGTCACAGTTCCAACGACTGGCCGAGACCCAGAGGCCAGAACAGCACAGGGCCTTAGAAATGGTATAAATGAAGCAGGTCCTAGCAGACAGCAGACAGTGTCAGAGCGACCTCCACTCTCAGTGCCAGCCAATCACACAAATGGTTACATTGCCACCACCTTCCTGAAACCAACACCACCACCATTTGATGCCGCCAAAAGCTTCATTTTGGTGACAGATGTACTGCTTGGATGGATACATTTGATGATTTCATTCATGCGTTAAAAGAAACAGATAACAAGAAGATTATCAAATACCTTAAGAATCTAGCTGGTGAAGGGGCAAAAGAAGTAATAAAGAAAATGCAGCGAGTTGACTAAATTACATACCATCAAATAAAAGAATCCTTGAATCTCAAGTTCAGTCCAATGCCGAATGTACATTACGAAAGGTACATTTTCTGTCAAGAATGACAGAAAGATGGTGAAATCATCGACAAATTTGTTGAGAGACTGGATATGCTCATCAAACACTGTAAGTTCAATGAATTCAATGATGAGGAAGCTATACGCCTAAGAGTTATTGACGGATGCCTGTCAGATTCATTCAGATGATGAATGCGAAGAGAAAGTCTTAGGGGCCAATTACGATGTCGTCAAGAAAGCATTCCCACCAAATCGGGTTAGGAATGCTTTCCGAACGATTCATATGTGGGGAGCCCTATCAACCGATTACGATGTGTCAAGATGCTTACGGACTCGGTTCGGTCGGACTCCCATTGACTTCAATGGGAGCCTGTGTCCCGATTGAGGACACAGGCTCCCACTGAAAAAATGGGTGGGTGGGGAAAACCTTTCACTCTGTGGCGGGCACCCCATGGTGCCTGCCACACTGCATGATTGGGAAGGGGGGGTCCCTTGGGTACCCCCACGGGCCCCATCCGGAGGCCTATGGGTGACAGGGGGCTGTCTACGGGCCCCCAAAGTCCGATTCCCACAGCTGTATTGTCTTGGCCAAACCGATTCGGAATGGCTTTCTGAATCGGTCATCATACTTGCTCGTTTGGAAACCGTCTCCATTGAGCTGTGCGAAAGACTCGGGCTGCCTGAATCCCGTTCGGAACCGATTCGGACAGCCCGGACGGCTTCCTTGCATCATACTCAGTCGTCCGGAAAGGTGACCGATTCAGTCGGGAACATAGGTTCCGAATCGGATTCGCAGCATCCGAATCCCGTTCGGAGCCTTTCCTGGCAACATCGTAATCGGCCCCTTAGTCTGGAGTGAGTTTTCCTGGCTGCTAGAGCTGAAGAGCATGCCAATCGACAAGCTGCTAACATGGAGGCCGGACTTGCCCAGAGTGAGTCCGTTATAAACGTAAAACGTAAGCCAAAGTGCAAGGCAGGGAGACATCTAGTGATGTCTCCACGGAAAAAGTTGTGCTTCAGGTGTGAATTTTCGTTTCCACATGAAGGTAAATGTCCCGCTATTGGACAGGTTTGCAAAGGCTGTGGGAAGAAGAACCATTTTGTGACGGTTTCCAATACGAAGGAAAAAATAAGTGCGTCACGCCGCAAAGTCAAAATGGCCGCTCAAACGCTTCAGAAGCAACGTTCGACGCACGCCCACAAAGCCTAGCGACCACACCAATGGAGGCAAATCAATACCAAACAAATTCAATTGTCATCTAAATCATCATCAAGCAGTTCTTCAGTATCAATGTCAAGTGAAAGTAAAGACGATGGTTGTATAATGTCAATGTTTACTTTCGAAAAATTTGCACATGTTGGACTGGTTGCTTGTAAGAAAATACAGGTCAAAGAAAAGTCGACATGAAAAAGCACCAAAGTCATTCAAACTTTGTCCGAAGATTACACTAAAGGTAAATGGTTGCTCAATACCTTTTATTATTGACAGTGGTGCATCAATAAACATAATGCCTGAGCAGAAATACAATGAACTACCTCCATTGACAGGACTTAACCCATCAAAAACTAAAGTATATACATGGGCTGTATCAACGCCATTAAAAAAATCAAGGTTCATTTGAAGCAATGATGAAACACAAGAAAACAAAAGTACATGCACCCATGCATGTACTTCAAGGCTTCAGGTGATATGGGACCGATATCAGTGAACTATAACATGAATGCTCATCACGAAATAGTAAGTCAATTCGCTTCATTGTTTCATGGGTTAAGAAAACTCAAGACTATAAAAGTACAATTACGAATTAATAAGGACGTCCATCCTATTGCTCAAAGACACAGACGAACTGCATTTCATTTACAGGAAGCTGGGGATTGGTCAGACATGTTATAATTGAACGTTCTAATGGTCTAGCGCCCTGGGTTTTTCCCATAGTGATAGTGCCCAAAAAGGACAGTGAAGGAGTTGTACACATTTGCGCTGACATGTGTCAAGTGAACAAGGCAATTGTGCGAGAATGACATCCAGGTCAGCACATCGCCGACATGATAACCCAATTGAATGGTGCAAAGGTCTGCTCTCGCCTAGATTTGAATAAAGGATATAATCAGCTGGAACTCAAGGAGAGTTGCATGTACATTACAACCTTTTCTACATATATTGGTCTCATCCAAAACAAAAGACTAAGTTACGGTGTGTCATCAGCTGCAGAGCTGTTTCAAGATGTCCTTCGACCAATCATACAGTCTGTCATGATTGCATTTCATTATAGTGATGACGTGTTGGTTTTTGGAGCAAAACAGAAGGAGCGTGATAAAGCTCTCACACACGTGTGCCATTTACTTTCGTATGCAGGTTTGACATTGAATGCCGACAAATGTGAGTTGCATAAGACAAAGCTAAAATTCCTTGGCCATATCTTTTCTAATAGGGGCATGAAATCCGATCCAGCTCACCAGATCCAGCTAAAATGCAAGCATTGTCAACTGCCAGTCCCCCACAAGATGTTTCCATATTACGTTCATTCCTTGGCATGGCCAGCTACTGCTCTTGATGCATATGAGACTTTGCCACCGTAAGTGCTCTGTTGACAGACTTGATGAAAAAGAATGTTTGATTTTGTTGGTTACATGAATGTCAGCAAAGCTTCAAGAATATCAAACTATGTATTTAGAATGCTACTGAAATGGCATACCTTAATCCAAAGCTTCATACAGAGATTGTTGTTGACGCTAGCCTAGTCGGCACAGCATAGCAGACACCCAAATGCTCTAAGGCATATTGTGGCGTATGTACACAGAAGTCTGTCCCAAATTGAACGTGCAGTGGTGTGAGCTTTTCAACATTTCCACATATTCTTATATGGAAAGCCTTTCATGCTTGTGATGGATCATCAAGCATTGTTGACCATCTTTGGCAATCCAAATGCCAAGATGCCTCCTCGCATTGAACACTGGGGTCTACGATTACAAGAATAAAACTACACAATTGTGCACTGTCCAGGGAAAGATCTAAACTCTACCGATTACCTCTCACGAGTGCCTCTACAGTGCCAAGACACCCCTTCTAAGACAGCTGAAGCCTGCATAAATTTCATTGTGAAATCCTGCACACCAGCTGCCATTTCATTGGAACAAGTTGTCACTGCCACGAGTTAAGATAGAGACATGCTCAAATTGAAAGACATAGTTGCACATCAGTCTTGGAACCAGCACACTGGACCTCTTTCCAGTGTCAGTGAATACCAGAAGTTTAAAAATGTCAAAGATGAACTGTCTGTTACTCAAGAAGGCGTTATCCTGAAAGGTTTGAGAATTGTTATTCCAGACGGTCTGTGACAACAAATAATTGAAGTGGCCCATGAAGGACATCGTGGAATATTTGCCACATAAAAATCTCCAAGACTGAGTCATTTCGATGAGAGAGTTGAAAGAAAATTGAAGGCCTGCCATCTATGCAACTGCCTTTCATTAAAATCACTCAACACACCTTAAACATGTCAAAGATGCCAAAGCATGCATGGGAAAGAATTGACGTTGACTTTGTCGGTCCTCTTGACAATCGACATCACCTGATGGTGATTGTTGATGAATACTCCCGTTTTCACTTGATTGAAGATTTCGCATGCATTACTCAAGAAAGATTAATCTAGAGATTAGACGGCATATTCATGATATGGGTTGTTCTTGCGATCCTAAAATCTGAAAATGGCCCACCTTTCAACAATTGAGAGTACAGAGACTTTCTCAGCCATCTTAATGTGAAGCATCAGAAGAGCAAACCTCTTTGGCCACAGGCCAATGGCCTTGTCAAACGTTTCATGAGTACTCTCAAGAAAGCCTTTCAGATTGCTGTTTTGGAAAAGCTTGACCTTAAAACTGTTTTCAATTCTACCCTTCAAGCTTCCTGTTCAACCCCTCACTCGACCACAGATGAAAGCTCTGCAACCTTGATGTTTGGGAGAGCCCTGATGACTAAGTTACCTCAATGGACCAACAGAAGATCAAGTACTGAGGAAGAAACCCGTATAAGAGACTTGGATCATAAAAAAAAAATGAAGGCCTACGCAGACAAGCACCAACATGCAAAAGACATCACATTCAGTCAATATTTTATTTCGGCTTTAGCAACCATAAAAGTTCATAAATAGACATAATAAACATTTCACTACCTCATTCAGAATAAGAGAATGGCAGTAGTACAATAAATAAACATAAATCCATTAAGAGCCATCATGAATATCATGTTACAGCACATAAACGTTAAAGCTGATGCAGTACTGAAGTCTAATACAATTTCTACACCCCTCATATGTTAGGCTATTTAAACAGTTTAAATAACAACAACAGCGTATAAAATGCACATGCATCTCATAGTTAATTACACGTAATAAGAGGTGTGGACCTTCCACTAAGTTGCCACAGTTAACTTGTTAGATCTAATTCTCCATGCGTATATTACAAATCTAGAAACAATGAAAATAATTACTTCTTTTGTGTCACATCTAATAATCCTGGATGCTTCCCAATAATGGACAATAGGCAGCAGCTTGCACACTGGGATAATCCATTTCTTGCAGGTCAAGATGTGCCTAGGGCAAAAAAACAAAAAAGTAGCCACAGATTCCTCCAACTGCAAGCAAAAGGGACAAGTGGGGGATGAGGAGTTGTTTTGTCCCTTGTAAAAGTAAAGGAATTTAATGGCAAAATACCAACTCTTAGCTTTATGTACAATGTTTTGGCCTGAGTGAGGTGTATTCTATCCAGATATGGCTCATAGCTCAAGCAACTTTTATGGCTCAAAAACTTCTTGGTTACACTCCCCACTTTTTGGTCTTTCCAAATCTGTTCCAACATACATTCCCAATAGGCTTGTTTCAATTTTATATTAACACCCTTTGCCATTGATAGAACAGATATTTCATTTAACAGATTTATGACAAAAAGAAATGTTTATGACAATACTTTATACAAATGATGACAACCATGTGATAAGTTTCGCGTATTTGAAGATGACATGCAAACTTGATTCAAATACTGCATCATAAAAGCATGCAGATGGTAGAATAGTTTAAGTTATATTTTATGTTCAACTTCAATATATTTGAGTTATTAACAATTATTAATTATTTTGACATTATGATTTGATAATGTGATATTAATAAAAGAAAAGAAATTCTATATGCAATAGATCAAATGTGCAAGTAAAAAAGATAAAATATTATTTTGTGTTGTAATGTGTGCACTGAAAATGACAAAGGAAAAGTAGGTGTTACACGGGGTTTAGTTAAAACAAGTTGTTTTTGTAAAACATTCCCATGCATACATTTCATATATGTGTGCCTTGAATAGCATATACGCAAAAAGATTTGTGTGCACTATTCCTATATGTGCAACATTAACACTTGCAAAATTTTCTGAGTACCTTATACTTACATGAATTTATTACGGTTTCATTTGAGTGTTTAATAACGCATTCACTTATGATATTAATAATGTCAGTTGTGCGAGGTTTATAATTCATCACAATTTATTGTGTATTAGCTGTATATTATGTGGGCCTCAAATCTTGCTCTCTTTTACAAACATGAATTTATGACTTGAATAGTTTGAAGTCAGTGGGAACATCCAGCAAAGTTGCCACTTGTATTCTAACTCTCAAATGTTTCCTTTGGCATCCTCAGTACAGCTGAGCTGCAGTTGCTACAAAATCTGCTACATATCCAAGTATTTTGGCCACTTAAGGCATGATGCTGCAGCTCGCCACTGACCGGTGTGCAGGTGTTGCAACAGACTGAGACAGATTACTGTCTTAACGAACTGGAACTGGTCACTTGGAACTTACTGAACTTTCGTAAGGGTTTGTATGTGACTTCCTTCACAACGCAAACACTGTATGAGTCAAATCTCCCTTGGCTGAAGAAGATTTTCCATTGTCATCCTTTAACCTCTGAGAATTCATTAAATCTATTATCAATTTAATACTAGGGTTATATGCAAATGTAATTTTGTTTATCTCTGAATTAATAACTAAACATGTAAACTAAATTCTGCTGATTTTGACTCATCATTTATTGTGGGTAAATTATTTGGATTTATATCATTTTAGCCGGTCCATTGTGTTTCCTAAATTGTGTGAAATAACATCTGAAATTAGCAATTATCTTATTTCTGGTCCTCATTGGATAATTGCTCATCCTCCAAATATTCTGGTCCCTTTCAGCACAGAACAAGATCCATCGGAGGACCAAATGGTGTGTGATAGGGAGTCAGAGATTGAATAAGTAAATTAAAGAGAAATAGATAGAGAGTTGCGAATAATAATTTTGGGCCCAGTAGAAAAGCTACAACACCATTAAATTAGGGGTGAGCCATACCTCCTCCATCTTAACAATCTTGCACAGTGCTTTTATCTTCCTTAGACAGGGGGTATGAACACTTTTATCCAGAATAGATAATCCAGAAAATCACGTCCACTAGAGGAGATCGAGTGCTTGTCCGTCAGCTTAGGAAACGGAAATCTGAAGCCTTCTTCTATGCTGAGCCATTTCATGTTGTGACCAGCAAAGGACACATGGTGACTGCCCAACATCCTGGGATGCCTATTACGCGAGATTCCTCGCATTTCCGACATGTGGTTCATCGCTCGTTAGGCACTGATGTCAATGTAGAGACTGGGTCTGAAAGGACAATTGGAGACACCCTGACTCCTGTTCTTTCTACATCGCCAATGCAGATCATGGACACTTTGGCTGCCTGTCCCCACTTTCCGAATGCATATGATCAGAACACCACTAAGACTCATTAAAGAGTTATGTTTGTATATATTTGTAAAAAAAATTCTAATTTGTTATTGAACATAGGGGGAGATGTAATGTCATGTGAGTTAGCATTGACGGAACCCTTTTGGCTCCTGATGAACTCCGTAGAACTGTGACGTACGCGTTAGAGCATAGTGAAGTGAATGCAGGTTTAGAATGTTGAGTTTGCGGTTACACACAGAAGAATAAAGACGTGTTATACTAACCTCCATGTGTGGCATAGTCATTTGTGGGTAACCAGGGTGGGGAGGACGCTGCAGGTGGCACAATCAGTAGCATTTAATTTCTAGGCTGTGGGTACACGTAGTACCAATTTACCAGACACTTACAAGTAAATTAAACGTGCCAATTGGATGTAAATCAATTTTATAATGTTTAAGGGAGAGAGCGCAAGCACTATAGCACTGGTTAGCAGTGGTAAAGTGTGCAGAGTCCTAAGGGTAGCAAAAACGTTGTCAGCAAAAATAGGAGTATTGAAGGCACTGGTGGAAAACCACACCAAGGATATCAAGTCCAACAATTTGCATTACTACATTTAATACATTGGATGTTACATGGCTTTGGGAATTTGCATCTGTCGCAGATGGACATACCAGTGGACTTGCATTGAGGGTAGCCTCTTTTTCTCACAATCCTGTAAAATTTTAATTCCATTATTCCTTGAACTGTGAGAGCAACAATGTTTTCATACAATTACTATGTTGGTCATTATGTAAGAGTAAGTCACACATTATCTCCGTTCTTTTTCAAAACTCTCTGCTTGTGATAGTGTGCATGGTGTTTTGTTTCTTCGCAGTAACACTAGGAGTATGCATGAATTGCACTAAAAACGAATATCTCCTTATAGCGTTTGTCTCATACATACAAATGTATTGCAATACACTGTGCGGCAGTGCAACAGTGTGGCCATTTCTATGGTTGTACTGAATTCGGTCCCTCCACAACACACATAATTCACATCAAGTAAATAAGGAGCTAGTAGGAACTTAGATGTAGAATAGCAGTAGACCAACACATGTCAAGGTGGTTGGTAAAAGAGGTCATTAGTATGAGGACAGGTGCAGTTGTAAAATACAGCGAATTATAGGCTGCCTGCCTCATGCCCTACAGCCATGCCACACCTGCTGCCATCGTAAACTAGGCCAATTCCGTAGAATATAGAAAGAATTAAAATGTTTCATTTTCACATTTTCAGCATGCTTCCCATAGCTTTCGTTACAACCATCTTTCATTAAATCTGTTTTTGCTGGTACACCTGAGTACCCAACTTACTAAGGCATTAGTTTGTACGTGGGAAAATACACCTTATGCATAAATAACATGGGCTCAGTGTCTTTTTGTTTTGAATTCACAACCAACCTGCCTGTTCCTATCTACTAAAAGGTACATTGACCTACTTCCACAACTCAGCATGTTTGCCAAATAGTCTGTATGTTCAATGTATGTATGCTCAATCGGTTTTCATATTCAGTCCATACACGAATGTTAGTTCTTTGTATAAAAACAGCTTAAGATGTATAGAACATTTGTGCTGTTCTCTTTCAGAGGTACAGCTTTATTTAGTTTATTTTACCCAAATTACTAGAATAAAACCAAATTTAAAGCAGTAATCGTGCACAAGTACCAATGGTTGTAAAACAATATATATGTATTTGCCCTCTCGAGAACCCCTCTTCTTTGATTTTTTTGTTGTCAGTAGAGACAGGAACCTCTTAAATAGTAGAGTCAGCCAGAAGCAGGGTAAAGAGACTACATAATGGGGAAAAAGAATAGACAGCATATTGAATGGTACATAGACTTTGTTGCTGCAGCTGCACATCCAGGACAAAAGTGCAGATCTGAACATCTGCTGGTTCAGGTGGACGAGCTGCTGATGAGTATGGACTCTGGCGCTTTACTTGACTGATTGCTTTTTGACCAACATTGGCTGTAGCTGAAGGATCTGTTTAATGGGAGTAGAAGGAAAATGGAGGAGGCGTGGAAGCGAAATGCAATGCTAGGCAGCACACGACATGTGATAGGCTTGCCAGTGGACCTGAAGGTTACAAACACCAGGAAAGTGAAGTCACTCCCATGTACTATTTCCATACAATATCCTAGAGTTCACACAGATTAAACAGATAACCTCGTGTTATCTAGCTTATAGGCTCAAACCTATGAAAGCATGTCTATTACTCTAGGTATAGAGAACTTTCAAGCTCATACATCATGCAAAGCTATACCTCGGGTTACAGAGATCCTAATAGTTCAGGCCTTTGTCAGGAGAGCTGTAGATCATGTTACAGGCTGCTTACGGGCTGGGGTATTTTACAGCAATACTCTGCCTCAGGTTCAAATTAACTTACAGGCTCAGGTTATAAAAGCAAGACTATACTGTATAACACTAGCACTATAAAAGGCTTCCATTGAACCCAAAAGCATAGAGGGGACTTCTATAGTTAACAAAGCCATGTAAGCGGGCACTGCAGACTACCACACCAATCTGAATGACAAGCTCAGGATCTCTGATGGCTCCCATCAGAGCCACAGACAAGGCACCATCAGACTGGAGAAGAAGTGGCAATAACAAAATAGAAGACAACAGGCCTATTACATATATATATATAAATATATATATATATATATATATATATATATACACACACACACACACACACACGCACACGCACACACACACCCCACCCCCCCCGGGTGACTATGAGATTCCCTTATCCATCAGGACTGCCTCAACAAGACAAAGCTGATTCCAATCTAATATAATCATTTTGTCTCTTTCGTAGACTATAAACTACCCAGGTGTCTACTGACCCCTCACGAACGAATATTCATACCTCCAAGTACATATTTTGGCCTCTTGTCAACTTCATTTTGCTTTTATATTATATACATATCCAACATACATGTATATTGCATCCTGTGGAACCTATTGCAGATAGTGCACTTGGGTCTAGGTTGCACTTCATAAAACAGCTAACAAAAAGAAAAAATATACTTCAATTTAGAGAGCTCTCACAGGCTAGCTGCAGATGTATCAATCAATCATGGTGTACAGATTTTGCATGCTAAGGCTAAGCACTGCAGAGATATTCTTCAGATTACAGAAGACCTACAGGCTAAGCCATCTATTAGCAAAGCTAGCCCTTAGTTTATCTAGATATTACAGGTTCAGAATTTTGAAAGAAGAGCTATCTTTCAGATTACTGATTTTTTACAGGCCCTGTTATAGATTGATTGGTAGACCAGTCTATCACTCAAGCTTCAGACCACATTGTAGAACATAACCAGCCACCCTGCAAGCTTTCAACCATAGCATCTTCTTCAAAATGACCCCTATCTCCGAATCCTGCTTGACCTCTCAGCTGCTTTTGACAGTCAACTACCAATCATTGACCAACACCTTGAAAACATGCTTGTATTTCGTCCAGCAATGGTTCACTCCTTATATCACCAAATGGCCTCAGCTTGTCCAGACGTGAACCACAAGATCCCAGAAACTCACTCTCTTCTGCAGTGTTCATCCTCTTCTCCATGACCTTCGACCTCTACATGGAATGCCTGGGTACTCACTGGAAACTTAAAACCAAAGAAGGGGGGGTGGGTTTGAGGGGGAATCACTGGAGATCTTTTTCTGTTACCTCTATGTGGCCATGACACCACAGTCCACTAATGTATGCCCTATGGAATACCCTGGGCACACCTGTAAGTAGATTGTAGGGATAGTGAAAAATGTAAATTAACTAAGGTTATCCAAACATATTTAATTCTACCAGGAATCCATTGTTAAAGTTAAAAACAAACAAATGAATTCAATTCGAGATAATGTTCCTTAGTTCAGTATGAGGTTGACATGTTTCTTGCCTGGTTGTCCCCTTTGGGATCAGTGGAAATTCATCAGGACCACCATGATGTTATTCCTAACTTACTTTGTGAGCCCTATATATAGTGCTCACCCTAAGTGTACTTTTTGAAAATCAATGTGTCTCCATTGAGAAAACCATCAGTATTATCAGTGAATATATACTGAATAGGAAGCTAACTGAATGCATGTGTGGAACATTGACACCCACACTAGGAAAGTCTTGTTAAAATGGTAAATGAAGCTTGTGATCCGTAACCATTATGACACATGCCCCTTAAGATATCACTGAACAAGTTCCCTTAATGAGCATTTGGCATCTTTAAGAACAACATTGTAAACCTACCCACGTTCGCAACTCTGGATGAATTGCCACTGATCACTATGTTTATTAACACTTGGCTAGCATCTCACTTCACAAAGCATGTAAAGATTTTTAAAACATTATGCAAAGTGGCTGACTTTGCAACTTTTCATACATTTACTTTTAATAAAGGAGACTGAATAAGGTGAAAGTTAACTTTTTTTTAAGTAAAGACTTCACTTGTTGCTTTGCATATAGGTAAAGGAACATCATTGCAATCTTTCCTCATACATAGACAATAGGTTGCGTAAAGGGAGCAACACATGTCTGGCCACCGAAAAATGGGCAAAAAAAACTGGGAATGTGGGCCAGAGCCCTGTTTTCTCATGCCAAAAGACTCCTTTTGGAAATGTACCCCTTCTGCAGTCTCACCCCAGATTTTCTTGCCTTATTGCTGAGCCCACTTTTTGCTGGCTGTAGAACTCTGTGAACTTTGCCCCTGATAACCAGAGATAAAGTGTTTGTCCTTCTCCTTTCCTCATGATGAAATTGGTATACACCCGTCTGGTTTATTTAATTTGCCTCTAAGTCCCTAGTACATGCCACCAAAGGTAGCCAGGGCTGGTAAATTATATGCTATGAATGAACTGCTGCACTCATTGTGCCATTCACTACAGTGACATTATAAAGCAAATCTCCTGGCCCACCAGTAGCCTCGCTGTGCAGGTTTTACATGCAAATTGGACCTTTCAAAATAACCCCCTTTTGACCAGCACCTCAAAGCTATTTTCACTAGAGCAGGTTTGGCTGTTCCATAGAAAAGCATTGGGATAAAATATTAAGCTTAATAAATATAATTTTTGGACTTTTTGAAATATTTATTTCAAGCCCAATTCACAGGTGAAGTTGTATTTGTAATACATATTTTGGAAAAATAACTTTTAAAAAGTCACCTTTGCCCTGTCTGAGGATCCTAGAAGATAAAATCAGCATTTTGCTCTCTCCCTTCTGCCAAATTGTAATTAGCATTTCAGTGGGAGCGAATTAGGTGTGAACATCCTTCAAGGACTGGGATAAAGTATCTCGGGTGTGGGGCGGTGTCACACTCACCTGGAGTCCACGGGCGATTGCTTCAGGGCGCGAGGCGAGTGTAGAATCAGAGTACGCTCGCGCCACCGAAGAACTACATTACCCAGGAATCCTGCTTCCGGGTAGGCGCGCGCGCGTGCTGATGACGCGCCTACTACGAGTTCTTCTAGCAGGGCGACGGCGGTGATCAGTGCTGCGAATTCTGTTCGGCCGGGACGCCGGATCAGGAAGACCCGCGCTACGAGAATCCTTGACCTTTGGAAACGCTTTCATACAGGGCGGTAAGGGTGACGTTGTCACCGCTCTGGGGGCATAACTTGTATACTCACGAAGAGGTGAATTGGATCTATGTGTTCTATCGTAGTTTTTAACCTTATAGTAGAGGAAGGAAGCTATACCTCCATCAAGTACTGAGTCTGGATTCATGGTATTTACGCCTGCTAAAATACCTTATTACCGGAAGTGTTATGCATTACATTGGCTGTGCTGAAACAGCAGAAGAGTGCTAGGCATGAAAAGTTGTTATACATTACATGGGCTGTGCTGAAACAGCAGAAGAGTGTTAGGCATGAGAAGTTAATGCCAGTACCATTTATTTCGTTTTCTGATGATGAGTATTACTAAATACTTTATGTGCTCTTATGATCTTTCTTCCTAGCAGGGGTTTTGGTGTGAGTTTTGCTCAACCCCCTCTGTGATGCAAGTACCAACAATCATTGTGGTGGGTACAGTATGAGTGAGCGTTGAGTGGGAAGCTGTGTATACCCATAGTGTGGTGAAACTCATGATATGTGTGTTTTTCTCGTTTTTGCATATAAAGAGCCTTCCTAAGATATGATACCTTCATCTAAGACATGGGTGCAAGAATGCTCGTTCTTTTTTCCTTTACAGGTAGTTATTGCTCCGTATAAGTTATGAGTTTAGATATGTATTACAGAAAGTGAAATAGGCTTATCTTGTGTTTCTTGTGTTGTAGGTCTCCCTCCCCGCTGTCCCCATCCTTTCCTTCCCTCGCTTAATCATTCCTACCCTCTGCGCTGTTATAGCATCAGAGAGTGGAGCGATTGAGAGGTGGACCCATTTGAGCATCACACCGATCCTGGGAGTTTGGAATAGAACCTTGACAGAATTCGCAGCCCAAGAATTTATTCTCTCCTGATCGGTGATTGGTTGATGATGGCCACCTTAGACGATGTAATGGCGGCCTTGGTTATGGTTCAACAGGAGTTAGCTGCCTCTAGGGCAGAAACTGCGGCCTTACAAGATCGAGTTGACAAATTACAAAGGAACCCGTTTGACGTGAGCGCAGGAAGAGGTAGTGGTGCTACGTGGCCGTCAGGTTCCTTTGCAGGAGCAGCACCACCATTGTCGGTGGAATTTCCCACACCTATACCTTTGGCAGCCCCTGAAAGGTTTACAGGGGATGAGAGCAAAGTACAGGTTTTTATGACACAGGTGTTGTTGCATTTTACCTGTAAACCTCGGGCATTTCCAACTAACCAAGCTAAGGTAGCCTTCCTTATTTCGTATTTAGCTGGTGATGCTGCCTTGTGGGCTGTCCCGTTTGTTCGTAAGGATGATCCCCTGTTGTACGATTGGGACGGATTTAGAAAAGAGTTTGAGAATATCTTTGATAGACGATCCCATAGTCTCACAGCCGATAGGGAGTTATTGGAACTAAGGCAAGGCAATAAAGATCTGCTTGTGTACTTGAATACCTTTCAGCGATTGATATCGGAAACTGGATGGCCTGAGGATAAGAGAGCAGCTTTGTTTCATCAGGGATTACGAGATGAGCTCAAAGACGTAATAGCCCAGGTAGACCCTCAACCGGCCACGTGTACTGATCTCATTAATTTGGCTTTGAGGTTAGACAGTAGGATGAACGATCGCCGGACCGATAGAAGAAGACCTGATAGAATTTTTTCCAGGTATGAAAAACCCAGGTTTTCTAAACCTAGTACGGCCGGAGGGCCAGAACCTATGGAGATAGGTACTGTTAGAGCTCCTTTATCACAGGAGGAACGAGAGCAGAGGCGTAAGAATGGATTATGTCTGTATTGTGGCAAGAAAGGCCATTTTGTAAGGGATTGCCTGGCTAAACCCAAGAACAAACCAGGGTTTGGTAGTACGAGTGCATCTGTGTTCCCTAAGTCGGAAAACTAGAAGGCTCAAAGGCAACAGGAGGGGGCTTTTTGAGCGGCTTAGTAATCCCCTCAACTCAGGATATACAGGTGATCACATCAGGACATTTTAGGATCCCTATCGGTACTCAGTTGCCAGATGGGTGGAGAGACATGGAAGCTATGATAGACTCAGGGGCCACTGGGTTGTTTATGGATGAGAAGTTGGCTGCTGATTTACAGTTGTCCTTAGTTAAAAAAGATGTGCCTGAGACTGTCTTGGCCATAGATGGGAGGGAGTTGATCACAGGACCTATCAGTTTCTCCACAAGTGCACTGTTAGTACGCTGTGCGCATCAACATGTAGAGTCCCTAACCTTCAATATAATACGAGCACCTCAGTATGGTATTATACTGGGGTTACCTTGGTTAATTAAGCACAATCCTTCCATAGATTGGGTTGCCAAGACTGTTCTATTTAACAGTCCAGAATGCAAGGATCATGGCAGTCAGGAACGCAGTGATCTTTCAGTAAAAGCCTTAGCCACTCTTCTTCACATAGCTACCACTGCAGAGCAGGATATTACCTTACCCCCGGAATACGAACAATACAGGGAAGTGTTCAATGAACAACAAGCCAATGTGTTACCCCCTCATAGGTCCTACGACTGTCAAATTGACCTAGTGCCTGGTGCTGTAGTACCATGTAGCAGGATCTATGCTCTTACGGACAAGGAAAACGAGCATCTCAAATCATATTTGGATCAGTATTTGGCGAATGGCTTCATAAGACCATCTAAGTCTCCTGCAGCCTCCCTTTTGTTTTTCATACCGAAAGCAAACGGGGAAAAACGTGCGTGCATCGATTTTAGGGCCTTGAACCACATCACCATTAAGAACAGGTATCCCTTACCTCTCATTCCAGTTCTCTTAGACCAGGTTAAAACTGCCCAAATATATACACGGTTGGACTTAAAAGGTGCTTATCACTTGGTCAGGGTAAGGAAGGGAGATGAGTGGAAAACAGCGTTTCGCACTCGTTTTGGGTTGTTTGAGTACACTGTGATGCCATTTGGGCTGTGTAATGCTCCTGCTGCTTTTCAATTTTTTTGGAACGAAGTGTTGCGGGAGTATCTGGATGTTTTTACAGTAGTCTATATTGACGATATTTTGATTTATTCTGATTCCGTGGGCCAGCATTATCAGCATGTATGTTTGGTTCTGCAAGCCTTGCGTGACAATGGATTGTTTTGCAAATTAGGTAAATGCGAATTCCATGTGCAGAGGGTGGAGTTTTTAGGAGTGATTCTTTCACCTCAGGGATTGGAAATGTCTGATCGTAAAATAAAAGCGGTAAAAGATTGGCCACAACCAGTCAATATGAAGGAAGTCCAATGTTTTTTAGGATTCGCTAATTTTTATCGAAGGTTCATACCCCAGTTTTCAAAGGTGGTGACACCGATAACAAAACTGTTAAGAAAAAACGTTCCGTTTGAATGGACTCAAGAAACTGAAGCCTCCTTTAATCAATTGAAAGGAGCCTTTACCTCTGCCCCAGTTTTGGCCCACCCAGATCCTGAGAAGCCGTTTGTAGTGGAAGCTGATGCGTCTGACATGGCGGTGGGTGCAATTCTGTCGCAAAGGAACGTAACGACAGGACAGCTACATCCAGTAGCCTACATGTCTCGCAAGCTTAATGAGGCTGAAACTAGGTACACCGTTGCGGAAAAAGAGTTGCTGGCCATCAAGGATGCTTTCACTACATGGAGACATCATTTGATGGGGGCTAAGCATGTGGTCACAGTATACACAGACCATCGTAACCTCCAGTTTATGAGGTCTGCCCGTATGTTATCCCCTAGGCAAATGCGCTGGATGTTGTTTTTTTCAGAGTTCAATTATATTGTCACCTATAGACCTGGTGCGGCGAATGGGAAAGCGGATGCTCTTACCCGACGGGAAACTACATGTAGCCCGATGAAACAAACCCTTTCAATATTGGCCCCTGATCAAGTCATAGGCGTTGTGCACTCTGAACAATTTTTACGTTCTGTGGCTCGTGCAAGCACATCGCCCTTATGGAGGAAATGGCTCAAGGAACATCCTCAATGGAAAATGAAACAAGGGGTGCCGATCAGAAATCAACAAATGTTGATTCCCTCAAAAGCATTGCAGGAAAGAGTGCTTCATTGGTGTCATACGGTTCCCAGTGCAGGTCACAATGGCATCGACAAGTCGTTAGACAGAATTCTGAGATATTTTTGGTGGCCTTCAATAAAGACAGACGTGGCACTTTTTGTACAGAAATGCGAAATATGTGCCAAGGCAAAATCAGATCACAGAAAGGCTCAAGGGTTGTTGCAACCGTTACCCTCACCCTCGATTCCATGGAATACTATATCCGTAGATTTCATAGTAGGGTTGCCTAAAGACCAAGGGCACACTGTTATCTTGGTAGTCGTAGACAGTCTCACGAAAATGGGACATTTCATAGCCTGCAAGACTCTACCTACTTCTGGGCAATTAGCCAAGATTCTTCTGAGTCAGATAGTGCGATTACATGGCGTGCCATCCACTATTGTATCCGATCGTGGATCCCAATTCACGGCTCATTTCTGGAAGGTGTGGTGTGAGGCCTTGCAAATAAAATCAGCAAAATCCACAAGTTACCATCCACAAACGGATGGGCAGACTGAGCGTTTGAACCAAAACTTAAAGCAATATCTACGTTGCTATGTAAAAGAAAACACTGATGAATGGGTGGATCTGTTGTGGGTGGCAGAAACAGCTTACAACAGTGCGACCGATCAGTCCACCAAGCACACCCCGTACTACAGCAATTATGGATTTCATCCTAGATTCCTGCCTTTTGTCCACCCTGGGATGGATCATAAATTACCTGAGGTACAGGACAGAGTGAAAAGAATACAAAGCGCTATCAAAAAGACGCAGTTGAATCTTCAGAAAGCTAAAATAAGCTACAAAAAACATGCAGATGTACGCCGTAGAGAATGTCCCCCATACATGCCAGGTGATGTGGTCTGGTTATCCACGAGGAACCTCAGGTTTCGCCGATACAGTATATTCAACCCTCGTTATTTAGGGCCCTACAAGGTGATAAAATGCATTAACCCAGTCTCAGTCCGGTTATCCTTGCCAAAGACCCTGAGAATACACCCAGTGTTTCATGTATCCCTGCTGAAACCCTCCTACACGCCGGTGAAGAAATCGCCCTCCCCAGGTTGGGTGGATGGTGAACCTGAATATGAGGTATCTAAAATATTGAACTCAAAAATGAGGGGATCCTCATTATGGTATCTGATTTCCTGGAAAGGATATAGCATGGAGGAGAATTCCTGGGAACCCGCAAGGAGTGTTCATGCTCCCAGGTTGATACGCGCTTTCCATGCGCGGTTTCCAGGTAAACCGCGTCTTAGTCGGCCCCTTTAGGGAGGGGGAATGTACTGTCACACTCACCTGGAGTCCACGGGCGATTGCTTCAGGGCGCGAGGCGAGCGTAGAATCAGAGTACGCTCGCGCCACCGAAGAACTACATTACCCAGGAATCCTGCTTCCGGGTAGGCGCGCGCGTGCTGATGACGCGCCTACTACGAGTTCTTTTAGCAGGGCGGCGGCGGTGATCAGTGCTGCGAATTCTGTTCGGCCGGGACGCCGGATCAGGGAAGACCCGCGCTACGAGAATCCTTGACCTTTGGAAACGCTTTCATACAGGGCGGTAAGGGTGACGTTGTCACCGCTCTGGGGGCATAACTTGTATACTCACGAAGAGGTGAATTGGATCTATGTGTTCTATCGTAGTTTTTAACCTTATAGTAGAGGAAGGAAGCTATACCTCCATCAAGTACTGAGTCTGGATTCATGGTATTTACGCCTGCTAAAATACCTTATTACCGGCAGTGTTATGCATTACATTGGCTGTGCTGAAACAGCAGAAGAGTGCTAGGCATGAAAAGTTGATATACATTACATGGGCTGTGCTGAAACAGCAGAAGAGTGTTAGGCATGAGAAGTTAATGCCAGTACCATTTATTTCGTTTTCTGATGATGAGTATTACTAAATACTTTATGTGCTCTTATGATCTTTCTTCCTAGCAGGGGCTTTGGTGTGAGTTTTGCTCAACCCCCTCTGTGATGCAAGTACCAACAATCATTGTGGTGGGTACAGTATGAGTGAGCGTTGAGTGGGAAGCTGTGTATACCCATAGTGTGGTGAAACTCATGATATGTGTGTTTTTCTCGTTTTTGCATATAAAGAGCCTTCCTAAGATATGATACCTTCATCTAAGACATGGGTGCAAGAATGCTCGTTCTTTTTTCCTTTACAGGTAGTTATTGCTCCGTATAAGTTATGAGTTTAGATATGTATTACAGAAAGTGAAATAGGCTTATCTTGTGTTTCTTGTGTTGTAGGTCTCCCTCCCCGCTGTCCCCATCCTTTCCTTCCCTCGCTTAATCATTCCTACCCTCTGCGCTGTTATAGCATCAGAGAGTGGAGCGATTGAGAGGTGGACCCATTTGAGCAACACACCGATCCTGGGAGTTTGGAATAGAACCTTGACAGGTGGTGTTGTTGTGCCTTTGGCAGTTGGCTTATGGGCTGGAACAAAGGACTTGGTTAACTTTAAAGATGCCTGCTCTGTCACAAGCAGATGTAGTCAACACCCAGGCTTGCACCTTTATTTGTTGCTTCAGCCAGGCTGGCTTCCATCACAATGGGCCTCTTGGTCGGAGTGCCAAATCCTGCTGGAGTGTCAAGATCTTCATGACAGGTTTCCTGGGTTTTATATGATTTTGGCACTGCACTTTGAATAAGGGAAACAGAATGACAAAACAATTTGTGTGTATCTACTGTCCGGTTGCTGAAAGCACAGCATTTGTCATACCAGACTTCTGTCTTTGAGTTTGTTGGGGATGAAAGGACTTCTTAAAACTGGATTTTAGTGTTAGATGTGGGAGGACACTAGGATTACACTCCAACACAACACCCAGGCCTATTCAACTTCACTCATCTTGAATATGCGCAAAGTGGCTAGGGTTAGCCCGGGAACCTTTACCCAATTGTTTAGTCCACCCCCTGGGGTAATTCTCATCAACTATCTTGTGCCTGGCATAAATATGCCATCTCCAGGCAACCACTTCAGGGGAAACAACCTTTACTACGCATGCATTACATCGCATGCCATTAGATCGCAGTCTTTACAACGCAAGTCGTTACAACGACTTGCGTTGGAGGGCGCTATAGGACAAGGAATAGTTTAATTTACTATCCAACACCTTCCCTACTATACGTAGGCTGGAGTTGGAATAGTAAATTAAACTACTCCTAAGTCCAGCGCCCTCCAACGAAAGTCGTTGTAACGACTTGCGTGGTAAAGACCGCGATCTAATAGCATGCGATGTTAATGCATGCGTTGTATCATCATACATTCCCACTTCAGTACACTCCTGGACCAATGGAAGATTAGAAAAAGACTTAACCTGCTGTCTGAGACCTGAGAAAAGCCTAGAAGAAAGGAGCTGCTCTCCCTCTTGTACCCAGGACAAAGAGGTGGACTCCAATAGTCATAAGGCTGACCTCCTGTTAAAGCTACATGGTCGCAAAAAGCTACAAGAGGACTTTTCCTGCAACTGCTCAGCTCATCAGTGGCAATTGGACCTGAACTGGACCTACACTGAACTTTCCTGTTGGCCGTTGCCTGCCACCCTATGTGTTTCTAAGTGCCTCTCAGGAGGCCCTGGGGCCATATTACAGATGTGATGCATTTTTTTGGATTGCGCTGGGCACCCATTTCAAAAGGTGCGCCCAGCACAATCCGGGAATATGACCCACATTATGGTGAATGCGCTGGCCCCAGGGTAGCCGCTTACTTGTGCTGCTGCTTTAAAGCCTCTCTGTGTTTTCACAGTGCAGGCGGCAATCCACCTGCACTTTTAATGGGGATTAGCGATCGGACTGCACCTGCCTTCAAGGGGATGTCTGGGGGGGTCAATGGAACCCCCTTCACCCCCTCCAGAGGTCTGCCATCAGAGGGTGCACTTGCAGTGCTCTAACTTTTAGGTGACGCTCTGTCAGTGCGCCTCCTGAGAGATTCTCTGCCTCTGCGCCTGCGCCTGTAATACGGCACGGGCGCAGAGGCAAAAGGATTCTCTCATTTGTATGGGGCATGCCCCCATGCAAATGAGGGAACACCCTCTATCGATATTACAGAAGGGGCTGCACAAGCTTAAGCAGCCCCTCTTGTAATTCCAAATTGCCCTAGGGGCACGCAAAGCAGGCACAAATGCCGGTTGCGCCCCCGGGGCACTTTCATAATATGGCCCCAAGTAGGCATTAGAAGTATACTCCTGTTGTGGATTGGGACTTAAAGGCATAAAGGCAAAGGGTAAAATCTTTGACTAGGACAAACCTGGTTAGTGTATCCAACCAGTGCTCTATCATGGTCAGCGTCAAATTGTGCCTAGGTCCTGTTCTATCGCAACCATTGACTATCAGTGGTACTTTGTGCTTTTGGAGCTATTTATACTTAAAACTTTCAAAAAATCATATCCATTTAATAGATTATTGTTATTTTGATGTCATTTTGTTTATTACATTTCAGTCTATTTGTCTAATTTTTTTTAGGGATTTTTACTGTTTTCAATTTCGACTTTATTACTATTTAAGCACTGGATAAATATTTTACACATTGCCTTTGAGTTAAGCCTGTCTGCTCTATGACATACCTACCAGGGGGGTTGTTCTCAGGTGTATTTAGTGACTTTAGTGGTTCACCATAGCAAGGATTGTTTTTATTTTTTGAGGAGAGTACTTACTCAGCTCAACTAATAATCCAGTTTCTCACAGCTTCCACATTTACTAGAGCAGTATGAACAATGGCACCAAACTTGTTAGCTTTACCTGCATTGCGTTTCTTCTGTTTTTGATGGTTCTTCTAGGCTGTAACTGATTTGCCATGGGGTTGTTTACTTTAAAACACCATTTGTAAAGCTCCTCATAAAATCAGCACACTTAGCACTAATGAAAAAAAAATTGAAAACTGTCAACATTAGTAGCCGAGCAGACAAAATGTCAGGTCATGAGAAAAGAAAGAACATGTGTGGCTTCTTGAACATACTGAGTTAAAAGCCCAGACGTGTCTTAAAGTAAATGCAAGAAATCACAGCAAGGCAGAGATAGAGAGGGGAGAACATTTTCATGAAGCAATATCAAATAAACTAGAAAATATGTACACCTCAATTGTTCCAACTGTTTGTCAGGAAAATATGTTGCTTTATTTATCTTGAAATTTAATCTCTGCTATTCCAAAACTGAATAATAAATCTCTGTAGAAATTCTGCACCATAATGCATTGGAGCGCAACCAGCTTATTGAGCTGACGGGAGCCCAAATGCAGCATTTCATTAAATTTCAGTTTACCTGTCTGCAATTTATGGGCTGTACGGTGCTCTATTTCATTACAGCAGCCACTTTCCCTTATTTACGTTTTATGCTAAATTATAGGTCGAGAAAAAGCAATAGGAAAATATTTTCTTTTCCATGTATATATACATAATTTTGATACATAATTTTGTACAGACGCCAGCAGTACTTTTCTTTGTTTTTAGCATGTATCTGTACCAAATAAGCGAGGTATATTAAGTTTTGATGCGAAACGACTAGATTCCAAAAGGCTTTATTAATGACTTGAACCCCTGGCATTAACAGCTCTGCCACAAAGGTCTTTCTCCTACGCTGGCTGGCTCCCAAGACCCCGCATACCTATTGTGACTTCATAACATGCTATGAGCGCCGATCGACCCTCGAGCTCAGGAGCACACATTAGCGAGCACAACACAACACTTCCCCTTTCCCACAAAACAACATTGTACATACACATGACTTAAAACAGTAAAATAATCCCAAAGGTAATAGTGGATTATACTTAACCACTCATATAAAATTCTAACAGACTATAAAAAAAACACAGGAGAAAATAAACAGCCCCACGTGAAAACTATCTACCTGCAGTAACAATATAATCATTCAGGTGTTTAGGCTTCAAGCTCATTCTCCCCTACCTAGTTGTCTTCTGAGAGACTTCTTCCATATTTGTACAATTGTTGGAACCCTTATAATTGGACGTGTCACAGACCTCCTCATCCACATTTGGGCATTGAGGCAAAGGTACAGGGATGGGACTCTTGATTGGTCCATCACTAGTAGACAAATCATCCACCCACTCGTATTTACTCAATTATGTGGCCGATTCCGATTCGGGCTGGAAAAAATACCGACCGACTCGGAGCCGGAATAAATACAGACCGACACGTACCGGTGCAGCCCGACCCGCAAAGTACGATGAAAAGCGTGCTAAATCCGACCGACTCGTACGGAACACAAGCCGAACGACCGAGCCGCGCGGAAAACAGCCATCCGGCCGGAAAACCACGTGAATCGAACCGACTGACACGCACCAGGAAGAATCCGGACGAAACGTACCCGCGAACTCCGACCCGCCAAGTACGATGCAACGCGTGGAAAACACGACCGAGTCGCACGGAGCCCAAGCCGCACGACCGACACGCATTCAAAACTGCGAGCCGAAGCAACCCAAAACCCCGCGACCGACGCGTACGCAGCACAGAAAACAGCACAAACACAGTGTGAACGAATCGGAGAGGCTCGCACGAGACAACTGGAGGGTCCGACTCGGTCACAAGAACGTCTCCTACATGCACAAAAAGAACCAAGGAAAAAAAAACACAAAAAAAGGCCAAACAAGCTATCACAAAGCAAATAAATACTGGGGGGGGAAACAGGGAACAAAGACACACCCACAACTCCACCCATATAAAGGACACAAATCCCTACCATGATCCCTTGCAAATTCAAATTACCTGCCAGCACTCAACACCAACAGACAGCAACCACACACACACTCACAGCTCATCCATCACACAAGCCACACACCAGCAGCACCACGACAAATAGCACCCTCACATACACCCAGCAAAACACACACTCACACACCCTCACTTGCACACCAACACACACATCACACACCAGCACCACCCAACACCATGCCCCCAAAGAAGAATCACAAGTTCCTAGATAGTGAATTGGAAGTCCTGGTAGATGAGATCCTCAGGGTAGAGCCACAGCTGTTTGGCACATTGGTCCAACAGACACCCATGGCGCAGAAAACCAAGATGTGGGAGAGGATCGTCGACAGGGTGAACGCACAATCACCATGTTTGCGCACAAAGGTAGACATCCAGAACAGGTGGTATGACGTGCGCAGGAGGGTCAAGGAGCTGTTGAAGAAGGACTACATCTTGAGCCAACACACCGGCAGTGGCCCTCCTGCCAAACCTGTATACCTCAGGCCCTGGGAGGAGAAGGTGCGGGCCATCCTACCACCAGTGAGCGTCTATGGACTAGAAAACATCCCAGAGCCTGGTGAGTACACAACAAATGTACACAATATTGTGCCACAATACACACACATCACTGTCAAGGGGAGGGTCAAACCATGCACCCTTAGCAAATACACACCAACCAAAACAGATCATCCCAAAATGTGTATGTCAGCCAGATAAACACAATACATGCCAGCTCATAGTGAAATGTAACTGTGTCATGACATGTACAAACCTAACAACAAATAGAGCTAGGCAGTGGCACAAATATAACCAACAAACACAGTCAGACATGTAGCCACCACCACAACACCACCTCACAGGGAAGCTCACTGAAAGGAAGGAATACTGTGTATGCTGGGCAAGTCAGTGTAGCCAATAGCATCATGGGAGTCGTAGTCACAGAAATTGCCCACTCTCACAATGCGCACATCAACACCACCATGAACCATGCACACATCACAGGCAGTGCAAAACAACTGACAAGATGGCTGACACTGGCTACTGCTGTGGGGAGCACAAGGCCCTGCTGGCAACTGTGCACCAACCAACAGCAGGACACCACTGACTGACATCCTGAAAGACAACTTGCACTCCCTGCAATGGAAGCACGTTCCATGGTGGGATATCTGGCTGGGTGGGAAGGAGGACTCACAACACTGACCATAGTCACCAGCAGCTCCACCCACACACCCCCTAACACAAACTACACACAACTCACCTGGGAGAAAGCATTGCCTCACACACCAATCAAATATCCCACAAAGAACCACAACCCTGGGTCATGCAGTGTGAAGCACAGGGACACACATGGGACTTGTAGCAAAACAAACCCCAGGATAACACTGTCAGCCATCTTGTCAGCACAGGCACACAACCCCACAGGGAAGCTGAGTCAAAAGGAAGGAAGTATGGGCATGCTGGGAAGGGGGTGGAGGCAAAAGCATGATGGGAGTGGTAGTCACAGCCCAACATCCCCCACCCACATGGCCCAGCAAGAACACACCCAAGCATGCACACCTCACAGGGAGTCAAAAGCCACTTCAAAGATGTCTGACACTGGTGCTCTGATGTGGGGAGCACAAGGCCCTGATGGGAACTGGCCACCAACCAACAGCAGGACACCACTGTCAGCCATCTTGCCATTGCTGTCACACCCACACACAGTGAAGTACACTCAAAAGGAAGGAAGTATGGGCATGCTGGGAAGGGGGTGGAGGCAATAGCATGATGGGAGTGGTAGTCACAGCTCAACATCCCCCCACACATGGCCCAGCAAGCTCACACTGAAGCATGCACACCTCACAGAGAGTGGAAAGCCCCATCAAAGATGTCTGACACTGGTGCTCTGTTGTGGGGAGCACAAGGCCATGCTGGGAACTGGCCACCAACCAACAGCAGGACACCACTGTCAGCCATCTTGCCATTGCTCTCACACCCACACACAGTGAAGTACACTCAAAAGGAAGGAAGTATGGGCATGCTGGGAAGGGGGTGGAGGCAATAGCATGATGGGAGTGGTAGTCACAGCTCAACATCCCCCCACACATGGCCCAGCAAGCTCACACTGAAGCATGCACACCTCACAGAGAGTGCAAAGCCCCATCAAAGATGTCTGACACTGGTGCTCTGTTGTGGGGAGCACAAGGCCATGCTGGGAACTGGACAACAACCAACAGCAGGACACCACTGTCAGCCATCTTGCCATTGCTGTCACACCCACACACAGTGAAGTACACTCAAAAGGAAGGAAGTATGGGCATGCTGGGAAGGGGGTGGAGGCAATAGCATGATGGGAGTGGTAGTCACAGCTCAACATCCCCCCACACATGGCCCAGCAAGCTCACACTGAAGCATGCACACCTCACAGAGAGTGGAAAGCCCCATCAAAGATGTCTGACACTGGTGCTCTGTTGTGGGGAGCACAAGGCCATGCTGGGAACTGGACAACAACCAACAGCAGGACACCACTGTCAGCCATCTTGCCATTGCTGTCACACCCACACACAGTGAAGTACACTCAAAAGGAAGGAAGTATGGGCATGCTGGGAAGGGGGTGGAGGCAATAGCATGATGGGAGTGGTAGTCACAGATATTGGTCAGCCTCACAATTGGCCCATCAACACCACCCTGAACCATGCACACATCACAAGGAGTGGAAAACAACTGACAAGATGGCTGACACTGGCTACTGCTGTGGGGAGCACAAGGCCCTGCTGGCAACTGTGCACCAACCAACAGCAGGACACCACTGACTGACATCCTGAAAGACAAATTGCACTCCCTGCAATGGAAGCAAGTTCCATGGTGGGATATCTGGCTGGGTGGGAAGGAGGGCCGGATGTCAACCAAATACAACCAATGCAGACCATGTACACACCCCAACATTCACATGGAAATGCCCAAATAATGCAGGACAATGTGCTACACCAATATCAACCCCTGACTGTGACAACTTAGGACAATGCAATGTACAGGCCCGCATCCAGAGGCACAGTCACAACTGTCAGGTGTGTCAACCATTGATGCCTGCAGAAACATAACATACATTGTGTGTGTCTCCCAAAAACAGGTGATGATGGGGACACAGCAGCAGACGCTGAGGAGTCCCCGTCCCAGGCTCAGGATATGGAGCTCACTGGTGTGGAACAGCCTCTGCCCTCCTCGGATGAAGAAGACCAACCTGGCACCTCCGGAGCAAGTCATCATGCAGCACCAGCAGGACCACCAGCTGCACCCCCTGCACCCACCCCTCCAACGACTGTCAACACACATACCACCCCTGCCGACATGGAAAGACCAAGGAGCACCACCACCACCAGCACAGGGACCCTGGACCAACGTGGGGCCATGGACACCAACACCACCAACAACCCCCAAGGGGGCCCAGGGTCACCTGTGCGTGCCACCTCAGGTACTGCACGGGTCGCCAGGGGTGGTGGGAGGGGTGGGAGACACAGGTCACTGATCGCAGAGGGGTCTGGACTGCATGATGACCCACAACTGGCACGCATAGCCGATGCGTACCAGTCCAGCACCGGAGAGCTCAGCCAGGTAGTGGGGCTCCTCAGGGACATTAAACAGCAGCAGGCTGCCCATCATGCCCGCTTGGACTCACACATGTCCCGCGTGGAGTCCAAGTGGGACACACTGCAAGAGATGACGGCGGTGCATAGGGACATATTACAATGCCTCCGCCAGATGAGCAGCAACCAGTCAACACCTCCATGTGTGCCCACAACATCTGGTGCTGAAACAACTGCAACTGCCACAGGGAGGGAGGATGACTCTGGCGGAGAGTCCCCTGCACTGCAGCAGCCTGCACTTGAGGGTCCCCCCAAAGAAGAGGGGCCGTCCGAGGAGGGGCAAGTGAGAGGCCGATGGCCATGTGCAACCCCCAGGAAGCCAAAACCTGTTCTGGATAATCACCTTTGTGCGCAAACTGTTCACCCTGTTGACTGCAACACAACTCTCCCACATGACATGGGGAGCTCAAGTTGGACCAATGTCTCAGATGACTGTGGACTTTACTCTGGACATTTCTGCTACCAGGACTTCCAAATCATCTAGGAACTTTGGATTACAATCACAATGTACAGCACCCACCATCCTGTGCACTATACTCACACATGTATGTCAATAAACTCACTTATACACCATACTTGCCTCTGTTGTGATTCCTACGTTGACTCTGAAGTGGCGATGATGATCTGGGAAATGACACTGTGCATGCTAACTGCTACAGCAAGTACAACACCGGCATGTGAGTCATGGCGACGTCACACATATGAGGGAGGCACACCACCAGGGCTACACAACACATTCACACCATGGCCATCTGACTCATCGCCTACACTGATGTTGCCAGGAAATACGTTGCATTGCACAGACCCAACACCTATTCACAGTCTGTGTTAACTAGCCCACTGGTGCAGTAAGCAAATGTCAGTCAGATGTGTGACCACAGACAACGCACATCACAAAGTGAAGCACAGGTTTATTACACATTTGCAACATGTTGTAACCACCACAGATGCAAGGTAATCCCACCTGGCAGCGGGCACACAGTCAACAAGTGTAGAAGGAAGGAAGTCCATGGGTGTGGTGCACATCACCTGTAGGGACACGACAGCTACCACCCTGGAAGTTGAATCACGGTGTCGGGGATCACAGTTGACCAAACGACTCTGAAAGTACCCTGTGAAGGACAGAAATGACACACAGTCAAAAGCACTGAAGAACAAACTGCAATACTCATGCCCAATACATGTCACAAGATACCCACCCAGAACCAAGTTAGCATGTCAACACTGTTGGGGAGTACAGACTACCTGTAAGGACACATCGCTACACGCATACAGTCATGTAGCACATGCACACACTCAAACAGCACCAGAGCACCACCAACACATATCATGCAAACTCACATCAGTTACATGACATCTCTGGATACTTACATTCAGCTGAAGAAGTTGGTGATGAGCTGTGTGCGGACATCACCATCATCATCATCATCATCATCATCATCACTGGCATCGTGGTCCAGGCCAGGATCCTCCACAGGTGGCGGACATTAGTCATCGTCATCCAGGATGAGAGGCAACTCCTTCCGCACTGCCAGGTTGTGTAGCATGCAGCAGACGATGACAATCTTGCACACCTTTGCCGGGGCATATGGGAGGGACCCTCCTGTCTTGTCCAGGCAGCGGAAGCGGCTCTTCAGGAGACCAAATGTCCGCTCAATAACTCTCCTCGTCCGACCATGTGCCTCATTGTAGCGCATCTGGGCTGGTGTCACAGGGTTCCTGAGGGGCGTCAGCAACCACGGCATGTTGGGATATCCGGAGTCACCTACATACAGACAATTGCACATTAGCTGAGTTGGAAAAGAGGGTGGAACACTACATTGCAGAACACACACAATGGTACAAAGTCAGTACACACCAACAAGCCAGGCACGCTGGTTCCGCATCTGTGACATCATCCTCGGGATGCGACTACTCCTCATCAAGTAGACATCGTGTGCAGAACCGGGGAGTCGGGCACACACGTGTGAGATGGTCATATCTGCAAGACAGACCACCAGTGCATTGACCGAGTGGTAGTGCTTGCGGTTCCTGTATGCCTGCTCCTGGGCCTGTGGTGGTACCAAAGCCACATGTGTCCCATCAATGGAGCCAATGACATGCGGCATCCTCCCCAGGGCATAGAAGTCACTCTTCACGCCAGTCAGTTGCTGGAGTCTAGGGAAATAGATGTACTGGTTCAGGTATATCAACATAGCCTCCAATACATCGCGGAGCCCACGCCTGAACATGGTCTGTGACATCCCACCAGCAGTCGCCAGAGTGTGTTGAAAGGTACCGGTGGCAAAGAAGTGTAGGGCTGCCATCACCTTCACCTTGGGGGTCAGCGCTGTAGGGTACGGCCGGCCAGGTTGCAGGTGGGGTGCCAAGCGCACTGCCAAATCATCAATCAGCTGCCTGGTGAAGCGGTACCTTCGGATGCTGTCACGTTCCACCATCGTTGCCAGGTCAGGGAATGGTCTATGGACAGCTGGTGCCCTGCAGTGCATAGGTGAAGAAAGAAAGATTGTCAGTCACCCCACATATGTGGCATTGAACACACTCAATATCACATGATACATCATTATGAGGCACAAGTACATGATGTGTGCAGTTCCGTAAGGACATGTATGGCACATACATGGCCAACATCCAACATCACAGTTCAACAAGTGGCATCAATAAGTCCCAGGTTGTGCCATTGGGTATCATGAGGACGTGTCACATTTCCCATCTCCTGCTGCCACGTTACAAACACACCCCACAGTGACATGTGAGGACAGATGTGCCCCAGGCATCACAGCCCAACGACAGGTAGATTCCCAGGGACCCTGTATTGCCACGTGGACACTGGCATGACATGGCGTATCATGTATACAACACAGCAAAACAACCATGACCCCCACAGGTAGTGGTCCCTGTTGCCTCGGCAGGACAGACATGGACGTCTGTGACACACACACGCACAACATCAAAGTCCATGCACAAACAACGTGGATGTGGAGACTGTCTCCCATTGTGCACATGAAATCAGAGACATTGTAAACACAACATGCACACAGACTGCGGAGGACCATCACTATTGTGCCAATGGGTCACCCTGGGTTAAACATACCATCCCACATGGGACTCAGGGGGCATGTGACATGACATACACATACACCACCGTGAAATGTGACCATGCCACATGCTCAGATATGAACAGTTGCACATCACAGTGGTCATGTACACGAAACACCAAGGATACTGTCCCCATGAACACGTGCACAGCCTGGGGGTGGCTGCCCCAAGTGACACCCACAGAACAACATGTTCACCCCCATACACGGAATAGGTAATGCAGCCTTACATGCCTTAGGATACAGTTTGGACAGGCTGTGGTGTTGTAGGTGTGCCCCTCACTCCCTGGGAAGTATATGTGGCTGGCATATGTTCACCTGTGACAGGCATGGTGACATATGCCAGTGACATGTACAGGGACGCGTTGGACAGCAATGGACCGATCGGTGCGCACACATTGGCCATTGCATTCAATGTGTGCTGGTACGCATTGTATTCGCAATACGCGTTGGACAGCAATGGACCGATCGGTGCGCACACATTGGCCATTGCATTCAATGTGTGCGGGTACGCGTTGTATCCTAGGTACGCGTTGAACAGCAATGGACCGATCGGTGTGCCCGGCCGGCCCATTGCATTCAATGTGTGCGGGTACGCGTTGTATCCCGGGTACGGGTTGAACAGCAATGGACCGATCGGTGTGCCCGGCCGGCCCATTGCATTCAATGTGTGCGGGTACGCGATGCATCCCGGGTACGCGTTGAACAGCAATGGACCGATCGGTGTGCCTGGCCGGCCCATTGCATTCAATGTGTGCGGGTACGCGTTGTATCCTAGGTACGCATTGAACAGCAATGGACCGATCGGTGTGCCCAGCCGGCCCATTGCATTCAATGTGTGCGGGTACGCGTTGTATCCCGGGTACGCGTTGAACAGCAATGGACCGATCGGTGTGCCCGGCCGGCCCATTGCATTCAATGTGTGCGGGTACGCGTTGTATCCCGGGTACGCGTTGAACAGCAATGGACCGATCGGTGTGCCCGGCCGGCCCATTGCATTCAATGTGTGCGGGTACGCGTTGCATCCCGGGTACGCGCTGAACAGCAATGGACCGATCGGTGTGCCCGGCCGGCCCATTGCATTCAATGTGTGCGGGTACGCGTTGTATCCTAGGTACGCGTTGAACAGCAATGGACCGATCGGTGTGCACCCATTGGCTATGGCCTGGCCTGGCAACGGATGCGTTTTCAAATTTTGAACGAGTCTGATGCTGGAAATTCAGTTGGTCACCCACAACAATGTTGCAAATTCATGGGTGTCATGAAGTTGAACTTTGAAGGATGCTGTGGGCATGTGTAAGTGGTTCAATTCCATGGATTGGCCAGATTCAGAAGATGCTAACGACTTGGACCTATCACTTTGGACACATGGGACAGTAACTGCCTCTGCAGCACACATATAATGCTGGCTGTTCCCCTGAGAGCTCACTTGCCTGCACTACATGCTCCAGGACGACATCTGCCACCACCACTGCTGCTGTATCTGCACACTCTGGACCCTGCAATGGCACGTACTGTGGAGAGAGCCCCAGCCTTCAGCACTGAGGAGAACCAGGCCCTGCTGGACAGCCTCCTTCCACAGTACAGTAAGCTGTATGGGAAAGCAGGGGAGCAGGTGAGTGTTCTGTCCACTGCCTTCCTAAATGTGCATGTTGTCTGACTAGCAAGGCTAACAGTCTGCACGCCACTGGCTAGCAGGCTCACTGAGTAGTTGTCACCCCCCATAGTGTGTAGTCACATGCACTGGACAGGTATAGTGCATTGACAGTGCATTTAAACAAGGTTTTACTTCCCAGGCAATGATACCATGTAGTTACTGCTGGCATACTGTCCATGGCCATCGTTGCACTGCCTGTGTACATCATGTGCCCCTGTGATTGAGACATGTATACACAACTGTGTAATGCACGGATATGTTGCATGTGTAGTAATAGCATTCTCACTTTGTCATCCTCACAGGTTGATGCCCACCAGAAGCAGAAGATATGGCTGACCATCGTCCGGGCAGTGAGATCCATGTGGGACTACAAGCGCCGGATCCGCAACTGCCAGAAGAGGTGGCAGGACCTTCGGGGCTGGACCCGGAGGATCGCACGGGTCCAGCTGAAGCTGTCGCCTCCTCGCAGGAGGGGCGGACACCGGACCCTGACCCCTCACATGCTCAGGATCCTGGCGGTGGTCTTCCCTGATCTGGATGGGCAGCTGAAGGCCAGGGAGCAGCACGGAGGGGGTGAGTCCATGACTGCATTGTGTACTCTGTCTGCCATGCTATGTGCCCTCCTCTGGCCTGGTTAAACTTCCACAGCACATCAGTCATGTGGTCCAGGACCCATGTCTCTCGATTGTGCACTGCCCACTCCTCATCTGATACCCAGGTGTGGCCCTTGCAGTCAGGGAATTGTGTCACTTGGGTACTGTGTCCTTGCAGTTTGCTTGACTCAAGGTGGGGGACAGCATCTGTTCCCCTAACTGTGGTGGGCATCATGGGTGGGTCCATTGCTTACACAATGCCTGTGTTCTGACATGTAATCTGCGTGTTACTTTGATCTGTGGTCCAATTGCTGAGCTGATCCACCACATGTGCCTGGGGTAACTGGCACACACCCAAGCTGCGGGTGGGAACAATGTTTGGGCCCCAGGAGTGTGTATATTACGTGTGTCACACATACTCAGCCAGCTGCCTACTGTCCAGGGTTCATCCCTCATTCATGTGGGGCAGGACAGTCATGCCTACTCCAGGCCATGCAATGCACTCTGTACTCCCACTCCCGTGTATCAGCTGACACGTTGTGCTCAGTGATATGTCCCCTCAGGTGTCAGCCTCTGTGTCAGTGTGCTGTGGCTTCGATGTCAGGACTGCTGGGGTGTTTATCGGTTGGGGCTCAGCATGCCACCGGAGATGTGACCATAGGAGATGATACTTGTGTGACACATAGGTGTTTGAACACCTGACCGTGCAGACTGGGGTATGCGAATGTGAGGTCCATGCAGCTGTTTCCCATTCACAGCAGATTGTGAGGTGCTCAGGTTCAGAGGCTTGTGTTACAGGTCACCCATATGTCCAATCAGTATGACCTGGACAGATAAGGGTTCAGATGATGTGGTGTGTGGGGGATGTACATGTACACTTGTTCAGCTCCAGGACTTGCATTCCCCATGACCTACTATTGTGACACAGTGCAGACTGTTGTTGTTGTGTGGCTGCCCTGCCCATGTGACTGGAGACAGTGATGTATGACTTAGCAGGCATGCCTGTGCCATGGCATGTGACTTCCTATGAGTGATCCTGCAGGGAAGTGACATGTGCTACATGCACACCATAGTGGCAATGGCTATCTGCACATGGGTGCATCATGGTGTCTGTCGCTGGTATGCATCACATGCATTTCATATATCTGACTCTGGGCATCACTTTCATCCGGGCACCTGTACTGACTCAGTGGCAAGAGTTGTGATGTGTGCATGTTCACATGCTTCACCGTGTTCTCTGCACCGTCCAACTACTGTGTAGGTGGTGCATGTGTCCACACTGGGGTATTGCCAGCCAACGGACGCCAGACAGATGGGTCCAAGGCCAGGTGTGATGTGAGTGCCATGGTTGACGATCAGACTGACAATTGGCTTCTCCTATTCTGTTTGGGCAATTTTAGCAATGTTCAACTAAGGATGCCAGGCCTTGCTCTGTATTGTGCTGTACTTACTGTGGTGTGTGCGTTCGGTGCAGGTGACTGATGTCTGTCTGTCTCCCTATTGTTTGCAGATACATCCACGGCCACAGGAGGGGACAGCTCCACGGACCAGGAGGAGCCGCAGAGCCAGACTGGGTCAACAGCCGAGGAGTGGTCGGAGGGACCCAGTGGCACGGAGTGCGAGGGGAGCCACACCGAGGAGTCCTCAGCACCATCCACCTCAACTGAGGACCACAGCAGCTCGGAGGATGACTCCCTTATGGAGGCGGGTGTTAGCAGCCACCACACCCCAGCTAGTGTTGCTGTCCCCGCCACCACCACCACCGCCCTCCCATCGGCTCCCATTCCCGAGGTCCGTGGAGGCTCCCATGTACGGGAGCGTGTCTCCTTCGGGCCAGGCACCGCACCCCCTGCCCCTGTGTCCCCTGCTGCCCTAAGTGAGGAGTCTGTGTACCTCCTTCGGCAGCTCCATGTAGGGCAGACAGCGATGCTGAGTGTCCTCCATGCACACACCACTCTGTTGACTTAGCTGGTGTCGTTCATGGAGGGCATCTCATCGGGCATGTCTGCCCTACAGAGGGGCAATAGGTCCATGGACTCCTCCCTGACGGCAGCAGTGTCCCTCCTCCAACAGTCCCTCACCCCTCCTGTCTCTGCCCCATCCACATTCCCCAGCACCTTACCTGTCCCAAGCACACACACACCGGCACAGGCACACACCAGCACAGACACGAGCAGCACACACACACACACGCCACAGACAAGACGCACACGCACGCACAGTCAGGGGACTGAAACCACACTCACTGGGGATGGGGCCCAGTCACACACACACGCATCCACGAGCACTGCGCAGTCCACAGTTGCCTCTCCCTCCAAAGCCCCCTCCGTTGCCTCACCTGCAACCCCAAAGACCCAGCGGCTCTTCCTCAGTGACCTCGGCCTCTTCCCCTCCGATCCAGCTGATACAGCATTCAGGGGGAAGAGGAAGCCCACCCACACGGAGCGGAGTGCCCCTCTCCACCGGACACCCTCCCCCAGGCACAGACCGACTGACGCCCCCATCCGCAAGTCCCCCTGGACCCGGAAGAGCAAGACCCCGCTGCCACCCTGCAGCTCAGGCACCAAGTCTCCTTCCTCCATCCCTCAGGCCCCCACTCCACAGGTGCCCCACCACACCCTGCCCCAGGTTCCCCCACCCACAGATACACCATCCCCAAAAGGATCAGGCCTTCTCCCCCTGCCCCTTGCTCTTCCGGCCCCACACCCCCCGCTGCGCTTGTCTGTGCCACTGGTGTGGAGACGGTGTCCTCCCCTCTGTCCTGCCCACCTTACCTGATCCCCATTCTCCTCCCCTGGAGGTAGGCACTGCAGTGGAGTCCACTACCACCCTGTCTGACTTGGGCACTGCAGTGGGGAACCTGTCCACTCCATCTGCACGGTCCCCTGCAGTCTTGCCGGCACCCACACCATCAGAGTCATGCCCCCAGTTGTGCCGGCACACACCATGTCAGACACCTCCACTGCAGTTGTCAGTGGCTCTCCAGCACCCACCACCCCTTCCCTGCCTCCTTCTGGTGAGCCATGATCCTGTCCCTGCGGTGCCTGGCCTGCCCCCCGTATGCCCCTCCGAGGGGATTGTCCCTGGCTTTCATCAGTGCAGGCATGCGTAGGGTGACATCTGCCACTGTCACCCTGTTTTGACTTTCAAGTTGGACTGGCCATTGGCCTTTGTTAATTTTTTGCTGGACATCAACTGTTAGACCCACATATGCTGAATAAAGCACCTTTCTGTTCTCTAGTGCTTTTGCTTCTGATGTACATGTTGTTGATGATGCTAACCATGCCCTTGCTGCAGTGATGGTGATATTTGGTCTCATGATAATGAAGTGTTACTGTGCAGGAACACATGTGGTCCAGGGGGAATGTGTCCTATCCGGTGGTGTATCCATGTCATCCTAATAAGCATCTGAGGGTGTCATGTGTTCAATATTTGGCAATGGGATTTCCTACTTACATTAGCAATTTCACATCTGTGGCTTCCACCCCTGCACATCTGTTGTGCCTGCCATTGTTCAATTCGTCTACTTCCCTGACCGTGTGGCCATCTCCACTGGACATGCAGGTTTGGGCATCAATGGGGAAGGACTCATCTGTGTTGTCAGTGCAACATTGCTATACAAGTGTGTTGGATCTGTGCTGATGATTTTGTTGGCACTCCCATGACCAGGCTGATGTGACGGGAGCATTCATTTGGTGCTAATTGTTGACTGTGTGACCAAGTGCTCAGCTGACATGATGGAGCCCTACTGAGGCAACATATGGCACAGCTTTCCTCACACAGGAGTGGAGTCCCCTCATGGCAGTGTGTACTCCTGTGACATTGCCTGCGCCCAAGGTGTGTGTTATATGAGCATGTCTGTGTGTTCACTTCCGTTTTGCTGTGCATGCTGGGATCCCTAGTGTTGTACCTGTTTGTGATGCTTGCTGAGTTGACCTATGTTCCCCCCAAGTCTTCTCCCTGGATTCTCTGTGATGTGGGTGCATGGCACATTACTGGTCATCAGGGTGTCACCCATAGGTGTGTTTGCTGTCAGGGCTGAGTTTGTGTGCAGATGCAGATGGGTCACAGTCAGGATTCCCTTGGCACTTGTTGTTTGCACCTGTCATGTGATTTCCAGTTTGTGTTATCTTTCAGTGATTGTGACACGTTGTGTGTGTGACTGCTGGCACTCCTCAGGGTCCGGGCTGCAATGTTGGTAGTTGTCTATGTGTGTTCTTTGTGGGTGTCCTTGGCTTCTTCATTGGTGTGTGACTGTGGCTGGGATCCCATTGGTTGGTGTGGTATTGCCGTCATGTCCATGTACAGCGTAGTGTGCAGTGTGTCAGACATTCAGGAGTCTTGTTGAGTGGCCATGTGTGATGTGTTTCTGCACCTTGGTTCCCACCCACCAGCCTGGGATTGTCATGGGTGCATGTGCAATGTCACCAGTGCATGTGTGCTTCACTGCTGCACATTGTTGGAGGTCGAGGTGTGTGGTGTTGAGTGTGTGCAGATGAGAGTTCTTGCCCGGCTAGACCCCTGCCTCCATGTTGGCCTTGGCTTACTGGCTGTGCTGATTGATTTGTGCTTGTGTAGGTGTGATGGTAGTTTGTTGCTCAGGACACATGACTGTGGTTCACAGTGTGAACGACATTTGGCTTTGTCATCACAGTGGGATTGTAATGCAGCCCAGGGTCACCACATTGTGGGGGCCCTGGGGGTAGTGCTGTGGTGTGTCTGTGTCTTGCTGTGTCAGTTGCTGTTCCTACATGCTTGTGTGACATGTGTGATTTGTGCTCCCTCTCATCTGACAATGCCTGATTGCCCACATAGGGGATTTGGATCCATGAGTTACCTTTGTGTGGCACTGTATGCACATCTGTGTAATTGGTATTCAGGCCTCCTCATGTGTTGTGTGGTTGCCTGGGGACACTGGCACCCCCCTCACCTGTTGTGTTTGATGTGCAGTGTGGGTCTGCCTGTTTGTGTTTGTGCATCTGCACCACTGCATTGGCATATCTTTGGTGTGCCATTGGCTGTATGTTGTTTGGTGGGTTTCCCCTGCTGTCCCTGGGACTCCTAGGTCATCGGTCAGCACAATGAACATGGTTTGTGTGTCCCATTGCTGCCATGGTATGGTATCTGTTCACCTCACATCTACAGTCTCCACAGGGTATCTGCATTTGTGTGCACATTGGTGCAAATATGTGGGTCTGCATTCTGATGGTCACTTCTGTCATTGTGTCATTGATGAATGTTGACAGTGTCAGCCCCCATGGGTGTTGTTTGTCTGCACATGGCCAAAGGTATGTCTTATTTGCACTGCAGTATTTGCCTCCCCCAATCTATGTTGCAATGGGACACATGCACTACTTTGCCACTGATGGGTTTTATGTTCTGTGACCAGGAATCATCCATGCAGTTTGGCAGTTGCAGCTTTTTCTTTGTCAACACTTGCATTTTGGTCACTGTGATGATGGGGGTTTAGGCCCCATTGCCACAATGTTCAAAATGTGCTTCAGCTATGGAACCCACACTTACCTTTTGGTCACTGTGATGATGGGGGTTTAGGCCCCATTGCCACAATGTTCAAAATGTGCTTCAGCTATGGACCCCACACTAACATTTTGGTCACTGTGATGATGGGGTTTTGGACCCCATTGCCACAATGGTCATGGCCTGCTTGCATTGTGGGGGCCACACACATATATGTGTGGCACATGTGATAGAGGGTCACATTGTATGTTCAAAGTCATGTTCAGTGTTGTAGGCATTTGACACAGTCTACACACGCTTGTCATGGTGTTGGGGGATGTCTTTTTCTTGCATTCCCTAGGTTGTGGTGTGCTGGTTGTGTCATGCATTGTCCATCCTATGAGTGGGGGTGGTGTTGGTGGTAGGCATCTGGCACCCCCTGGGTAAGGGTGGTAGTAGTGGTAGGCATCTGGCACCCCTGGGTAAGGGTGGTAGTAGTGACAGGCATCCAGCCCCCCATGGGTAGAGGTGGTAGTAGTGGTAGGCATCTGGCACCCCTGGGTAAGGGTGGTAGTAGTGGTAGGCATCCAGCCCCCCATGGGTAGAGGTGGTAGTAGTGGTAGGCATCTGGCACCCCTGGGTAAGGGGGTAGTAGTGGTAGGCATCTGGCACCCCTGGGTAGGGGTGGTAGTAGTGGTAGGCATCTGGCACCCCTGGGTAAGGGTGGTAGTAGTGGTAGGCATCCAGCCCCCCATGGGTAGAGGTGGTAGTAGTGGTAGGCATCTGGCACCCCTGGGTAAGGGTGGTAGTAGTGGTAGGCATCTGGCACCCCTGGATAAGGGTGGTAGTAGTGGTAGGCATCTGGCACCCCTGGGTAAGGGTGGTAGTAGTGACAGGCATCCAGCCCCCATGGGTAGAGGTGGTAGTAGTGACAGGCATCTGGCACCCCCTGGGTAAGGGTGGTAGTAGTGACAGGCATCCAGCCCCCATGGGTAGAGGTGGTAGTAGTGACAGGCATCTGGCACCCCTGGGTAAGGGTGGTAGTAGTGGTAGGCATCCAGCCCCCATGGGTAGAGGTGGTAGTAGTGGTAGGCATCTGGCACCCCTGGGTAAGGGTGGTAGTAGTGGTAGGCATCTGGCACCCCTGGGTAAGGGTGGTAGTAGTGACAGGCATCCAGCACCCCATGGGTAGGGGTGGCAGTAGTGGTAGGTATACAGGCCCCCATGGGTAGAGGTGGTAGTAGTGGTAGGCATCTGGCACCCCTGGGTAAGGGTGGTAGTAGTGGTAGGCATCCAGCCCCCATGGGTAGAGGTGGTAGTAGTGGTTGGCATCTGGCACCCCTGGGTAAGGGTGGTAGTAGTGACAGGCATCCAGCCCCCCATGGGTAGAGGTGGTAGTAGTGACAGGCATCTGGCACCCCTGGGTAAGGGTGGTAGTAGTGACAGGCATCCAGCCCCCATGGGTAGAGGTGGTAGTAGTGACAGGCATCTGGCACCCCTGGGTAAGGGTGGTAGTAGTGACAGGCATCCAGCCCCCATGGGTAGAGGTGGTAGTAGTGGTAGACATCAGGCACCCCTGGGTAAGGGTGGTAGTAGTGGTAGGCATCTGGCACCCCTGGGTAAGGGTGGTAGTAGTGACAGGCATCCAGCACCCCATGGGTAGGGGTGGCAGTAGTGGTAGGCATACAGGCCCCTATGTGTATGTGTGGCATTGGTGAGGGCCATCCCGCCCCTATGGTGCTGCTGTTGCTGGTGTAGGTATTTCTGCATCCCTCTGTGTGTGATGTGTCGGGTACGTGTAGTTTGTTTTTGTTGTTGGTGTCTGACTTACCTTCTGCGCCGTACGCGTCCGTGCCTGTTCCGGCAATAGAGGTAGAATATTGGTAGGATCGGCACGAAGGGATTCATGGTTGGTTCGTCTCGTTCGTCTTTCTCTTTGCTTCGCCTCGTCCTCGTCGCTGGCGTGTTCGTCTCGTAGCCGTGGATCGTGTTGTGGCGCAAATCGGAGCTTATGTGCGCCTCGCCCGGATGCTTTGACGTGCCGTGCGTAGCGACGGGTTCGGCGCGTACTGGAAGCGCATCGTACTTGTCCGGCCGGACGGGGCTGCATTTTTGCTTCCGTGCGGCTCGATTCTACGATTCCGGATCCGGCTCGGTCGGGGAACAGGACCTGGATTGGGTGAGTACGACTGGGTCGGAATCTATGCTGTTGTGCGCATCGTACTTGCTCGTTCGGAATAATGTGCGGATCGGTCGGGAAACAGGCATTCGCATGGCTGTTTTCCCGACCGAATGGTGTTAGGTGCGCCTCCAACCGAGATCGGAATCGGCCCCTTAGTGCTCTGTTCAGAACCTTCCGCTCTCGAACTACAATCAGATTTCCCCCTGAATAATGCCAGTCTCTTGGCATGTCACACTTTTCCATCACTAAATAGAGCAGAATTACAAAAATGTTAACAACCCTCAAAGGTGTGGAGTATTTGCTTTCGCCTTTGCACACTAACCATTCTCTTTTAACGAAGTCCCCAACACTAAGGTTAACTTTGTTTACTCCATGCAGGTGATCATATCTATGCTTATACTTTACTTGCTCTGACTCCATGCTGTTCTTCACTTTCTTAGGTGACCAGGAACCGATTTTCGTCCTCCCCAACCACCCCAAATTGGTGACCTTCCCCTCATTCTTTCAAAAGGGCTATGTTCTGTTGACTCACACTGGGTAATCCTGTAAGCACCCACAGTCTTCCTTAGCTCATCTTCCCAATCCATCCCACTACTGTTGGACAATTCGATTATCCCTTTTGGTGACTCTGTTGAAGTGCTCAACGTTCACATTGCCTTCGGGATGATAGAGAGACGTGGTCCATGTACAACACCAGTTTTCTCAATGAAAGTTTTGAAATTATCAGTAATAAATTGTCCACTATTGTCAGAGACAATAACTTTCGGTAATTCCTCATGGGAAAACACTTCTTCTAAGAAGTGCACTATAGTTCCAGAATCTGCTTTCTGCACTACCTTGATCTCATGCCACTTGGAAAACTGGTCAACCAACGCAAGGATATATTTATGCAGTTCATTAGCATCTTGCACCAGACCAAAAATGTCAGTCCCTACTCTTTCACAAGGCATATTTGGGACCGCAATAGGATGCAAAGATGGGTTAAATGTGACCATGGCTTTGTCAGAATTAATACACTTCACACACTCCCTTACCACTTTCTCAATCACCCGATCTTCTCCCGGTCACCAGTATGATTGTTTCACTCTGCACTTTGTTTTCACTATGACAATGTGGCCTTCATGACACAGGTTTACTACCCTGTATGTAAGAGGTAATGCAGACATCCAACTGGGGGTGGGGGGAGTTAAGGGTTTATATTGGCTTGTATGTAAACTATATGGAGACATGTATAACAGAGATTCATACCAGGAAGTGGGTTTTGGGGAATAGTCGACAAAATGCTTTATTATATTACTGTGTATTATTTGGAATGATATATAGAATGTGCTAATGCCAGTTGTGAATATACCCTTTGGGTAAGATATTGTACGGACTATTCCTGATAATGTCTCCGTATGTAATGTTGAAATGCCAATAAAGTTGTTTTTAAAAAAAGGTTTAATACCCTGTCCCTGAATTCTTTGGGAGAACTAGCTTGCCTCCTCTCAGCAACAACTCTTCTTCAACAGATAGCTCATTTCTCACCTAACAGTATGGAATGAGGTCTCTACTTAACTGATTTTTCTCCAGTCAGGCCTCCTGGACATGCTTCAAAATGGTGAATAACATGGCATCCTGAGTAATGCTATTGGTCCATTCTTCATGACCTATACATTGTAGTCCTTCTGCAAAAACCATCACAACCAAATTGTCATCCCAATCGCTCTTAACTTCATTAACTGTGGGTAATGGCAACCTGTTAAAAAAATCAGCTATCCTGTTGCATGGGCCAGGAACGTACTGTCCTTCATAGACATAATCTAACAATTGCATTGACAATCTGGATATTCTAGGAGACACATAACTTAGACCATCTGATGTGAGGACCTTAGTAAGAGGCTTATGATCAGTTCTCACCATAACGTTGGTACCCAAAATAAACTGTCTAAAGTGTCTTCGAATAACAGTTTACAGCAACCCAATAACCTAATAGGTGCGCCCTTGAGGCTCCTCTAACTCAGAACCTATTTTCACACAGAACAACTTCGCCCATGTGTCCTTGTTGATGATGATGTAAGGTGATCCGTAATCAGTACCAGTCTTACTTGAACACCTCCTGCTACCACCTTGCAAATTGGCTCTTTGATGTCTACACCTTTCACACCCTCATGTATGCATAGAACTTTAGGGTTATCTGTATCAGAACTAGAATGGTCATCCTCTTGATCATATTCCTCCTCAATACAGTTAACAGGTTTAGATTTGCAACACATGTGGTGAAAATGCCCTATGATCCCACATTTAGCGCATTTCTGACCCAGGGCAGGACTCTTCTTATCATGGGTTAGATGAGAAGTAATCCCACACCAGTAACACTTCCATTCAAATCAGACGTTCTTGACCTGGAATTCTGTTTCCCTACTTTCCTCTCCTCTTTCTTAAGATTCTCTTGGTTACTTTTCTTGCATACTTTCTTTTTGACAATTTTAACAATGTCATTACCACCAGCTGTTTTGCTAGCTGACACTACAGCTTTGGCACCCCTAGAGGTAAGCTCAGACTTACTAATTATGGCTGTGACTTCTTGCAAAGTAGACTCTCCATGGACCCACAATTTATCCTGTAGGTTAGGGTTATTGCAGTGCATATTAACTTGATAAAGCACCAATTCATCCTCTAACTCGCCAAATTTGCAAGACAGCGCTAATTTCCTTAAAGGAGCCACATAGTCCTCAATCTTTTCATTAGCTCCCTGTTTCCGATGGTAGAAAATATAACAGTCAATAGCCTTACACCCTGTAGGGGCAAAATATGCATCCAAATCCACCAAGGTCTGTGTGAAAACATCCCCTTCGTCTCTAGAGCATGGTCTTTTCTCCATTTGATTGTACACTCTGAGACCCACAGGCCCAAGGCAATGTGGGAGTATTTTTTTCTTCCTGTCTGGTGTCATTTCGTCACTTTCAAATGTGTCAATGCAATTATTGAAATAATCTTTCCATTCGTCCCACCTCAAATTATTCACCTCATCATCCTTCACCATGAAGGGTTGCGGCGTGGGAAGATTCAATGTAGCCATGGCAAATAAATATTCTAATGTGAGTGCAACCTACACAATTCAAATGTCACAGTCACCTGGAAGGCTGTACAGACAGGTGTGCGTATCACGTAACATGTCTCCACGAGGTAATATGCAATTTGCGGTGTGCGTATCCCCGGACCACAATAATATGCACCGCTTAGATCCTGGTCAACACACTTCCTTTTAGGTGTGCATGTCAGATCAGATCAGAACAAGCTTTATTCGATTTTATGCATGTAAAATCCCGAAAGCAGACACAACAATTAAAACCACTTCATCTTGCAAAAAAGCTTATTAGTAAATGTACGACACAGACAAATAAAAAGAAGAAAAATCACGATTAAATCAGTGCCCCACAGAAATAAGTCCATCACAGAATACCAAAAGCACATGTCCATGTGACATTTAAAACGAAATGGTCTTTCTGTTTCTCAATGTACTTTTTAAAAAACAGGCAATTGCATTGGTAAAACATTCATTGTCTAAAAATTGCAAAAATAAAAACGCCGGTCGGCATTGGGTACACCCCCCTAGTCTTAAAATTGGCTGAATCCACCTCCTTCTTTCCTTTATATAAAATTTGCAAAATAGAACCACGTGCATTGATGATTGCAAAGACTGTGCATGTCACAATGTTAACATGCCAACAATATGATATTGAGCACTAATTGCTGTGTCCAGCCCAAGTCAAGATGCCCCACACAGAGCGCTGGAACGTGCTCATGCTGAATGCCAAAGCCCTGACAAACACTTCACTGCTACCACTGTGATGGCAGCAGGGGACTGCTGAGCGCAAGTTGCAGGTTGTGGACAGGTTCTCTCTAGCCTTCCCTCGCGGTTGCACTAACGGTTTTCCTCAGGTGAGGTGCTGCTAATGCCCACAAAATGCCCCAGTTGTGGCTGCATAGGGTTTTGCAAGTAAAACAGTTAACCCGCCCTAGAAATGAAAGTACTTGCATATTTATAGGCTCCGTAGCTGAATTCCCCGTCGTAAAGGCAATGTAGCCACATACAGGATGAGTGGCTCCAACGGTGGGTGCTTCGAGATTTGAGTGGCTCGTCGCCAAAATTATTAAGTATTGACATGAAACAACTTGTTTTCAAAAGGCTTTATTAATGACTCAAACCCCCGGCATAAGCAGCTGTGCCACAGAGGTCTTTCTCTTACGCCCTCCTGCTTCCAAGACCCAGCATACCTAGTGTGACCTCATAACATTCTATGAGCTCAGAGCGACCCTCGAGCTTAATAACGCACATGAGGGAGCACAACCCAACAAGGTGCAGGTAAGGTGAACAATTGTCAGATGGTGTTACGTGGCCTCACATCCACACTGCTGCTTTTTAATCTTTTCTGTGATTTTATTTTCATAGGTCTTTTAGAGTGGTTCATTTTGACAAAGTACTTTGAGAGTACTTTACAATAAGTCTGTTTAACAATGCTTAAAACAGTTAATAATAAATATTGAAAGCAGACATGTGAAAGTGGCACAATTTATTATGTAGAATAATGTTTGCCTAACAACCCAAGATAGAGACTGTCTAGCTGATCATTTTTTGCATTTTGGCTTAGAGGAGCAAAGTATTGCAGTGGTGCTTTACCAGTAAGTTCCACTTTGTGCTTTTATTGCCACTTCATGCCCCAACTGCCGCAAATACATAACAGACAGTACTAAGCATCATTGGGAGGGCACATCACTGTAGTACTGTCATTCAAATCAACAATGCCAAAGAATGCACTTGTCCCTCACGAAAGCACACCGAGCGTACTTTTCTGAGAAGATTCACTACAAGGGCAAACAGAAGTTGCACCATACCAATAAGGCAATGTAAGCGTGGCATGGAATTCCTATTTCATCCAAATTGCCTCTGCTGCCTCTGAGTGATCTCAAGGCTTTTGCAAAGATGTCCATCTCTACCATCAGCACTCCTCTGAATCTTTCAGCAACGATGAAGATAGCTCACCCACAGTGCACTTGATCACTGGTGAGAGACAACCTCTTTCGCCACCAGTATCCCAACCAGTCTTAGCCTCCTGTTTGATGTCAGTTTCTTCAGGGGTAAATGCACAGGCCAGTGCTCATATGCCATTTTGTACTGCTTGTTCACTCTTCTTGTCCAGCATGACTACTCTGTCTGCACTGGATGCACTCTGTTGACATCTGTCCACTGCAGTTGTTCAGTGATAATTTCCAATATACTTTCATCTGGCACACGTAAGAAATTATATATGAAACAATTATAGTAATGTAGTCTTCATTGCTGGTTTCTTCAGTTGTTTAACAAGTAGTTCATTGTAATTCCATTTAGCCTTCACTGTAACCGTAACCAACACGTGTTTCATCGCATTTGCGACTTCATCAGGGCTCCATATTATGAATTTCCGAAATATTTGCTAGTTCATAGATGGTTAACATTCAATGCTCCATTCCCTCGCAGTAAGCTAAGAGAGTGTCAGTGGGGAAATTATAATCTCCCGGTGTATATGGATAGTGAGAGTAAGTATTTCCCCGTAGAGTCAAAGGTTGAATGTGCATGTTTGCCACACGAAGAAATTAATTAAGTGATGACATCCCTAGATAACGGGGCCTTACCTGACTCCGGGCATCACTTAATTTATTTCTTAGCATCTGATCCTCGTAATTCTTAGTTTCTGCAGCCTCTTTCCCTTCCTATTTCATAATGGGTTTTCGGGGTAGTGGGACCTGTTTTTCTTCATGCAGAAGAATGTTCGACTTCTTGAGGTGTGTGACCTGCTTCCTTTCATAGCCAAAGAAGGTCTTCCTTTTTGCTTGTGGAATTTGTGTCCCTAAATCCTTTCAAAATTTCAGTCCCCAGTATTGTTTAAGATTCTGCCATTTGTGGCAAGGTATATCTTTCATTTAGAGGTGTTGGAATCTCTTTTTTTGGTGTGGAGAACTTCTCCCTCTCAGTTCTTTGGAAAGCACACTTCCCTTGACCAGTAACTCCTTCCTCTTTGAAGACCCAAGAGCTGTTCTTAAAAGCGTACACCACTCTTCTTTTTAAGCTGTGGATCAAATTTTGCAGAGTCCTTTGGAAAAGTCCACATGTTGGGTGATGAATCTTACATTGTGTTTACACGGTATGGATCTACAGATAATGATGCTGATGATGGCAGCACATTGACAATGTGATTTTGGCAAAGCAAGTCTAGCGGGCCTTTCAAAATCATATTTTGCACTGGTCAGGCTACATTGCACTCAACAGCCAGACCTGTTATCACCTCAGGACAAATACAATGACCCTATTCTCATAAGCTCTATTTGCTGTCAATATCCAATTCAGCCTATGCTGCCTTCTATACAAGGTGATGCATCAAAACAATACTTTAAAAAAAATTGTTACCCATATCTGCTGGACCTAAGAATTTTAACCCTGGTACAGATTAAGACAGCAAGATTCAAAGGCTGCATCACACAACGTGACTTCTCGCTCAGGCTGCAACTGGGCACTGGAACTCCTTTCCTCCCAGCATCTGAACTGAAGAAGAAAGAAAGAAAGAAAGAAAGAAAGAAAGAAAGAAAGAAAGAAAGAAGAAAGAAAGAAATAAATCCAAGTTTTCTTCCAGATCTAAGATTGTCCTCGAGACATTGATGGATTTTCCATTATCACTGATCTCTAAATCCGGCCTATAGTAAAGCGTAAAGGTACATGCAAAGGTCCTGTTACAACTTCACACTCTCTCTTCCACACATTTTATTCTACCCTTCCTTTTGTATTGGTGTTAATTAACCGAGTAATAGTTCTGGATTACCTTGCTGTGGCTATCGGAAGCTCTATAAATCTTTTTCATTTATTTATTTTAAGATAACATTGTTGCAATCTTGATGTAGTTGAGTGTGCCAGGTGATAGTTCACCTTTTGCAACATGGATATGTCAATCAACATTTCATATGCTTCCCAAAACTTTGTTCACTAGTCCTTCGAAAAAACCTTTTCACTTATCTAACTATTATCTCATTTTAGTACTGAAAATGCCCTTTTCACCATAATATTTCAATTTCTCTCTTCACGTAGACTCTCTTTTCAACAACTTCTTCTCTTCCAGCATTGATGCTTGCTGACTCAATGCTATGGATACCAAACTCTTCTAAGTCATTGGATTGGCACCTTCTGCTGCAAGCCTAAGGGACCTATATTAACTCTGTGTACTGAAATTGTTTTTCGTTTCACGAGCAACCCGTCACCAGTCTTCACCATCTATAAACATACTCCAACATGGCCTCAAAGCATACTAGTGAAATACAAAAAAAATAGATATATAATAAACATTTTTATATGGCCAATATACTTATGTGCTTAGTGTGTGATTGTAACATTTCAGAAACTTCATGTCTACCCTCTATAGGGTCCTGATTTGCAAAGAATTTGCTTTGATTTACTCTTACAGTACTCCTCGTTTACTAGTAAATTTACTCCTGAAATTCATGATTAAGTTAGAAGTACTGCAAAAGTATGTCACACCTGCTCAGAGGAAACTCTTTGGAATAGAACATCTGTTGTTTGATGGTTCACTGACATTATATTGAAATCATATATATCATGACACAAAAATATTGTGTCAAAAACATCCATCACATAAACATCGTTTTTCTATACATATAATGGTATATACAAAAATATTGAAAAAAAAATCGTTTTACACTAATCTCAAAAACATATATACAAAATTATTGATTTTAACATATATATATACATATATATATATATCGAATGGAGTTCGCCAACAACATCCAGTCCGCAGGGAAAAGACGAAACCGGACCCTTTACTTGGTGCTTAGTGAAATTATTTTATTTTAGATGCTCCCGCACCACCGCCACGACGCGTTTCGACCTTCCAGAGGTCTTGTTCACATAACGCGCTGCGAAGTGCCATACCTTTTAAAGTGCCTAGTGCAAATACTCGTGACCTGTCACATGACAGCTAAACATAGAAGAAACATTAAATCTCAGGTCTTTCTTTTAGCAAGTTTAACTTCTTACAACCTGCCCTAATAATGGTTTATATATTTGACATTGCACATGGTAATTTAAATAAACATACCAACATATAAATATATAAATATAAATATATAAATATATAAATACACAGAATATACAATATATAAATATATGTACCTTTATACACACAATGTGAATACTTAAAACTAAATTCATTTAAAAGCATCACCTATAATCGCACAATATTATCATACACAATTATATGAATAACGGGCAAAGATTTAAAAAGGTCATAAAAACACCAAATTAAATAAATTGATATTGATCATGAACCTTCCATACCCTACATCTATATTACGATATAGGGTGGATTCCGTTATAAACCATAATAAGCCATCTATTAGCATGAATCTTGTATGGCTGAAAGCTGAATAAAGCCCTAAGTGGGCATCGACCATGTTTCTATGCAATCCTATAAAGTGCTAGTGCTAAATTTAACTTTCCTTACAGTGCCACCTAATAAAGTGCAAAGTGCAAAACATTCAACAAGGTTAAAAACTGGAAGCAGCATATTGATAAAATGTAAACAAGTAACGGAATTTTCATCATACTCCAAAGGAGAAAGAGAGGGCAACATATGATTACAGGCAAGTATAGAAATCTTCACTCGAGTTCATACCAGAAGGAACCTTACTGTCCAGTTCTAAAATATATCTTGTCTCTAATGACCGGAGGAGTGATTCACGATCACCACCCCTTCTCAATGGTAAGACTGCGTCCACCACAAAAGTTTTCAAAAGCCCTGAATTCTGGTTATGAACATCCTTAAAATGCCTAGCAACGGGGTACAGGGGATCATAATTGTTGATAGCCCTGATGTGCTGGAGTATCCTCTTGTGGACCTGCAGCTTAGTGCTCCCCACATACCGCAGGCCACAGGGACACTCCAGCACATATACTGCATATCCCGTTTTGCAGGTCAGAAATTTAGTAATCAGTACAGCCTCTGTTCTAAAAGGACAAGTATATGAAGTAGTACTGACTGCATATTTGCATGCCTTACATGATGGACATTTCACAAAACCCCTACGAGCAGATAGCCAGTTTTTAGGTGTTATCACTTCTGGGCAGCCTTTTACTAACATGTCACTCATAGATCTTGCCTTTCTAAATGTGATATCTGGGGTTTTAGAAGTTGACTCTCCTAATATTGGATCATTGCGTACCAATGCCCAATTTTTGTTAAGGATTTTTCGAATTTGCCCATGCTGAGAGTTAAATGTAAGGATCATATGCGTAGTCTGATCTAAAGATATGTTGTCATCGCTCTGAATAGAGGGTTTAACTGCAAGAGTATCTTCCCTTGTAACATTATTGGTTTTGGCAATGGCAGTATCTATAGTCCGGGCTGTATAACCGCTAGCCAGGAATCTGTCCCTACTCTCTTGTTGGGCTAGATAACATTCATCCGAGGTGCTGCAAATGCGTTTAATACGCAGCATCTCAGCATAGGGTATGCTCTGGATGAGGTGTCTAGGGTGATGGCTGGTAGCATGTAACACAGTATTCCCAGCCGTGGGTTTCCTGTGTAGTTTGGATTCCACTTTTCCTTCCCCAATAAACACCTCAACATCTAAAAAGTAAACCCTTTCTTTACTTATGGTCGCAGTGAAATGTAAGTTGAGGTTATTAGAATTGATCTGCTCAATAAACTGGAGTGCCAGATCTTCAGGGCCTCTCCAGATTAGGAACAGATCATCAATATATCTATACCAGCAACCTATGTGTTGGTTCATAACTTTTATATGGCCAATATACTTATGTGCTTAGTGTGTGATTGTAACATTTCAGAAACTTCATGTCTACCCTCTATAGGGTCCTGATTTGCAAAGAATTTGCTTTGATTTACTCTTACAGTACTCCTCGTTTACTAGTAAATTTACTCCTGAAATTCATGATTAAGTTAGAAGTACTGCAAAAGTATGTCACACCTGCTCAGAGGAAACTCTTTGGAATAGAACATCTGTTGTTTGATGGTTCACTGACATTATATTGAAATCATATATATCATGACACAAAAATATTGTGTCAAAAACATCCATCACATAAACATCGTTTTTCTATACATATAATGGTATATACAAAAATATTGAAAAAAAAATCGTTTTACACTAATCTCAAAAACATATATACAAAATTATTGTTTTTAACATATATATATACATATATATATATATATATATATATATATATATATATATATATATATATATATATATATAATAAATAAAAGGTGTGGTGAAAAACGCTGTGTACCATGCGGAACCGAGCCTATGATTAAGAATTTATCTCGAAACGCGTCAGGCTGCATCCTGTGTTTTGCAGAGTCGAGTGGAGAATTGCTGCTGCCAGAGTGCCAGAGTGCGTCTTCGCCAGCGGGTAACTTTGGAGCTTTAATATATATATATATATATATATATATATATATATATATATATATATATATATATATATATTATCTACTGGCGGTCGCCAGTAGATAGTTATAGTTACAACCTATTATCCATAGGAAATCCGCGACATTCTATTTGAAATAACTCTCTTGCCGGTTGACGTATCTTCGCAAAATTTTCAAACTTTATGGCCCGCTCCGGTCCGCTCCTACCCTGAAAGTCTCGGGGATTCGTCAAGCGGGGGCCGAGAAAAAGGGGGTCCCAAAACGCGTTTTCCCATGCAATTTTCCATAGGAAACTTTAGACACGGCTACAGCTCGAACTGCTGAACGGAATTACACCAAATTTGGCAAAGAGGTAGTTCTTGGTTCAGAAAGAACCCTTTTGTTAAATGGTGTAAATCCGTTCAGTAGTTGCTGAGAAAATCAAAAGTAAAAAGATAGTGATATCTAGGGCCGCGGATCCTCCAGAGCACGAGCTGCATGTTAATTGGCTGTCAGCTGGCTGTCAACATTCCGATTCAGGAAATGTTGGCAGCCATTTTGTCCCTCGGCAGAACCGAGGGACAGAAACAAGTGCGCAAAGCGCACAAAGGGGGCAGGGTAGAAACACCCTGACCCCTAGGTTTGCTCAGGGGTCCCACAAGGACCCCTGGGCAAATTTTTTTTTTTTTAAATCGGCAGGATGCGCTCAGGAGCGCGAACCCTGCCGAAAAAATCGAAGCGCGGTCTCCGCGCTTCGATGTTAATTGGCCCCGGGTGGGCCAAGTCCCAGGGGCATGCTGGGGGGTTAATTTTATGTGTGGGGGCCTCTAAGGTCTCCCAAGCCCCGGGGACCACCACCCCCGGGGCTTTATGTAGCATGAAGCGGGAGGGCTCTGAGCCCTCCCGCAGCCCCGGGACCACCACCTCCCCGGGGCTTCTTTTAAAATTAGAAACCTGTGTGGGGGCTCCAGCCCCCCACACGCCCGGGACCACCACCTCCCCAAGGCACTAAGAAAAATTAAAATGGGGGTCCGTTTTGGACCCCCAAGCCCCGGGGACCACCACCTCCCCGGGGCTGTGCTGATGTAGGGAGGGGGCCGCGCGGCCCCTCCTGGAGCCCTTGATGGCCCTGGGGACCGCCACCCCCAGGGCCGGCTCCTGCAGTGTCCCGGGTGCCTACCCCGGGACACTGCTGTTTGCAATGACAGGACGGAGCCTCGCGGCTCCGTCCTGTCATTGCAAACTTGCTTTGGATATTGGAAGAGAGAGCAGGAAACCTGCTCTCTCTTCCAATATCCAAAGCCGATTGCTTTCCACATGGGGAGCAGCATGTTAGCTGCTCCCCATGTGTAAAGCAATGCTGGCTCCCGTAGGACACGGGAGCCGGCGGGACTGTGGGGGATTGGGGACCCCCACAGTCCCCAACCAGAGGCCAGGCCCCGGGGATGGGGTCCCCGGGGCCATAGTGGCCAGGAGGGGGCCACGCAGCCCCCTCCCCAAAGGAAAAAAAAAAAAAAGTGCAAGGCCGGCCCCGGGGATGGGGTCCCCGGGGCCTTAAATGGCCTGAGGAGGGGGCCACGCAGCCCCCTCCAAATAAGAAAAAAAGAGGCCATGCCCCGGGGATGGGGTCCCGGGGCCAATACAGGCCCAGGGAAGGGGGCCACGCGGCCCCCTTCCCGTTTTTTTATTTTATTTTAATAAGAAAATAGGGGTAAGGCCCTGGGGGATGGGGTCCCCAGGGCCTAAAAATAGGAAAAAGGAAGGGGGAAAAAAACAAAAAAAAAAACGATCGGGCCCGCAGGCCCCGCCCCTTCCTTCACCACTCTGCAAACGCGCCCCTGGCGCATTTGCAGAGGGGAACGATCCCCTTGAATACTGGGGGTCCCTGGGGCCAACTAGCCCACCAGGAACCTCCAGTATGCGCCAGGGGCTGCCTTGCAGAGAGGTGTACAGAGGCCACACCCTTTTACACCTCTCTGCAACGCAGCTCTGTGGCGCTTTGGAGGTATATGGTGGGCTAGTTGCACCCCAGGGACCCTCAGGATTCAAGGGAGTTAATCCCCCGACTTAAAACGTGCCACGGGCGCGTTTGCACAGTGGTGAAGGGAGGGGCGGGGCTTCAGGTGACATGTGTGCAAACAGGCCCCGTGGCTCATTTTAAGATGGGGAATTAAATCCCCTTCAATCCTGAGGGTCCCTGGGGCCAACTAGCCCAACAGGTATGTCCAGAAAGCGCCACAGAGCTGCGTTGCAGAGAGGTGTAAAAGGGGTGTGGCCTCTGTACATGTCTCTGCAACGCAGCCCCCTGGCGCATACTGGAGGTTCCTGGTGGGCTAGTTGGCCCGTAGGGACCCTCATGATTCAAGGGGACTTAATCCCTCAACTTAAAACGCGCCACGGGCGCGTTTGCACAGATGTTACCTCAGGCCCCGCCCTCCCTTCACCATTGTGCAAATATTCCTCTAAAATCAGCCGAAATCCGAATTCTGATTTACTCACCTGTTATCAGGAGAGACCTCAGTGCTGCATCTTTCAGCCCAGTACTGGTCCTGAAAAGTAATTTTAACCGTACTTACCGGTAACTTGAATTTCCTTCATAGGCTAACATTGACTGGTTTCACTTGGAAATTCTTCTAAGTGTGGAGTTTTGGAACTTTAAAATATTCCTCTAAAATCAGCCGAAATACGAATTCCGATTTACTCACCTGTTATCAGGAGAGACCTCAGTGCTGCATCTTTCAGCCCAGTACTGATCCTCAAAAGTAATTTTAACCGTACTTACCGGTAACTTGAATTTCCTTCCATAGGATATCATTGCCTGCTTTTTGCTGAAAAAGTTTCTAAGTGTTGATTTTTGAAACATACAAATATTCCTCTAAAATCAGCCGAAATCCGAATTCTGATTTACTCACCTGTTATCAGGAGAGACCTCAGTGCTGCATCTTTCAGCCCAGTACTGGTCCTGAAAAGTAATTTTAATCGTACTTACCAGTAACTTGAATTTCCTTCCATAGGCTAACATTGACTGGTTTCACTTGGAAATTCTTCTAAGTGTGGAGTTTTGGAACTTTAAAATATTCCTCTAAAATCAGCCGAAATACGAATTCCGATTTACTCACCTGTTATCAGGAGAGACCTCAGTGCTGCATCTTTCAGCCCAGTACTGATCCTCAAAAGTAATTTTAACCGTACTTACCGGTAACTTGAATTTCCTTCATAGGCTAACATTGACTGGTTTCACTTGGAAATTCTTCTAAGGGGCCGATTCCGATCTCGGTCGGAGGCGCACCCAATACCATTCGGTCGGGAAAAAAGCCATGCGAAAGCCTGTTTCCCGACCGAACCGTACGCGGGTCCGGCCGAGCGAGTACGATGCGAATTCGCCGACCGACTCGTCCGGGCGACCCGACCGCTCCGACCGACTCGTACCCGGATCGTACCGCTCCGACCGACTCGGTCGGACCCGATTCGCACCGCGCAATGGAGACGTTTTCCGGCCGGGTAAGTACGATGCGCACCTCGACCGCTCCGACCGACTCGCGCCGTCCGACTCGAACTCGCTGTCGGAGCCGTACTTTGGGGGTCCGTGTCGGACCCCCTGTACGCGTACCCGTGCGAGGCGCACACAGGGGGACCCATGGGTCCCCCTACCTGTGCGTGTACGCCGCGAGCGCCGCGGCGTACTCGCTGTAGGGGGCGCCCTTGTCCGCCTCGCACCCATTGAGGCAATGGGAGCCCGCGTACGCATTGTACGACCGGCTCCCATTGAGTTCAATGGGAGTCCGACCGACTCGTGTCCGGTGGCATACGAATGCATCGTACTCGTTCGGTCGGACTGCACGGGTCCGATTCGGTCGGAAATCTCTCCGGGTCCGGCTCGGTCGGAGAAATTTCCGGCCCGAATCGGAATCGACCCCTAAGTGTGGAGTTTTGGAACTTTAAAATATTCCTCTAAAATCAGCCGAAATACGAATTCCGATTTACTCACCTGTTATCAGGAGAGACCTCAGTGCTGCATCTTTCAGCCCAGTACTGATCCTCAAAAGTAATTTTAACCGTACTTACCGGTAACTTGAATTTCCTTCATAGGCTAACATTGACTGGTTTCACTTGGAAATTCTTCTAAGTGTGGAGTTTTGGAACTTTAAAATATTCCTCTAAAATAAGCCGAAATACGAATTCCGATTTACTAACCTGTTATCAGGAGAGACCTCAGTGCTGCATCTTTCAGCCCAGTACTGATCCTGAAAAGTAATTTTAACCGTACTTACCAGTAACTTGAATTTCCTTCCATAGGATATCATTGTCTGGTTTTCAGCAGAAAAGTTTCAAAGTGTCGATTTTCACAAACTACAAATATTCCTAAAAAATCGCCTGTATGACTTAAACGCATTCTTTCAACTGTTTACAGGAGATGCACCAGTGCTGGATCCAGGATCCAACACTGAGTAAGAAAAAGTCACGATAACAGTTTTTAACTTCTAAGTGAATTTCCTTCCATAGGATAACATTGGTGATTCTATGAGAAAAAGTTTCTAAGTGTGAACTTTTAAAGTACAATAATATTCCTTAAAAATCACGACTGTAACCAAAACGCTTTTACTCAACTGTTTACAGGAGATGTCCCAGGACTGAATCTAGGATCCAGTAATGTGGTTAGAAAAGTAATCCATAAAGTAACTAATTGCATTTAACTAGAAATTCACATTGAGCTGAATGTTGCATTGTGTTTGAAAATGTGTTGCCCATTGCAACAACTGTAACTACTGTACTTAAAAGTCTATTGCCTATGTGCAAAGTAATTAAACTAAAGTAATTCATTCTGAGAAAGTATTTTTTGTAATGTAATGTATAATGTAATTACAATGTAATTTAAAAAATAAAATATGTAAAAAAAAATTGTTTCTAAAAAATTTGGAAATCAGTATGAAAAAATTTATATAACAATTAATACATTTAAAAATTGTCATTTACAAATCCTTTGAAATTCACTGAAAAACTGTAGGTTTCAGACATGTTATAGTTACAAATTAGCATTTAAAAAACCTTTGAAATTCACTGAAAAACCATAGGTTTCAGGGACGTTATAGTTACAAATTAGCATTTAAAAACCTTTGAAATTCACTGAAAAAACCATAGGTTTTAGGGACAGTTATAGTTAGTTGGACATTGCACTCGTACAAAACCCGTGAAATTCCCCGTTATAGTTAGTCCAGCTAACTATAACTCGCGCCCCGCAATGCACTGCTGATGACGTCACATATTACATCACTCATGACATGGTCAGTGACATCACTGATGACATCACTGATGACATCTCAAATGACATCACTGATGACATCATCCACGTGATAATCTCATGCACCTCCTCACACCCTAATATAACCTTTGATACACCCACTCTAAATTACAGACTGCCATTCGCAAAACCATAGACACTCCAACACCAATAACTACATACCCACTCACTGATTCTTAGGTCTACGCACACATCCACTCACTCACCCGTACAGTCACTCATACTTACGGTCACTCAGTACAGGACTATCATATGCACTCATACTCCTATATAGACACTCAAACACCGCCACTCATCCATAGAGGTACTCACACACCTAGTCAGTCATGCAAATAATTAAACACACTACCATTTACTCACCTATACAGTTATACACACACCAGCTCACTTACTCATACAAATAGTAGCACATTCTTACGCTCTTATACAATCACTGATACAAGCACACACTCATCCATACAGCCACTATCACAATCACTCACTCTCGCTTATAGCTATTTATATACTCCAACACACATATATACTGCCTTTCACATATGTAGTTACTCACACATGTACCACTGGGACATACATTCACTCACTAACACACTCTTACACACACTTACCCACCCATACAGTCTATCACAGTTGCACTCTTGAAACCATCCACCCAGTGAATCACCCACTCACACATCTATGCACAGAGTTGCACACACCCCTCCCACACAAACACTCAGGCACCCATACAGATACTCAGACAAGCATTCAATAACTCATATAGACACTCATGTAGCTATTCACAAACACATGCAGCCACTTACACAGCAACAGACAGACGGATACAGACATTCACCCAGTTTAGTCACTAACCCATGCATTCAGTAAGATACGTTAAATCACTCACTTATAGAGTCAGTCACGCACCTACTAAATCATCCATACAGACACTTACACACCCACTCATTCTTCAATACGTCTTTTCCTATATATATTAAAAATATTTAAACTTTACAGAAACACACAGTCACTGGATGATGTCATCAGTGATGTCATCAGTGATGTCATTTGAGATGTCATCAGTGATGTCATCAGTGATGTCACTGACCATGTCATGAGTGATGTAATATGTGACGTCATCAGCAGTGCATTGCGGGGGCGCGAGTTATAGTTAGCTGGACTAACTATAACGGGGGAATTTCACGGGTTTTGTACGAGTGCAATGTCCAACTAACTATAAATGTCCCTAAAACCTATGGTTTTTTCAGTGAATATATATATATATATATATATATATATATATATATCAGCACCAAAGTCCCGTAGTGTCGGCACCCAGCAAGGAACACACGGGCACAAACCACAGCAGCAGATGTCATCAGAAGTTTATTTCATGCCGAAGATGGTCCACATTACGCGTTTCGGCCGCCGACCTATATTATATATATAGTTAAAAATAGTAGTAGCCACACTGTATTCCCTCAAACATAACAGCTAACAATTAAAATGTATTTGAAAAAAAAAGCATAACATATTGAGTAATAAATACATTTTTTAGTAAATGGATAAATAAGTTTACATTTATTATTACCTAAATAACTTCCCACTCTATTCCTCTAAAAAATAAACAACCCAGATCTACAATATAGCTGAACAAATTTTATAATTTCACAGTTTACATAATTGTCAATTAAATAATTAATCACAAATTAATTAGCAATACATTATTTCTTAATTAGCTTCCCACCCTGTTCCCCTAAAAACCCAACAAACTACACATAAAATATATCTACAAATTATAATAATAATTACACAATTTACATAATTAATTATCAATTAAACTAATAATAAAAAACTAATCAATGATTAATTAACTTCCCATCCTTTACCCCTAAAAACCCAATGACCTGCACATAAAATATAACTGTGTAAATATCTTAATTACACAAATTACATAATTAGTTATGAATTAAATAATTAAGATTGATTACAAATGAATTATTAATTAATTATAATTATTTAACTTCCCACCCGTTACTACTACAGATCCCACAACCCACACCTAAAATATAACTTACAAAATAAATTAATTACTCAATTTACATAATTAGTTATCAATTAAATAATTAATAATAATTATTCATTAATTATAATTAATTTACTTCCCACATTGTATGCCTACAAACCCCACAACCCCTAACCTAAAATATAACTTACAAAATAAATGAATTACACAATTTACATAATTAATTTTCAAATAAAAATTCATATTAATTAAATTAATTATTAGTTAAATATAATTAATTTACTTCCCACCCTGCACCCCTACAAACCTCACAACCCACACCTAAAATATAACTTACAAAATAAATGAATTACATGATTTACATAATTAAGTATCAATTACGTAATTAATACTAATTAAAATAAATTATTAATTAATTTACTTCCCACCCTGTACCCCTACAAACTCCACAACACACTACAACACTGAAATTTACATCTAACTAATGAATTACATTTCAATGCAACTACAAATTTACAAGCTATATTTAATAACAAAAACAATAATTATACAAGCAATTTATAACATATACAATGAAATACATATAGATAAATAAAAATCAATATTATTTACAACAATATTTGTAAACGATATTAACAACATAGATATTGTTGACATCGATATTACTTGCCTTAGAAAATTGATAGTTTTGACAACGATATTCCTACATCATGAAATTTCTGTATCACAATATTATAAACCCAATATTTGTGTGCCTCAATATTTTTGACTACATATTTTGTCCAAATACCTTCCTTATGACCCTTTGTCATCATTTGTAAGTGTGCAGGAATATATTATTGAAGAAATTAATGATGGCATGTTCCTAGCAAAGTGTATCTCACACAAGGGTTCGAGGGGAAGTATGCGCTCCTAAAAACTGTACTATACAACTTCCAAGATAACTAGGCTCACACAGTGTATAGGGTAGCGAAAGCAACAAAAAAACAGAAAGTATGCAGGCAGGTAGATGGTGGGGTACTCCAGGTGTTTTGGACGAGAACCCTCACTCACCCAAGGGTGGCATGCTTCATCATTGGGTCCCTCCACACACTGGGACCGCAAGGTACCCAGTGTGGGCTACAACTTTCCGGCAGGAAAGGAGCGGGAGTGTTTTATGTGGCACATCTATATCCTGATACCTCCGGGATGGACTGAGGGGCAGAGTGCAAAGGAAAACAGTGAGTTTAAACTATCTCAATAGGAGCAAAAGAACTTTATTCCTATGCCCTAAGGCAGTGGTTCCCAAACTTTGTCGACCTGCGGCTCCCTTGACCTATTGGTCCTTGGCTGCGGCTCCTCATTATGTTAATTTTTTTTTGCGGGGGGGGTGTAAACCCGGACTTGGGAGTACTTAATTTTTCTCCCTGAAAATAGTTGCAATGAAGGTATTATAATCATAGGTGTATCCTAAGTGGTTGACCATTTTGTCTGTGGGTTTCTTAGACCACTGTAGTTACAAAGAAAGCTGTGCACATAGGAGGAATTCATGAACGAAAATAACAGTAACAATTCCCTATATAAGGAATTCCATAATTAACACCAAAAGCACAATACATACCATGCATTGATGTGCTGGTGAGATACTTTTCTAAGTGACGTCCTCCTATGTGAGAAATAGGCTCCTGTGAGCTCCCTAACTGCTAAGTGAAACCTTTTTACTTTACTAACGATCTTAAGGATATTATCATTCACTCACTCAAACAGAGTGTTTTAGTGGACTAAAATAAACCTGAATGTATGTGTGCAAATACACAGTGCAAATGAAATACAAAGTATTGGTTTGGACACCACCTCACACAACAATCTTTAATAAAGACTTGGTTATACTACACCCTGGCAGGGTCTGTTAAAGGCACAAAAAGGACGTGCATTGGTTACCAGGGCGCCACTCTCATCTGGTCAAAAAGTGAAACACGAAACGTGTGGATTTATTTTGCAGGAGGGAAAAAAAGGATATCTGCTCTGGATGTTAGCATCTGACATTATTTTGCAAATGAAATATTTGGAAGTCGTGAACAGATTTTGAGCTGGACTTTATAAATAACCGCCCTTGGGAAAGAATAAGGATACTGCAATACTAAAAGGCCAACTCCGGATGATTTGGTGCATGGAATTAGAGTCCAGTGGAGGCAGCTGTGTTTTAAACCCTCTGAACAACCTAGCCCAGAATAATACGCGGAGAATCGCTCATGAATAAGTGCGCCTTGGAAAGGAGGGCTGGATGCCCTTATGAACAAGAAAACTTAACTGCAGCTCGGTTTATCTGTTCAGCTTTCTCTCCTTCAGACGCCAAAACTTGGGGCTCGATTCTTGCCCTCTGCCACGCTTATAGCCGATTCTCTGCTAGACTGCTATGTGAAAAGCAGCCACTAGATGGCAGCACACGCCAAGAATTTAATGACAAACGACGTGTAGATCATTGACTGGAAATGCAAGATGCAGAGGGATTTAGCGGACCAGGAATGTGTGGTTTTGAAACTGTGTGCTTGTAGCGCGGCGCCCCTGGCTAGATTTTATGGCGCACTGGGGTGCCGCGGCGCACAGATTGGGAACCACTGCCCTAAGGGATAGAGATTAAAAGCACAGTGAAACAGGGTAATGGATGTTCACCCTGTATAAGATCAACGTGTTTCTGCTCTGTATGACTAAGATGTTCCGGGCATTCTTCAGGACCAAGATATTCAGTCACTCTGCTAAAAACGTGTGTCAAAATCATACAAAATATGAAGTGTCAAATATACTCAGGCCTGTACTCTTGACCAACTGTGCGCAGTGGCACCAGATTCTCAAGTGGGTCAGGTGGCCCCTAAAAAACATGAATAAGGTCCAACTCTACCATCAACAGAGTTCCTCCACATGTAGAGCTCTTACGTGTAGGCTAGCTTGCTCTCAGGAGACTCTGGTGCACATTTAATTTCAGATCAAGCACAGTATTATTGTTCCATGTACTTGAACAAAGGTCAGCATGACAGACGCTCTTCTTGTTCAGGCCAGGCAGGCAGGAGCTAGACATGCACTAAATGCACAGGCTCCTGGCTGCCTGAGCTGAACTTTGCCAGGCTGAGGATTTCATTGCCTTGTGGGCGTGACCTCCTCAGCCTGGCAAAAGTGCCTCGAGGCCCTCCCACACGTGACGAGGGGGAGGGTCACCAATTGCCTTGAACCTGGGGATTTCAGTTTTAAGCCATGAAGTGCCCTAGGCTAGGTGTCAATCAGTGACGCCTTGTGTGGGGTGGGGTGGGGTGGGCTCAGCAGTCTCACTGACCCCATTCCTCTCTGTGGAGAGGTTGGGAGTGCTGCCTTCCCTTACTGGCTGACCTAAGGTCAGGACTAACCCTTCTGGGACCTCTGAGGCTTTCCTCTCGGAGAGCTGCAGTTAAGGTAGGTTTTATGTGTTTTTTTAATGTTTGGTGCACGCGTGTATGTATGAATGTATGTTCATTTGTTAGTGAGTGTTGTGAATGTGTGTGTGTGTGTTTGTGTGTGTGGGAATGCACGAGTGTGAGTGAGATGTATGTGTCCGTATGTGTCACCCCACTTCCCTCCCTTGTAAAATTACCGGCCGCCACTGCTTCTACAATCAGCTATTCAATGGTGAAACACCGGATGTGTGCAGTGTTTCATGGATATGGACTAGTAAGTGCTGGGCTCAGTGTTAATTTGAGGCTGTAGCCAACAAGAGTGCTTCATTGTTGGGCACACTTTGGTGGCTTAAACTGCACTTGAACCTGTCTGTTTAGTGCCATAGCTACTAGGGGATGAGCTCAGGTTTAAATTACTGAAACCTTGGACTGCCTAAGAAGATAGTGACTTTATTCCTTTCAGTGGACACCAATCCATCCCAACTAATAAACCACTTTCTATCATTTTCTAATTGTCTTTTGCTATATTTTCTGTGTTTCAGTTAAACAATCCCATGAACCACAAATGTATTGTGTTCCAAAAATAGATGCAGAGTCCCCCATGGCTTCCCTACACCCACCTTTAAGTCTGCTAATGCTAGTCTTGTCCAGCTGTTACCTAATCAGTCCAAGACCCACCTCGCTGGTCAATAATCTGTCACAATCGTGGTAGTGAGGTGCCATTATGACTCTGATGATTCACTGGTGAAACAGATTCCCAGCAATGTTCTCTATATTATATGTGATTGCTATCAGCTAGACTGTTGTGCCAAATGCTTTCTGGTATGTGACCTCCTTCTTGTCATTTTATGTTCATGTTGGCTAGACATTGCTAACACCTGTGCTCATTACTAAACAATCGCATCCACTTGCTACCCATTATATGCAGTTGGAGGGAACAAGAAAAGTCTATACCAGCACCATCTTGCACGAACCATCAGAAGTGTTTCTCTTTTGAATTTCCAGTTTTCCTTTGCTTGCTCTTTACCCAGAGCCTGTGCCTGGTAGGCTTCTACTGCTCCGGTGGACAGGCTCAGTTGAAAGTGTGCAGTTTGCGTTGAAATATTTGCTGTCCCATATGGTATCTTTTACCAGTGTTTGCAAGCACTTGTGCAATTTTTTGCATTTTTTTATTTTAACAAGGGTCTATCAAAATAGGCCTTTACGTGTGGATGTTTCAGCATAGAGATGTATTGTTCCTGGGGGTCCTGAAGGAAACAGATGCCATTGCTCCTTTTGGCTTTGATGACAGTCGGCACACCTTTCAAAAAGCATTGTAATGGCTGATACTTACTGATTTACAATTGTGAATATTTGGCTGTAAATAAAAGACATACATTTTTAAACAGATTTGATTAACTAGAATTTTATATTTGTTTTATTAAATGGCATGAGGGGACCTAAGTTTTTTAAGTCTGATTTGATAGAACAGTTACCATCAGAGCACCCAAAAAAGAAAAAAACCTTTGAAAGCAATACTGGGAGAGAGGATTAGGATCTACCAATATGCTGGTCTTCCTCTCTAAAAGCTTTTGATTGGGCAATACATGTGTTTCCTCTAAACAATAGTACTAAATAGTGTATTGCACTTTTTCATTTTCGAAACATGCATGTTTAAGGACTTAACCATGACGTGGTTATGGAGACCAATGAATGATCAAGACTGATTTGGATTTATGAAATGTTTGTACGAAGGCAGTATACCTGATTCATTTATTGAGAAGGATATATTTGAAAGGCAATAGGCCTTTAAGGGTGGGTCGTTATTGTATTGTTGAAAAGTCTGCAGACAAGTCGACTTCAATACCAGAAATCTCACTGTTTACCATACTAGCCAAAGGATTTGGTACTGGTTACCCCATAGACAAACCCAAGGGGTAGAAGGTTTGCACTGTGAGAATCCTAGTTAAGTTTGTATATTGGTCTGCCAACTGTAATTGTGACAGTATGGCTGGTGGCTGCTTCATCGGAAAGCTTATGATGAGTGCAGTGGGTTTGCATTGGTTATGGCAACAGGCAAATTATAGATTGTATGGGCCTAGAAAACTTTGGCCAGATGTTCATTATGAAAGAGTATGGCAAAACAAACCAAATTCGTGTTTAAGGGTGGACTGTTGGTGCACTAAGGACCTCATTACAATGTAGATGGGACCGCCACCAATAGGCCGCCCGTGGTGGTCCCATCGACAGACAGCCCTTCGGACTGACCGTCGCATTATGATGCAGGTGGTCGGACCAAAACCATTGGGGGAAAGACCGCCACCTCCGACAGGATCTTAGATCCCGTTGGGGCAGCGGTCGGAATCGTATCCTTTGAATGGTGGTGGTGCCATGGCAGGCATCGCCGTCGAGATCATGATGTCCTTTTCCGCCTTTTAATAGTGGTCCAATCGTAATGAAAAGGTTCTCTGAAAGGCCATTTGGGGGCCCCAAGCAGGGCCCCCGTCAGCTACTGCAAGGCGGCCCTGGGGGCACATGTAGTGCCCTCACTCACATCCATGCACCGTGTGCCATGCACCACATTGTGCATGGCACACGGTGCATGGATGTGCACTAAGTGCTCCTTAACATGGGCCCCAGCAAAAGCCGAGGTGTAAAGGAGCACTTTCCGACAAGCACCACAGCGGTCATATCGCAATTGGGCGGTCAGACTGCTGACTGCATGTCGGGCGGTCTCCTGACTGCCGCAATAGCGGACGGTGGTCCGACCGCCTAATATTCTATTCGGGCCCTAAGTTATTACTCTCTCCATAATATCATTGCGAGATGACTGTGCTCTGCTGTTAAATTTTTTACTCAGTTTCTGATTGTAAGCACACGCCCATCACGTTTAGGCAGTGTGGTTTCTTTTAATTTATCTTGCACATGATTTTTGTATGTGTGTGTGTGTTTTATGACAGTAGGTGAGTGGTTGCATTTGAGAATTGTTAAATCAAGAATCTGGGGAGAGGGGGTAAATGGGTTCATGTGTTCCTGCACTTACCAGTGACCTATTAAAATTGTCAATGCTTCTTGTCATATGTGATGATGATAATTTGTAGCTCGTTTGACATCCCATTTTACAAGTGGGGGGTGGAGGGCCGAGGTGGTTTAGCTGGGCTCTTTATTGAATCTCTTAAAGTCTTCCGAGGTGTGGGCAAATTTACAGAATTTACAGACAGATAAGTCAGGACATTTTTATAACTAGCTTACACTTAAAAAAAATGATTAGAATTAATTGCAACTTTTAAGTATTAACATGCAAAGGCATGATGATGTTTTTAATATATATGATAATGAGCTTAGAGATGGAGAACAAACCACAGGCCAAGTAAGCAGATGTCTTGTCAACAAGGTCTGGCATTTAGAATCATTAGGCTCTTTTAAGAAACATACTTACTGTGACATAAAACTGAAACACATTACGATATTTCACATTCACACTGCTATAGATGACATTTTTTTCCTCATTAAAATGAAGAACGACAGGGCGAGCGAGAAAGCTGGGTTTCTGTTCTTTGTATGTGTAATTCAAAAGAAGTATATAGCAAATTGTCCCAGAGAGACAGTATATTAAGCACTTTCAGTGTTGTACTGAATGCAATTAATTTCACAGCCTTTGAATATTTTTAATATGTCATAGTAGCTAGTGAAATAATAGCCAGCAGCTACTTATTGTTCTCAATTTGTCTTCCCACCTCCATTTCTGTATCTTTCTTCTGCCAGTTATCTTTATTTATTCCTGCCAATCTCAAACTCGCATTTTCCTTATTCTCATCTATGATGTTTGCTGTAATTTGTTCTCAGATTGTGATGTAGATGAGGTTTGTTTAGCGATGAGCATATAGGGTCCAATTCAGAAAGCTTTTTAAGAATAATAATGATGTGCAACCCAGAAAAAAGTTAAGTTATGAATGAGTAACATACACACACAATTGATAATGTTCAGAAATATCAAAATTACCCCAGAGTATTCTTAAAAATGAATGGAAACGGAAATGTTGATGGAAAATCACATCCTCCAATTTCTGGAAGAAACTCTAAGTCCGCAGTAGATACTTTACAACATGAAGAAAGAAAATGCCCCTCATGGATCTTTCTCCATATTTAGCATTTCCTCCAGAAAGTGCAACATTTTCCACCCATGTCTAAATCAGTACTTAAGGCCCTAATCACAATGGCGATCATATCAGGCAGGTGACCGTCCAACAATGAGTCAGAGGTACCACCTGCCCAATTATGATAGGACCGCCATGCAGGCGGTCATAAAGTGCTCTTTTCAACTGCGGCTTGTGCTGCACCCCAGGAAAAGGGCTGCAGCACAAGCCGCAGTAGAAAAAGGCACTTTGTGTACATCCATGCATCTTGTGCCAGGCACCATTTGGTGCCTGGCACACGGTGCATGGATGTGTGCAGGGGCACTACATGTGCCCCAGGGCCACATAACAGTGGCATACGGAGGACAGGGGCCTTGCTTGGGGCCTCCAAAGTCCCTTTCCGTCTGCTTTTTCATGGCAGTGGGACCACCATGAACAGGCAGTCGGAAAGGGATATCCTAATCCCTACGGCAGTGCCTGCGCAGGCACCGCCTCCATTGTAGGGTTAGGAATCCGACCGCTGTCCTGACAGAATCTTTAATCCTGTCGGAGGCAGCGGTCCTACCCCCCGACCTCTGCGGTCCGACTGGCTGCATTGTAATGCAGCGGTCAGACTGATGCCCTGGATGGCGGGCAGACTGCCACCAACAGCCTGTCGGTGGCGGCCCGCCTGCCATCATAATGAGGGCCTAAGTTTTCAATGCAGAAAGTACGCACATTGTGCACCAATCAAAAAAAGTATTGCCTAAAAAATATGTCTGGCAAATTTTAATATTGAGGTGAGATATGACGTTATTACGTTTTGCTAGATAACACACACTTGTACTGGAAAAAATTATATGCCAGTATAAGTGGCATAATATGTGAGAACATACAGACATGTCCCCGGTGCAATTCTCACACAACAAAGCTGTCCGATTTATATTTCCTCAATCATACTCATACATAATGTATTCATGTGTAATTTAATCATGCATATGAAGAGTTAATTGAAAAAAACAACTTCCATTTCTGTATCATTGCTTTTTTTCTGGTGAAACGTATTTTGCATGTATGTTACTCCTAACTCTCATCAAGTAGTGACTTTGAAATGTTTTGCTGCACTTCAAATCCAATTCCTTTCCCGTTGTGCCTGGTACATTCAAGTGTAACAGAAGGTCTGTTTCCACCTACGTATTTCAAGTTCATTCTAAATCTTTGTGAATACCCAAAACTCTAATTAGTTTTAGGCATTTAGTAAATTTGTATTACCTCCTCAATCCTACCTTGTCTCAGTACTTACTAAGTGAGGCGTGCCTACCTCCTCCCAGAAGATACAAAACCTAGTAAATACTCCGACAATTTTCATCCTTCTCTGCCCCCTTCAGCTCTTTCTCTCGTGAGGGTTTTACTAGTGCTTGATGACCAAATACATATCTGCCCTGCATGCTGAGGACCTGCGCTATGTCATTGCAAGAACTGTGCTGGCTCACCAGTTTCAATTCCCATGTGTGCTGCTGAATGATAAAGAGCTATTGTTGCTACAAAGTCCAAGGGAAGACAGAGTAGATCAAAATAATTTGCTTTTCGATGTATTTTTCTCTAAGTTTCACCTCTGAAAAGGAACCAGTCCTCATAAATTGAAAAACCGTGAAGGCTAAAGATCATCTAAGATAAATTATTAGCTACTTGGAAATTGTCCAGTGTGGTCATCCTCCCACCTTGGTGACAGCAGAGAGGAGGAGAGACCACAGGCGGGTCTGGGTGTGCATCAGCTCTCCTTTGGGATCCAGTTCAGAGAGAGTAGGACTGGTGATATGTGATCTATCATTTATGGAGTTCCTAATTCACCACGCAGCTGAGTTTAGGCCTGCCTTAAGAGGAGTCATGGTAGATTTTGTATACTTTGCCTATGATGCAGGTTGACATGCCTTGACATATTTATGTTTCAGATCTTTAGAAAAAGTTGCAACAACTTACACCCGGACATATAAAATACTAGAAAGAAGATATATTTTTAGGTCTCGCAGACCTGCGTTGCAGCGTGCATGCGTTGCCCGTTCTGCGAGGCTTCTTGTAATCGGGATATTTCAGAAGTGGAGTTGAAGCCCCGCCCATCATTTTCATTGGCTGGCGTCACCGTTTATGCTAAACGCAGGCTCGTGATTCAGAATGAGGCTTTTTTGTTACCGCCCTGTCGCCTTCTCGTATGGGCCATCCGGACTAGATGTTTTACTTGCGGCGTTATACAGTCTCCTTTAACTAATGGGTAAGCACTATTTTTTATCATTTGCGTAATGGCGACAGCTTGTTTCAGTCGCCTTTGGCAAGGGCGGCCGCTTGTTTATATTTCCATCGCGCTTTCACTTAAAGTGAAATCGCGATGCAAATATAGACGCTCCGTTTATTTATTTATTTTTACTTTATTTCGGAGCGCGGCGCCCGCTTTAGGGAAACCGCGCTCTGTTTATTTATTTATTTTTTACTTTAATTCGGAGCGCGGTGCCCGCTTCAGGGACACCGCGCTCTTTTTTTTTTACAATGCAACACCTATAGCATTGTAAATGCTTTTTTTTGGGTTGTTCGGTGCGCATTAGGCTTCGGCGCCTCTCGGCTGCAGACATTACACGCCCGGCCCCCCTTGTGCGCTTTGGCCCTTTACATTGAAAACCTCCTGGGCTGAGAGTGTCCCCACAGTGTTCAGACAGGCCTCAGCAGCTCTCCCCACGCTGCGGGCCTCGCTCTGTTGCCACTTCATTCTTGCGGCTGCTCCTGCCGCTCTCCTACAGCCTCGTTGCTCCGGCTGCGCTGGGACCTCTCAGCAGGGTGGCGGGGCCTAATCTTCTGTGCCAGCCGCCCACGCGCGCACTCTTCCTACGGGCGGTGCACTACCGCCAAGGCTGCTCTCCTGCACGCACACCGCCTGCCGAAGGCTCCCTCATCGGCCAGTAGCACCTCCCCGTCCGGCTGCTTCCCAGGAAACACAGGGGACCGGACTCCACAGGAAGCCCCTCCTTTTCTCCACAGTGAACAGTGAGTCTTTTCCTTTTATTGTAAATGGGGCCGTTACTGCCTCGCTGCCCAGTGGCCCTCTCACTCACATTATCTTTACCGCCGCACACGCGGTACTCCACCCCATGTCTGCTCACTCCGATGGGGTCATTCTACCTCCTGCTGCCACTCGTGCCTTAGGCGGTTGCCTCTTTCCCCTTTTGGGCACTTCTCTACAGCTGTTCTGACCGGCCGCTGGCTTCACGCTGTCTCTCATTTCACTCACGCTGCGCGCGGGGGCTGGAGCTGGCGCCGGAGACTGCTGGCTCCATTCCGGGCCGAGTTCATCTTCCTCGCGGGGGCGGCAGAGTGGGCAGCTACTCCACTCTCTGTCCTCCCACGTTAGGCTCTCTTCACTGCTCGCCACAGCCCCACAACACCTCTCGCCTTCCACGGGCTCACCTCCTGCCCCTTACTTGTCGGGCGTCACTCGGCCTCATGGCAGTGTGCGGCGGCGGCCGGCATCTTGGCAGTCCGGCTTCGCTCGCCTTGCGTCTCTGCCGCCTCGGGGGCTCACTTCATGCCGGATATCTCCACAGCAGATTCTTCGATGCGGGTGGGCTCCCGCCGCCTCACGTTCACCTCGGGGCTCCTCACACGCCCTGCAGGTCTTCCGATAGTCTTGGCCTACTACAGGGGGTGCCCTCAACACAGGCAACACACTTTCCCCCTTCACCACCTTCAAACAAGCATTTGCAATGCAATAGGTCTCGCATTTGCGACATTTTAAGCTATTGGCATTGTAAATGACAATGCCTTTTATTTATATGTTTTCAAAACCAACACATAGATAAAAGGTTTGTCATTTACAATGCCAGTAGCTCAAAGTCTCGCAAATGCGAGACCTATTGCATTGCAAATGCTTGTTATGTATGGACTCCCACGTTTAAAAAACAAACATTAAATATAAACGATGCTGAATTTGGTCGGTGTAAGGACTAGTAAAATACTTAGCAGTATTTTTTAGCTGGATATCCTGCAAAGCGATATTTATTTTTTAATATTTGCCATTAAATGCAGTAAATGTAATATAACGAGAACATCCACTAGGCTATCTTGGAACCACCACTTTAAAACAATATAGCACGTTTAAAGGATTGCATTGTCTTGAGAAACGTGCAATTTCTTGCAATAATGCCTGATGATACAGGGCCCAAATATAGTTGCCACTGTACAAGTATGTGATGGTTTCATGAATGACCTTTCTCCATGTACCGTAAATCATGGTTATTGCACAGAGGACAAGGAGAATCTCACAGCCACTTGTGCCTCCGAGCTGCTGTACTCCAGTAATTCAGTTCAAGACCTGCTGGCCCAGTAGCTCTGTCTTTCTGGGGCTGTGAATTGATTCATGCATCATGAGGTGACATTCAAGGAGAGAAAAGCTTGACCTATTTTAAAGAAAGATACTCAACAGAGGAAGAAGTGATATCTGCGGGACATTTAAGACGAGTCGCTTCAAAACCCGCTCTGTGAGAAGGAAATATCGCAATTTTTCCAGAATAAAATCAAAAAGTACAGGAAAAAGATGTATTTTATTGTGAAATGCATTGAAATGAAATGAAACAGTTCTAAGTGCCCTGGAGCACAGACAATATCTAATCCTCCTTTAAGGTAGTTGATATATCCATACATCTGTTTTCAGTCGGAAAGAAAGCAGCAAGAAATTAAATGTTCATGTTTAAATGGTTTCGAATAAACAGTCCAGAACTATGGAGTATCACTGGTGCATAGATAGTCCATCTGCCTACAAAGAGAAAAATACCTTGAAAATTAGGCACATTAAAACAATCAAAGTCTAGTTCACAGACATTTGTGCACACAAGAGTGGATTTTGAAAGTTTTACAATGTTATGATACTAGTAAGTCCTGCGTCCAGATGTCAGGAATTTTGAAATTTTACGACAGTAAATTGCACTTATGATGATGAATGGTCCACTGGTATGGCACATTTCTTTCTTTAGAGATTGTTTGGCTGGCAAAACAGCATTACAGGGAAAGGGTGGCTCTGTAAAAATCCAATTAGAAACTTATACCAAGATGGATACATGCAGCTTCCACCCTAGAAACACGTAAAATGTCAGCTGTTTAAGGTACGTAAATGTGACTTCCCTACATGGGAAAGTAAAAGGAGAGTCTTTTATGTTTTCAGGGGACAATTGCAGGGTATAGTCACTGTTTAGAAAAATAATTCAATTTTACACATTGAAAATGTATAGTTTACTCATGTGGTTTTTCCACAGGGTGGACAAACTGTGGGAGTACATTTTCTCCAATTCAAGGTCTGCTCAAACTCTACCACTGTATATTTCTAGGAGTACTACTTGGATTATTTGTGAATACCTAAGAAATCAGGAACTACAAAAGTAAGAGGACACCTAATGGTGATACTGAAACTAAGCATGCAGCTGCAGAAGGATGATGCCCAAAAATGCCACCTTCTTCCATGCAGTTGTCCCTCTTTCTCCATACAGTCAGGGCTTGATTACGAGTCTGGCAGTCCACGGACTGCCAGACTTGCGGGGATGTGGCGTGGCGGTCTCCCGACTGCTCTATTACAATTAGGGTGGTCAGACCGCCATTGCCCTACCGCAGCTGCCAGAGAAACGCCGTTCCCTGGTGATGGTGCGGCAGTGTAGAGGCAGCAATATGCTTGGTGGGACCGGTTTTCATGGTGGTTCCTCCTCCATGAAAACTGTGGTGGAGAGGAAACAAAGGGGGCCCTGCAGGTCCCCCAGTGACTCACACCATGTTGATGCACACAGGGGGCACATGCGCATGCACACCAGTTCCTGCACGGAACTGGTCCATGCAATGCAGGAACTGTTTTTGGCGTTCCCATTGTGGTGCCCATTTTCTGAGGCACCGCCATGGGAACATAAAAAAAGCCCACCAGACATGAGAAACACACAGAATTTGGCAGGCGGCCTGGCCACAGGTTTAGCGGAGCACCACCAAACTCTTAAGGAGGCCCTCAATCATCATTAAGCAGAACCAAGAGAAGATAATTAAAACCCACTGTATATTCTTTAATTGTGTAGCTTCATCTTTTATTGTCCATCTCCAAAGTGATGACATATTGAAACTTTAGTGATACTCTTGCTACAACCTGGTTCCGGTGTAATTACGAAAACGCATATGCCTCAAGAGAGGACAGCCCAGGTCTTGTGAGAGACCTAGAGAGAGAGCGCGAAAAACAGAAACAGCAACAGCGGCAAGCGGAGCAGTGTGGAGCCGTGGGGGAGCCTGGAACCGCGGACCATGAATTGAGAACTGCGAGCCGCTCTAGAGCAGAGCGGAGCCGCAGGGAGCCAGGAACCGCAGATCGAGAACCAAGAACCGCGAGCTGCACCAGGAACCGCCGAACCGCTGCAGGGAGCCGCGGGGAGCCGTGGGGGACTGCCAGGAGCCGAGTGGTGCCACGGGGAGCTGCGGGAGAACTTAGCCCTGAAGGAATTTTAATGACTGACCACTGGATCTCGTGTTGAGACGAGTCGAGTCAAGTGACAGTAAGCAGGTGGGCGGCAAGGATTTCACCCCTGCGGTCGCAGCGGAACGTACCTGAAGTATCGCAGAGCCCTGGGAGCCCTGGGCTGGGCTGGGCTGAGGAGGACTCCGCAACGGCTGGCAGGCAGAGGGTAAGCGGGAGCAAGAGAATGGTTGGTTTCTAGCGCGCTAGCTTTTCTGTCTCGTTACTCTGCCCCCCTCTGCACTCTGCCTTTGCACTCTGCCCTGCAGCTGCAGTGAGCTGGTGGCCGTGAATCTCTCCCAAGAACTGCAGCCTTGGATTAAGCTCCATTGCAGGGGAGCAGGATATAACTGACTAATTGGACATTTTATACTTCGTCACCTTTGTCACATTAATACGTGTGCCCAGCACTGTTTGGCTATCTTGATAGCAATTACGGCAGCTAAGGCAATCACAGCAACTACAGTGCAGTACCTTACTCAGTGAACGGCTGAAGTAGGTCAGCAACAGGCCCTCACCCTTACTTTTATTTTAAATGTTTGGGGGCCTAGGTCTGGGTCTGGGTTATATCTGTGTCATCCACAAAGAAGTACAAAGAAAGGATTGCTCTGGTCCAAGTTGCTGTGGAGAGAGTATTTGGTTTTGGACCAAAACTACGACAAATAAAGAGTCTGTAATTAAATCTGTGATAAATACACAAAACTGGTCCACAACAACCTATAAGGGTATATAAGGGTATATAACTGACAAGGAAGTTTGTATATTTGAAATTGAAATTTGAAAACTTGCTCCCTAGGCAGTGCACATTTTTCAGGTTTTAAATAACGACGACAAAAAAACTAAGGTCAGGGCGTTTACTTGTGGGTAGATCTTGTGCAAGGACTAAATCAAATCCCCTACGTAACAAGGACATCGCAAGCATGCAGTCAAAAGGAAAAAGTCAACTATTCAGTCTATGGGAGAGAGGAAAGGAAAAAAATCTTCAAGTTGACTCAAGTACCTCAAGTACCTCAAACATCTATAATGGGGGAGATAATATGACTGGAAGTAATGACGTGATGGTTAATAATATCAATACTGCCACAGTTACTGAAATAGCTGATATGGTTGACATGGTTCAGGTCATAGAATCGCATACTACAAATACAGGTGGTGCGTGTGGAGGAGGAGAACCCATAGAAACCCAGAGGCATCCAGTACGGTGCCCTGGGGGCCCGACGGGTTCTCCAGTCCTCCGGGTACTTCCTGGATCTTCCTCACCATCCCCTAAAACGGCAAATGTAATCCCATACAGAACATCACATACATCTCACGGAGCCAAAGAAGAGTCCCTTGGTCCCTATTTAGTAGAGGATGCTCAAAATAAAGATTTTACTCTCCCCGATCTAGATTTAGAGCTTTGCAGAAGGTATATTTCTCTTGATACTAGTAAGGTTATGGAACCAGCAAATACTCCAGCAATAGCAGTCCCTATAGGACTAAAACTATTTAGTAGCACCCCATCCAACAAATCAAATAAATCGAATTACTCCCTTTTGCAATCACATCCCTCTTTGAGCCCTGACTTAAATATCTGTGATACCCAACCGAGCCAATGTGTAAGGAGGGATATACTCGTTTCAGAATCATTAGTATCCTTAGAACATTTATTATCCTCTATCCTAAAGCTGCTTGAAAAATTTGTAGGAGGTTCAGACTGAGTGTTGGAAACCGTAACTCAAATACTGAAAGTATTGTTAAAAAATAATCTGGAGAAGGAGGTTAGTTCAAGTGTATATATTGAACAAAATGAAGCGAAAAAAAGGGAGATAAGGCTTCAGAGAATATACTCGAGAATGCTAGTAGTCAATCTACAGGTACAGGTCCTGTTGGCAATACCCTTTTTGATAAGATAGAGAATAAAGATGCGTTGCAAGAGAAGAGCCCTGAACTTTCATCTGAATCCATACTGGCTATCTCTGACTCAGCTCAAAAAGTAAAAGGCTTGGTGGTTGTAGCCAGAAGGATAGATCAGGAAGTATTCCCCATCTTTAAAACCCAGCTAAGTGATGATAAAGATAATATCTTAGGTGCTTCACACATGGAAAAAAATAAGAGAAAGGGGAAAAAGGTAACGAATAGAGGGAAAAAGATGAAATCCACACGAAGATTCTCAAAAAAGAAGCAAAGGAGATTTCGTTTTAAAGAAAACTCAGAGGTTTCAGTTAGTATGGAGCACTCTTCACAGTCCCTGCAAAATACATCACAAGATATAAAGTTGGTAGATGATATCGTTTCTGTGAACCCTGTGAACACAAATTTAACTGAATCAATGATAGTTTGTGAGGCTTCCCCGCGAATATTGCACACTCTATAAGAGATTGTGCAAATACCGAAATAGGGGGCCTCCTTTATCTACAATACCGGAGCAGCCGAGGCAAACAATCCCTTTTTCATCTGTACTTAACCCTCGGGCTACCCCATTTTTTGACACTGAAAAAGGAGAGGTAAACCAGAGATAGCAGGAGTTGATCCCCTTTGGGATAGTATGGACACACACCAGTTAGTTTTTATTCCTCTGTTTGATACAGATTTAATTTTAAATAGGACTTTACTTCTTAAATGTCTCTTGGAGATTGACAGTTTGAAACTTATTCAAAGTAGTGATATATGTTTAGTTTCCATCTTAAAAACAGAAGTTGGTTATAAATCGAGGGTGAGGTTTAATTCCAAAATCATTGTAAACCTTATATTACAATGGTCAGAAGGCCTGCAAAGCAGGGGAATTGACGTCATTCCTTACTTTGAGTTACCCCGAAATAGAGCCCTCAATAATAGGTCGCCATTAACTTACTCACTCTCAGATAATAGAGATAGTATGTATGAATCAGAGGAATTAAAAATCTGTATTACAAAAAATGGTCGACAAGTAAAACTTAAAGATGCCCCTCTACTGTCCTTTAAATGGAATTCTAAAGAAGAGAGCCCAAAATGGAACTGGTTACCCGGTGTACTATCGAGCATACCTAACAGTAAACATTCTCAATAGCCATCTTTCTAGCAATGAACTAAAAATAATATCTTGGAATGCTGCAGGAATAAAGAATAGTAGGGAGAAGTTACAATACCTATATGCGTTAGATGCAAATGTGATTTGCCTTCAGGAAACCTGGTGCACAGAAGATCTGTTATGTAAGGATTTTTTCATCTTAGACTGCAAAGCAACCCCGTCCAGGAGGGGGCATGCAAAGGGTGGAGTGGCCTGCCTATTGTCAAATAAGATAAAATGGAATTATGATTACTACAAAGATCCTAGTAATCTTTTTTGGCAATAACGTTGTATAATTTCGATAATAACGTAAAAAGTCCCCTGTTAATGCTGATAAATGCTTACATTCCGCCGGATGCCTCTTTCGATGTTCTCTTAAAAGCGTTTTTTTCCTACATTAAAAAAGTCAATGTTGTAGAACTTCCCCCAAAAATAATTCTGGTAGGGGATCTGAATTGTAAAATTTCTAATTCTACTTTAGATTTATTCCGAAATAAAGAAAAGGAAGAATCACTGTAGATCCCACAAGCATTATTTCCACAAAATATTAGAACAAATAAGAGAGGGAAAATTCTTATTGATGAATTAATGAAGGCTGATGGTATTATAGTAAATGGAAGACTCCCTTCGGATTCTCCGGCTACTTTAACTTGTAAATCTCAGAGCGGAGAATCTATCTTAGATTACGTGATAGTGGGAAGCTCCTCCTTCTTTTTATTAAAAGATCTAAAGGTCTCTAATTCCCCCTACAGTGACCACAAAGTACTAACTCTTACCGTAAAATTAAGTTTGCTTTCGCAGGATCCATGGGTATTAAATGGTGAATCCGTTAGTTTTTCTAAGAAAACAGGGAGATGCCATTGGGATAACAAAGCCATCTTGGGCCTTGACAGTGTCCTAGAGGTCGCTGTAGAAAATCTGTCCAGTTGGAATGGAATAGAGATCGCCAGTTTCAACTTATTAATGAATAAAGCGATAGAAATTGCAAAGATGTCGAATCGAATGAAAAGTACTAAGGTAGTCCCTAGACCCATCCTGTCGCTTAATCTCGAAATAAATAAACTAGTTAGGGAACAATACTTGAATTACTCTTCGGAAAGATATCATAGAATATTAATATTAAAAAGGAGGAGGACACGGGTAAAGGTTAAGTTAAGAAAAGAGAGGGAAGATAACATGTGGATAAAATTGAGAGAAGCAGCCTTTAAAGGCCAAGTAAGAACACTTTGGTCTCTTATTGGGGAGGGATGTGGTGCTAGATCTCGGCCACTTCCGGTGGCCATTGAGGAGCAAAAATGGGTCAGCTTTATTCAGGATCTATATGCAGATAATGTAAAGGCAATCAAGTATATCGAATTAAAGGAGGACCCCTTTCGTATGGATCACCATCTGAAAAAGAAATTGAAAGGGTGATCAGGGGATGAGTTCCTCCGGGCGATGGGCCCGGATGAATTACCCATCACAGTTTTAAAACAAAATAGTATACTGTGGAGTAAAATTCTTTATCCAGTATTCAAGTATTGTTATGCAAATAAGATGGTTCCCCCTCCTGGAAGGGGAGTATATTAGTTCCTCTGTTTAAGAAAGGAGACCGAGGTGTCCCGCATAACTATCGTCAAATTACACTTCTTGATGCAGTGGGTAAAGTTTTTGCTAAATGCCTTTTGATCCAAATTAATGATTGGTTGGATACGGTTGAGATTTTACCATTGGAACAAACTGGGTTTAGGATAAAGCGTGGAACAATTGATAACTTAACTGCTTTACAGGTAATAATCGAAAAATATGTTAAAGTTAGAGGAGGAAAAGTGTACACAGCCTTTATAGACTTCTCCACAGCATTCGATAAAGTTGATCGTTTTTTATTGTGGAGAAAACTGTCGGATCTGGGTATGCCTGTAATTCTTTTGGAGTTAGTTCGTGCTCTTTACTCGGACACTTGGTGTAAAATCTTAATGGGAGGAGAAAGGGGTCTCTCCCAAACTATCCCTACTGCAAACGGCCTAAAACAAGGATGTTTACTGGCTCCTCTACTTTTCTCTTTATATATTTCAGACCTTCCTCATGATTTGGCTCTAAGTGAGGGCATCGCCCCGTTATTGGGGGAAAACCGATAGTTTGTTTACTTTACGCAGACGATATAATAATATTTGACCTAACGCCAAGAGGTTTAAATAATCGTCTACAAGCATTGCATAATTTTGCAGAGGCACATTATTTAAAGATTAATATATCTAAAAGTAAAATCATGTGCTTGCACGGAAGAAAAAAATTGCAGTATGGGAATTTTGTATGGTCTGTGGGTGGCCAAAAACTGGAACTTGTAAAATCTTATGTTTTCCTGGGAAAAACAGTGTGTGGTAATCTAAGTAATAAAGCTCATATAGAAAATAACATCCGTAAAGCTACCACACAAGGGAAAAGCTTGGGCTCCCTTTATAGATCAACTGGGAAAAGACACTTTGCACTATTATTAGAGGTTTTCCGTGCAAAAATTCCTGCTTCTCTGTTGTATGGTATTGAATTGCTTGATGTAGAGAAATGTTTTTTTTTAAACACAACAGAAGGTAAAATTTTAAGGAGCCTAGCCTCAGTCAGCTCTGCTTGTCCCGTGGCTATTCTAAGGCTAGAATTTGGCTTAAGAAGTAGTTGGGTACAGGGTCTTGCGGGGATAGTGCGATGGGTGGTAAGCCTGGTAAAGAGTGATCCCGGCTCATTAAGATTTTTAATTAAGAAAGAAGTGTTAGAAAATTTAAAGGAGCAGTCTTTAATTTTTAAAAATTTTAGAATTACGGTCGACTTGCTACAATTAGATGAGTCTCTGCTTTTCACCCTATCGCCATATCAATTAAAGGCCACTTTGAAACAGGCCACTTGGGAATTAAGCTTCACTAGGGATAGGGAAGCTTGTATCTTAAAGAAGGGTATCCACCCGGCCATAGAGTCCTGTATGATAAATAAGGCACAGGCTTATATTTCCTGGAACCTGCCTCATGGGGTGCGCCGTTTTTGGCTCCTATTGAGGCAGGGTATGCTTCCTTTAAATAAAGCACTGTCTAAATGGTATGGTTCCTCTGAGATTTGTAACTTGTGTAATAATTCCATCCAGGTAATTAATCATGTGCTATTTATCTGTCCCGCTTTATTATTATGCCGGCGTAAATGGGTGAGACCAATTTGTCTACAATTATCTATTCTTTCGGCCTCTGCACTAACTGATTCTACTTATGAGCCACCCAATGAAATGTTCTGTTACAGGATTTTTAATTTTTTTAAGTGCTTTTTAAATCTATATTAATACACCTAATATGATGAATGTAATTATTAAATTTGACTTTTCCGGATTCTTATATAGTATTAAGGGCACAAAGGATCTTTTAATCTTCTCAATTGTATAAAATATTATAATGTCTTGTAGTTTTAGATTTTTTATTGTCGATTTTTGCTTATACTTGTAGAAACTTTGTTGTACAAATTTTTGCTTTTATATGTTGTTGGTTCTTCTGTTTATGTGGATCTCTTCGGAGTTCCAAGATCATAAATAAATAAACTTGAACTTGATACTCTTGCTGGGTAATCTAGAGGGTGAAAGAAGGAGGCCTGTAACCAATCATTTTCTACTGTTGTCTCTAGTAGTTACAACTACTTTAAATGAGGCCCACTAGCCATCTCAGATGTGGATTGTGATGTTTTAAGTAGGGTAAATAAGAAAACCTTTTTGTGAATCATACATTGCAAGTTATAGCTCATCTTTTTTAAATAAAATTATAACTAAAAATTGGTACATTAAAAAAACACGTCAATGTAGTTTAGACCACTGACCTCTGCTCTTAGCTACTGTGTTGCAGTTAACTTCAATATACTTTTACGGTTATATCATACTCAGTTGCTCTACATTACTCAAAGTTATGCTATAGAAATGCATCAGTCTTTAACATGAGCTTTTAGTCTTTTATTAAGTTTGATGAATTTTAGGTTCTTTGCAGTGGGAAAATAAACCCATTGAACTACCATTCCATTAAATGGCAGAGCAAATGCTAGTTAATAGCTAGTTAATAGCTTATTCATGATAATCGAGCAACCAGTGGCTCTTATGCATTATCTATTTACATTGTTTAGGTAGCTTTGGGTGATACAATGCCAGGAATATTGTGTTTACAAACTTAATACACCTATAGGTGCTACAAAGAATAACACAACCAAGAACACTTTTGCTAATAATAATATGGGCACATACTCAAGCACACACAACATACACATGCGATTAGGTAACAGGTTATAAATCTGAATGCAAATTGGTGAGACACTCTCAGCCAGTGACAAAATTACTAATTGTTTGTGAGTGAGTGAAAACCCGTTAATTGGAGTATAGTGAGTGTAGATCATTAAATGAGGCTATCTCTTTTTTGGGCACCCACTCCCTTTGTGCAGAATACAGACCCCATGCCAAGGTTGGGATACTCCAGCTTATGTTCAAAAGCGCTATCCTAGGCTTGGCGCACAGCAGGTTCAGGATCTTAATGTTTAAATGATGTGTACACTTCGGAATTGCATGTTTAAGTTGTCTGCCCTCATATGGAGCATTATGTAATAATGTTGTTTCTTTCTACAGCTTACATCTTCCAATTGCTTGCTATCTCAGAAAACCTTCTCCCACCAACCTCCTAAAACCATGCATGAGATATTGACCTTGGCTTACTTCCACCTGATTCCTCTGCTTTCTTTTTCCAGAGTGGCCCTGTTCTTTCTTTCCATCCCCTGTATGTCTTTAATTTCTGAGTATGGCCTTATCTCAGACTCATGAATGTATGCCTCAATCCTTCTTAGTGTAATTCTTCAATTGACTGATACCTCATTTCATAGATCACAACCTGCTCTCTTTAAATCCCTATTACTGTATCCTAATATTACCTAATCTCCGCCCCCTATCCACCTCACCAACCATTCACCTGAAAGCACACAGCCCCCACTAATGATCACACCTAACTGATAGTAATATAATCTATCATTAAGTAGCTGGAGTATTTGCATGCAATTTTTCTTGAGAGCACATGGCTAATCGCTATAACCACTCGATTAACCACTAACCTTGGGATCCAGAGTGGCGTGCCACTTGCCGTAAAGCACTTTAATGCATCGTCAGGGTTAGAAAGCGCTATATAAATACAATTGCAATTACAATTTAATTTTTTGTTCTGTGAAAGAAAGACGTTTCAATTAGTAGAATTTAACGTGCTTAAGTGAATAATATTCTCTCATGCAAGGCTGAGTTTTGGGTTTTAGTGAAATAATTAGCCATATACAATAAAACAATGCACTAATCTCACAACTGTCTCATTGATACAAGCAAATGTACACTCCCACAGCTATTTAAGCTTTATTAGGCAATCGCATGTCCTTTAATCAACCCATGCTGACATTTTACTCGGCTGCTGAGTGGGCAGTGAGGTCTGAGGGCATGGAGAGTCACCCAATTCATGTTTTCTGTATTTAAAAACAAATACAGAAAAATAAACTTATTTGTATCAATCCCTATATGGAAACATTGATAAAAACAGAAAACTTAAACAACTAATTAAAAAGCCTTTAGTTTGGTATATTGAATGGGGAAGTAGGAAGACTCTTTCCTGGGGTGAACAGGGCCAAGGGAGAAGTATTTGTACATGGTTGGGAGTCCAAACTTTAACAGGGCACAAAGTTCCTTTTTCTAGTGACAAGGATATCTCTGCTAATGAGGAGTATGGACAGTAGCTTAGCAAGGGTGCCAATGGCCCATATTAAAGCAAAGCAATTAGACTCATATATCCTTTGATGGTAGTGAAAAACAGCTTCTAATGGGGTGAAAAAGGCAGCACATATCCCTGAGCCCCTGCGCCACTGCACCTGCTACACTATTGACAGCCACAGCCCTGAGAAGTAAGGAAAAGCAGGTCACAATCAAAGACTGGCTCAGAGTATTCGGGTATTATCAGTGCTTGGATGGCACCATTTAGAAAACAAAACAATATCAACATATACAAATATCAGCAAAAATATTGAAAACATAAATATTGTGACCTTATGCTAAAAACAGTAAATACAGAAATATTGATAACAAAAATATAGGGAAAAATATATAATATCCAACAATATCTCAAACAAAAATAAAGAAAGAACAAATATTGCCTACACATTCAAACTAAGTAAACATAACAACATTGACAACCAAAATATCGATCGGTGGAAAATTAACATATTTCTAAATAAAACATGCAATATTACATAGATTTATACATATATAATAATGTCAAAATAAAATAATATACATTAAATAGATAACAAAACACTAATTATTATTTACCATAAATGGTGCAAAAAAATATTCAAACCAGTCTCCAACCAGCCAATTAAATTGAACTTAAGAAAAGTTAATAGAAACGCTTTTCCCATAAACACACAGGGATCTATTTATCAAAGGTTTGCATTGTGTTTGCACCACGCAATGTGGCGTATGCTCAACGCAAACCCTAAAATACGATTCGTCAAACCATGCAAGACCACTTTGCGGGCCCTGTGAGGCTTGATAAATCAGGAGTAAAGCAGCGCAAATCACTGCGTTGCGTTACTCTGCCCTGGGAAGGCGTTTCATGGGCGATGCATTGATGTGCCCACGCATATCCCATGGATTTTGGCGCATTCCCAGATTTACCATCGCTGATAGACCTGGGAATGCACCAAAAGATACACCTTCTCAGGGGAGGCGTAATGAGGAGAAATATCTTTATTTCTCTTCCTTACTTCCTCTTTCTATGTGTGCAGCATTTTTAGCTGGCCCCGGCGGGTGGGAGCAATGCCAGCTGTCCCTGGATGCGGGGAGTTGGCTGGGGCCTTGGGGCAACCCTGTTGGCCCCCAACCAGGATATAGTGAGTGTCCTGGGTGGGTACCAGGTCACCCACTCTTTGGTGGCCCGGGCCCTGGTGGATGGGGTCCTGGGCTCTAAATCAGCCTGGAGATGGGGTCCCCAGGGCCAAAATCGGCCCAGGGAGGGAGGTTGAGTGCCCCATCCTCCTTTATAAAATGGGGGGGCCCTGGAGATGGGGTCCCCAGGGCTGAAATGGCCTTGGGGGGTGGGCAATGTGCCTGGTAGATGGGGTCTCCCAGTCCCAAAAATGGCCCGGAAGGGTGTCCACGTCTCCCCTCACCTAAATAAATGCAACGGGCTGTAAGGGATGGGGTACAGGGGCTAAAATCAGCCCAGGGAGGGGGACACATGACCTCCTCCCCCACAAAATGTACCGGGCCTGGGGGATGGGGTCCCTGGGGCCAAAGTCGGCCTGGGGAGGGGCACCTTGTGCCCCCTTTCCCCTAAAATTTGTTGCAAGGGCCAGGGGATGGGTTTTTCGGGGCCAAAGGCAGCCCAGGGAGGGGGCCCACTGGTTGGCTGCCTTTGAGGGGTTGGCCACAGGGCCTGCCTGCAGGCCCTGTGACCAGCCCCCGGTCTTGCACAGCACAGGGTTGGCTCAATGCTGTGGGGTTGGCTGCAGGGCCTGGCCAAGCTGAAGGTTTTGTACGGTGTGTGGTTGGTTGAATGCTGGGGGTTGGCCGCAGCCCCTGCGGTCAGGTCCTCATTGTGTGCCACATTGGTTGGATAAATGTATGCTAATTAAATATTGCTTTACATTAAAAAGTCCCTAAAAACTCACTGAAAAAAACAAAGGTTACATGGGCATTACAGTTAGGGAATATCATTAAAAAAAGTAGAAATTAACTGAACAAACCAAAGGTTACAGTAATGTTATGGCTAGGAAATAGAATTAAAAAACCTTAGAAGTTCACTAAAAACCAAAGGTTACGGGGACGTTATAGTTAGGTTCAGATGTTACCCACACAAAACCATACAAATTCAACAGTTATAGTTATCTCAAGTAACTATGACTCTTGCCCTTTGGTAACTATGACTCGCACCACCGCCATGCACTACTAATTACCCCACATAATACATCACTCATGACATCTGCTATAACAACATTCTATTGCAACATTTGCTGTACAATTATTAATCAGAAAACTGCATGTTGGGGGCGCAAGTTAGAGCACGAGTTATATCCTTCCAGGATGGCCCATCATGATGTGAATGGCCACTCAGTCACACAAAAGCTCCCTTTGTGTGTGGCTGTCTAGAGGGAATGCACAAAGTCCAGCTGTCACCCACCCCAGAAGTGTATTGGATACAGACTGACTGCAGGCTCACAGAGCTAATAGCAGAAAAACGCCATCTTTGTAAAAGTGGCTTTTTTTAAAAGGGTAGTGATAAATGTATCTTTATCAGTGAAGAGGAGAGGATTTATCATTTACCATTCCAGTGATATGATACATGACAGAGCTACTCCTTCTCAACCAGGAATTACAGCTTATAAGTGTATAAGGAATTCCCAATGTTAACCTATCTGAGGCCTAGTCCTCACAGTAGTTAAAAACACATTTGGGAGTTTTTCACTAACAGCACATATAAAACTTAAAAGTACATGTCTTCCCTTTTAATTACACATCACCCTACCCTATGGGCTACCTAGCACCTACCTTAGGGATGACATATGTGATAAAAGGAGAGTTTTAAGGCTTGGCAAGAGGTTTTAAATGCCAAGTTGACATGGCAGTAAAACTACACACACAGGCTCTGCAGTGGCAGGCCTGAGACACGTTTAAAGTGCTACTTGTGTGGGTGACACAATCAGTGTTGCAGGCCCACTAGTAGCATTCACTTTACAGGCCCTGTGCACATGTAGTGCACTCTACTAGGGACTTATAGATAAATTAAATATGCCATTTGTGGATAAATCAATCAAACCATGTTTTAGGGGAGAAGCACATGCACCTTAGGACTGGTTGGCAGTTGTAAAGTGCTCAGAGTCCTATGGCCAGCAAAAGAAATATGTAAAAATATGAGGCAGGCAGGCAAAAAGTTTGGGGAAGACCACCCAAAGGCTGTCAGGTCTAATAATATGTATATAAATATGAAAAGGGAGGAGAAAGAGGGGAGTAGGGAAAATGATGGAGTTGTATATATACGAAGTCTAAGCAAATAATATAAATACATTTATAATATGATTTAAAACAATTCTTAGAAGCCATAAGTATTTTGCCTGTGTAAGCTAAACAAGGATACTCAAGTATTCTAAAAATCTAATAGTATCCAATAGAAACAAATATATGGCAGTTTAGGAACCTCCCGAAGCCTTATTCAATTTAAATTGTGGACTTTAAGTAACCCATCAAAGAAAAATGTAAACGGCAACCTCATTAAGTGACTTGTTTAGAGTTTTGCAAATGTAATACTCCATCACTAATGTGGCAGAAATCACATCCACCATATTACAGTTATATGGAATATCTGTCATGTTTCAACAGAGTATCCCATCTGCCAAACTCTATAAAAGGCCTTTAGTCTCTTTAATACCAACATTAATGGAAGAAATATATGCTCTATCGAGCCTGGGACTGTGGCATACTCCATTCCACCATGCTTTAGCTGAAATATCTAATGCATTTTTCCAGCTGGAGGTAACCTGTATAAAGACAGTTGGAATTAATAAATCAGTTAATAAACTTTTCCCTTTCACACTGTCCCACTATGTTCATAAACTACACAGGAAAATATTAGAAAAATAAATTGATCTTTAAAATTAACCATTGAATAAAAATGATTTCATGTTTTCACACAAAAACTATAAATGGAAGGACCAACTTTTAGCATCATGTAATAGTTTCCCTTTACACAGTATAGAAGGGGTATATATTAACTGTTATAGATGAAAAATAGTGTATGTTTGTTGTTAGCAGCTTGTGAAGACTTGTGAATTGAAAGCTACATTTTATTCCACAAATTAGTAGACAAAGTAACGCCTAAGGTTTGTTCCCATACAGGGCAGGGTTCTGGGTTCTACTTGGGTCACCAAGTAGGAGGCGGCAAGGTGCAGCCCTTGCAAACCCAAAATTGACACCATTCTGACCGAGACAGAAGTGAGAGCCTATTTAGGCCTCACTGGATATTCTAGGAGATTCATCAAGAGGTATGGTACCATTGTTGCCCCCTTGACAAAGCTGACTTCCAATAAGCAGCTGCGTCAGGTGATCTGGATAGAGGTGTGCCAGAAAGCTTTTGATGCCCTGAAGGAAGCCATGTGCATGGCACCTGTGCTCAAGGCCCCCGATTTCTCCCAAGAGTTTGTTGTGCAGACAGACGCCTCAGAGTATGGCATAGGGGCCATGTTCTCACAGCTAAATAAAGAGGGCCTGGATCAGGCTGTAGCCTTCATCAGTAGGAGGCTACTTCCCAGGGAACAAAGGTGGAGTGCGATTGAAAGGGACGCCTTTGCTGTGGTCTGGGCGCTGAAGAAGCTAAGTCCATACCTGTTTGGCACTCACTTTTGGGTTTAGACAGACCACAGGCCCCTCAAATGGTTAATGGATATGAGGAGTGAGAATCCCAAACTGTTGAGGTGGTCCATCTACCTACAGGGAATGGACTTTACAGTGGAACACCGTCCTGGCACAGACCACATCATTGCTGATGGTCTCTCCAGGTTCTTCCGCTTTAGTGAAGAAAACTCCTAAAGGGGTTGGGTAGCTCTCCCCAACTTCAGCTGGGGCGATGCAACCATGTTACTTCTGGCATTCTTGGCTTGGTTTCCCCTGACTTTTTGCCTTCTGAACTCCTGTTTTGCTGACTTCATTTTTGCTGGCTTTAGGATTCTGGGAACTTTACCACTGCTAGCCAGTGCTAAAGTGCATATGCTCTGTACTCAGGACATGGTAGCATTGGCCTATCCACAATTGCCATATTTAATCTACTTGTAAGTCCCTAGTAAAGTGCACTGTGCAATATATGTGCCCATGTCCTGTAAATTAAATGCTACTAGTGGGCCTGCAGCACTGATTGTGCCACCCACCCAGTAGCCCTTTAAACATGGCTCAGGCCTGCCATTGCAGAGCCTGTATGTGCAGTTTTAAACAGCCATTTCGACCTGGCAAGTTAACCTACGTGCCAGGCCAAAACCTTTCTTTTTATTACATGTAAATCACCCCAAAAGCAGGCCCTAGGTGGCCCCATGGGCAGGGTGCAGTGTAATTAAAAAGTAGTACGTGTACTTTTGTGTTTTACATGTCCTGGTAGTGATATACTCTTAAATTCGTATTTCACTACTGCAAGGTCTATCTCTCCCATGGGTTAAGATTGGGGTTAGAGCATATAGAAGTTAGGAGTTTGGTGTCTCTGGATACTTTAAAATAATAACTTATGATGAAGTCGGATTTTAAATTATAAGTCTAAAAAAGCCACTTTTAGAAAGTTGGCAATTTTGTACTTTAATATTCTGTGCCTCTGCCTGTCTCTGAATACACGTCTGGGTTGGGTGACAGCTGGGCTTTGTGCATTCCCTCTAGACAGTTACACAAAGGGAGAAGGGATGTTAAATTTGCATCCTGATGGCCCATCACCAAGCTGATGGGCCTTCTTGAGTGGGCCTTTCTGAAGTCGATTGGGAGGGAAGAGCTGATACTTGCACCTGAATAGGGCTGTCCCTGTCCCCACACAAAGAGCTGCACACAAAGTGAGTCTGGAGCCAGGGCAAGAAAGGCAGGGACCTTGTGATTTTCAAAAGCCTCTTTGATGTCTCTCCCACTTCAAAGGCACATTTGGGTATAAGTAATGGACCTCTGACACCACCAAATCAGAACTTTGGTGGAACCAAGGACACTCTGCCTGGAAGAAGAGCTGCTGTGCTGTAGGAGGGACTGCCACTTTGCTACCTGCATTGCTGTGTTTGCCTGCTGCCTGCAGCATCTTGCCTGGGAGTGAGAGGGAATGGACCTGCCTTCCACATCCTTGAACCCAAGTTTCTTCAAGGGTTTGTTGGCTTTGCTCCTGTTCTCTGAAGTCTCAGGGTCACAAAAGACTACTTGTAACTCTGCTTGTGCAGCTGGACTCTGCCATCTTTGAGTCCTGCCTTTTTCTGAGGGCCTCACTCCAGTCCTGGGCCTCAGAAGTGGGGTCTGCATCTGTTTCCTTCAAAAATCAACGCAGTGGTCCTTTTGTGCCGATCAGAACCGACCCAGTCCCCTCCGATGCCGACGCAGTGCTGAATCGATAGGAAGTCACATTTATATGTAATTATCGTGCTAAAAATGTCAATATTTAGAAAAACCTACCATCTTCTTACAAAAATAGGCCTCAACTGATTTTTTTTCCATATAGGCTCGTGAAGAGACAGTAGTACATTTATACTCCGCAGCAGGCGCCTTCCAAACACTGATTCAGTATGAAGTCGCAAATCTTATTCAGTAACGTGTTACTGAATTGCAAAATGAGTTTCTTACATATCAGAAAATATTTTTAAAACTTCCCCTTTAATATTAGACTGGACAACTGAAGTATACTCCTCCAACCAATGTGGGTCATCCTCTGTGAAGAGGAGAGGAGAGAGCTCCGATAAAATGGGCACTGAAGTAAGTATGTGCCATGTTGAAACTTTCATAAAACAGAAATATCTTGGGAAATGTGCCTATTAGCTGTGGAAATAAACAGCCTGCTGCATGGTTCAGACATAAAAGCAAGCGGTGCTCGAACCTACAATTCCTCTGCCTCCTGAAACATCATGGATGCATTGGTCCATCTTTGAAAGAGGTCCATCGTCATTTGCGCCCGCATGTGTCCCCTTGGAAGCATCTAATTGCTCTGATTGTGAGGCTATTGCAGATGCAGAAGAAAATGTCACAATACATATACAAAAAAGGCCTGCAGAAAATGCCATGAGGAGCAATAATTTCCAAAGTGGGTTTACGGCAAGTCTGTTTGAATTTCAAAAACAGCATTGGACAGTAACTGATGGACTGGTTGAGTCAGGCATCGAGCCCAGGAACATCATAAAACTCTGAAATCCTCATAGCAGAAAGGTGAGGCATTGGCATCATCCCAGATTTCTTCTATGTACACAGATTTTGAGTAATGCACAAAATTACTCAGTGTTGTAATACTGTATTACTTCATGAAAATATCAAGTTTGATCATCACTGGCACATAGACTTGGAAGTAACTACACTCTCATACAGACTAACATGTGACATCATTATTTTCAAGACAGCCTGTATCACACCCAAAGCCGTTCATACAAACACCTGCAAATACATAGAAACCAAACTTTCGAGAGCAGGAAGAAGTCAGATTATGCAAAGCTCCAACTGTCTTCTTCTTATACTCCAAAGCTGAAGAAGAAATCCTCTCTGACACAGTCTTTCTCAGGTAATGTCTCAAGGATTTTGAATTCTCTCCCCAAACATCTCCTTCCCTGGTTTCCAGCGGGACCTCAAAACTCTACTGCTCAACAACTACCTCAACACGTACACATACTGATCGACGATCCTTAAAGACCCAACCCTATTCGACTAGATCCATCAAGACAGTCATCTGACCCATCCAATATTTCATCTATTCTCATCGCCATTACCTTATTGCTGTATTGTTATTGACATTTGGTGTTTTTATGTTTTAATACTTTATGAGATATGTTTTCTACACTTTGTATGACTTTTTCGACCCTCATGAATCCCCACGTGTAATCAATGTGCAACATACTCTCTTAAAGTGCTCTGATACCCTCTGGTCTATCTAGCACTACATAAAACTCTAAAAATACACAAATAAATAAATAAATCATTACCTTAAATTATTCAGTATCCAGGAGCCATGAAAAGAAAATCCAGGGGTAATGATACAACTTGTTGTTGATTTAGCTGATATGTGGTTGATTACAAATAAGTAAGTAAATACTTATTTGCAGATTAATAAAAATCATTGCATGGCAGATGAAACACGGCTTTGAATAATATATCGTACCTTATGATTAAAATTGTAAGTAAGTTAAAACCGTTAGTCCCTAAAAAGACGCAGGATAGCAATAAATATGAAATGTTTCTAAGCAAATTACGAAATGGCAGACACATGAAGTAGCAAACCAGGGGGTGATTTATGACTCCAAAGACCCCAACTGCGCTAATAACAGTCTATTAACTTATAGTAAAAATTATGTTGCTCTACAGGAGAGCTGGATCAAATGGCTGCTCAATAATGTCATCACCACAGAATGGCAGGAACTTATCTGGATGGCCCGGAGAGCAAGGCATAGTAATTTCCTTCTGAGATGATTGACGGCAGGGCAAATGCACAAAAAGTGTAATACGCTCTCGTCAAAGCGACCGCATAATCGGCAAGTGGGGTCCAGCCAGGTGTGTTTCCAGAGTGAGACCTGGTCTTTTGATGGGAAGGTTCCCATACAAATCAGAAGAAATAAATGTTGGATGGTCAGAGAAATGTGGCTTGAAAGGTAGGGTTGTGGGCCCCAATTGGTGTAGGTTTGGAGAACAGTCCATCTGTGCTTTTTACGAGCCATCTCTGCTTTGTCAAGTGCCCAGGATTGTAATTTGGCCACTTTGTTGGCAATTTTTTTGAACGCGGTGAAACTGATGATTAGGTCCCAGATTTTAGACAGGTTAAGGGTGGTTAGCTCTTGCTGGAGCACTATTGGCCAGTCGTTTTTGTGTGTGTGCTGGTTCTTCATTTCTGACCAGAACAGGGCGGCCAATGAATCAAGTGGGGCTGATCTCATCTTCCAGCACAATTTGATTAGTGCGGCCATTCTTACTGGGGATTGATGGAATAACCCAAATTCCAATCACACCTGTGCTTGGGAAATGTATCGAGGTAGTCTAAAGATGCGTTGGAATAAGGAGGACTGAAGTTGGTTCAGGATGGTCGCATCCCTTCCCTTTAGGAGTTCCGAGCCATAGGTGAGTGAAGGGAGAAACGTAGCCCCTATTACTTGTAGTAGATTGGAGTGAGACGTGCTCCCCATTGTTTTTTGGAGTAAGTTGAACACGAAATGTAACTTGTTAGCTGGAGCCCTTCTTTGTGCTAGATGCTCCTTGAAGGTTAATCTGGAGTCCATTACCACTCCTAACTATTTAACCTTTGTTTTGCTATAATTTAACTCCAAGCTTAGCGAGTCGGCGTATTTGAGTAAATTAGCTATTAGATGCTAGAGGCCGATTGGAGTTTGACTACATAAGACGATGTCGTCCACGTATTGTAGACACCGCACTGGCTTCTTTGCTAGTTTCGGAGGATCGCTTAATACTTCTGATAATCATGCGTCAAGGTCCACCATATAAATGTTAAATAGGCAAGGGGCAAGGACACACCCTTGCTTTAAGCCAATGTGAGTGGAGATCTTACTGGTTGTTCTATTGCCCTTGCCTATTTTGACTCGTACCCAGGTGTCCGAATACAAGGTAATTATGGCCTCCAGAAGTTTCAGGGGTTTGATCCATCTGGTCATGTTTGTCTAAAGATGAACCCTTGGAACCGTATTGAATGCTGCTTTTAGGTCTACAAAGCAGGTGAATAATTTAGAGGCTTTGTGGTTTGCTATCTGAAAGAGACTGTTAGTTATAGATTCCTTACTTTAGAATTACCCCAGGCGTCAGACTGGATCAGGAGAATTTTTTCTCTTAGCAGTACCCCTGCACGACGGTAGGTGGCGTCGGTCGACTCCGCATCCGTCGTCGGCATCGTGGTCACCGGGATGACGTTGCGGTGCCTACTTAGATGCTGCCCCTGCGCGCTGACGTCAGTTCTTTCTTTTTCCGCGCCAGCCTAGAGCAGATCCGGAGAGAGCTTATCCCTTTAGTCACTTTTTGACTAAGCTTTTTTTTACTTTTGTCAATTTCTTTTTTCGAGTTATCGACTCCTGGTGCGCAAGGGATGTCCCATCGTTGGACCGGCTTCAAGCCCTGCTAGGTCTGTCACAAACTGATGTCTGTGACGGACCTGCACCTCGTGTGCCTTTGGTGTCTGGAGCGCGTTCACGACCCAAAGTCGTGCTCCGACTGCTGGGCCATGAATCCGAAGTCTTTACAGGAGCGGTCCCAAAAGCTCTTAGAGGCCCGGCAGTCGGCTCCGCGTCGCTCCCGGTCTCGCTCGAGGGGAAGGTCAAATCTGATTGAATTTAACATAGGATAACAGTAGAGTATTTACTGTAACATGTACGTTTTGTAGTGATCAGTACCAAATCTTCATGTTATTCCCCAAAAACACAGAATAGGTTGCTAATCATCTCCCCCAATAAATACCAAACCCCATGGTGTTAGATGTTATTGAATGTGGTAAATGGGAGACATCCTTTACATCGCATGCAATACATCGCATGCCATTACAATGCGGTCATATAACGACCGCGTTGTTACATCGCAAACCATTACAACGCAAGGCGTTACAACGACTTGCTGTAGGGGGCAGAAGGTGTTGGATTTAAAATCCAACACCTTCCCTACTGTTGCACAGACTGGAGTTGGAATAGTAAATTATACTATTCCAACATCCAGCGCCCCCTACAGCAAGACGTTGTAACGACTTGCGTTGTAATGGTATGCGATGTAACAACGCAGTCGTTGTAACAACCGCGTTGTAATGGCATGCGATGTATCGCATGCGATGTAACATCGCATATTCGTGGTAAATAGCACCTACTCCTCTGACACACTCACAATCAGGGCCTAAGAATATTTAGAGTACTTCTGTGTGAGGGATACTTTACAAATCCTCAAATACAATGAGAGTGTTTTATGGCAGACCATATGTTTTTTCTAATTTCTAGGGGTGTATTCTTTCAACACAGTTTCTTTGTTTACGGGGATTCTGAAACATTGAAGGAAGTGAGAAAGTCAGTGATCTATGGTAAAATGGTAATATCATTTCACAATATAGGTTTGATCAGTAACATTCACACTCCCACTCATGGTACATCGAGAAACTAGTTGACATGTATCATGGACATAAGAGGCACAAACAGAGCCACACATGACCATAATGTTTTTAAATTCATGCTGTTCAGTGTTTCCAAAAAGTGTTTTTTCCACTCACAAAACATTTTAGTTTTACATTACAAGTGGTAAATATAGTATTATAATGGAGGGCACATACAATCACATTCTCTGGAATTGCAAGAGACTCCCCAGATCACCAGCTGCGCAGAAAAACATTATGACCAGCACACACAGATTCATTGATAAGTTATGAGAAGACAGATAAAAAAGCTGTAATCTCCTAAGGGATGAATCCGTGTGTGATGACACTTTCGTAACTGTGACACTTTGATGAATTAACGTCCATGAATGTAAGCAGATACTGGTTTTGTAAATCAGGCCATTTTGGCTTAAAGAATAAGGTAAATTATTCCAGTATTAATGATGTAGAGCTTTGAACATGGTAATGTAGCTGCTTTTGGTATTACGATGCTTTCCGTCCAATCTAGTGACATATTATAGAAAAACATAAAAATAAATGCGTGCTGCTGAATGTCGTGTTTGCAGAAAAGAAGGTTTCCTAATTTTGTTTCCCACACTCGCCTCTAACTTCCACCATTCCTCACTTCCTGTCTCTTTATCTGAATCTTGCAGGATCTTTTTCATCCTTGCTTTCCTTCTATGTCATTGTTGTCCAAATAAGTGGAGGTACCTGTTGGACCAAGCCCTCTCTGCAGGGTCACCCCCAAACTTTTGCTTTCACCCCTCCTGTATTCTGAACCTGTTTTGTTGGCTATTTGGACTTTGTGTATTTTACCACTGCTAACCAGTGCTGTTGTGCGTGTGGTACTACATGTACCCAGAGCCTGTAAACTAAATGCTACTGGTGGGCCTGCGGCACTTATTGTGCCACCCACTTAAGTCGCCTTTTTAAGCATGCCCAAGCCTGCCATTGCAATCTGTGTGTGCACCTTCAACCTGACATTTTGACCAGGCAAAACAAACTTTTTGCCTGGCCAAAACCTTGTTTTAGTGCATATAAGTCACCACTAGGGTACACCCTAAACAGCCCAAAGAGCAGGGGAGTTGTTTTTAAAATGTGGGACATGTAGTTTTAAGTTTTACATATCCAGGTAGTGAAAAACTCCTACTTTACTTTTTATTACTGTGAGGCTTACCTCGCCCATAGGATAACATTAGGTTAACTTATTATGTTTAATATGTGATAACTTTTGTGTGGGAGCAGGTAGGCATGTCATGTTTAGTTTCTGAGGAATTGCAATTTAAAACCTTCTCTAATGGTAGTCGGATTTTAAGTCATAATTCTGAAAATACTGCTTTTAGAAAGTTATTACATAACAATGGGGTGACCCAAAATAACCTGAAGAACCTGGGTAGCTTATGATAAAGATAACAGTGGTCCAATCGGAAGAAAAAAAATTACTTTTAAGCAGAGGGCCAAATTAATAAGCTATTCCTTACTTCACTTAAATAGCCTCACTTTAATTTTATCAAAAGATAGAGGTCAAATTCAAGACACACACAAGAAAATACGCTCTGAGAGTTTGAATATGTACAAAGCAACAATATAAATACATTATTCACATTCAATTCTTGGCTTAAGAAAGATTTTGGTGACTAAAATGTTGCTCAGAGAAGGTGCTCATTCAGATTGTGAAAGGAGAAGGAAAAAAGGGGGGTATAGACCCATTGCATATACCATATTGCTTTACATAGAAGCCTGACCAACATATTTTATACATCACAAAAGCAAATTTTGTTTCCATCAGATTGAGGTAAAATTGTTAATTTCAAATCACCCCTCTGTGGACCATCTGTTAAATCCAGGCCTTTCATATAATATCGGTGTTTCGACCCGGCAAGGGGGAGAAAGGGCCAGTAAACGCCTCAACAGCAGGTCTTCTTCAGGACTGGGTAAGTGAATAGAGAAGGAGCAACCTAACAAAGAAAGGACAAATTCCCAACTGATTAAAACTAATAAAAGAGTTGTGTGGGTCGTGAAATACTTCCTTATATTACGTGCCCTCACCTGGAAAAAACTATCATCCGTGTGTGGAAGAAACACTCATAATTTCCTGCAAACAGTGAAGGCCGATAGGCTCCTCATCCTGTGGCCAAACTACTTTCACCTATGAAAACAAATATGAGCCGTCACTGTCTGTTGAAATTATAAGTGATTCTTCCACACATGGATGGACACTTGGTGTTGCATCAGTTGAGCTTCTCCTCAAAGAAAAGAAGAAATCCTGAAGTTTAGGGCTCTTCGTGACCTTTTTACGAGTCTGTTCATGGCTAGAACTTGCTGCCCGCACCGACTGCAAATGCAAAACTCAGGTGAACCTGAATCTTTGTGCTAACAGTGACCGCCAGCGACGACCAGCAACCTGAGATCTGCACTTTGCGCGACAGCATCGAAAGCCTACGGTGACAGCCAATGCAAATCTCCAGCATAGACCATCTGTAATGCCCAACAGGATCTTCATGCTATATCGACAACTGTCTGCGACTTCCGGTCTGCTCTTCACGCTACAGCAAAGACACCCGCTATGATCTCCCTGCTCCTCAAGGCCTCCTTCATCACAAACGGAACTCTTTGTGCTGGACTTTCGAAGGTAACTTTTTCAGTCTGACTTACCTTATCCCTGTATCTGGCCCGTGCTCCATCACAGTTGGCCTGAATTTGTGACTTTCACCTGGTTATGCATGACCAGATAAGCATGAGTAGCGCCTTGTACTTTTAGGCGCTATATTTTATCTTTATCTTTTCAATTGCACATGTCCCATTCTACTGATTGGATTTTTGTCGTTTTGGTGTCAAATAATTTATTAAATTTTACTCTATTTTTCTAAATTGGTGTTACTTTTCTTGTGCTGTGTTTCCACTGTTTTGCTGTTTGTGTGCTGCATAAATACTTTATACATTGCCTCTAAGTTAACCCTAACTGAATTTGTGCCAAACTACCAGAGGGTTAAGTACAGGTTAATTTAGTGACTTTTTGTGGTTCACCCTGACAAGGACTGTGACTGTTGCTTGAGTAGGGTGTCACCCCTCTCAATCAACAACCCAATTTCTCACATCCCCAAAAATGAGTACCTGTGCCCACCACCTGCAACTACTGACACAAATTTAGGACTGGTCTTGTACTTGATATTAAGCCAAGGATGAGGCCACGAGGATGATAATAAAATTGGGGGTGTAATATATGGTATCTGGACATGTAATGTAATCTAAACTACATTGGAGATGTATTATTTAATGGTCATTGGAATCTAGATGTATTTGAAATGTTTAAATACTGCAAGACGTTGTCCAAATAAGTCATCATGAATGCTGTGCACTAAGGACAGTAGCAGTTTATGTTTCAGTGATTGGGAAGATTGGGAAAGAAAGTCTTGAAATTGTTATCTACATGACAAATGTTACTTGTTTTTTTTTCCAGAATACAACCTGGTGAATACAGACATTTCTGAAAACGTATTTTTCAAAGATCTTTCAAACAGAGATCTGGTTTGTAATGTTGTGCACTGGATTAGTTCCGTAAGTCTAGGGAGGAAGAAGGTGGTTGGCTGGTAAGAAGGCTGGAGGAATATTGTTTTCACTGCTGACATCAGCTGTGATGTTGGCAGCTTCAATCCAGCTCAGACTTATCCTTTCACCCTTTTAAGGTCAGCAGAACCATTACATTAGGTTAAAAGCTAATTTGTGCCATTTGTGGCTGTGTAATGAAACCTCAAGAGTCATGTAGCAAGAGCTGTGTAAAACAGTTTAATTAGTGCTGTTTTCTAAGAAACTACATGTGTGAGAAATAGTCCACCAAACTGCAAATTCCAGTTTCTCCACAATTCTGCGCATATGTATATTAACTACAACCTGGTTATGAACATGCTATAACAGAATTATATTGAAATCCAACCACTGCACAGATTCAGCAGAATATAACAGAGATTTGCTCGTCCTCGCCCTACTGTTTATTCAACTTACCTAAAGACTAGGGGGCCAATTCACAAAGTTTTGCTCGTATGTGCTCTTGTTGTACTCCTGGTTTACTCCTAAGTTTAAGAGTAAACCAAGAATAAGCGAGAAGTAGTCCTGCCATGCATATAAAAGTAATATAAAAGCCAGGAGTACCACAAGAATAGGTCACAGTTACTCATAGCAAAACCGTTGAAATTGTGTCCAAGTAAAGAGGTATTACTGTGGTAAAATATAACACATTTGTGTATGATGTTGAACTACTTTGGAATAGACGTATTATTTTATCCGAATTATATGGCTCAAGAAATGTTGGGGCGTATTAGCAATAACCGGCGATAATTATCGATAAGCGCAGTTAGCGCTAGGATAATTATCGCCGGCTATCGCAGGTTTCTATCGCGGAGATAGCGTGCTATCAGCAACGCTTATCTCCAAAGCGATAGAAACCATGGAGAACAGTGAGAATATCGCTTGAAAACAAGCGTTAGCTTGGTAATAGGGCGAGGGGGATTTAGCCATGTAATCCACCTCCCATTGGATTACATAGCTAAGTCAGGTTTGGACCAGGCGTTAACAAACAAGCGCTAAACGTGTTTAGCGCTGGTTCGTTAATCACCTCCCCTGCCTCGCTAATAGGCGATAGCGACCTTAGCGACTGTTTCCAGTCGCTTTTAGGTTGGGAACGCCTACTTTGCATGCCATTAGCGATAATTATCGCTGGCATGCAAAGCGGCACCCAACCCGGTCGCTATCGCCTAAAAGCTGTCGCTAACAGCAGTTAGCGACAGCTTGCTAATAGGGCGATTGAATTTCCCCGCTTTAGTGGGAAAAAGTCCCGCTAAAGCGGCGATAATCACGTTGCTAATATGCCCCGTTGATTTTAGAACTGTTTTTATATGGCTGGACTTCACACACTAACCATCCTGAAAGAAATTCTAGCTAAACATTAGGCTTAACATTTCCTGTTTTGCTACTATAATTAATATTGACAAGGACATTTTCATTTGCAGCTTTATAATTGAAAAATACACAGGAGTAATGCTAATTTATTACTTCGCTTTTTAATGCACTCACAGCCGTAGTTGCATTGTGAAGTGGTTGATTTTAATTACCTTTGGTGATGCAGATCACCTTAACTTACGTCCTTTTCAAACTGAAGCAGACATAAAATTCCTTTTCTGTTACAAACCTGATCTGTGCTTGGAGAACAATGTCAGATCCTTGGTGTGGAAGGTGTCCAAAGATTTGTATGGCTAATATTGCTCACCTCTCACATCAATCTCGCCAAGGGGTGAGCCAGTAATGTCACACTTAGCCAGCAGGCATGAGCTCATAACTTACTCAAAGGGTGGAATTGTCATAAGAGGTCAAAACAGCAAAACATTTTGAAGAATGCTAAATGAATGGTATGCAGCCATTTTATAACAAAATCTTGTCTTTACGACCTGGCGACATTCTATTGGCTTTCCCAACATTTTTTTCCCACATGGATGCCGCAATGCATGTGCATGCATTCAGGTCAGACTCAGCTGTCTTTTCAAGGAATTTCCTATATTTTTTTTGAAAGTGCATTATAAGGTCGCTGGCAATGATATATGCATATGCATGCATGGTGTCAATCTGGTAGCAGATTTTCCATAAAATATAAGAAACTCCACTACAAAGTAGACACTATTTAAGGGTGCACAGTTTAGTGCCCATTTTGCAATGGTTTGGCATTGCGACTGTTTGTGAAGCAATTCAACAAGCACTGACAAAGTGAAAGTACAAGCAAGCCAATGCTTGTGTTGAGGAGGTAGCAGGGGAGTCCACATCCTGCACTGGGAGGGCAGGGAAGACTTTGTGGGCTTTGAGGATGTTGTACTAGGGAACAAGACTCACTTGAGGGGGTGGTGGTGTGGTCGGTTAGCCTCATTTCTACTTCCAGGAAGGCAGTTCAGCTATGGTCCTTGCACTCGGTGTGCAGTAAGAATATTGCTCCCACTCCGCTGTGTCAGTGGTCGCATTCCCGCAGCCATGGCAGGCTGAAAGGTTCTGAGTGTAAAGCTGTGTGCTGGGATGGAGAATTGGCTGTCAATGCATGGAAGCCTGGAGGAAAAGAAGGGTGTTAAACATAAGCTTCTTCTCACAGCTGCCCTTTGAAGGAAACGCTATTCTCTGGAAGTAGGTGGGAATAATGTTAAATCCACTCCTAGATAAAGTGGTCACTTCTCCAGTGTTTGTAGTCAGAGTTTCCAATCCAGGATAGTTCCAACCTATTTTCCTGTAATGTAATTTCCTGCCTAGTCCATGTATAAGGAGGCTTTGGTCAGAGAAGGATGCATTGCAATGTTTCTGATCCCTATTTTTCATTGCCTTCATCGCACTCTTTGATTTTTTTTTTTTTTAATAAATCTTTTTATTAACAAACATCGGCATCATAAATTCAGTACAGAGGAAGTATCACAGTCTTGTATCAGGCAACAATGGGGGAGAACAACAATAACATGGCATTATTAGGAAAGTCTAGGGGGAGGGGGGATCTTCAGGAGCGACGATGCGGGGCGACTGACATATGTCCCCACGGTAGGAGTTCCACAGGCCCCAGATGCGGGTCCATTTCTTGGGGCAGCCCCTAGCCACAAACACTGTCTTTTCCCTGTGCATGCACCAGTCCAGGTCTTTTTCCCAGGCCTCCACTGTGGGTACGTGTGATGCACCCCATAGCTGTGCGATATTCCTTTTAGCTAGCGTAAGGCCCAAAGTGACCCATTGCGTTAAAGACGCACTTAAGTCTGTCGGCTCCCAAATATTCAGGAGGCACCTACGGGCCTCTGGGTGGAGGCGTGTGGTCAGTACTGCATTAAAGATGTCGTGTATTTTCCGCCAATAGGGGCAAATGAGGTCGCATTCCCAGATTATGTGCATAAACCTGCCCACTTGACCACATCCCCTTCTACACTCCCCCCCCTCCGCTTTTCCCATCTGCGCCAAACGGGGTCCTGTCATGTATATCCTGTGGAGGACTTTGAGTTGCACCAGTCTGAGTCGTGCTGGTATGGCAACGACTCTCGGTGAAGATACTGCATCCTGCCATTCTTCATCATCCATTTTGACCCCATCTCCTGCCCATTTCTCCCGCAATGTTTGGAGAGGATCTGCCATGTTGTTTACGAGCTTCTTGTAGGTCAGGGAAATAGCTTTTTCAGGAAGATGTCCATCTAATATCCTGTCTTCCAATGGGGAGGATTCGGGAAGGGTGGTGCCCTGCGGCAGGTGGGACCGCAGTGCATGTCGGGCCTGTATATAGCGAAAGTGTTCTGTGTCAGCGAGGTCAAATTGCTGTTGTAGGGAGGTGAATGATTTAATATCTGTCTTATCCCAAAGGTCTTTAATGTGTGAAATTCCTATGAGGTCCCACCTGTCGAACCCTTTTGATTTCCATAAGTTACCCAGCTGCTCTGAGTCCCACAGTGAAGTCGCCAGCGTCAATCGGTTGGCCCAGCCGAGGCACCTGGTGGCGGCATGCCATACGTGGACTGAGTGTTTAGTTGGGCCAGTCAGCCTAGTGCCTCCAGGCTTGGAATAGAGAACTCTCTTATAGTTTCCACCAGGAAGGAGCCAGCTGTCCATGGCATAGCCAGGGTCGTCCGGCCGGGCATAGGTGCCGTGATTGATAGCTGCTAAGTGTGCCGCCCAATAATAGCGTTTGATATCTGGGAGGCTGATGCCTCCGTCATACCAATCCAGAGTCAGTTTATGTAGGGCAATACGCGGTTTGCCGTCCCACAACAAGTCCCGTTGCAGACCTTCTATCTCTTTAAAATAGGACATCGGAACAGGATCTAGAGAATTCTGCAGGGCATATAAAAAGCGGGGCAAGGAAATCATTTTAAAAAGGGCTGATTTACCCAATAGTGAGAGAGGGAGAGACTTCCAGCTAGTTATGTCTCTCCTCAGTCTGGTCAGGGGCGGAAGAAGATTCCGAGCATACCGAAGCGATGGGTCCAGGGAGAGGAAAATGCCCAGATACTTAAAGCCCTCCGCGCTAATTTGTATAGGGCAGCCCTTCGGCGGCACAGGTGGGTCCCCGGTCAGGACGAATAACAGAGACTTGCGCCAGTTGACGGAGTATCCAGAGTATTTACCAAAGATTGCAAGGATATCCAGAACTGCTATCAAGGACCTTCTTGTGGAGGCCAGATAAAGTAGGATGTCGTCCGCATAGAGTGAGATACGGTCTTCCCACTCCGGGGACCACCGCAGTCCCCGTATCACTGAGTTGCTGCGCACCCATGCCACCAATGGCTCCAGGGCCAAGGCAAACAGGAGAGGGGATAGTGGGCACCCCTGGCGTGTCCCGCGGCTAAGTGCGAAAGTGGCTGACATTTTGTTATTGACTACCACCTGTGCCAGAGGCTTGGCGTATAGAAGTTGCACCCATTGAATATAGTTCGGGCCAAACCCCAGTTTCTCCAGCACGGCCCAAAGATAGGGCCATTCGATGGTATCAAAGGCCATGGTGGCATCCAGGGAGACTATTATGGCCGGTTCTTGGATCATGGCCACTCTTCCCAGTACTCCGTGGACTCTGCGCAGATTGAGAGCTGTATTCCGATGTGGGATAAAACCAGATTGGTCTGGGTGGACCAGGTTTCCGATTACTGTAATCAGGCGGTTGGCCAGAAGCTTGGCCAAAATCTTGGGCTCGGCATTTAAGAGCGAGATCGGTCTATACGATGCACATTCGGTTTTGGGTTTCCCTTCCTTGTGGATAGTGACAATGGTTGCAATCCTTTGATCTCTGGGCAGCTTCCCCTTCTCCCTGGATTCCTCAAACATGGTCCTCAGATGTGGGGCCAGTTTGTCAGGCCGTAGTTTATATAGCTCAATGGGAAGCCCGTTAGGGCCTGAGGCCTTCCCTGATTTTAACGACCGGATCGCTTTCGCTATCTCGTCGTTTGAGATTGTGCTCTCTAGGAAATCTCGATCCTCCGCCGATATTCTGGGAAGTTGAACATCCGTTAACAATTCACGGGAATCCTCCACAGTATAAGGGGCAACGGCAGAGTAGACTGTCTTGAAGTGATCGGCAAATTTATCCACTATATCTTGTGGATCTGTGAGGGGGGTGCCGCCTCCTCTACGGAGTTCGGGCACCAGTCTGCTTACCCATTCTTTTTTGTCAAGCCAGGCTAACAGCTTACCAGCCTTGTCCCCTAGGTCGTATATCCTTCCCATTTTATCTCTTGCTAAAGTTTTGACCTTGTTGGTCACTAGCGCTCTGTACTCGTGCTGACGGAGTCTCAGAGTGTGAAGTTTGTCTGGTGACACTCCTGACTCGAGGTCAGTCTCCAGGCGGCCAATCTCTGTCTCAATACTATCAATATCCTTTTGGTTTTCCTTTTTTGATCCAGAGATTAGGGACAGGGCATGTCCCCGAATCACTGCCTTAAAGGCTTCCCACAACGTCTGAAAGGAGGACACCATGCCGTCATTATCTATAAAATAGTTCTCCATGGCTTTGGTGAGTTCCTTGCGGATATGAGGGTCCCGCAGATACCATGGATTAATAGGGGCCCCCCTTCCTACCTGCCTATAGTTAAGAACTAGGTTAAGCCAAACCGGAGAGTGGTCCGAAATACCTCTGGCTAGATGTTTAATCTCATGAACATGGGCGATATGGGATGCAGGTAATAACATGTAGTCTATTCGAGAGAGGCTCCCGTGTGCCCCCGAATGAAAGGTGTACTGTTTTGCGCCTGGATGGTAAGTCCGCCACCCATCCACCAATCCCATGCTTGCAAGGAAGTCTGGAAGCCAGCGTGTCGCCGGCCTCACCTCCCGAGAGGGGTGTCGGTCAAGTTTGCCGGAAACCACTGAGTTAAAGTCTCCCCCCAGAATTAGTAGGCCATCTGGCTGAGCCAGCAGGATGGTTCCGAGATCTTTAAATGTGGTGGCCTGTAGGCCCGGTGGGACATAGATTGACATAAGTGTGATGATGTGTCCCTCCCACGCGCCCGAAATCCCGACATATCTACCCCGATCGTCCACCCAGGTGGCATGCACTGCAAGCGGGAAGGACTTCCTCATCATGATACCGACTCCCCGTGAGCTGGAAGTAAACCCTGCATGCGCCAGCATAGTGTACCCCCATCTGTGCATTGCCTTACACACATTACCGATCAGGTGGGTTTCTTGGAGCATGACAATATCTGGGGCCTGGCGTTTAATGTACTGTAGAACCACGCTGCGTTTGATCTTATCCCCTAGCCCGTTGACATTCCAGCTCAGTATCTTAATACTCTTGTCCCATTGTGTACCCATATAAACTTGTAAAGGGTTTTGCCTCCTCTGTAAACGTTGTCATACATTCTTCCGATGCAAAAACTACAACAAAAACCAAACAATGTTCCCCCTCCCAACAACCCCCCACCCCGCTGCCCTGCACTCTGGGTGTAGAACTGCCCATCAAGAACCTTGCAGAGTGCCTGTCGCCCTAGTGAAAAACTAAAAGTAGCAAGAAAAGGGGGGGGAATGGAGTGCTCCGCTCCTTCTACCCCATCTAGGCTTATGTCTATAGTCCCTGTTGAGAGTGATGCACCGATTTCTTAGGAGTCAATGGTGATGGGAAAGGGTTCCTCTTTTTTAGGGGGTCATCAATGGTAATACCGCCTACCACCTCTCCCGGTCTCACCTGTGGTCCAATTCACTCAATCCAGTCCCGGCTGGTGACGCGGCCTCGTCAGCCGGGAGACTGCAACGCCTCCCCGTTCTCGCACCCGCGATCTCTGGGGCTGCGGTCCTTTCTGTTCTCAACCCAGTCTGCAGCTGCCTCCGGATGCTCGAAGAACCAGGTCCTCCCCTCCGCTTCAACTCGAAGATGTGCAGGAAACAGCATGGAGTATTTCAGGCCCATGTCTCTGAGGTCTTTTTTTACTGCCAGGAACATTCACCTCTGTTTTTGCACCCTCTGTGTGAAGTCCGGAAAGAAGGTTATGTCTGCATTTTCATAACGGAGGGGGGCCCCTCTTCTGGCGTTTTGAAGGATCACGTCCCTGTCCCGAAAGTTTAATACCTTTGCCAGCATCGGGCGCGGGGGAGCCCCGGGCTTTGGACGACCTCCCGGGACCCTGTGGGCCCTCTCAATAACAAAGAATTTGCTAAGACCTTTGGGTTTCAGGTGCCTTAGGACAAGGTCTTCAACGAAGAGGTCCGGGGACTGCCCCTCAGCCCGCTCCAGAACCCCCAGAATTCGCAGGTTATTGCGGTGAAGGCGCCCTTCGTAGTCGTCCAACTTAAGTTCCGTTGACTTGCGAAAATTCTGTAGCTCCTGGACCTCTCCCTGGAGCTGCGTGACATCTCCCGTCAGACTGGTTGCAGTGATTTCCACCTGCTTGACCTTCTCGTTTAGTTTGGTCAGATCCGCTTTAATCAGGTTCACATCTATTGCTATTGTGTCCATTTTATGCTCAAGGGAGGTTTTGACACTGGCAATAGCGTCCATAACGTCCTTCAATGACAAAGCTTGGTCGTCTTCCCCCTGTTCGCTCGGGGAGGCGCCTCTGGATTGGCGGCTCTGTAGCATGTCCTTGGGCAGGGTATAGCGATCCAGTTTGTTGGACTGTACTGTTTTAGGCCCCCGGGACCCTGTGCTCTTGGTCTTGTCCATTGCGCCGATGATTATCTGTGCCCAACTCGGGTGGGGCGGCAGGGGGGGGAGAAAAAGGTCTTGCTCTGTGACTCTCTTTTGCCTTCAGCCAATACAACCCCTGGCGGGGCGGAGGGGCCGTCGTTTCGGGGGATGGCAGCTGGTGAGTCCGTGTAGCACCCCCACTCCACCCAGCGAGGGTCTCAGCATCCACTGGGTTTAGGCGATCGGCGCTGCCACCTCGTAGAGACTGGATCTCATCATCCCCTGGGCTTTGGCGATCGTTACTGTTCCCTCGTGTAGCCTGGGGGGAGGGGCGGCGCCGGAGCGCACCGCTCTCGTGTCCCGTTTAAATTCTTCCCCCAGCTTAATTCAATGGCCGTACTTCGGGGCTCCCCCCACTCCTTACCGCTCCGGTAGGCAAGCGATATCGGGCCACTGCTGTGTGGTGGTACACTGGGCGGGCACCTCCGCGCAACCACGGCTGTCTCCTCGGGTGCCCGCGGGCGCCAGGTCCCGACATCAGCCGATGGCGTCCAATGGCGCTCCAGCCATCTCGATGTGGTCGCGGCACCCGCCCAGAGAGCTCGAGGGTGTCCAGTCTCGATGTCCGCTGACCCCCACTGGACGACCGCGGCCGCTCCCCTCCGCACCGGACGCTGCCAGCACCCGAATACGGAAGGCGGGCAGCTCTCCTCCGTCACGGCGTCCGGCGGCACTGTGCTCCCCGGCGTTTGCGCTATCGCCAGGCCCTTTCACCTAGGCTCCCACGGCCCCAGCAATAATTGTCCGTTTGACCTGGGAGTTGCTGGATTCGCCACCGCCGAGCCTCCGGTTCACTTTGCTGGCTTCAGGGGACTCGGATCTAGGTGTCGGATAGACGTGGGGGTGTCAGGGTTACAGAGCTTCTGTTCTAAGCAGCCATCTCAGTACGGCGCTTAGCCACGCCACCACTCTTTGATTATTTAATTCCTTGAATTTTGCCACCTGTTTCTGCAGCAGTATTCCTAATCGGATTTCCCCACCTCCAAGACCAAATGCTAGGCTCTTTCTCAAATCTCACTCAGGGTAATGTTGGTGCCTTGCTTATCAACTCCTGCATCACTCCTCATCTTCAGTCATGAACTACCATTACTGCCAAGCCTTTCCACCATATGTTGATTTTTGCTCATAAGGTGATCCCTCCTAAGGACGCACATGTCAACTTTTCGCAAGTGCATTAAGTGCCTTCTGGCACCATGGCTACTGGAAGGTGTAACCATTTACTACTGCATTCAAGAAGGAAAGTAGAAAAATCTTCACAGGGACCAGCCCTTGACAACGGGGTTCAAATAGACAGTGGGACTGGGGCAGCAATGCTGTGGAGATGTTACCCCATTGGGTTATATAAAGCCCCAAATAACCTTCCAATAAATGTCGCAATTTTAAGGACAGCCCACCCGATGAATGGCAATTTAAAAAAAATACGAATAGCCTATGGTAGGCCAAAAGCCCACCCTACCATACTGTATGTAGGTAGGTATGTCTGTGAATGTATTTTGGTAACATGAAGTCTGTCAATGACAGACACAGCAGTCCATAGGGTAACATCTTGTTTACCGAAGAATTAGTTAAGATAAGAAGTATCTTTCGTCACATGGAGTGTGTCCGACAGACATCATTCAACCACTGCTAAATTAGAAAGGCTTTCACATAATTACAACTATAAAAATAGCCAAAGGCTCCTATTTTACCAAGAAACATTTTTCCTTCACCTAAATATCTCTAAAGTCATCTTTGAGTCTATTTCTAACAAAATAATGGCTTCCGTAGCTAAATTTGAACAGCCTGCAAAACATTAAATACATTCAAATTGAGGACATTCACCTCTCCTTAGGAGTGGGGGTAGAACGTGAGACAGCTAAATGTTTCACTGTAACAGCTCTTCTATTTCCAACTCCTAAATAACGAACACTGAATTGGTAAATCTAGTGGAGCCCTGTAATCTGTTGGGTTTGAATGCTATACTGATTCAAGCTAAGGCATTCAAAAATGTTGTGCTGACAGTGCCTTAATTTCTGAAGAATATAATAAAATCCTCCTTGTCTTCAAGAATTATACTAGAAAACTAACAAGTATTTGCAGTGCAATCGGTCTCCCCTTTGGGACCTCATATGAATTTAGCTATGCAGCACATTAGCCTGGGTACTGTTCTTTAACATGGAGGGAAAGTGTGCACCAAACTGTGTGACACGCCAGGTATGGGAACACATGGAGAGAAATATTGCCTTTCAGCGGGAAATGGTATAGTCCAAAGCTCTGTTTTTAATACAAAATCAGGGCCTTCGGTGGTCCTATCACTGAAAATACAAGATTTGAAAAAAATATTATTGTCTACGGGTGCTCTTGGAAGTTTCTATGGACTGGAATCTAGAGAATGCTAAAGTGATTCTGGTATTTTACTGACCTATGCTGGTCGTTTTCTATCACGAAAGTTAAATAACGGAAGTTGCCAGAAAAATTTTAAAAAAGAAAGTCCCTCAGCAGAAAGCAATTCTGGTATTTTACTGACCTCTGCTGGTTGTTTTCTATCAAGACAGTTAAATAGAGGCAGTTGAACAGAAAAAAAGTCCCTAAGCGGAAGCAGACAAGTCCTAGGGCTGATCACCAGAGCCCACTAAGTACATACACATAGAAGTATATAATAAGTATATACTAAAGTATATACAAGAGGTCTCGAATGCTCAACCTAAAAATGGTTCAGATTATACCTTTCTTGAAAAAACCTTCCCTTGATTCTGAAAAAATAGATAACTTCAGACCTATTTCACAACTACCTAATATGGCCAAATTACTGCATATTAGCCAACGTTCAACATTTTTTGATTCTAATTAACCTTTACATTAATTTCAGGCTTGTTTCTGGCACAGCTGTTATGAGAAAGTGGATTATTAGTTTCGAGGGGATGTGAGTGCTCACCAAGTAATAATGTCACAATTCTCTACTAGGTCCAGTTAGGTCTCCATAATTTACACCTGAGCTCAACCCTTGATAGCTGTACCACAAATCAGACATGCTTAACTTAGGAGAAGTGTGTAAATTAGTAATCAAAAACAAAACAGTTAAAAGTTAAAAAACACAACACAATAAAAAGACCACTCCAATTTACAATAGCAAAATACAATGTATTGAACAAATTGACATCAAAATGCAAAAAATCAGATGTAAGGAAGAAGAGATATGATTTTTTAAAGTTTTAAGTCAAAATAGCTCCTAAAAAGGCAAAGCGCCAATTACGGTTATCTGGTAATGCTAGAATAGGTCCAAGTCAAAAGTTAAGGCGGAGCCGAACTACTGCTGATCATATACAGGGATCAGGTTTGCCTTGGTGGATAGTTTATCTTTTGATTTAGAAGAATTTCTGGAGAAAGCCCTCATTGATGGGTTGTTGGCATAGGAGGGTTTGACGATGGTGGCCTGATGAAGGATGGGTCCTTGGTCTGAGCTTCTGCTCTGCTGGGAAACTTGGAACAGTCGTTATTAACGGTGAGAAGCTCATAGCGGATGAAGTCTGGTGTCTGTACCAGGAAGGTCTCATCGGTGGTCGTATACTGTTCCATGTCGGCTAGGGGAAGTCTCTCTACGTTTGGACTTAGACATTTTTCTGGAAATCAAAATTCTTTCAGCAAGGAAAACTGACAAGTTGAATCCAACTGGCAATTCAACATCAGCGGCTGCGACTTCGTCATCAGTCCTGGCCTCCGCTGGTTGTCTCAGGAAAAAGTTCTGCAAAAGTTTGTGTGCCCAGTTTTGCAGGGTTTAGGCTCAGGAGAGCACACTCTAACAACAGCCAAGGGTCCAGGACTTTGTGGGCACCACTTTCGGGGTTAGGTGTCACTCTCCCAGAAGGCTCCAGCAAGATCCTGGGCAAATCCAGTTGGAACTGGTCAGCTGGGAAAAAGTAGGCTTATGCAGCTTTTGTGGCCTTGTAGCTTAAAAGAAGGTCAGCCAACTGTCCCTTGGAATGAGAAGCAGGTCCCGCCCGTGGGTCGCTCTCCACAGATTCAACAGCAGGTGCAGTTCTTTTTCTGCCTTCCACAGGTCCCAATGTGTTCTAAAGAAGGTATCCAGGGATAAGACATTTTTTCCTAGTTGTAGCTTGTGGACGGGGGAGACTCTCTGACCAATGAGGGAATAGTTCCCAGGGACAACCCTACCCACTGTTACATAATTTTCAGGGGGTCTGGCCCTAAACAATCCCAGAGTGCATTGTTCTGCCAAAATCGAACATGGCTGAACCTTTCATTATATGGGCAGAGATCTGGATACACCCCTGAGGGGTGCCTAGTGAAAAGAGAAACACCCCTTGCAGACCAGTTCTGAAATAGGTTTCCCTCCCACTGGGATTGGTGGCATCTTGACTACCTGGAAAATGGAAAGGGCAGGCCTAGGGCAGTTACACCAGCCTGTGACGGGGATTGCCCCTTTGAAGCTTGTGCATTTGGTGATCACAACCCCACAGGCCATGCTGTCAAGAGGAGGTCACACTGCCTCCCACCCAAAGCCCTTTTGTTCCCTTTCCTGGGAGCCATTCAAACCTCCTTGCATGTCTGATCCAAGACTTGTGAGATCTAGTGTCCCTAGTATATAGTATATAGTTATAGTATGTTTAATTTATAGATGGATCCCTTGGCCATTCTCATTCAGTCGTTCACGTTGAATACCTCTATGTATGTTGATAACAGCTTGACTTTTTCATAAATTGATGGAAATCCCAGTCAAAGACCTGATAACTTTTTTAATTGCTTGCACGATAACTTTTTTAATTGCTTGCATGATCTTTGGTTCTTGGTGAGGAAAAACCAACTTAAACTATATAGGGTTACAAGTGAAATCTTGGCTCTCTCTAAACCGTTCCCAGTTCAAGAATTTTTCTCTTGTCCTCCCAGTTTGGGTGGCATGTAATCTGTTATAAATTTAGGAGTTAAATTTGACGCCCAACTAGCCATGTGCGAGCAAATTAAAGCAGTCTGGGTGTGTTATTTTAAAATATGTACTCTAACGAGATTAGTTAATCTATTTCCTTATTCTTAAAAGTACAAATTCTGAACCCTTTTATTGCATTCAGATTATATTATTGTAACTCAGTGGACCTTAATCTCACGGCAAAAGATATCAAAAAGCTTGCACTAGTGCAGAATGCTGCAGCACAGATGATTTTTAACTTGAAGTGCTTCGACTCGATCCCCTCCTATATCAGCATTACACTGGCTGCCAGCAAAACAGATAATTATGTTTAAAACATTGTTTAGTTCATAAGTAAGGCTCCCTGTTTTCCCTTTTTACTGATTTTTACAGATAAATACAGACAGAAAACCATTTATTTTCCTGTCTGTATTGAGTGATTCTGAATGCTGTCAATCATGACTGCAAGACCAAAAGCTGTGCAGATTGACAGGCAAGGGGATTACAATAATAAAGGAATTTTAGTAAAGAGCCTTAAACAGCAGTAGATTTGCACAACCATGATACTAAAATGTGCATGTTTTCTTTTAAGTGCATATTTTATCATCTGAGTGTATATATATCATTGAAACCTGTCAGGCGTTCAAACACGAGTGTACATTAACTGGTTACATAAATGCAGAAATATACACATTTCAGCTTCATTTTTTCACAATACCTAAAATAAATATGGATAAATACAGGTAAAATTAGCAAAAATTAAATATGGATAAATACAGACGGAAATGACAAAACTATAAATACCATAAAACTGGGAGCCCTATTCATAAGGCACTTCATTGCCATCATGCAAACCCCTCTTTCGCGGAAAGTCTCTTGGTATGATCCAAAATGGGACTTGTATGAAAAACTGCCCTGTTATTGGTTGTTACCACATTTCGTCATGCTTCCTTAGATGACGAGCCTTTTTGGTAGCCGCTACGAGGCTCTGAAATATTATGCCCTTTTTTCTGTGATCGCAACCATCTTTGTTGTACTTTAAGAAGTCACTGAAAGCGTGTTTTTTTTCTCAGTATGAGTATGATAGCATTGAATTTTTGTTGTGACTGCTTTAGTAAATGAGCACTAACGAAATACAAAATAAAGCAATAAAATCAATTGTCATGGGTGACGGAACTCACAGACATAAAGATAAAATGGTCTATCCCAGATTGAATCTGAATTTTCTAACTTTGAAGAGCAAACCATTTCTTTACAACCAGACTCTTACTCAAAAGTATGATGCCACTTTTCTCTCTTCCTCCTAGAAAAAAGCAATGATTAGCATGTCCTGGAACAGTGCATCAGTAGTGCATCACCGATAACTGTCATGCTCCAAGGTGGCTTAAACAGAGAGGAGCACTTTTGACAACCTAAAATGCAAAGATATCATCCATGTGTAGCCTGTACCAGCCATCTCCTGTAATGGGAAGGATTTTTCTAAATTTTGCATGATCTGCATGACAAACTTTGGTAATATGTGACCATTATCTGTGCTTGTGGAGAATAGTAGTGGCAGGCGGGTGACTGGGGTGCCACAGTCCAATCGGGTTAGGTACACCCACATTTTACTAACATATTGCTGTAATTGTTGGATAGATTCAATCAATAATCATTCCTTTACTGAATGAAACTCAATACACCAGCACTGCAAATGTCGTTTTCAAGGGTCATTGTCTTGATTCTTTCCTGGCTAGGGATGTTGAAGATTAAGATTGGGAGTTTCTAGACCCACAGGAATGAATGGGTCCAGGTCCTGCTAGTAAGTTCTGCTTGCACTTGTGGAATATCCCCCCTCTAGGTGGATGGGGAAGACAGCGTTAACTCCTTGAAATCACAGGGTCATTACTTTGTGAATATAGGATACTAAGAAGGGAGTCTCATCCAGCAGTGGAGACTTGTTGAGTTTCACAAGGTTTGGAGGTATATTATTATACGCAGACCTGCATGAGCGTCATTTAAGCCTTTGGGCGTTTATACACATATAAAATCACATGTAGCTTCCAGAAACAATGGTGTTGAGAACCAATGATTTCATGAGACATGGATTCAAATTTCTTGTTGCCTATAAAGAAGTGCTGTTGCAGATGGTGGAGCATATTTTTAAATTGTGTCATTTGTCATGCCCCAACAACAACATAAACACTTCATTACATATGTGACATCTACTTAAACTCTAGGAACATACCTTAACCTTGAGCATGCATTCCCAGGTGAGGATAGTTATTTCAAAAAGCTGGGGAGAAAAAAAGTGCCTTCTCAATGACCTTATCACTTTAAAAGTAGATATCTTGGGTAATTTCAAACTTATCATGTGACTGCTGTCCTAGTTAAAAAAGCTGCCAAGTTAAAAACCTCAATGACTGTTAGGCAGATGGCAATATTCACTAGATCATTACATTCTCTCTGCTTTTGCATTTTATTTTTTTGTGGGGAACTGTTCCAGAATAGACTGGAGGACAATAAAGCAATCTCCGCATCATATTTGGTATTGAGACCATCCGCATGCTTCTCTCCCTCCACCTTCAACATCTTCTCTCCCCTGCTACCCTGCCACTCCTGTCTCCTCCTTTCCTTCCCCCTTCTCAATCTTTTTCCAGGTTTGTATTGCTCATATGATTTGTGGATAGAATTGGAGGGTGGGAGGACTAGTTATAGATTGATTAACATTTTAACTGCTTAACATTGAAATACTGCATATTCTGACATTTCTTTAATAAAAAAAGTTGTTTATAAAACAAAATTTCAGTGTTCTGCACAATGTACCATTCTGCTATTTCAATAATAATGAGAAATTTCTAAAAAAAATCCATCATTTTGCTGTATCACCTCATTAATTTGTTCTGGACATTGGGCCAGATTTACAAAGGGAGACCCATGCGACGCAAGCCCTTAAGTCAGATTTACTATGCCACGCAGTGTCACATTGCATGGTTCTGCCTGGCACAGTAAATCTGAAGTAGTGCAAGGCACCACAAGTCACTGCCTTGAGTTACTCTGTCTGGAAAGTCGTTCCAAGGTGGAGCGTGGGTGTGCCCATGCATCCACCCAAACTATTTTATGCATTCCCAGATTTACTTACACAAGTATACATTGGAAAATGTGAAAAAGCTACTTCTTCCCTCGTGAGGAGTAACAAGGAGAAATATACGTTTATTTCTATTTGCAGCACACAAGGAAAGAGGAAAAAGCCTCAGAGGATTGTTTTTGTGCAGGAAGGTGTTCCTGTTTTTTGCAGGAAGGTGTTCCTTCCTGCACAAAAACAATCTTGCCTGTAACGCAGGCACCCTTGCGCCATGGTGCAAGTGTGCCTGCGTTGGTACTTGTCTGCACTCAGTGCAGTAGCCTAGGGAGAGAGCAGTCCGGCTCCCTTCCCTTCCTGCCCCCTCCCTGTCATGTAACGCAGCTCAGTGCAGCAAGGTGTCTTGCCACGTTGCATGACTTTGTAAATCTGAACCATGGTATCTGGCTGGGACTAGGTGTAAGCTACCTGTGCTCTGCCCTTAAAATGTAAACATTTTTAGCCTAACAAGTTGTACTGAATGATGTCACAATACCTTTTTCCCTCAAAGAAATGTTATTAATTGTTTTTGAGTGCACAAGCATCACATATCAATGTCATTCCTATCTAATAACCATTGTTAGTAATACAAACTTCAAACTTGCATGGTCGTCTCTCTACTAGATATAAGTAGAATTATATCACTCTCAAATCTACTATGTTCTTAACCAGTAACAATTGCTCTCAGGGCTCGGTTAAGAGTACAGGTATGCATTTGCCCTAGGTATCACATATCTACATCAAGGAGTCAAGGGGATCCCCAAAGGAGGAGTACAAGGGCCTGGTGGGCAGTCATGTTCAGAGAAACTTATTAAATGTTTGTGAACTCACACATTCAGTGATGGTAGCGACCTGTCCTTTAGGCTTGTTTCTCATAGTCTTCACAGTGGTTTATCATCCTTTGTGACATTTCTAAAAGACAGTCTTATTTCCTCCAGTGAGAGTTCAGCTTCCATCTTACCCTTTCCCCTGTGCTGCTCTGTGCACAAGAACACTCCCTCTATACCCGCTGATTATGTAACGCACCCATCCCATTGCATGAACGTCTGGTCTCTTAGGGATTTCAACCCTGGTACTATGCGCCTTTTAGCAACAACCAATGCTATCTCAAAGAACCTACCTCCCAACTTCTTCTGGAATCAGGGCATTAATCCAGGCAAACAAGTTTCAAGTTGCAAGACTGCAGTTCTGTCCAACTTCTGCTCCAGGCATGCTACCTAATTTAACTATCACTGGGCATTCCCAGACTGTTAGACTTACCCCTCTCTGCAGGGTCATACCCAAACTTTTTAATCCATCCTCCTGTTTTCTAAACCCATTTTTTCTGGCTTTTAAGCCTCTGTGCACTTTACCACTGCTAACCAGTGCTAAAGTGTTTGTGCTCCTCTCCTTTAAGCATGTTGAAAGTGGCTTACACCCAAATTGGCACATTTCATTTACCTGTAAGTCCCTAGTAAAGTAGTACTACCTGTACCCAGAGCCTGTAATTTTAATGCTACTAGTGGTCCTGAATATAAAACAAGGTGATGGATGGAATGCTTGAATTAATCTCAGCCACTGGCAATCGCTCAGGCCGCATTCCAATCCATTGTTATTTAATGCACAATACCACCTCAGTTTGGTTGCAGCTGTATGCAAATCAGTCTTGACATTGCTCCAATAGGAACAGGCTGCCAAGCCAGGTCCTCCCTGAACTGGAGCACAAGCAACCCAGGACCGGTTTTGCCCTAGTTATGGGCTCATCAGCCTGTACTGCTTGGTTCCAGTGACACAGTGTGCAAGGGACCCACGTCTGGGCATACCCGTCCCACTTAAGGTGACACAGCAAGTACATGAAACAGTGATGGACGGGGGGTCAAGACTGATTTGCATACATCTGGGTCCAAACTGAGGTGGTATGGTGTGCAAAATAACAATAGATTGGGATGCGGCCCGAGTGCTTACCAGTGGCAGAGATTAATTCAAGCATTTCATCCATTACTGCTTTGTATACTTACTAGTGGGCCTGCATCACTGATTGTGCCACCCACTTAAGTGGCCCTTGTCTCATGCCCGCAATTGCAGCATGTGTATGCAGTTTTAAACTGCCATTTTAACCTGTTTTTGCCAGACCTAAACCTTCCTTTTTAAGACATATAGTCACCTGTAGGGTAGGCCCTAAACAGCTCATGGGGCAGGGTTCAGTGTATTTAAAATGTTGGACATATACTTTTTTACTTTTACAAGTCTTAATAGTGAAAAACTCTTAAATTCGTTTTTCACTGCGGCGTAGCCTACCTGTCCCACAGGATAACATTGGGATACCTTATAGCATATAATAAGTGATAACTTTCAGTTGCGAGCAGGTAGGGAAGTCCAGTTTTGTCTCTAAAGAATTTTAATATTGTAATATAAAAACCCTTTTAATGGTAAAATCAGATTCTAAGTCACAATCCTGAAAATGCTACTTTTAGAAACCAGCTGGCAGTTGGTCTTGGGTATTACGCTCAGACAGCGAGACAAAGTGAAAAACCAGACCGCAGACTAAATGAAATATGGAGACTTATCAAGGTAACAAATATGGGAGCTGATGAACCTGTCGGGCACTAACCATATGTCAATACACAATTTGTTGAATTAATGTGGAAAAACCTTTATGGAACATCATACTGATGTAATACCAAGTAACATTGTTATTGTAAATACATTGCTACATATGGCTCAAAGCCCTGATGAAGTTCCGGGTGTATATGGAACGAAACACATTGGCTGGATTTTAACATTTTCTATTTTGGAGAAAAAGAATAAAGGAGATACTTTGAAACTCATATTGGAACTGGACTTTTTTCTGGTGCACCTTCTATTTTTTCGTATGTTCTGGATCTGCTGGACAGTGGCACCAAACAGCAGCAGGTGCTGGAAGAATTGTGCACAGGACATTATACTCGTTAAGATTGGTGATTGAGGTGCAGACCATATAGTCCGCCGCCGGCTTCATTAGCTTTAAAGTGGAAATAGGTGTCATCAGGCTGGGCCATCTCTGTCAGGATGAGAAGTAGGAGCAGTCACCTACCGCACTTACACATCACAAAGACTCTGCCCCAGCACATTCACAAAGGGTTTCACACTAGTCTTTTGTGACCCAGACAAGCTGGGGCCAGAGCAGGGAGGAAGGAAATTCCAGATATCTCTGTAAGGGGGGACACTAAAAGGTTCTTACACATCAAAGTGGGAACCAGGTAGAAATATTGGACCCTCAGACCCAATTCTTCAGATCACTTCTGGACCGGTGAGCTCTGCCAGGAAGAAGGAATTCCCAGCTGTGAAGTCTGCCTTGCTGACCTGCTTGCTGACCAAGGACTGGTTTTCCGCAACAAGGCCTGCTATCACTGCACCAGGACTCTACTGCTGCTGTGATCTGCCATGCTAAATCCAGCCTGCCTGAGTGGACCCAGAACTAAAAAGGAAGCTCCAAGGGTCGGTCAGCTGGCCCACTGTTCAAAACTACAGGGACATAACAGGCTTCTTTGATGTCAATGCAACTTCCCGCATCCCTACGTACAGCGACGCAGCCCACCATCAACTCCAGCCCAGCCAGAGGCAGCTTGTCCTCAACGCCGACACATTGCAAGGTGCAACACATTTTGACATTTCTTTAACAATAAAAAGTTGTACCATTCTGCTATTTCAATAATAAGAGAACTCTCTGAGAAAATCCATGATTTTGTAGCGTCACCCCATCAATTTGTTCTGGACATCAGGATCCAGATTTACGAATGGTGATACATGGCAATGCAAGCCCTTAAGTGAGATTTACTATGCCACACAGTGCCACCCTGTGTGGCTCTGCGTGGCACTGTAAATCTGGAGTAAGGCAAGGCAGCGCAAGTCACTACCTTGGGTTACTCTGCCCTGGAAAGGGTGGAGTATGGGTGTTCCCACGCATCCACCCATGCTTTTTTTTTATGCATTCCCAGATTTACTCATACAAGTAAACATGGGAATATGTCACAAAGCTGCTCCTTTCCTGGGGAGGCGTAACAAAGGGAATATGTTTACTTCTCCTCGTTTTTTCCTCCTTCTACATGTGCTGCATTCTGCAGGACACAAAGAAAGAGGAAAAAGCTGCAAAGGATTGTTTTTGTGCAAACTGCACGCACACAACCCTGCCTGTAACACAGGTACCCTTGCGTCATGGTGCAAGGGTTCCTGCATTGGCGCTTGGCTGCATTCACTGCACCAGCGCATGGAGAGAGCAGTACAGTGCCATATCTTAGTAGAAATAGCACATTTCGTCCCTCTCCCTGTCATGCAAAGCAGTGCAGCAAGGTGTGACGCAGCCCAATACCAACATTGCCCCAGCGTGATGCATCTCATCCCCTGCGCCGGCACACCACAAGTCTCCTCAAGCCCTACCGACTTCTCTGATGATGATACAGGACCTCACATTGCAAGGAATGTCGACAGTCTTTGATTCTGCCGCTGAATGACACATCTCAATGCCAGACCTCGCATCGCAGTTCCGCAGCTCGATGCAAGGACTACACATCAAGACACTAAGACTACAAGGTACTTTCAGTGGAACATTGTGAAATCCCTTTCTGTATGGTTCTACCGCCTCAATCAATCAGCTTTATTTAAAAGCAAACACAGACATGGTTGTGTGCTGTCCCTAGCAGGCCACCATCCCTGTGTTTTTAGCAATTCCCAATGGGTCTCAAATTGCGACCTACCTCATGAATACTAATGAAGTAGGTTTATTTGCAACCCACTGGTAATAGCAAATGAAACTCAATAGAATTTCGTACATTTGAAATTTCGATTTCCTAATTGCGATTCTCATTCTATCGTACCTACATGTGGCTCATAATACCATAAATTTGGTCTTTTGCACATTAATCTCCAATCCATGGTTACTATAGAATAAAGCAAACCTCTGGAGCCTTTTCTGTGTTTTAGAGAAGAACAAGGTGTCGTCTGCAAAAAATGGGTGGGTACCTTCTTGCCTGCTAAAGCAGAGAGTCATCCTCACAGTTAATTAAGGACTCAGTGCAACCATTAATAAAAAGCAGAAAAAGAGTAGGCACTAAAACACATCCCTGGCGACCCCTTTATTAACATTATTTTTTTCTGTGAGATTTCCATTTGGGCACTACAGAACGTGTGCAAGGTTATCTCTATATAGACCATATCAAAAGCAGCCTACTGGTCGACAAAGGCAGCATATAAGTTGCCCCGGCTAATATCCACCACTTTCCACTTAATCAAAAGGAAACAAGAAGCCTGATAGACTGTAGTTGCTCTTGGTCTAAATATGGAATTGGCTCAAAATATAATTTTCAATCATCCATGCCATAAGGCTGTTGTGAACTTGCTTGAAGATTATTTTCTGCATGTTCTTAATCAGGCTACTTGGCTGATAGCTAATTGCAACATTCCTACTTATAATTTGGCACTATCACTGCTCCCCTCCATGTAGCTTGTATTGGAGCGCCTGCTACTATACCATTATAAAGCATTTATGTAAGGGCCTTGTGTGGCAGGCTCAGACCTCAGAGTAAAGGTCTGTTAGAATTTTGTCTAGGCAGAACATTTTCCATTTTCTGGGAGCTAACAGCTGTTAAAGTGTCAGAGAGGGAAAAAGTAAAGATGGAATTTGCGATAGGTTGTTATTGGGTGTAGGGAAATTTTGCACAGATGGTATGTTCTTGATGTGCAGTATAAAGGGCCACAAAGCTTAGATATGGACTTCTGGTCTCAGACTTACTTTGTCCTCTGTGTGTTACTATAAGCTAGAATGTTTTTATATCATTGTGCTTTGCCTCTTCTAATAAGTCTTTCCAAATTCCTGTTTTCCAGGCAATCTTTGAGAGTTTTTCTATATGCTACTGTTAGAAATGGGGTCTCTAGTTGACAGTGGTTTGCATCCCGTTCAATTAGGGACCCTCACTCTAGTTAGGGTAAGGGAGTCACACACCTAAGGTAACCCCTTCTCACCCCCTTGGTAACTTGGCACAAGCAGTTAGTACTATCTGAGAGACAATGTGCAAAGTATTTGCACACACACACACACACAGTAACACAGTGAAAACACTACAAAAGGAGTCCTCACAAGTTTAGAAAAATAGCCAATATTTATCTGAATAGAAAAAGACCAAAACGCCAAAAATCCAACATACACAAGTCAAAATATCACTTTTAAATAGCAAGTTTAGTCCATAGAAATCAATTGTTGTATTTGTTTTAGCACAAAGTAATGCATTGGTTCCTTACTACAGAGGGGTGGTAATGCATTGGTTCCTTACTGGCAGATGAGGTGATGCGTCCCGTCGGTTCCTTACTGCTAGGCGGGAGAGGTGATGCGTCGATTCATTACTGAAAGGGGAGGTCATGCGTTGGTTCCTTACTGGTAGGGGAAGTGATGCATTGGATTCCAGACATGCAGCCTCGGTTCCTTACTGCGGTGCGGTGTCAATGAAGAATCGGTGCCCAGGGACAATGCATTAAAAATCCAGATGCGCTGCATTGATGCGGCAGTGACGAAGCAGGTGCTGAGTCTATTCCACAGCCACGAGGCAGGCGCTGTGCTGCTCTTTTGCAGCGATGCTTTGATAAAACAGACATTGGGAGTCGATGAATGGATTTTCTCCTTAAGATCACCTGGTTACACTTACAATGCACCAGGAGGCACGTTTGCAGAGTGGTGTAAAAAGGGGGCATGGCCTCGGACCACTCTCAGCAATCCAGCTGTGTGGGGCTTACTGGAGGTACCTGGTGGGCTAGTTGGCCCCCAGGGACCCTCAGGAGGCAAGGGGACTTAATCCCCAACCCAGAACGTGCCAGGAGGCGTGTTTGCAGAGTGGTGGAGAAAGGGGGCGTGGCCTGTGTCCACCTGTCAGCTATCCCACTATCTGGGGCATACTGGAGGTATCAGGTAGGCTAGTTGGCCCCTAAGGACCCCCAGCAGTGAAGTGGACTTTAATCCCCATCCAAGAGCACGCCAGGGAGCACGTTTGCAGAGTGGTGGGGAAAGGGGGCGTGGCCTGCAATGAGAACTTAGCAATGCTGTTGTGTGGGACTTACTGGAGGTAATAGGAGGGGTAGTTGGCCCCCAATGTTGTCCTTGGAGGCCAACTACCCCTCCTGTTACCTCCAGTAAGTCTCAAACAGAGGTTTTGGTAAGATGTCTTCGGAGGCCCAGCCCCCTTTCTCCACCTCTCTGCAAATGCGACTACTAGTTAAAGAAGCATTTGCAATGTAATAGGTTTCACATTTGCGAGAGTTAGAGCTATAGGCGTTGTAAATGTAAAAGTGTTTTACTAATGTTTCTTGGAGTGGAGTGGATGTAAGTTGTGTTTAGTGGAATTATGTGGTATGATGTGCAGTGAAAGTATGTGGATAGACTTTGATGTGGATAGAAAGTATGTGGTATTTAGTGTATAGGAATTATGTAGAGTGAGATTATGTGTTATGGAGAGTAATTACGTGGTATGGTAGTCTGTGTTGTGGAGTGGTAACCTCAGGTTTAGTCTTCCTCATTTCCATAGAAGCTAAACTATAAACTCAATGAGACAAAAAAAAGAAGGAACCACTGAGGAGCACTTCTGGGCCTAGTCAGAGGTCTGAGCGGGGCCACTGGAATTATGCAACTGTTTGGCTGCACCGACTTTTGCACAATTATACATTTTTCGCATTTGCCACATAATCCATCATCTGCTGCATAATCTGTAGATTTGAAGAAAAAAAAACTTGTTTCTGGCTCGAACGTTACCAAAAATGCAGCGACAAGTGTTACAGCGTGGTGGAAGGCCCTCTGCAAACCTAGAATGGTCACCTGTTAGTTGTTGCTAAATGTGGGTATTAAATTGGTACTAATGGTGTGCAAACCAGTCTTGCTTCTTCCTGCACCTCTCTTGCCTCTTTCTGCCTTTCTGTTGCTTCTTTCTGCACCTTTCTTTCTTTTTCTGCACTTCTTTTGCCTCGTTCTGCTCATCTCTTCCACTTTCTGCACCTCTCTTGCCTCTTTCTGCACCTCTGTTGCCTCTTTCTGCACCTTACTTGCTTCTTTCTACACCCCTCCTGCCTCTTTCTGTACCCCTCTTCCCTCTTTCTGCACCTCTCTTGCCTCTTTCTGCACCCTTGTTCCCTCTTTCTGCACCATTCCTGCCTGTTTCTGTACCTCTCGCCTCTTTCTGTACCTCTGTTGCTTCTTTCTGCACTTCTCTTGCCTCTTTCTGCACCTTTTGCGCCTCTTTCAGCACCTCTGTTGCTTCTTTCTGCACACCTGTTCCCTCTTTCTGCACCCCTATTGCCTGTGTGTGCAACTCTCTTGCCTCTTTCTGCAGTTCTCTTGCCTCCTTCTGCACCTCACTTGCCTCTTTCTGCACTTCTCTTGCTTCTTTCTGCACCCTTCTTCCCTTTTTCTGCACATCTCTTGCCTCTTTCTGCACCCTTCTTCCCTTTTCCTGCACGTCTCTTGGTTCTTTCTGCACTGCTCTTGCCTCTTTCTGCACACCGCTTGCCTGTTTCTTCACCTCATTTGCTTCTTTCTGCACTTCTCTTGCCTCTTTCTCCAAACCTCTTGCCTCTTTCTGCACCTCTGTTGGTTCTTTTGCACTGCTATTGCTTCTTTCTGCACCTCTTTTCCTTCTTTCTTCACTTCTCTTGCTTCTTTCTACACCTCTCTTGCTTCTTTCTGCACCTCTCTTGCCTCTTTCTGCACACACATGGCTACTTTTAAACTGACCTCAGGCTCAGCAGTGCACACATGCAAGTGCAGAAAAGGGCTGCTGGCCTCTAAGCTGCCATGACCTATTATATGCTAGGGACTTAGAGGTAGTTTTAATCCCCCTGCCCTATTATGTACTAGGGCCTTACAGGGGAGGTCATGCCAATCATAGGGGTACCCCAACCCATAGTTTACCCTAGTGTATATAGGTGTTTTCACTGTATTCTAATTGTCTTTCAGCATAGCACTGGCTCCGGGCCTGGTTAGGCAGAGCCCAGGGTCAGTCAGAGTCAGTTACCACCTGTACCAGTCAGCAAAAAGTTGGGGGGTGCCCAGGTCACAGGATGACTTTGCAACAAGGCCTCTTTCTGCACATCTGTTGGTTCTTTCTGCACATCTCTTGCTTTTTTCTGCACCTTTCTTCCTCTTTCTGGACTTCTGTTGCCTCTTTCTGCATTTCTCTTGCTTCTTTCTGCGCCTTTCTTCCTCTTTCTGCACATGTTCTACCTCTGTAGGCATAGTTAGAAATTAGCATTTAAAAAACCTTTGAAATTCACTGAAAAAACCATTAGTTTCAGGAACGTTATAGTTAGTTGGACATTTCACTCGTACAAAACCAGAGACATTCGGCCGTTATAGTTAGTTGAGCTAACTATAACTCGTGCCCCCGCAATGCACTGCTGATGACGTCACATATTACATGACTCATGACACTGGTCAGTGACATCACTGATGACATCACTGATGACATCTCAAATGACATCACTGATGACATCACTGATGACATCATCCAGTGACTGGGTGTTTCTGAAAAGTTTAAGAATGTTATCTATATATACGCCAAGGTGTATTCGAAGAATGAGTGGGTGTATGAGTGTCTGTATGGATGATTTTGTGGGTGCGTGTCTGACTGTATAAGTGAGTGATTAAACGTGTCTTAGTGAATGCATGGGTGAATGACTAATCTGTGTGAATGTCTGTATCAGTCTGTCAGTTGGTGTGTAAGTGCATGGGTTGGTGAGTAGCTACATCAGTGTCTATATGGGTTAATGATTGGTTGTCTGAGTACCTGTATGGGTGCCTGAGTGTCTGTGTGTGACTCCCTGCATGGATGTGTGAGTGGGTGATTCACTGGGTGTATGGGTTAATGAGTGCATGTGTTAGGGACTGTATGGGTGAGTGAGTATATGTATAGCTGTGTTGGTGAGTGAATGGATGTCTTAGTGGTATATGTGTAAGTAACTACATATGTGAAAGGCAGTATATGTGAGTGTTGGAGTATATAAGTGAGTATATGTGACAGTGAGTGATTGTGACAGTGGCTGCATGGATAAGTGTGTGCTTATGTCAGTAATTGTTGAAGAGAGTACATATATGGTACTATCTGTATGAATAAGTGAGGTGGTGTGTGTGTATAACTGTATAGGTGAGTAAATGGCAGTGTAATTAATTATTTGGGTGACTGACTATGTGTTTAAGTAACTCTTTGGGTGAGTGGCAGTGTGTGAGTGTCTATATGGGTGTATGAGTGGATGTGTGTGTAGACGTATGAATCACTGAGCAGGTATGTACTAACTGCTATTGGTCTGTCTATGGTTTTGATATTGGTAGTCTGTATTTTAGAGTGGGTGTATCAAAGGTTTTATTAGGCTGTGAGGAGGTGCATCAGATGATCATGTTGATGATGTCATCAGTGATGTCAATTGAGATGTCATCAATGATGTCATTTGAGATGTCATCAGTGATGTCATCAGTGATGTCACTGACCATGTCATGAGTGATATAATATGTGACATCATCAGCAGTGCATTGCGGGGGCGCGAGTTATAGTTAGCTCAACTAACTATAATGGCCGAATTTCTCTGGTTTTGTACGAGTGAAATGTCCAACTAACTATGATGTCCCTGAAACCTATGGTTTTTTTCAGTGAATATATATATATATATATATATATATATATATATATATACCACCAAAAAAGAGTTACCCCCTCGGAAGAGCCATCACGCAGGTAAGTGTTGCCATAGGAATTTTAATGAAGGCTGCTCAATTGCAAGTGCGACGTCACACACAGCTTCGTTTCTGCAAGCCTGACGCGTTTCGTGCGCTGTGCACTTTGTCAAAGGCTGTCACAAGTGGAAATCAGCAACAGCAGTGTACTTCTGTAATTAATGGAAATCCAACCCCAGTAGGCGTGGCCGCTTCGCACGGCCTCCTGGACTCCGAAGTCCCACATAGTATTGCTTCAGTAAGCCTGTTCGCGGGAACCACTTTAATAAAAAAATGTCATTCACAGTGGGTTCCTGGGTCAGGTCACACTTGCAAAAGCAGCACATAAATGCCTCCAAGTCCGACACCTGCACCCGTGTCACGCACACCGTTTGGCGTCGCTGGGTCCGTTTTGCACAGAAGGGCTTCTTCCACGGCCGGGTCAGCCGTCATACATACCACCAAAAAAGAGTTACCCCCTCGGAAGAGCCATCACGCAGGTAAGTGTTGCCATAGGAATTTTAATGAAGGCTGCTCAACTGCAAGTGCGACATCACACACAGCTTCGTTTCTGCAAGCCTGACGCGTTTCGTGCGCTGTGCACTTTGTCAAAGTCTGTCACAAGTGGAAATCCGCAACAGCAGTGTACTTCTGTAATTAATGGAAATCCAACCCCAGTGGGCGTGGCCGCTTCGCACGGCCTCCTGGACACCGAAGTCCCACATAATATTGCTTCAGTAAGCCTGTTCGCGGGAACCACTTTAATAAAAAAATGTCATTCACAGTGGGTTCCTGGGTCAGGTCACACTTGCAAAAGCAGCACATAAATGCCTCCAAGTCCGACACCTGCACCCGTGTCGCGCACACGTATGGCGTCGCTGGGTCCGTTTTGCACAGAAGGGCTTCTTCCACGGCCGGGTCAGCCGTCATACATACCACCAAAAAAGAGTTACCCCCTCGGAAGAGCCATCACGCAGGTAAGTGTTGCCATAGGAATTTTAATGAAGGCTGCTCAATTGCAAGTGCGACGTCACACACAGCTTCGTTTCTGCAAGCCTGACTCGTTTCGTGCGCTGTGCACTTTGTCAAAGGCTGTCACAAGTGGAAATCCGCAACAGCAGTGTACTTCTGTAATTAATGGAAATCCAACCCCAGTGGGCGGCCGCTTCGCACGGCCTCCTGGACTCCGAAGTCCCACATAGTATTGCTTCAGTAAGCCTGTTCGCGGGAACCACTTTAATAAAAAAATGTCATTCACAGTGGGTTCCTGGGTCAGGTCACACTTGCAAAAGCAGCACATAAATGCCTCCAAGTCCGACACCTGCGCCCGTGTCGCGCACACCGTTTGGCGTCGCTGGGTCCGTTTTGCACAGAAGGGCTTCTTCCACGGCCGGGTCAGCCATCATACATACCACCAAAAAAGAGTTACCCCCTCGGAAGAGCCATCACGCAGGTAAGTGTTGCCATAGGAAAATTAATGAAGGCTGCTCAATTGCAAGTGCGACGTCACACACAGCTTCGTTTCTGCAAGCCTGACGCATTTCGTGCGCTGTGCACTTTGTCAAAGGCTGTCACAAGTGGAAATCCGCAACAGCAGTGTACTTCTGTAATTAATGGAAATCCAACCCCAGTGGGCATGGCCGCTTCGCACGGCCTCCTGGACTCCGAAGTCCCACATAGTATTGCTTCAGTAAGCCTGTTCGCGGGGACCACATTAAAGTTGGAATTTCATTAATTACAGAAGTACACTGCTGTTGCGGATTTCCACTTGTGACAGCCTTTGACAAAGTGCACAGTGCACGAAACGCGTCAGGCTTGCAGAAACGAAGCTGTGTGTGACGTCGCACTTGCAATTGAGCAGCCTTCATTAAAATTCCTATGGCAACACTTACCTGCGTGATGGCTCTTCCGAGGGGGTAACTCTTTTTTGGTGGTATGTATGACGGCTGACCCGGCCGTGGAAGAAGCCCTTCTGTGCAAAACGGACCCAGCGACGCCAAACGGTGTGCGCGACACTGGCGCAGGTGTCGGATTTGGAGGCATTTATGTGCTGCTTTTGCAAGTGTGACCTGACCCAGGAACCCACTGTGAATGACATTTTTTTATTAAAGTGGTTCCCGCGAACAGGCTTACTGAAGCAATACTATGTGGGACTTGACTTCGGAGTCCAGGAGGCCGTGCGAAGCGGCCACGCCTACTGGGGTTGGATTTCCATTAATTACAGAAGTACAGTGCTGTTGCGGATTTCCACTTGTGACAGCCTTTGACAAAGTGCACAGCGCACGAAACGCGTCAAGCTTGCAGAAACGAAGCTGTGTGTGACGTCGCACTTGCAATTGAGCAGCCTTCATTAAAATTCCTATGGCAACACTTACCTGCGTGATGGCTCTTCCGAGGGGGTAACTCTTTTTTGGTGGTATGTATGATGGCTGACCCGGCCGTGGAAGAAGCCCTTCTGTGCAAAACGGACCCAGCGACGCCAAACGGTGTGCGCGACACGGGCGCAGGTGTCGGATTTGGAGGCATTTATGTACTGCTTTTGCGAGTGTGACCTGACCCAGGAACCCACTGTGAATGACATTTTTTAATTAAAGTGGTTCCCGCGAACAGGCTTACTGAAGCAATACTATGTGGGACTTCGGAGTCCAGGAGGCCGTGCGAAGCGGCCACGCCCACTGGGGTTGGATTTCCATTAATTACAGAAGTACACTGCTGTTGCGGATTTCCACTTGTGACAGCCTTTGACAAAGTGCACAGCGCACGAAACGCGTCAGGCTTGCAGAAACGAAGCTGTGTGTGACGTCGCACTTGCAATTGAGCAGCCTTCATTAAAATTCCTATGGCAACACTTACCTGCGTGATGGCTCTTCCGAGGGGGTATCTCTTTTTTGGTGGTATATATATATATATCCTTTCTATGAGGAAGGTCTCTGGTTTTGATATATATATATATATATATATATATATATATATATATATATATATACACACCGCAAGTCAACAATATACTTCTCTACTCAATTTATTCTCCAACTTTATTTACCCAATCTCTATCAGGCATTTTTGATTTTAAGGCCAAAATTTTCCAACTCACCAATGAAACATTTCTAAATGTGGCACGCGGAGGCATCACTGTAGTTTCTAAACTACTTCCTTATTTGGCTAATACAGGAGGGGAGGTAATGGTGGTGCTACAATTGTTTTATTTGACATTATGAGTATGGATATTTCCAGAGATGTCGAAGGAGGCTTCCGACCTCATGTTATAAGTAGAATCTGCGGTATGGGAATCAGGTAGGATAATAGTTGTTACCAGATCAATCCCAGATAATGAACTAGAGCAAATAGTATTTATAACAGGGGCTTTTGCCCTGCCACATATTAGAGTGGCATTGGAGGATCAGTAGCGAAATCTTCCTCAGAAGTGGAGTGCAGGCTTTGTGATAATAAGGGGTTTATGGTGTTTTTTTTAAACTATAAGCCCAACCTCATAGAGTCAACAGATTCCCTTTAAAGCTGGATCGAAAGTACTTGGACCTAGGTGCAGGGGCTTCAACGCCTCATCTCTCGTGGACTTAAGTAAGTTGGAGCAACCAATTTGAAGTGTATCTCAGATCCAAAAAGGGGTTCAGATTTAAGGCAAAGCATCATGGATCCCCCAGCTGAGGTGACATCTTTTAAAGTGATCTTAATATAGCCTCACCAGTCTAGATGATAGAATAACAATGCCGGGCAGTTCTAATCCAGTCAACAACCATGTTTTACACTGATAGTGGATTCTCATATGCATCTTGCTGTAATTTCAAGACTCTTAATATAAAGACTTTATTCTGTGTAAATGTTATTGTGCCTAGTTGTAGCTTTATAATAAACCAGGGGGTAATCAGATTTAAGCATTGAACTTTACTCAAAATCTTATTGTCAGCAAAAGATGGCATGGGTCTTGGGGAATGGGGGTCTTCTCTAATGATTTGTTGGTATATGATGTAGGGCTTTGACCACCGCCCCGTAAAGTGCCTCCCTGTATATTTCTATGTCAAGCACCAAAATTGTAGCTCGTAATCTCGTAATCCTTGTCTCTCCTGTCTGACTAGGTAAGTTATTATTTGCCTGTGCTGGACATCCAATGAGATGGCCTCTTCCGCTTATTGTCCCCTCTGTTTGTTTATGTTTCTATCTATACATAATAAGGGATTGCCAGAATATGTACTAGTATTAGTGTCAGCTGTGGGCGGGACCTGGGGTGATAGATTCTCGGCATAACTACTAAATAAATCAGTTAACATTACTGTTGTTTGTTTTAGATCACAAATCTCCATTCTCAATTCTCAATGACGTAATGAGAATCCCAATTTTGACAAAATTCTAGGGTAGACATTGTAAGCTGTTGCCTCATTTGTGACCAAACGGGCATATCTCTACTCGCATTTATCCTCGCAGTTCAAGCCTTCCACTATCCTTATGCTGGAGAATGTCAAACCTATTTGTACAGATAATGTTTAGCATCAAGTGGACAAAGTAATTGGCGTGGTAGAAATGTCATAGAGAGACTAGTCATTGTTACTCACCAATGGAGCTGCAGGAACTGTTAGTGGTAACTGCAGGTGGTTTTTCTTGCTCTTGAAAATGTTTGCCAATTTCTTTTGTTTTTTATGTCTGTCATTCAACATTCTTCTACTTCCTCTATTAGGTTATCTATATTTCAATGTACTATTTTCTGTCACATTTTTATGTGTTTTTCTCCTGCTTTTGGGCCCTTTGGGCTTTTCCAAGGTTCCATAGTTTAGAGGTAGAGAGCTGGTATAAACACTCTGACCCGCTATGGACACAAAGTTATAACCTTGAAAGAGAAAGTGCCCAGGAAGATTCTAGAGTAGAGTTAAATGGTCTAGCAGCAATAAAACTAGGGAAAATTAAGGAACACTTGAGCACCTTGTCCAAGGAGTCCCAGCACTCAGTGGGTTTGGCGAGTTCAGTGGCATAGCCAAGAGGTATGGCCATCCCAACCGCTTCCGTGAGATGATTGGTGAAGATGGGCCCGCGGTTGGCCCTGACTGTGCCGGGATGCATCCTGCTCCACTGAGGGTGATGGAGGGGCTTTATGAGCTCAGGACTTTGTTTCTATCAATCGGATGGGGCTCAGAATTGCTAAAGTTGCTACAAGTACATTTCTTATTTTGTGCTTTTCTCAGTATTTCTTCTGCCTTTTGATTAAAGGTTGTAAGGCCTGGGTGGTAACTGAATAATCTCTTGAGATTTTTACATCTTGGTCATGCCTCAATAAATGCTTTTTTGAGATTGGGGATCCTAGATGTCTACCAATTATTTATGTACTTGGGCTGCGTGAAGTATTTTGAATTTTTCTGTTTCAAGTCTGGGATGATTTACTCTTGGGCACAATCCTTTTAAGGATTTTAACCTCTATTACTAATGTGTTCAGTATCTCTGGTGGAGCTGTGGGTCTGTGAACAGATGGAGAGCACAGGCATGCTTCTTGTTTTATAAACGCCTCCTTTCTTGCAAATGTGTTAGCAAGTTTAATTTTTCGTACACAACTATTAGTACCTAGTTTGCATCTCAAATTGCATTCCCATTCACAAACCAGTCGGTGTAGAAATGGCAAACCCTGGTTTGTGAGTGGGAATAGTACACAGGTAGAAACAGATGGTTATTCTCCAAGGCAAACATAAATCCAACGTTTGCAAACGTGAGGTATGGTATTATGGAGATGTTAATGCGAGACAGAAAACATCCAGGTGCACTGTCCGCTGTTTATTCAAGATTTAAAGGACGGCACTTCAGTCAACAGGGAACCCAGAAAACGCCATCTTGCCTCTCACTGCTTAAGCATTGTAATTTCCCTTTGAAGCATTAATCAGCCTGAGAAGTGTGCGCGCCTGACAGGTCGCAGCTGGGCATAAATTGTGCCTTCAGGCACAATCGCCCCTCCCTCTTTTGTCCTGGGCATTGTTTGACACTCTTAAAGAATTGGGATTTAGAAACCATTCTGCAGCACAAATTTTCCATCATGCGAAGCTAATGAGATGTAATCCTGTCATCCACAGAGGTGAATTATTCACAATCTTTTTGTGCAAAGAGCTCCCTCACGTAACTTTTATAAAAATAGAGTGAATTTAAACTAAAGAGAAAACCTGTTTCTAATCTCTGTGGGAGGTCACACTTTCTCTCAGGAGCTAACTGCAAATTACCGTGGAGAAGGTAACCTTGCCATAATCCTCGCCTCCATCTGCTGGCTATTGCTTCTCTTTTAAAAGCCCATCTCCCAGCTGCACCATTTGAATATGAATTTAATATAATATAAAAATGTTATTGAATGGTGCTGATTTCTTTAAGATCGGAAGTTTAGCTATATATTGCATTTCAGGGGGCTGTTTTTATCAACTGCTCTGTAATAGTTGGAGCAATGTGAATTGTACTAGTTTTCATTTCCGGCTCAGCTCAGTTCTAAGAATTACATTTAAAATAATGATAATAATGATACCATTTTTATATAGTGCTTTACCTTTCCATTAGTAAGTGCTGTGTATACCACAAATTACTGTTACTCTGTTCACATTACTGCAGATGTAGGTTTCATTTAATTTCTTTCGAGCACTCACTGTAGGTGTTCAAAATGCCCTTAGCCACGCATTAAAATCCCAAAACAGGTTTGGAGAGTTACAAAAGGCACTGGGGGGCATATTACAAGCCCCTTGCGCCACTTTTGCGCCGCCGTTGCGTCACGCATGTGACGCAGCGGCGACGCAAACCATGCGCCGCGTTGAGCTATATTTAAAACGTGACGCATCTAGGGAGATGCGTCACGTAGTAAACCCCTGCGCCACATGAAACCTGCATCAGGTTTCATGTGGGCGTACCGGCGCAGGGGGCGTTCCGGCGCAGGAACGCCTCGGAAAAGTGACGTAGTGAAATCTACAAGATTTCACGCAGTCACTTTCTCGGCGCTGGTGCGTCAAATCCTTACGCCTGCTTCAAGCAGGCGTAAGGATTGACGCACCATGTTAGGGATAGGGAAGGTTGGAACAGTGCTGGAGTTGCGTCGCGCTTGCGACACAACTTCAGCACTGCGCCAACCTTCCGCTCGGCAGATGCGTCACGCATCTGCTTATCTCTGCGCCACGATGCGCCGCATTGTAAATGCGGCGCATCGGACGTGGCGCAAGGGTAAACTTGCGTGACGCATTTTCCCTGGCGCATCCCTGCTGATATGCAGGGATGTGCCAGGGAACGTAAATATGCCCCTGGGTTTACATTTGCTAGGAGCAGCGCAACGCACTAACCAAAAATACAGTGCTGCGTTGTGTTAGGGGAACAGGGCAGCACAGAGCCATATCTATTAGGATAATTTGCTTCTGCTCTCTTCTGCTCCTCCTTAAGGCTGTATAGCACCCCACACACAACTTTGCACCATAGTACAAAGGTTTATGCGTGACGTCTAGCATAAGCTTTGTACTGGACGTATAGCCTTCCTGTATAAAATACTATGCTTAGACTACCAATAAAACGTTTAATACATTTTAACACATTCGATGTGTGCTGTGCACTGCATCAGAAATGAAAAGCTTGAAAAGTTAGGAAAAATAGTTCTCCTACTTAGTACCTGCCTAAAGAAGGTGTTACTTTTGGGAGCAAAGCCCTGTCTACCAATTTAGTAGATAGAGCTTTGCTTCAAACCACAGGAAGTAGCGTGGGAACGCCCATGACCCACCCATGGCATGCGCCCTTGAAGCAAAGTAGCACAAAGCATTATTTGCATTACTTTAAAGCTACTTTCCTGTGCAATAAAGTGTAGTGCTACAAAGTAAATTTGAACACTTTGTGCCACTTTGCATGATTTTGCGGTGTCACACATTGTTGAGAAATTTTCCCCATTGTTTTTCTAATATCTGATCAGTCTTGTGATTTACCTAATAACCCTCAGGGCAAGTGGTGTGGCTGATGAAAGTATGCTAATGATCTTGTGTGTGTGTAAGTTACTGCATGTCATGTGTGGTACAACCATCCAGTCCTGGCTGTTACCCAAAGGCATACGACGCTCTGTACTTTGTGATTTAGGGCCTCATTATGATGTCAGTGGGACCAACACCAACTTGCTATCGGTGTCAGTCCCACTGACATCTATGTCCGCGGTCCGCCAGCCACATTATGATGCAGTGGGTGGAGAAATCAGGCAGAGGGACTATCAGCAGCACTTCTGACGGGCTCAACGAGCCCGTCGGTGTGTCGGAAAACACCATAATTCCCAAATGATGACGGAGCCAGGCTAGGCTCCACTGTTGGGATTATGATGACACTTTCCGACAGCCTTTTCATGTCAGCCTTTCTGACATGGAAAGGCTGTCGGAAGTGTCTTTGGGGGCCCCTAGCAGGGCCCCTTTCCCCCTGGACCTCCGATATGGGGTCTGGGGGGGCACCTATGGTGCCTGCCACACGGTGCAGGCCTTTTCCACCCCCGCACAACCTTCCATTGTTGAAAGAATGTTTCCGACCGCCCATCGCATCCTAATACTGAGGTTGGAACTACCGACCTAAGGTTGGGTGGTTCCAGACTGCTACGGTGTCAGGCAAATGTAAGTCCGCCCAGCATTGTAATGAGGACCTTAGTTATTTATGTTCGAAAGTGTGAACTCATGTATCCTTGCATTCAAACTGGCTTGGTCCACTTGGCAGATATGCACTGGTGTACAATGCTGGCGTTCTGTCAGGTTTTGTCTCGTGAATACAGTCGCTCCATAGAATATAAGTGAGAACACTTTTACTAAAAATATTTTTCTTACTGCCTTAATTGAAAGAGTGCCGCGCCTAATCCTAAAATTCAGAATGCAATTTGCGATACTCCTATCTACTGTCAGCTTGGCTTTTTTCAACATGTACCACCAATTACAGCATTGTGGAAGATCAAAGCCGTAAATGCCACTTTCACTAAACGTCTAAGGGGTCGATTCCGATCTCGGTCGGAGACGCACCCAACGCCATTCGGTCGGGAAAAAAGCCATGTGAATGCCTGTTTCCCGACCGATCCGCACATTAATCCGAACGAACAAGTACGATGTGCACAACAGCGCAGATCCCGACCGAGTCGTACTCACCCAATACAGGTCCTGATCCCCGACCGAGCCGGATCCGTAAACGCAGATACGAGTCGCCCGGAAGCCAAAAAGCAGCCCCGTCCGGCCGGACAAGTACGATGTGCTTCCCGTACGCGCCGAACCCGTCGCTACGCACGGCACGTCAAAGCATCCGGGAGAGGCGCACATAAGCTCCGATTCGCGCCACAACACGATCCACGGCTACGAGACGAACACGCCAGCGACGAGGACGAGGCGAAGCAACGACGAAGACGAACGAGACGAACCAACAATGAATCCCATCGTTCCGATCCTACCAATATTCTACATCTACTACCGGAACAGGCACGGACGCGTACGGCGCAGAAGGTAAGTCAGACACCAACCACAAACACAAACTACACATACCCAACATATCACACACACACACAGGGATGCAGAAATGACTTACTCCAGAAACAGCAGCACCATAGGGGCGGGATGCCCATCACCAATGCCACATATACACATAGGGGCCCGGATGCCTGTCACCACTGCCACCTCTACCCAGGGGGGTGCCAGGTGCCTACCACTACTGCCACCTCTACCCAGGGGGTGCCAGGTGCCTCCCACTACTACCACCTCTACCCAGGGGGTGCCAGGTGCCTACCACTACTACCACCTCTACCCATGGGGGTGCCAGGTGCCTACCACTACTGCCACCTCTACCCAGGGGGTGCCAGGTGCCTACCACTACTACCACCTCTACCCAGGGGTGCCAGGTGCCTACCACTACTACCACCTCTACCCAGGGGGTGCCAGGTGCCTCCCACTACTGCCACCTCTACCCAGGGGGTGCCAGGTGCCTCCCACTACTACCACCTCTACCCAGGGGGTACCAGGTGCCTACCACTACTACCACCTCTACCCATGGAGGTGCCAGGTGCCTACCACTACTGCCACCTCTACCCAGGGGGTGCCAGGTGCCTCCCACTACTACCACCTCTACCCAGGGGGGCTGGATGCCTGTCACTACTACCACCTCTACCCAGGGGGTGCCAGGTGCCTACCACTACTACCACCCCTACCCATGGGGGCTGGAAGCCTGTCACTACTACCACCTCTACCCAGGGGGTGCCAGGTGCCTACCACTACTACCACCTCTACCCAGGGGTGCCAGGTGCCTACCACTACTACCACCTCTACCCAGGGGGTGCCAGGTGCCTACCACTACTACCACCTCTACCCAGGGGGTGCCAGGTGCCTACCACTACTACCACCTCTACCCATGGGGGTGCCAGGTGCCTACCACTACTACCACCTCTACCCAGGGGTGCCAGGTGCCTACCACTACTACCACCTCTACCCATGGGGGTGCCAGGTGCCTACCACTACTACCACCTCTACCCAGGGGTGCCAGGTGCCTCCCACTACTACCACCTCTACCCATGGGGGGCTGGATGCCTGTCACTACTACCACCTCTACCCATGGGGGTGCCAGGTGCCTACCACTACTACCACCTCTACCCAGGGGTGCCAGGTGCCTCCCACCACTACCACCTCTACCCAGGGGGTGCCAGGTGCCTCCCACTACTACCACCTCTACCCATGGGGGGCTGGAAGCCTGTCACTACTGCCACCTCTACCCAGGGGGGTACCAGGTGCCTACCACTACTACCACCTCTACCCAGGGGGTGCCAGGTGCCTCCCACCACTACCACCTCTACCCTGGGGGTGCCAGGTGCCTACCACTACTACCATCTCTACCCAGGGGGTGCCAGGTGCCTACCACTACTACCACCTCTACCCAGGGGGTGCCAGGTGCCTACCACTACTACCACCCCTACCCATGGGGGCTGGATGCCTGTCACTACTACCACCTCTACCCAGGGGGGGCTGGATGCCTGTCACTACTACCACCTCTACCCAGGGGGGGCTGGATGCCTGTCACTACTACCACCTCTACCCAGGGGGGTGCCAGGTGCCTACCACTACTACCACCTCTACCCAGGGGGGTGCCAGGTGCCTCCCACTACTACCACCTCTACCCAGGGGGGCTGGATGCCTGTCACTACTACCACCTCTACCCAGGGGGGGCTGGATGCCTACTACTACCACCCCCACTCACAGGATGGCAAATACATGCCACAAGAAGCACACACCAGCAGAAAGAATGCAACACAAAGACATCCCCCCCAACACCATGACAAGCGTGTGTAGACTGTGTCAAATGCCTACAACACTGAACAGGACTGTGGACATACAATGTGACCCCCTATCACAAGTGCCACACATAAATGTGTGTGGCACCCAAAATGCAAGCAGGCCATGACCATTGTGGCAATGGGGTCCAAAGCCCCATCATCACAGTGACCAAAATGTGAGTGTGGGGTCCATAGCTGAAGCACATATTGAACATTGTGGCAATGGGGTCCAAACCCCCATCATCACAGTGACCAAAATGTGAGTGTGGGGTCCATAGCTGAAGCACATATTGAACATTGTGGCAATGGGGTCCAGACCCCCATCATCACAGTGACCAAAATGTGAGTGTGGGGTCCATAGCTGAAGCACATATTGAACATTGTGGCAATGGGGTCCAAACCCCCATCATCACAGTGACCAAAATGTGAGTGTGGGGTCCATAGCTGAAGCACATATTGAACATTGTGGCAATGGGGTCCAAACCCCCATCATCACAGTGACCAAAATGTGAGTGTGGGGTCCATAGCTGAAGCACATATTGAACATTGTGGCAATGGGGTCCAAACCCCCATCATCACAGTGACCAAAATGTGAGTGTGGGGTCCATAGCTGAAGCACATATTGAACATTGTGGCAATGGGGTCCAAACCCCCATCATCACAGTGACCAAAATGTGAGTGTGGGGTCCATAGCTGAAGCACATATTGAACATTGTGGCAGTGGGGTCCAGACCCCCATCATCACAGTGACCAAAATGTATGTGTTGACAAAGAATAAGCTGCAACTGCCAAACTGCATGGATTATTCCTGGTCACAGAACAACAAACACATCAGTGGCAAAGTAGTGCTTGTGTCCCATAGCAACATAGAATGGGGGAGGCAAACAGTGCAGTGCAAACAAGACATACCTTTGGCCATGTGCAGACAAACATCACCCATGGGGGCTGACACTGTCAACACTCATCAATGACTCAATGACAGAAGTGACCATCAGAATGCAGACCCACATATTTGCACCAATGGGCACACAAATTCAGATACCCAGTGGAGACTGTAGAAGGGAGGTGAACAGATACCATACCATGGCAGCAATGGGGGACACACACAATGATCATTGTGCTGACTGATGACCTAGGAGTCCCAGGGAAAGCAGGGCAAACACACCAAACAACATACAGCCAATGGCACACTAAAGATATGCCAATGCAGTGGTGCAGATGCACAAACACAAACAGGCAGACCCACACTGCACATCAAACACAACAGGTGAGGGGGGGTACCAGTGTCCCCAGGCAAACACACAACACATGAGGAGGCCTGAATACCAATTACACAGACGTGCATACAGTGCCACACAAAGGTAACTCATGGATCCAAATCCCCTATTTGTGGGCAATCAGACATTGTCAGATGAGTGGGAGCACAAATCACACATGTCACACAAGCATGTAGGAACAGCAACTGACACAGCAAGACACCACAGCACCACACCCAGGGCCCCCACAATGTGGTGACCCTGGGCTGCATTACAATCCCACTGTGATGACAAAGCTAGATGTCGTTCACACTGTGAACCACAGTCATGTGTCCTGAGCAACAAACTACCATCACACCTACACAAGCACAAATCAACCAGCACGGCCTGTCAGCCAAGGCCAACATGGAGGCAGGGGTCTAGCCGGGCAACAACTCTCATCTGCACACACTCAACACCACACACCTCGACCTCCAACAATGTGCAGCAGTGAAGCTCACATGCACTGGTGACATTGCACATGCACCCATGACAATCCCAGGGGGTGGTGGGAACCAAGGTGCAGGAACACATCACACATGGCCACTCTACCAGACTCCTGAATGTCTGACACACTGCACACTACGCTGTACATGGACATGACGGCAATACCACACCAACCAATGGGATCCCAGCCACAGTCACACACCTATGAAGAAGCCAAGGTCACCCACAAAGGACACACATAGACAACTACCAACATTGCAGCCCTGAGGAGTGCCAGCAGTCACACACACAACGTGTCACAACCAATGAAAGCTAACACAAACCAGAAATCACATGACAGGTGTCAACAACAAGTGCAAAGGGGAATCCGGACTGTGACACATCAGCGTCTGCCCACAAACTCAGCCCTGACAGCAAACACACCTATGGGTGACACCCTGATGACCAGTAATGTGCCATGCACCCACATCACAGAGAACCCAGGGAGAAGACTTTGGGGAACATAGCTCAACTCAGCAAGCATCACAAACAGGAACATCACTAGGGATCACAGCATGCACAGCAACATGGAAGTGAACACACACACATGCTCGTACAACACACACCTTGGGCGCACGAGATGTCACAGGAGTACACACTGCCATGAGGGGACTCCACTCCTGTGTGAGGAAAGCTGTGCCATATGTCGCATCAGTAGGGCTCCATCATGTCAGCAGAACACTTGGTCACACAGTCAACAATTAGCACCAAATGAAGGCTCCCGTCACATCAGCCTGGTCATGGGAATGTCAACGAAATCAACAGCACAGATCCAACACACATGTATAGCAAGTTGCACTGACAACACAGAAGAGTCCTTCCCCATTGATGCCCAAACCTGCATGTCCAGTGGAGATGGCCACACGGTCAGGGAACTAGACTAATTGAACAATGGCAAACACAACAGATGTGCATGGGTGGAACCCACAGATGTGACATTGCTAATGTAAGTAGGAAATCCCATTGCCAAATATTGAATACATGACACCCTCAGATGCTGCTAAGGACGACATGGATTCACCACAGGATAGGACACTGTCCCCCTGGAACACATGGGTTCATGCACAGTAACACTTCATTTCCATGAGTCCAAAAATCACCATCACTGCAGCAAGGGCACGGTTAGCATCATCAACATCATGTACATCAGAAGCAAAACCACTAGAGAACAGAAAGTTGCTTTATTCAGCATGTGGGTTCAAAACTTGGAAGAACTGCAAGGTATCAACAAAGGCCAATGGCCAGTCCATCAAGGAAGTCTATACAGGGTGACAGTGGCAGATGTCACCGTATGCATGCCTGCACTGATCACAACCGGGGACAATCCCCTAGGAGGGGCATACGGGGGCAGGCCAGGCACCGCAGGGACAGGATCAGGGCTCACCAGGAGGAGGCAGGGAAGGGGTGGTGGGTGCTGGAGAGCCACTGACAACTGCAGTGGAGGTGTCTGACATGGTGTGTGCCGGCACAACTGGGGGGCATGACTCAGATGTTGTGGGTGCAGGCACAACTGCAGTGGACCCTGCAGATGGAGTGGAAGGTCCGCCACTGAGGCGCCCAAGTCAGACAGGGTGATAGTGGACTCCACTGCAGTGCCCACCTCCAGGGGAGGAGAATGGGGATCAGGAAAGGTGGGCAGGACAGAGGGGGAGGACACCCTCACCACATCAGTGGTACAGACAAGCGCAGCGGGGGTGTGGGGCCGGAAGAGCAAGTGGCAGGGGAGAAGGCCTGACCCTTCTGGGGATGGTGTATCTGTGGGTGGGGGAACCTGGGGCAGGGTGTGGTGGGGGCACCTGTGGAGTGGGGGCCTGAGGGATGGAGGAAGGAGACTTGGTGCCTGAGCTGCAGGGCTGCGGCGGGGTCTTGCTCTTCCGGGACCGGGGGGACTTGCGGGTGGGGGCCTCAGTCGGTCCGCGCCTGGGGGATGGTGTCCGGGGGCCAGGGGCACTCCGCTCTGTGTGGGTGGGCTTCCTCTTCCCCCTGAATGCTGGATCAGCTGGGTCGGAGGGGGAGAGGCCAAGGTTACAGAGGAAGAGCCGCTGTGTCTTTGGGGTTGCAGCTGAGGCAAGGGAGGGGTCTTTGGAGGGAGAGGCAACTGAGGACTGCGCAGTGCTTGTGGATGCGTGTGTTTGTGCCTGTGCTCCATCCCCTGTGAGTGTGGTTGCAGTCCCCTGACGGTGCGTGCGTGTGCGTCTTGTTTCTGGCGTGTGTGTCCGTGTGCTGCATGTGTCTGTGCTGGTGTGTGCCTGTGCTAGTGTGTGTGTGCTTGGGACGGGTAAGGTGCTGGGGAGTGTGGATGGGGCAGAGGCAGGAGGGGTGAGGGAGTGTCGGAGGAGGGACACTGCTGCCGTCAGGGAGGAGTCCATGGACCTATTGCCCCTCTGTAGGTCAGACATGCCCGATGAGATGCCCTCCATGAATGACACCAGCTGAGTCAACAGACTGGTGTGTGCATGGAGGGCACTCAGCATCGCTGTCTGTCCTACATGGAGCCCTCGGAGGAGGTACACAGACTCCTCACTCAGGGCAGCAGGGGACACAGGTGCAGGGGGTGCGGTGCCTGGCCCGAAGGAGACACGCTCCCGAACATGGGAGCCTCCACGGACCTCTGGAATGGGAGCCAACGGGAGGGCGGTGGTGGTGGTGGTGGTGGTGGCGGGGACAGCAACACTAGCTGGGGTGTGGTGGCTGCTGACACCCGCCTCCATAAGGGAGTCATCGTCCGAGTTGCTCTGGTCCTCAGCTGAGGTGGATGGTGCTGAGGACTCCTCGGTGTGGCTCCCCTCGCCCTCCGTGCCACTGGGTCCCTCCGACCACTCCTCGGCTGCTGACCCAGTCTGGCTCTGCGGCTCCTCCTGGTCCTTGGAGCTGTCCCCTCCTGTGGCCGTGGATGTATCTGCAATCAATAGGGAAACAGACAGACATCAGTCACCTGCACCGAACGCACACACCACAGTAAGTACAGCACATTACAGAGCAAGCCCTGCCATCCTTAGTTGAACATTGCTAAAACTGCACAAACAGAACAGGAGAAGTCAATTGTCAGTCTGATGGTCAACCATGGCACTCACATCCCACCTGGCCTTGCACCCATCTGTATGGTGTCTGTGGGATGGCAATACCCCGGTGTGGACACATGCACCACCTACACAGTATTTGGACAGTGCAGAGAACCCGGTGAAGCATGTGGACATGCACACATCACAACTCTTGCCACTGAGTCAGTGCAGGTGTCCGGATGAAAGGGATGCCCAGAGTCAAATAGGAAATGCATGTGATGCATACCAGCGACAGACACCATGATGCACCCATGTCCTGATAGCCATTGCCACAATGGTGTGCATGTAGCAAATGTCACTCCCCTGCAGGATCACTAATAGGAAGTCACATGCCATGGCACAGCCATGCCTGCTAAGTCAGACATAACTGTCTCCAGTCACATGGGCAGGGCAGCCAGACAACAACACGCTGCACTGTGTCACAATAGTAGATCATGGGGAATGCAAGTCCTGGAGCTGAACAAGTGCACATGTACATCCCCCACAACCCACATCATCTGTACCCTCATCTGTCCAGGTTATACCCATTGTACATATGGGAGACCTGTAACACTACCCTCTGCACCTGAGCACATCACAATCTGCTGTGTATGGGAAACAGATGTCTGAAACTCATATTCGCATACCAGAGTCTGCACGGTCAGGTGATCAAACACCTATGTGTCACACATGTATCATCTCCTATGGTCACATCTCCGGTGGCATGCGGAGCCCCAACCGAGGAACACCCCAGCAGACCTGACAACGAAGCCAGACACCTGAGGGGACGAATCACTGAGCAAAATGTGTCAGCTGATACACAGGAGTGGGAGTACAGAGTGTATTGTATGGCCTGGAGTAGGCATGACTGTCCTGTCCCACATGAATGAGGGATGAGCCCTGGACAGTAGGCAGCTGGCTAAGTATGTGTGACACACGTAATATACACACTCCTGGGGCACAAACATTGTTCCCACCCGCAGCATGGGTGTGTGCCAGATACCCCAGGCACATGTGGTGGATCAGCTCAGCAATTGGACCACACATCAAAATGACACGCAGAACACATGTCAGAACACAGGCAATGTGTAAGCAATGGACCCACCCATGATGCCCACCACAGAGTCAGGGAAACAGATGCTGTCCCCCACCTTGAGTCAAGCAAACTGCAAGGACACAGTACCCAAGTGACACAATACCCTGACTGTAAGGGCCACACCTGGGTATCAGATGAGGAGTGGGCAGTGCACAATAGAGGGACATGGGTCCTGGACCACAAGACTGATGTACTGTGGAAGTTTAACCAGGCCAGAGGAGGACACATAGCATGGCAGACATAGTTCACAATGCAGACATGGACTCACCCCCTCCTTGCTGCTCTCTGGCCTTCAGCTGCCCATCCAGATCAGGGAAGACCACCGCCAGGATCCTCAGCATGTGGGGGGTCAGGGTCCGGTGTCCGCCCCTCCTGCGAGGAGGCGACAGCTTCAGCTGGACCCGTGCGATCCTCCGGGTCCAGCCCCGAAGGTCCTGCCACCTCTTCTGGCAGTTGCGGATCCGGCGCTTGTAGACCCCCACGGATCTCACTGCCCGGACGATGGTCAGCCATATCTTCTGCTTCTGGTGGGCATCAACCTGTGAGGATAACAAAGTGAGGATGCCATTACTACACATGCAACATATCCGTGCATTACACAGTTGGATATACATGTCTCAATCACAGGGGCACATGATGTACACAGGCAGTGCAACGATGGCTATGGACAGTATGCCAGCAGTTACTACATGGTATCATTGCCTGGGAAGTAAAACCTAGTTTAAATGCACTGTCACTGCACTATACCTGTCCAGTGCATGTAACTACACACTATGGGGGTGACAACTACTCAGTGAACCTGCTAGCCAGTGGCGTGCAGACTGTTAGCCTTGCTAGTCAGACAACATGCACATTTAGAAAGGCAGTGGACAGAACACTCACCTGCTCCCCTGCTTTCCCATACAGCTTGCTGTACTGTGGAAGGAGGCCATCCAGCAGGGCCTGGTTCTCCTCAGTGCTGAAGGCTGGGGCTCTCTCCACAGTACGTGCCATTGCAGGGTCCAGAGGGTGCAGATACAGCAGCAGTGTAGTGGCAGATGTCGTCCTGGAGCATGTAGTGCAGGCAAGTGAGCTCTCAGGGGAACAGCCAGCATTATATGTGTGCTGCAGAGGCAGATACTGTCCCATGTGTCCAAAGTGATAGGTCCAAGTCGTTTGCATCATCTGAATCTGGCCAATCCATGGAATTGCACCACTTACACACGCCCCAGCATCCTTCAAATGTTCAACTTCGTGACACCCATGAAATTGCAACATTGTTGTGGGTGACCAACTGAATTTACAGCATCAGACACGTTCAAATTTTTAAAACGCGTCCGTTGCCAGGCCAGGCCATAGCCAATGGGTGCGCACCGATCGGACCATTGCTGTTCAACGCGTACATAGGATACAACGCGTACCCGCACACATTGAATGCAATGGGCCGGCCGGGCACACCGATCGGACCATTGCTGTTCAACGCGTACATAGGATACAACGCGTACCCGCACACATTGAATGCAATGGGCCGGCCGGGCACACCGATCGGACCATTGCTGTTCAACGCGTACATAGGATACAACACGTACCCGCACACATTGAATGCAATGGGCCGGCCGGGCACACCGATCGGACCATTTCTGTTCAACGCGTACATAGGATACAACGCGTACCCGCACACATTGAATGCAATGGGCCGGCCGGGCACACCGATCGGACCATTGCTGTTCAACGCGTACATAGGATACAACGCGTACCCGCACACATTGAATGCAATGGGCCGGCCGGGCACACCGATCGGACCATTGCTGTTCAACGCGTACATAGGATACATACAACGCGTACCCGCACACATTGAATGCAATGGGCCGGCCAGGCACACCGATCGGACCATTGCTGTTCAACGCGTACATAGGATACAACGCGTACCCGCACACATTGAATGCAATGGGCCGGCCAGGCACACCGATCGGACCATTGCTGTTCAACGCGTACATAGGATACAACGCGTACCCGCACACATTGAATGCAATGTCCCGGCCGGGCACACTGATCGGACCATTGCTGTTCAACGCGTACATAGGATACAACGCGTACCCGCACACATTGAATGCAATGGGCCGGCCGGGCACACCGATCGGACCATTGCTGTTCAACGCGTACATAGGATACAACGCGTACCCGCACACATTGAATGCAATATGCCGGCCGGGCACACCGATCGGACCATTGCTGTTCAACGTGTACATAGGATACAACGCGTACCCGCACACATTGAATGCAATGGGCCGGCCGGGCACACCGATCGGACCATTGCTGTTCAACGCGTACATAGGATACAACGCGCACCCGCACACATTGAATGCAATGGGCCGGCTGGGCACACCGATCGGACCATTGCTGTTCAACTGCGTACATGGGAAACAACGCGTACCCGCACACATTGAATGCAATGGCCAATATGTGCGCACTGATCGGTCCATTGCTGTCCAAGGCGTATTGCCAATACAACGCGTACCAGCGCACATTGAATGCAATGGCCAATGTGTGCGCACTGATCGGTCCCTTGCTGTCCAACGCATCCCTGTACAAGTCACTGGCATATGTCACCAAGCCTGTCACTTGTGAACATATGACAGCCACATATACTTCCCAGGCAGTGAGGGGCACACCTACAACACCACAGCCTGTCCAAACTGTATCCTAGGGCATGTAAGGCTGCATTACCTATTCCGTGTATGGGGGTGAACATGTTGTTCTGTGGGTGTCACTTGGGGGCAGCCACCCCCAGGCTGTGCACGTGTTTATGGGGACTGAATCCTTGGTGTTTCGTGTACATGACCACTGTGATGTGCAACTGTTTATATCTGAGCATGTGGCATGGTCACAGTTCACGGTGGTGTATGTGTATGTCATGTCACATACCCCCTGAGTCCCATGTGGGACGGTATGTTTAACCCAGGGTGACCCATTGGCACAATAGTGATGGTCCTCCGCAGTCTGTGTGCATGTTGTGTTTACAATGTCTCTGATTTCATGTGCACAATGGGAGACAGTCTCCACATCCACGTTGTTTGTGCATGGACTTTGATGTTGTGCGTGTGTGTGTCACAGACGTCCATGTCTGTCCTGCCGAGGCAACACGGACCACTACCTGTGGGGCTCATGGTTGTTTTGCTGTGGTGTATACATGATACACCATGTCATGCCAGTGTCCATGTGGCAATACAGGGTCCCTGGGAATCTACCTGTCGTTGAGCTGTGATGCCTGGGGCACATCAGTCCTCACATGTCACTGTGGCGTGTGTTTGTTATTTGGCAGCAGGAGATGGGTACTGGGACACGGCCTCATGGTATCCGATGGCATGACCTGGGACTTCTTGATGCCACTTGTTGGACTGTGATGTTAGATATTGGCCATGTATGTGCCATACATATCCGTACTGAACTGCACACATCATGTACTTGTGCCTCATTATGATGTATCATGTGATGTTGAGTGTGTTCAATGCCACATATGTGGGGTGACTGACAATCTTGCTTTCTTCACCTATGCACTGCAGGGCACCAGCTGTCCATAGACCATTCCCTGACCTGGCAACGATGGTGGAACGGGACAGCATCCGACGGTACCGCTTCACCAGGCAGCTGATTGAGGATTTGGCAGTGCGCTTGGCACCACATTTGCAACCTGGCCGTCCGTATCCTACAGCGCTGACCACCAAGGTGAAGGTGATGGCAGCCCTACACTTCTTTGCCACTGGTACCTTTCAACACACTCTGGCGACTGCTGGTGGGATGTCACAGACCATGTTCAGCCGTGTGCTCCGGGATGTTTTGGAGGCTATGTTGATATACCTGAACCAGTACATCTATTTCCCTAGACTCCAACGACTCACTGGCGTGAAGAGTGACTTCTATGCCCTGGGGAGGATGCCGCATGTCATTGGCTCCATTGATGGGACACATGTGGCGTTGGTACCACCACAGGCCCACGAGCAGGCCTACCGTAACCGCAAACACTACCACTCGGTCAATGCACTGGTGGTCTGTCTTGCAGATATGAGCATCACACACGTGTGTGCCCGTTTCCCTGGTTCTGCACACGATGCGTACGTGATGAGGAGTAGTCGCATCCCGAGGATGATGGCACAGATGCGGAACCAGCGTGCCTGGCTTGTAGGTGTGTACTGACTTTGTACCATTGTGTGTGTTCTGCTATGTAGTGTTCCACCCTCTTTTCCAACTCTGCTAATGTGCAATTGTCTGTATGTAGGTGACTCCGGATACCCCAACATGCCATGGTTGCTGACGCCCCTCAGGAACCCTGTGACACCAGCCCAGATGCGCTACAATGAGGCACATGGTCGGACCAGGAGAGTGATTGAGCGGACATTTGGTCTCCTGAAGAGCCGCTTCCGCTGCCTCGACAAGACAGGAGGGTCCCTCCCATATGCCCCAGCAAAGGTGTGCAAGATTATCATCATCGTCTGCTGCATGCTCCACAACCTGGCAGTGCGGAAGGAGTTGCCTCTCATCCTGGATGACAATGACCAACGTCCGCCACCTGTGGAGGATCCTGGCCTGGACCACGATGCCAGTGATGATGATGATGATGTTGAGGGTGATGTCCGCACACAGCTCATCACCAACTTCTTCAGCTGAATGTGAGTATCCAGAGATGGCATGTCAATGATGTGAGTTTGCATGATATGTGTTGGTGGTGCTCTGGTGCTGTTTGAGTGTGTCCATGGGCTACATGTCTGTATGCGTGTAGCGATGTGTCCTTGCAGGTAGTCTGTACTCCCCAACAGTGTTGACATGCTAACTTGGTTCTGGGTGGGTATCTTGTAACATGTATTGTGCATGAGTATTGCAGTTCTGTCCTGTTCTTCAGTACTTTTGACTGTGTGTCATTTCTGTCCTTCACAGGGTACTTTCAGAGTCGTTTGGTCAACTGTGATCCCCAACACCGTGATTCGACTTCCCGGGTGGTAGCTGTTGTGTCCCTACAGGTGATGTGCACCACACCCATGGACTTCCTTCCTTCTACACTTGTTGACTATGTGCCCGCTGCCAGGTGGGATTACCTTGCATCTGTGGTGGTTTCAACATGTTGCAAATGTGTAATAAACCTGTGCTTCACTATGTGATGTGCGTTGTCTGTGGTCACACATCTGACTGACATTTGCTTACTGCACCAGTGGGCTAGTTAACACAGACTGTGAATAGGCGTTGGGTCTGTGCAATGCAACGTATTTCCTGGCAACACCAGTGTAGGCGATGAGTCAGATGTCCATGGTGTGTATGTGTTGTGTAGCCCTGGTGGTGTGCCTCACCCATATGTGTGAAGTCGCCATGACTCACATGCCGGTGTTGTACTTGCTGTAGCAGTTAGCATGCACAGTGTCATTTCCCCGATCATCATCGCAACTTCTGAGACAACATTGGAATCACAACAGAGGCAAGTATGGTGTATAAGTGAGTTTATTCACATACATGTGTGAGTATAGTGCACAGGTTGTTGGGTGCTGTACATTGTGATTGTGATCCAAAGTTCCTAGATAATTTGGAAGTCCTGGTAGCAGAAATGTCCAGAGTAAAGTCCACAGTAATCAGAGACATTGGTCCAACTTGAGCTCCCCATGTCATGTGAGAGAGTTGTGTTGCAGTCAACAGGGTGAACAGTTTGCGCACAAAGGTTATTCTCCAGAACAGGTTTTGGCTTCCTGGGGGTTGCACATGGCCATCGGCCTCTCACTTGCCCCTCCTCGGACGGCCCCTCTTCTTTGGGGGGGGGATCCTCAAGTGCAGGCTGCTGCGGTGCAGGGGACTCTCCGCCAGAGTCATCCTGCCTCCCTGTGGCAGTTGCAGTTGTTTCAGCAGCAGATGTTGTGGGCACACAGGGAGGTGTTGACTGGTTGCTGCTCATCTGGCGAAGGCATTGTAATATGTCCCTATGCACCGCCGTCATCTCTTGCAGTGTGTCCCACTTGGACTCCACGCGGGACATGTGTGAGTCCAAGCGGGCATGATGGGCAGCCTGCTGCTGTTTGATGTCTCTGAGGAGCCCCACTACCTGGCTGAACTCTCCGGTGCTGGACTGGTACGCATCGGCTATGCGTGCCAGTTGTGGGTCATCATGCAGTCCAGACCCCTCTGTGAGCAGCGACCTATGTCTCCCACCCCTCCCACCACCCCTGGCGACACGTGCAGTACCTGAGGTGTCAGGCACAGGTGACCCTGGGCCACCTTGTGGGTTGTTGGTGGTGGTGGTGTCCATGGCCCCACGTTGGTCCAGGGTCCCTGTGCTGGTGGTGGTGCTGCTCCTTGGTCTGTCCGTGTCGGCAGGGGTGGTATGTGTGTTGACAGTCGTTGGAGGGGTGGGTGCAGGGGGTGCAGCTGGTGGTCCTTCTGGTGCTGCATGATGACTTGCTCCGGAGGTGCCAGGTAAGTCTTCGTCATCCGAGGAGGGCAGAGGCTGTTCCACACCAGTGAGCTCCGTATCCTCTTGAGCCTGGGACGAGGACTCCTCAGCATCTGCTACTGTGTCCCCATCATCACCTGTTTTTGGGAGACACACACAATGTATGTTATGTTTCTGCAGGCATCAATGGTTGACACACCTGACAGTTGTGACTGTGCCTCTGGATGCGGGCCTGTACAATGCATTGTCCTAGGTTGTCACAGTCAGGGGTTGATATTGGTGTAGCACATTGTCCTGCATTATTTGGGCATTTCTATGTGAATGTTGGGGTGTGTACATGGTCTGCATTGGTTGTATTTGGTTGTCATCCGCTCCTCCTTCCCACCCAGCCAGATATCCCACCATGGACCGTGCTTCCATTGCAGGGAGTGCAAGTTGTCTTTCAGGATATCAGTCAGTGGTGTCCTGCTGTTGGTTGTTGCACAGTTGCCAGCAGGGCCTTGTGCTCCCCACAGCAGTAGCCAGTGTCAACCATCTTGTCAGTTGTTTTCCACTCCCTGTGATGTGCGCATGGTTCAGGGTGGTGTTGATGGGACAGTTGTGGGGGTGACCAATATCTGTGACTACCACTCCCATCATGCTATTGCCTCCACCCCACTTCCCAGCATGCCCATACTTACTTGCTTTTGGGTGGACTTCAGTGTGTATGAGTGTGAGAGCAATGGCAAGATGGCTGGCAGTGGTGTCCTGCTGTTGCAGTTGCCAGCAGGGCCGCGTGCTCCCCACAGCAGTACCCAGTGTCAGCCATCTTGTCAGTTGTTTTCCACTCCCTGTGATGTGCGCATGGTTCTGGGTGGTGTTGATGGGACAGTTGTGGGGTGACCAATATCTGTGACTACCACTCCCATCATGCTATTGCCTCCACCCCACTTCCCAGCATGCCCATACTTACTTGCTTTTGGGTGGACTTCAGTGTGTGTGAGTGTGAGAGCAATGGCAAGATGGCTGGCAGTGGTGTCCTGCTGTTGGTTGTTGCACAGTTGCCAGCAGGGCCTTGTGCTCCCCACAGCAGTGCCCAGTGTCAGCCATCTTGTCAGTTGTTTTCCACTCCCTGTGATGTGCGCATGGTTCAGGGTGGTGTTGATGGGACAGTTGTGGGGGTGACCAATATCTGTGCCTACCACTCCCATCATGCTATTGCCTCCACCCCACTTCCCAGCATGCCCATACTTCCTTCCTTTTGACTCTGCTTCCCTGTGGGGTGGGCTGCCTGTGCTGACAGGATGGCTGGGAGTGTTGTCCGGGCAGTTGTTTGGCTAAATGTCCCAGGAGTGTCCCTGGGCTTCACACAGCATGACCCAGGGTGGTGGTTCTTTGTGGGACCTTGAGTTAGGATGTGAGGCATTGCATTCCGCCAGGTGGCTTCTGTGGAGTATGTGTTGAGGGGGTGTGAGGGGAGGTGCTTGTGACTATGGTCAGTGCTGTGAGTCCTCCTTCCCACCCAGCCAGATATCCCACCATGGACCGTGCTTCCATTGCAGGGAGTGCAGGTTGTCTTTCAGGATGTCAGTCAGTGGTGTCCTGCTGTTGGTTGTTGCACAGTTGCCAGCAGGGCCTTGTGCTACCCACAGCAGTAGCCAGTGTCAGCCATCTTGTGAGTCCTTTTCCACTCCCTGTGATGTGAGCATGGTTCAGGGTGGTGTTGATGGGACAGTTGTGGGGGTGACCAATATCTGTGCCTACCACTCCCATCATGCTATTGCCTCCACCCCACTTCCTAGCATGCCCATACTTCCTTCCTTTTGACTCTGCTTCCCTGTAGGGTGGGCTGCCTGTGCTGACAGGATGGCTGGGAGTGTTGTCCGGGCAGTTGTTTGGCTAAATGTCCCAGGAGTGTCCCTGTGCTTCACACAGCATGACCCAGGGTGGTGGTTCTTTGTGGGACCTTGAGTTAGGATGTGAGGCATTGCATTCCGCCAGGTGGCTTCTGTGGAGTATGTGTTGAGGGGGTGTGAGGGGAGGTGCTTGTGACTATGGTCAGTGCTGTGAGTCCTCCTTCCCACCCAGCCAGATATCCCACCATGGACCGTGCTTCCATTGCAGGGAGTGCAGGTTGTCTTTCAGGATGTCAGTCAGTGGTGTCCTGCTGTTGGTTGTTGCACAGTTGCCAGCAGGGCCTTGTGCTACCCACAGCAGTAGCCAGTCTCAGCCATCTTGTCAGTTGTTTTCCACTCCCTGTGATGTGTGCATGGTTCAGGGTGGTGTTGATGGGACAGTTGTGGGGGTGACCAATATCTGTGACTACCACTCCCATCATGCTATTGCCTCCACCCCACTTCCCAGCATGCCCATACTTACTTGCTTTTGGGTGGACTTCAGTGTGGGTGAGTGTGAGAGCAATGGCAAGATGGCTGGCAGTGGTGTCCTGCTGTTGGTTGTTGCACAGTTGCCAGCAGGGCCTTGTGCTCCCCACAACAGAGCACTAGTGTCAGACATCTTTGATGGGGCTTTCCACTCTGGGGTGTGCATGCTTGAGTGTGAGCTTGCTGGGCCATGTGGGTGGGGGATGTTGAGCTGTGACTACCACTCCCATCATGCTATTGCCTCCACCCCACTTCCCAGCATGCCCATACTTACTTGCTTTTGGGTGGACTTCACTGTGTGTGAGTGTGAGAGCAATGGCAAGATGGCTGACAGTGGTGTCCTGCTGTTGGTTGGTGGCCAGTTCCCAGCATGGCCTTGTGATCCCCACAACAGAGCACCAGTGTCAGACATCTTTGATGGGGCTTTCCACTCTCTGTGGGGTGTGCTTGCTTGAGGGTGAGCTTGCTGGGCCATGTGGGTGGGGGATGTTGAGCTGTGACTACCACTCCCATCATGCTATTGCCTCCACCCCCCTTCCCAGCATGCCCATGCTTCCTTCCCTTTGACTCTGCTTCCCTGTGGGGTTGTGTGCCTGTGCTGACAAGATGGCTGACAGTGTTATCCTGGGGTTAGCTTTGCTACAAGTCCCATGTGTGTCCCTGTGCTTCACTCAGCATGACCCAGGGTTGTGGTTCTTTGTCGGACATTTTATTGGAGTGTGAGGCAATGCATTCTCCCAGGTGAGTTTTGTGGAGTTTGTGTTAGGGGTGTGTGTGAGAAACGCTGCTGGTAACTATGGTCAGGGCTGTGAGTCCTCCTTCCCACCCAGCCAGATATCCCACCATGGAACGTGCTTCCATTGCAGGGAGTGCAAGTTGTCTTTCAGGATGTCAGTCAGTGGTGTCCTACTGTTGGTTGGTGCACAGTTGCCAGCAGGGCCTTGTGCTCCCCACAGCAGTAGCCAGTGTCAGCCATCTTGTAAGTTGTTTTCCACTCCCTGTGATGGTTCAGGGTGGTGTTGATGGGACAGTTGTGGGGGTGAGCAATATCTGTGCCTACAACTCCCATCATGCTATTGGCTACACTGACTTGCCCAGCATACACATATTTCCTTTCTTTCAGTGGGCTTCACTGTGTGCTGGTGTTGTAGTGGTGGCTACTTGTCTGGATGTGTTTGTCAGTTATATTTGTGCCACTGCCTAGCTGTAGTTGTAGTTGTGTTTGTACATGTGATGACACAGTTAAATGTCACTTTGTGATGGCATGTGTTGTGTTTCTCTGAGTGACATACACATTTTGGGATGATTCTGTTCTGGTTGGTGTGTATTTGCTAAGAGTGCATGGTTTGACTCTCCCTTGACAGTGATGTGTGTGTGTAGTCGCAGAATATTGTGTACATTTGTTGTGTACTCACCAGGCTCTGGGATGTTTTCTAGTCCATAGACGCTCACTGGTGGTAGGATGGCCCGCACCTTCTCCTCCCAGGGCCTGAGGTATACTGGCTTGGCAGGAGGGCCACTGCCGGTGTATTGGCTCAAGATGTAGTCCTTCTTCATCAGCTCCTTGACCCTCCTGCGCACGTCATACCACCTGTTCTGGATGTCTGTCTTTGTGCGCAAACATGGTGATTGTGCGTTCACCCTGTCGACGATCCTCTCCCACATCTTTGTTTTCTGTGACATGGGTGTCTGTTGGACCAGTGTACCAAAGAGCTGTGGCTCTACCCTGAGGATCTCATCTACCAGGACTTCCATTTCACTATCTAGGAACTTGTGATTCTTCTTTGGGGGCATGGTGATGGGTGGTGATGGTGAGTGATGTGTGTGTTGGTGTGCAGGTGAAGGTGTGTGAGTGTGTGTTTTGCTAGGTGTATGTGAGGTTTCTATTTGTTGTGGTGCTGATGGTGTGTGGCTTGTGTGATGGATGAGCTGTGGGTGTGTGGTTGCTGTCTGTTGAGTGCTGGCAGGTAATTTGAATTTGCAAAGGATCATGGTAGGGATTTGTGTCCTTTATATGGGTGGAGTTGTGGGTGTGTCTTTGTTCCCTGCCCCTCCCCCCAGTATTTATTGGCTTTGTAATTGCTTGTTTGGCCTTTTTTTGTGTATTTTCCCTTTGTACTTTTCGTTCATGTAGGAGACGTTCTTGTGACCGAGTCGGACCCTGCAGTTGTCTCGTACGGGCTCGTCCGTTTCGTTCACGCTGTGTTTGTGCTGTTTTCTATGCTGCGTACGCGTCGGTCACGGTGTTTTGGGTTGCTTCGGCTCGCAGTTTTGTATGCGTGTCGGTCGTACGGCTTGTCCTCCGTGCGACTCGGTCGTGTTTTCCACGCCTTGCATCGTACTTGGCGGGTGGGAGTCCGCGGGTACGTCTCGTTCGGTATTGTTCCGGGTACGAGTCGGTCGGTTCGAATCGCGTGTTTTTCCGGCCGGATTGCTGTTTTCCGCGCGGCTCGGTCCTTCGGCTTGTGTTCCGTACGAGTCGGTCGGGTTTTGCTCGCTTCTCATCGTACTTGGCGGGTCGGGCTGCACCGGTACGTGTCGGTCGGAATTAATTCCGGTTCCGAGTCGGTCGGTACGTTTTCCGGCCGGAATCGGAATCGGCCCCTAAATGTCTTAAAACGAGAATCACTAACCATCTGTGCATGCGTACTCTCTGAAGCATTTTTCCCTTGTCCATACAAGTTCCCCTTTCTCTTTTTTTTGCTGTAGGCAAACTTCTTTTGTCCCCTCATCCTGAGGGACCCATCAAACTGCAAATACGGTGATCCCCTTGGACAGTCTTTGATGTGCCCTTAGATGGGGAGATCCTTCATTGACCCAATAACCCGATAGTCTCGATGGAGAAGGCCCCATGTGACCTTTATGCGCAGACCTTGACTGGTGAAAGAATTCTTAGATTTTGAGAAGCAGTAGGGTAATGCTTACTGGCATCCTTGTCAAAATGACGCAATCCTAAAGCAGAAATGTACACTCAATGGCATTGTAACACAATGTTCTCATGCTCATTCTGTGAAAGAAAGAGAAGCATTTCCATCATGTTTGTACAATAAAGCCCTTGAATGTGCAAACAGAGAATAGTCTAGCATTCGAGATATTCAACCACAAAGATAACTATGCCCATGTATTGTATGAGTCTGTTTCTAAAAAAGGGAAGCATTTAGTTGCTACAGAGACACAGATTTTTTATTTATTGTCAGCAGCTGTAGCAAGTCACAGGAAAGGCAATGCTAGGCCCACATCTGCATCATCAGGCCATTCAACCTATTTTTAAATGGGAGAAGTGGCAGTCTTAACATGTTCACTGAACAAACACTTCATCTATATGCTAGATGCAGGTAGTACACCTTGGCAGAGGCTACCGCTTTCCGGCTTCCTGTGAAAACGTGCACGGAGGAATGCATCAGTTAATCGCTGTCGCACTCTCACGGTGTCAGGTGATACACACAGAGTTTACCTATGGGTTGGAATACACCAACCAGCTCACAATATGGGCCCTAGTCTTTCCACATTTGAAGGGACGACTGGTGTTTTTCTTAGACTGAGGATTTCAGTTGCTTCACTGTACACATGATCTGACGATCACTGCAGAAAAAGATAGGCATTTCATTGCCAGCTCTCCTCTATTTTCCTATGTCAATATCTCAGTTGTTGGCAATGGGCTTGACCTTTTGTTCAATGCCCTCATGAACCATTGGTTTTTGACAATAGATCTTGTAAAATGTCCTCCAACTTTGAGTTTGTCAGAGTTCCTGTACATTTTGTAAGCCAGACCAATAGATTTAATAGTGTGAATGAAGATGCTGAAGGTGTTGATGTTGAGCTGGTTGGTGAATATGTGAAATGTGATCTGCTGTTTCTAGTCTCTGAATGCTTGAGTGATAGTTCTTGCTGTGGCAACCTCGTGATGCTGCTGAGCCACCGCTGCTCTCTGCGTAGGTTGATGCAGCAGGCACGTTGCCAGCACTTTTTTTTGCCCTACAGTTTTTAGTCTTTAAATGAACCGAGCAGAGCTGGAACCCTGCAACAAAATAAATTGTGAGGCAGAGACTGTTTCTCACTGTTGCTACTTAAGGTCACCTAAAAGAACCCAGCTTAGGCTGTCAACTTAAAGGGCGTTCCTGATTGGTGCTTAAACTCAGGTTATACCTACACTTTCTCCTTCTCAGCCCCAGCCTCCAGAGGTCCATCTTCCACATCTTCCAGCCCACCCCAGGCCAATTTTATTTATTACCAATTTAGGGGAATGATTAAGGAAGATCTCATATTTAAACATGTTATGTGTTGCATGATGTGCTCATACTTGCTAGCCTAAGTATTACCCTAGGTGGCTTTTTTATGACTAAAATAGTACACCCAGTAACCTATTTATATATTTAAGGTAAAACAATGGGGCATATTAGCAAGACCCACGTTAAAATTATCGCCGTTTTAGCGGCAGGAAACTGCCGCTAAAACGGCGATAATGGGCTTGTTAATATGCGTTATGGAATTCCAATAGAAGCCCAGGTTAGATGTCCTGCACATCTAACCTGGGCTTCTATTGGAATTCTATAACACATATTAGCAAGCCCTTTATCGCCGTTTTAGCGGCAGTTTCCTGCCGCTAAAACGGCGATAATTTTAACGTGGGTCTTGCTAATATGCCCCAATGTACTTTAATCCTGGAAGTATTAGGCACTTTATTATGCACATTGCACTTTAACCTGCAGAAAATGTTGGGAAGACAATTTCATATTGTCTGTGATGGAAGGTGCAATAAGGTTTGCAATTATTATTTATACACTGCCAGGAAATATGGAATAGGTTTTTACAATGTGTAGAGACAATATGCTCCCAACTGTTATCTGCTTTATACTTTAAGTTAAACTGGCAGGTCTTTGCTGCTGCTCTGATTTTAAATGCAGTTGCATAAGGATTCCATACGAATTGTCACCTTAAATGTTAATAGCCTTAAATACAAATGCAAAGCTAGGGCTATAGATGAATGGGTGAGAAGTCATTCCCTGGATATTGTGCTTGTCCAGGAGACGCATTATATGGATAAAAGGGAACCTACGTACAAAATGTTTAGGCAATGGGCAGGCTATCAATGCATGTCATCTGCAAACGCCGCCCATAGAGGGGTAGCAATTTTTGTTAAAAAGCATTTCCCTTTCCAAATTACTTTTTTCCAGTCAGATGCAGAAGGCAGATGTGTGTTAATGAGTGGGTTACTCAATAATACTAGACTCACTATAGCCACAATTTATGCACAATCTTAGATAATCCAGTACCTTTGTAGAATTATACCAGGCATTGCTGAGTATCCCTGGATTTGTGATTTTAGGTGGTGATTTTAATATCCTTCAAAATCCGGAGATAGATTCATGTTCTGACCAACACAAGCAGAATAAGCCACGAACTACGAGTGCATTGATGGAATGTATGCGGGGGCTGGATCTGATAGACCTATGGCAGAAAGAACATCCAAATAAGTGGGAATATTCCTGCTTTTCGGCAAAATATAAATCTGCCACCAGATTAGATTATTTCATCTCCTCTCGAAATCTGAAATTATATAGTTGTAGGCACATCGGTAATGGTTTTCGGGCTATGCTCTTGTAAAGATGGAATTTTCAGGGTTGAGAGTATTAAGAACATCTGGGAGATGTTTTTTTAATAAGGTCAATTTGAAAGATGAAGAATGGTGTAAAGAGTTACATGGTGAAATCACAAGTTTTTTTCAGATTAATGATAGCACAGCATGGGTTGAGATTATTTGGGAGGCATTTAAAGCAACCATACATTGATAAATAACTTCCAAAGATATAGCACAAAGGAAATCCCTAAGGGCACATAGGGCAAGGTTAGAGTTGGATGTGAATCAGGCAAGTGTGCAATATTTATGTAATAACACTACTACTAACAAACTGGCACTTAGACAAGCGAGGATGTGCATGCAAGAAAATTATTATGCCCGAGAGTGCACTGCTAACTCAGCAAATCTCCAAAAAGTATAAGAGGAGAGTGAATTTGCAGGTACATTTTTTGCATGGCAGATACGGAAATGTCAAGCGCAGAATAGGATTACTTACATCTGTTATAGATAAGAAAACAAAAGTTCATATAACGGACTCGGTGCAAATACAGGGTAGATTTTTTAAACACTATGGGGCAGATTTACGTTGAACTAACGCAGCGGGGTACAGCAAGTCATTTTGCTGCGCCGCGCTGCGTTAGTTTTGAAGCACAGGGATGCGACATATTTACAAGAATATTTCGCATCTCTGTGCTTCCCCCTGCGCTGGCGCACAAACTGCAGCCATGCCCCGGCGCAGGCACCCTTGCACCATGGTGCAAGGATGCCTGCGTCGTGGGGAGATTGTTTTTGTGCAGGAAGGGGAACCTTCCTGCACAAAAACAATCACTACAACGATTTTCCTCTTTCAATGCGTGCTGCAGAATGCAGCACGCATTGAAAGAGGAAAAAACGAGGAGAAATGAAAACATTTCTCCTCGGTGCCCCTCGCTACGCCACCTCTAGGGTGGCGTAGCTTTCAGACGCATCTCCAGAGTTACGATTTCTCGTAATTCTGGAGATGTGTCTTGTTCCATGAGTGTTGCGTGGGAACACCAACAGCAACACCCATGGAACGCCCCTTCACCGCAAAGTGCTGCGTGTGAAGGGGCCGTATTTACAAGGAGAGGAAAAGTCACGCAGGGTGGCTTTTCCTCTCCTTGTAAATATGGAGCAGCCCCCTGCGCCACCAGTACGTCATGAAAAGTGACGTACTGGTGGCGCAGGGGGCTCGTAAATCTGCCCCTATAAAACAATATATAGGGCGCAACAGGATGAGGATGTTTTAAGACTTAGAGGTTTCCTTAGCAAGCTCCCTATTCCTAAATTGCAGAGTAGCCAAGCACAAGCCCTGGTAGCTAACATCTCTCTTAAAGAAATCGAAGACTTAGTGAAATCATTGGCCAATGGAAAGGCTTGTGGAGAAGATGGCTTGCTGGCTGAATTGTATATAAAGTTTCATCGATATTAAACCCTGAGCTTGTAAAATTAGCCAATCATATTTTAGAAGGGGTTGAAATCCCTGCATCATTTCGTACTGCAGTTGGGGTTAGTTTTTTAAAGGAAAACAGGGATAAAGAAGATTTGTATTCATATAGACCTCTAAGGGCCATATGTATCAAGCCTTTTTCCCGTTTGCAAACGGGCAGATTCTCAGAATCGGCCCGTTTGCGAATTGGAAAAAGCCTTTTGGGATGTATCATCCCAAAAGGCCATCACAAAATAGAGAATTGCAAAATTTGCGATTCTCTATTTTACGAATGCAATTAAGGAATTGCATATTGCGATTCCTTAAATGCAATTCTGGAAGCACCAGAAATTTGCTATTTGGCCTTAAGGAATTGCAAATTACCACCAACTTCTAGTTGGTGGTAATTTGTGATATTCCTTAAAAAAGCAATTTTTTGATTTTTTAAAAGTGCCATATGTCGCACATACATGCTAGGGGTGGGCGTAGTGGGCGTAGCGGGGCTACGCGGAGTGCCACGGAGACGTAACCAATTTCCGCGCACTCCGCGTAGCTCCGCTACGCGCCACCCGCCTCCCGCCCGCACTTTTAAAACATTATAAATAAGAATTTAAAACACCTTACCTTATCGGCGGCGTTTCCGGGCTTCCCTCCTTCTCCATCGCGTCTTCTTCTGGAAAACTGCGCATGCACGGACGTCCGCGCATGCGCATTTGTTTATAAATAAGAATTTAAAACACCTTACCTTATCGGCGGCGTCCCTGGGCATCCCTCCTTCTCCATCGCGTCTTCTTCTGGAAAACTGCGCATGCACATTCATCGTGAGAAATTCGCATGCGCGGGCGCCCGCGCATGCGCAGTTTTCCAGAAGAAGACGCGATGGAGAAGGAGGGATGCCCGGGGACGCCGCCGATAAGGTAAGGTGTTTTAAATTCTTATTTATAATGTTTTAATAGTGCGGGCGGGAGGCGGGCGGGAGGCCAACTCCGCTCCGCCCCGAGTGTGCGGAGATTTGCCTGTTCCGCCTACTTTGCGGAACGCGCAACAGGCAAAATTCTGCACATTCCGTGGGCGGAACGGAGTTGTCCGCCCACCCCTAATACATGCCCTTAGGGCATGTATGTGCGCAAAATGTGCACACATGCATATTTCAGGGGTGCAACAGGGTGTCCTTTTGGCACCCTTGCAACCCTGAAATTGCATTCTCAATTTGCGATTCTCTAATTGGTAATCGCAAATTGAGAATGTCTTCCCATTCATTCCTATGGGCCTCCTAGCCCATAGGAATGAATGGGAAGGTATTCCTTATTTGCGAATCTCAATTTGCGATTCGCAAATAAGGAATATGTAGGATTCTCAAACTTTTTAGCAAATCCTACATACATTGCATTTTGCGATTCTCTAATTGCGATTCGCTAAAAATCGCAATTTGAGAATCGCAAAACTCTTTTTTGATACATATGGCCCAAAGTCTTTTAAATGTTGATTATAAGATTATAACTAAACTTCTTACTAACCTGCCGGTCAGTAAACCCCTTGCTCCGCTTCTGTTAGATTTGGGTATTAGATCTCTTGCGCATAGGGTTGGACTTAGACCCTTGATGTACAGGAGGAGGATCTGGCACTCCCCTGAATTGGCGCCCTATAGGATGGGCCTTGATGACATTCTAAACCGCCGCTGGGCTGGTAAGATCCCTTGGCTGGAGTATATTTGAAATAGTTTAATCAAGATTGTTCGTGAGAACCTTTGGGTACATCCAGAATCAGCGTGTAGGGTGTCGAAGCCTATGCTAAAACAGATCTATTGGAGTCATATTGATGAAGGGCTACCTAGGCTTAGGAGCATGGGCTCCTTGTCCACAGCTTTTTTTAGTGTTTAACGACACTTATTTTTCAGAAGGATACATAAATGCTATTGAACCCCCAGCAGCTAGAACATTGTATATTAAATTTCGGTTTGGGACCCTGCCGCATTGGCCGTTCACGGCGATCTGGCAGTGCTCCCTTTCCAAGTCTGAAATGAGCTGCCCCTTCTGCCCTGGGACAAGGAGACTATTGAGCACATTATGTTTTTTGCCCCCAGTATTATGCTCAACGGAGAGTTTGGAGTCTGCCGTTATGTCAAAACTTGGGGGTTAGGGACCACAGATCTGCTGAAAAAAACTTACGATCAAATAGAGCCTAGCAAATAGTTGTTGCCTTCCCCCGTTTTTTCCTAATAATGTGGATGTTAAGACAGCAATGGATTGTTTCCCACTAGTAGATTTGGCTGGGGACTTGCATGCTTTTAGTCTCCCCTTTGGAGTTTTATGCAATTGGTCATAAATTATTGTATGATCAATTGTTTTATCTGTTTTAGATCATCGTTTTACTTACGTCCCTATTTATTTTATTTTATTCTAAACCTTGATTAAATTGGGTCCATATGCTGCTATTGAAGGAACTAACTTTATTACAAGTTATAGATCATTGTTATACTCATGATCCATTGCTTATCTTTTTGCTTATGTGAATTGATTGAGGCCAATCTGCTGCTATTGTAGGAAAACATTGCTTTTATAGTAGAGATTTGACTGTGTTAATAATTTGATGTATTTTAACTTTATTTTATTTGGGCTTTTATGTCCTGAAATATTACATGTTTATTGTGTTTTTGACTTGTGCGTTTATGGTTTATTCAGCCAAAATAAAGATATATTTGATTATTTTTTTTATTATAACTAAACTTTTAGCGAAGAGAATGTATAGTAAATTAGGGTCGGTTAAACATCCGGATCAGTGTGGCTTTGTACCTGGGAGACAACAATTTTTTTAATCCAAATATTCTGATTGAAGCTCTGGATTATTTTTCACAAAATAAAATTCCGGCTCACGTTATGTTATTAGACGCCGAAAAGGCTTTTGATTTAGTGTGTTGGGAAAACCTTTTTGCTATCCTTGGTGAGTTTGGTTTTCCCTCTATATTTATTAAAATAATGCCTTATTTATATAAAGGCGCTTCTGCGCAAATGATTATCAATTCTAGTAATATTGGCACCTGCAAGGTTAGCAGAGGTACAACAAGACAGGGCTGTCCTCTGTCACCTATACTATTTGCCATTTTTATAGAGCCACTACCTATAGCTGTCCAAACTAATGTGAATATAGTACCATCATTGAAATGGATGACTAAGATTAAATTATACCCTGATGATATAGCATTGTTTCTGAATCCTGATATAGACAACCAAAAGAGGTTGTTTGAAATTTTTCAAGACTATCAATTATTGGGAGCTTATAAGATACATAAATTAAAAACCAAGATCTTATTATGTAATAGCGTATTAGACACTAAGGGGCCGATTCCGATCTCGGTCGGAGGCGCACCCAATACCATTCGGTCGGGAAAAAAGCCATGCGAAAGCCTGTTTCCCGACCGAACCGTACGCGGGTCCGGCCGAGCGAGTACGATGCGACTCGCCCGACCGACTCGTCCGGGCGACCCGACCGCTCCGACCGACTGGTACCGGATCGTACCGCTCCGACCGACTCGGTCGGACCCGGTTCGCACCGCGCAATGGAGACGTTTTCCGGCCGGGTAAGTACGATGCGCACCTCGACCGCTCCGACCGACTCGCGCCGTCCGACTCGAACTCGCTGTCGGAGCCGTACTTTGGGGGTCCGTGTCGGACCCCTGTACTGCGTACCCGTGCGAGCGCACACAGGGGGACCCATGGGTCCCCTACCTGTGCGTGTACGCCGCGAAGCGCCCGCGGCGTACTCGCTGTAGGGCGCCCTTGTCCGCCTCGCACCCATTGAGGCAATGGGAGCCCGCGTACGCGTTGTACGACCGGCTCCCATTGAGTTCAATGGGAGTCCGACCGACTCGTGTCCGATAACATACGGACGCATCGGACTCGTTCGGTCGGACTGCACGGGTCCGATTCGGTCGGAAATCTCTCCGGGTCCGGCTCGGTCGGAGGAATTTCCGGCCCGAATCGGAATCGACCCCTTTATCAATTGAATTCCATTCTTTATTTAATTCAAGGCCCAAAAGGTATCTAAGGATATATGTCTCAGAAAATGTTAATGATTTTTAATCTTTGAATTATTTTCCCTTAATAAGTATGATTAAGGGGTTGTTTGCAAAATGGACTAATTTACCTCTTTCAATAATGGGCCGTGTTGCTTTGATTCAAATGTCAGTTTTACCTTAGTGCAATTTTTTGTTTGCTGCTGTTCCTAATGCCATACAGATTACATTTTTTAAAGAGATGCAGGGTAATTTTTCGGCATTTTTACGGGCTAATAAAACACCTAGATTGGCAAAGAATACATTATGCAGGCCTGAGAAAGAGGGAGGACTGGCCCTTCCCGACCTGAAAGAATATTATTTTGCAAATTTTGTGCATACTACATAAAGGTTTTTTAAGACCCGAGGTGTTAATTTGTTTGATCATTTTTTTCTAAAATTGTTCTTTCAGGGAACATCAATCAATCAGGGGCTTGTATAGCGTGCTACTCACCCGTGAGGGTCTCAAGACGCTGGGGGGGGGGGGCTCTGGAATCAGTTGAAGAGCCAGGTCTTGAGGTCCTTCCTGAACGTGTGCAGGGTCGGGGAGCGTCTGATGTTCACAGGGAGCTCGTTCCACGTCTTGGCTGTGATGTAGGAGAAAGCTCTCCTGTCTGCGGATGCGGGGGACCTCTGCCCTGGGGAGGTCGGCGGAGCGGAGGTTCCTCTTGGGTACGTGGAAGGATAATCTCTCGTTGAGGTATTTGGGTCCGATGTTGTGTAGGGATTTATAGGCATGGGTGAGGAGTTTGAAGGTGGCCCTCTTCTCAACGGAGAGCCAGTGGAGGCCTCGTAGGTGTTGGGTCATGTGCTCATGGCGCGGTGTCCCGAGACGAGTCTGGCTGCGGCGTTCTGGATGGTCTGGAGTCTACGCAGGAGTTTTTTTTTGATTCCGGCATAGAGGGCGTTGCCGTAGTCTAGTCTGCTGGTGATGAGTGAGTGGGTGACGGTCCTTCTGCAGTCGGGGGGATCCACTTGAAGGTCTTACGCAGGATGCGAAGGCAGTTGAAACTGGTGGAGGCGACGGCGTGGATCTGGCGGTTCATGGAGAGGGAGGAGTCGAGGATGATGCTGAGGTTCCTGGCATGGTCTGTGGGGGTGGGTGGGCTCCCGAGGGCGGAGGGCCACCAGGTGTTGTCCCAGGCGGAGGTGCAGGGACCGAGGATGAGGACCTCGGTCTTCTCTGAGTTTAGCTTCAGGAAGCTGTCCTTCATCCAGGCTGCCACGTTCTTCATGCCTTCCTGGAAACAGAGTCTGGTGTCTTCGGGATTCTTCGTGAGCGAGAGGATGAGCTGGGTGTCGTCGGCGTAGGATACGATGCTGAGCCCATGCTGTCTGACGATGGCGGCGAGGGGGGCCATGCAGATGTTGAAGAGCGTGGGGCTGAGTGAAGATCCCTGGGGTACTCCGCAGTTGATTTCCGTTGGTTCGGAGAGGAAGGGAGGGAGTCGGATCCTCTGGGTTCTGCTGGAGAGGAAGGATTGGATCCAGCCGAGTGCGGCTCCTTGAATTCCTGCGTCGTGTAGTCTGGATGCTAGAGTGCGATGTGAAACGGGGTCGAAGGCTGCGGAGAGGTCTAGAAGGATGAGGGCCGCAGTGGGCCCATGGTCGAGTAGCATACGGATGTCGTCGGTGGCGGCGAGGAGAGCGGTCTCGGTGCTGTGGTTGCTGCGGAATCCCGACTGGGAGGCATCCAGGATGGAGTTCTCTTCTATGAAGGCGGTCAGCTGGGTGTTTACGAGTCTCTCGGTGACTTTGGCCGCAAAGGGGAGGAGAGAGATGGGCCGGTAGTTTTTCAGGTCCGTAGGGTTGGCTGATGGTTTCTTGAGGAGGGGTTTTACTTCCGCCCGTTTCCAGTTGTCTGGGCAGATGCCGGATCTGAGGGAGGCGTTGATGGTGTGTCTCAGTTTGGGTGCGATGGCGGTGGCGGCCCTGTGGAAGATGTGTGGTGGGCAGGGGTCCGTAGGGGCTCCGGAGTGGGTTCTCTTCATGGTAGCTGTGATGCATTCGACAGTCGTGGGTTCCCAGGACGTGATGGTCGGCTTATCGGCGGTTGTCGGTAGGGGGTGGTGTTCGTTGTTGGTTCATTGAAGTTGTCGTAGAGGGCCTTTAACTTCAGGTGGAAGTAGGAGCTGAGCTTGTCAAAGAGTTCCTGGGAAGGTGTGATGTCCGTGGCTTCGCAGGTGGGTTTTGCGAGCTGCTGGATGACGCTGAACAATTCCTTGGTGTTGGTCACGTTGGTCTGGACTTTGTCTCTTATGAAGGTCCGTTTGGTGTCTCTTATGCGCTGGTGGTATTCCTTCAGGGCGCTCTTGTGGTCGTTCCGTGCTTCCGTAGTTTTCAGGTTTTGCCAGGTTTTCTCTAGGCGTCTGCAGGAGCGTCTGGCTTCTTGAAGTTCTGTGGTGAACCAGGCGGCTTTCGGCGGGCGTTGTTTGGCGGGGTGGCAGAGGGGTGCGAGCTTGTCGGCGCAGCAGGCGATCCAGCGGTGGAGTTCCTTGGCTCCGGAGTTGGTGTCAGTTGTGGCGCTGGGGGGGTCTTGAAGGAGGGTGGTGTTTAGGAGTTCCTCTGTGACTTTACTCCAGTTCCTTTGTGGCAGGCGTAGGGCGGGCTTGGGTGCGGTGGTGGTGTTGAAGGTGAAGTGGACGCAGTGGTGGTCGGTCCAGGGGGGCTGGGTGGTGTGGCGGAAGTGGATGTTAGTTCCTCCCGCGAAGATGGGGTTGAGGGTGTGGCCCGCTCTGTGGGTGGGTGTGTTGGCGAGCTGCTTCAATCCTAGGTTGGCGAGGTTGTCGAGGAGCGCAGTGGAGTCGGGGTCATTGCTGTTGTCGAGGTGGAAGTTCAGGTCACCGAGTAGGATGTAGTCCGTGGAGGTGATGGCATGGGGTGCGGCGAGCTCGGTGATGGTATTTGCGTGGTGGGTGCGAGGTCCTGGTGGTCTGTAGATGAGGGTGCCGCGTAGCGTGGTCCTGGGGCTCGTCTGGATCTGGAAGTGGAGGTGTTCAGTGTTGGAGTGGGGGTCACTCATGCTGGATGTGGAGAGGCGGAGGGGGGTCTTGTGTGCAATGGCGAATCCTCCTCCTGGGCGGTGTGGGTGGCCCTTTCTCTGGATCTTGTAGCCGTCAGGGATGGCGGTGGCGAGGTCGGGACCGGAGGAGTCGTTGGTCCAGGTTTCCGTGAAGAAGGTGATGTCGGGCGAGAGGGTGTCGAGTAGTTCCCAGATCTCAATGGCATGTCGGTGCAGGGAGCGCACTTTGAGCAGGATGCAGGTCAGGGTTTTGGCGGTGTGTGCATCGGGCGTTTCTACAGCGGTCGTGGGGGCTCTGTCACTGGTGAAGGATTTGCGGCAGGGTCTGCACGAGAACTGCCCGTATGTGTTGTTCGGTGAAGCTGTTGCGCAGTTGGCGTGCCTTCCGGGGCTGAGTGCATGGAGGGTGGTAGGGTCGTAGCGGTGAGGCCTCTGTGAACCAGGGTCACGGACAGGCGCAGATGGGCTTGCCTTAGGCACGCCTTTGGCGCGCCAGCGGCGCGACCGCGCAGTGGCCGCCATTATGTAGGGGATGGGGGAGGGACGAGTAGCTGGGAGGCGGGAGCGGGGCGGTCAGGGGGAGGGGTTACGGGTGGACACGGCAGCGGGGACGGCGGAAAAACAGCAGGAAGAGAGGCGAGAGGGCAAACTGAGGCGGGTCAATGTAAGAGAATCACGGGGTAAAAATCGTGACAAAATGAAGAAATTAACACATCAGGCAAGTAATGCGGTAAAAATGAAACACAGTGAGGCAGGTGGAGCGGAGAAAATGAACACAGTGAGGCAGGTACAGCGGGAGAAAAATAAAACACAGTGAGGCAGAGTAAAGCGATAAAACAGTGAAGATTAACGCAACAGGCAAAAATGCAGTATAACTGAGACCAGAATCGGGTGGAATCGAACCCTGCACGTAGGGGTTGGCAGGTGACACACAGCACCGCGGAGCTGCCGGGGAGAGTGCGATCCTGGGACTGAAGTCGGAGGTCTCACTCACGCTCCCCCGCAGCGGCCGCCATTATGTAGGGGAGGGGGGAGGGACGAGTAGCTGGGAGGCGGGAGCGGGGCGGTCAGGGGGAGGGTTTACGGGTGGACGCAGCAGCGGGGACGGCGGGAAAATGGCGGGAAGAGGGGCGAGAGGGCAAACTGAGGCGGGTCAATGTAAGAGAATCACGGGGTAAAAATAGTGACAAAATGAAGAAATTAACACATCAGGCAAGTAATGCGGTAAAAATGAAACACAGTGAGGCAGGTGGAGCGGAGAAAATGAACACAGTGAGGCAGGTACAGCGGGAGAAAAATAAAACACAGTGAGGCAGAGTAAAGCGATAAAACAGTGAAGATTAACGCAACAGGCAAAAATGCAGTATAACTGAGACCAGAATCGGGTGGAATCGAACCCTGCACGTAGGGGCTGGCAGGCAACACACAGCACAGCGGAGCTGCCGGGGAGAGTGTGATCCTGGTACCATAGTCGGAGGTCTCACATGAAATTGTTGATGTTTTACGCCTCACAAAAGTTCCTAAATAAGTGAGATATAGGATTCTACTGTGGACCATTAAGTGTAAGCAGAAAATGTTTAGGCATTATGATATCCCTTTCATTAATGGAGTGACTTATTTGACAGATATATACATTGAGGATCAACCCTCTTGGAAAAAAATGTTGCTTCCAGGTGGGAGAGCAATGGGTATTGTACGATATGGGATTTTCTAGATGCAGAAAACTAGAAAAGCTAGAGGGAAGTTGAGCCTAGCATTAGGTACTTCAGAGAAATGATGCATTGGTCCTTTATTAGGATGAGACATTTTTTACGGGATAAAGACCCCAGAGGTATACTGGCAACTTTGGAGTTTGTAGAGGACCTGATAGAATCTAGTACTTGCTGATCTATTAGTTGTTGGGTTTCCTTTTTACGAAAAAACAAGGATGCTATGGTTTACGAGAAGGCGCGTGATTAATGGCAGTCTAAAGAAAATCTTCAGTTTTCTGCTGCAACTTGGGATAAGATAAACAAGTTTAATTTTACCCTACTAAAGGGGGCGCATTTGCGCTGCGTGCAATTTTATGCCAAGTGTCTGCTTTATTGAACGCCGGCTTTTCCCCACAAAATTAACCCTTACATTTCTGCAAATTGTTTTAGGTGTTCAATGGTGGAGGGGGGGGGGATTAGACCCATATTATATGGAGCTGTTCAAGTTCAAGACAATTCTGGACTGAGATTGATCAGTACTGTTCTTGCGCACTAGAATTAGATCACTCATTAGATGTTCAGACAGTGGTCTTGGGGTATTCATCTGATTTAAACATTGGCCTCCTACAAAAAGTGATTATATATTATCGTTTTATTAGCTAGGTCATTAATTCTTCAAAAGTGGCAGTCTGAGGAAACTCCACAATTTCAACACTGGTGGTCCAAACTATGTAATGTCAGGGAATCCGAAAAGAGATATGTGCTAAGATCAGGATCTTATAGTACATTTGTAATGCTCTAGGAGGCATTTGGTTAGGATGCTTTATTGGTAATATGTGCAATGTAAAATCATGGATTTTTTGTCAAGTTGTGGGGGGGCTTTCTCATCTTTTTCTGTAAGCAAGTTTAATATATTGAATTATTCCGGCCATTTTACTAATCAATTTTCCAGAACCATTTAAAAAAATTGTAATTATGTAAATACTCTTTTTTTATCATGATATTGCTGATCATGTAATTTTTGAACTCTTCCAATACAAAAAGGATTTAAAAAAAGCAGACATACAGTACGTGGGAGTTTTCTGAGTTTGTCTAGGCTAGGCATTTGTGCTAAGAGAGTATACTTTCACTACAAATCCTATGCTAGATGGCCTACACTCACCTCTGCACCATGGTGCGAGGCTGTGTGTCATGCAAGGCAGCCAATTTTTGGCTAGACAAGGGGATGACACCAATAGCACGCTACTCTTAATAGATATGACTCTCCACTGTGTTTTGCTCTTTGTGCAAAGGAGCGCAGCAAATTTGATTGCTGAGATGTGTTGCTCGAAAAATTAGTAAAACTGGCCAAAAGTCTTTAGATGGCAGTGTGACAGTGCAGCTTTCTGCAATACCTATGGTTTATAATATACACAGAGTGGGCTTTTGGGTCACACAACCAATCGCGGTTTGTGACTTTACCCCAGTCCAGCATGACTAGATAACCACGAGTGGTGTTTGTGCTTTAGCGGCTATTTTCACCGAAAACTTTAAAAACTGACATCAACAGTTCTACTGATAGGATTTTTGTTGTTTTGTGCCCTTTTATTTAATAAATGTTACTCTATTTTTCTAAACTGGTTTGGGAGTTTTCTTATGTTGTTTTTTTCTTTATTACTGTTTGAGTGCTGCATAAATACTTTACACATTGGCTCTAAGTTAAGACTGACTGTTTTTGTGCCAAGCTACCAGAGAGTTAAGTACAGGTTCATTTAGTGACTTTTGTGGTTGACCCTGACAAGGACTGTGTTTATTATTTGAGTGGGGCTTCCAACACTCTCAACCAATTTCTTGCAGTACCTCTTTCAAATATATTTTTAAACAATGTATCACTCAGCTAGAATATGATATTGCCTTCCCTACTCTGAAGCTGCCATCATAACAGCAAGCATCATGCTTCAAACTTCCCAATCCATAACCAGAACATTATGTAATTCGAATGGAGGGAATTGCAATGGATTAACAAAATACTAGGAGGTGGTGATAACCTTTTAAGGAAACATGAACTATGAAAAGTAAACCTTCTGCAAGGACAATACAATTCAACACACAGTGTATTCTGAATCCCCAGCAAAAGGCAGATCAAAATCCTTTAAATGCTGCCAAAAAGCACATCACATACCACCCTCCATGGTCCTAAGAGCTGGCATCTAAATTGTTTGTACATCCCAAACAGTCTTAGGCATATTTATAAATGTTCTGGACCAACAGTTAACTTTTCATCTCATAAGCATTCAGACTAACTCATATTTCACACCACACAGGGATCTACGCGTGCTCTTGTTTCAACTTTCCTAATTAAACCATTAGGTCATTGTCACTGTTCGGAAGATGCTTTTAGAGGTAAGTTGCTTTTAGACATAACATATCCTAATGAGGGGCTTAAAAAATTGAACACGACATGAAGCATTTTCATGTAATAAAAACCTATGTTTGTTCTGTCTGCATATTCACTGTTTAGTCAGATGTTGGGCTTAAAGGACAACTAATTATGTTAGCATCAACTATTTATGAAAGATGCCCATTTGAGTGGTTATATTAATAGGTATGTAGTAACTATAGTTCATGTTGAGCCTGAACCTCTGATTTTAGTGATCGAGGCTTTGCCAATTGTTGCTCCAATTATTAGTCTGAGCAGCTCATTGTGGCATGCTCTGGATGCTATGGAGATGGTAACCGGTTACAACAATAGGCGCTCTGCAATATATATGGGGAAAGTAAAAGGTTGCATATCACACACAGTGCTCCTGGACAGGGGTTAGTTACCAAACAACCCAATTGAGCCCTTCACAAAGAAGAGCACTTTATTCTACAAGAAAAAGTCTGAGCACTCAATCAGTACATTTACAACAATGTTCAAAAAGGGTAATTAGTAGTAAGTCCATATTTAATCCATATAGAGTCTGAAAGTGTACAATCACAATAAATCTTCACATCCGGTTTGATTCTTGATACAATCCACGAAAGTTTCCACCATCAGCAGTGTTATATATTCATCACACACAAAGAAATCAGCCTTAGTTACAATCCAGGGAAGTTTCCAACGTCACTGATGTTATATATTCATCACAAAACGATCAGCCCACACGTGTTTCGTCATAGGGTAGAATACACCATGACTTCATCACGGCTGAAAACCAAAAAAATCCATCAAATCACAGTAAAAGCCAATTAAAATAAAAATAAAAACGACCACCAAAGTGTCCAATTCCCAGAACTCAGAAATAAATCAAGAAATCAGATACAAGTGTAAGTACACCACGTAGCTGAATAATAGTGAAAAACAACCAAAGCACCAGAACTTAGGGGCAGATTACGATGGCGGGCGGAGGCACATCCGCCGTGCTGGCGTTGGCGGAAAATGCCCTTTTCCCCACTCCATCGGCGGTCTTTGCGTCCGCCGTATTATGATGGGCGTAGATAGCCCATTTCCCATCCGCTGCGGTGTTCCGGGTTCCGCCGAAAATCTCCGTCCGCACCGGTAGCGGACGGAGCCAAAAGAGAGGTACCGCCGTGCGGAATGCGGTTACGACCGCCGGTCAAATCACGATGCCTCAAACAGCCCACCACACCACTGCGGAGAATCCGGCCATTCGAGGATGGCGGTGGCAATACTGCGGATAGCTCCATGTGTTCCAATCCGCTGGGGAAACGGCGGTCTTTGGCCTTTCCTCAGAAAATCCGACCGCCGCGGACGGATTTTCAGCTTTTCCGCCGCTGAATCCTGGAATCAGACCGCCGCGATAGGGAGTTTCTGGCGGTGCATCCTAATCTGGCCGGCGGGTATGCCGCAGAACCTGCGGGCGGAAATTTCCCGCTAGCACGGTGGTCGGAATGCTTTTCCACCCGCCATCGTAATCAGCCCCTTAGATTGGTGAAGAAGAGGGAAAATATAGGAGCCACCAATCCAATAGCAACACATCTCCCAACATGCATAGAATCGCACCCCAGTAATAATGTCAAAAATACCTTAACCACATGAAAACTCTCTCAATTTAGGACGAGTCAAAAGCTGCTAAACTGTGTAATGAGAAACCAGTAAAAGCACGTATCATATAACCTAAGTATAAAAGAAATATTAGCTTAAAACTGAGATCCTTTGAGCCAAACGATATCCCAAAGTTAAGAATAATAAACTCGTTAACCCGCAAGTATATAACTATGCATGGTGTTGTAAAAGTGATATCAGAGTCCCACGTGTATCCTCTACAAAAAACCCAGTCTGTCTTGGCACCAAAATTATATATGTCCGGGTGGGCCCTGGGACCCAATTTTAAATGTAGCCATTTCCTTCACCTAACCCGGTCTCTCTACAGCAAATACCTAACGTTTTAATATTGATGTAATAAATGCACTCAAATCTCATAACCCACTCATGGACAGTAAAATCCGATATACGACAAGCAGATATGTTCCCTCATACCTGAATCCAATTTCGTAATAAATCCCAAAGTATTGGCAAGGTAGAAGCTCGAGTAACCACGAAAAGGAGAGTACTCCCAAACAACGTGAAGTCGGCGTGGACCATCAGCGCCATATTGGAGAACCATATTTATACCCTTTTGAGAACAGACATGCGTTGATAATTTCCTAATGTGGCAGCCATCTTGGAGTGGTAAAAAACTATATCATTCAATATGCAAAGCTTGGTGCTTCCCAGCACAAGAAATTAGGTAAAAGAACATATATATGTATATAAATGCTAATTTAACATATATATATATATATATATATATATATATATATATATATATATATATATATATATATATATATATATTTATATATATTTATGTATATTTATGTTTCACTTCCCAGGCTCAAACAGATCTCCTCTTCTGACTGAATCATCTATCAATGTTTATGTGCTGATTACGAGAGTGCGGAATGGGGGAGGTGTTTGCCCAACCCCACCCTGAGTGCTAAAGGTTTTTGTGCATTCATGCTTTTGTGCATTATTAACATCACGCAGAATGTGGTTTTATACTCAATAATCAATCAATCACTTACTTTATTTCGGTTCAAAGAACCAAAAAAGTGCACAAAATCAATCACAAGTAAATATAAACACATAGTAGTACAATAAAAACACATGACTCTAGAGACAACATAATTCAGTAAAGCACAGAGCTTCTCTACTATAAAATGATACAAATGAAAGCCTGCCAAGAAAATCACAATATATACTTTGAACCACTTTAGAACTTGTGTCTTTAGTAAGGGAAATGCTTATTGGCTGCCACCCCCTTGTGATGAGTTCCTATGTGACAAAAACCTCCAAGAGAGCCTATAACCAGACCAAAAGGGTCTGCCATGCCTACCATAGTGTCTTGGGATGGGCACAAGTCCATGAAACTCTCAGGCGTTGCCTAGTGTTCCTTTGTCCAAAGTGCAAAATGCTCGGATAAAAATGTTTTAAAATCACTAAAACATTAAAACCGATAGTTCACCCGTGTTTGCTTGAATCTGACGTAATGGGCTTTAATAAAAGGAAGTTAAATTTATGCATTTAAAGTAGGCCATACTAATCCTCCTCCAATTATCTGGACTATCTAGCAAACACCAGTCACTAAGGCCCTAATTCATCTCCACCAGGGTGGGGAGAACATTACACTAACCTTCTTCGTACACACCAGGTTGAAAATAAGTATCAAGAAACTGCAAACACAGTAGGCTGGTGAGTATATGTTTTCAAAATTCTAAAGGCCTCATGGCAATGTCGTGTCCCCAGGTTCCTGCAAAGCTGGATTAGCCATTTGGACCGCCATTCCTATTAGATTGGCAAAAAAATAGGACATGGACTCTGTTTCCTCATCTTTGCCACAAGAAGGGCAAATCAACACTGAGTCACTGCCCACACCCCTCCAGTGGCTTTTGAAAGTACCCAGTGGGAGTGTCCCATGCCTTAACTGTATGTACAGCTTTCTCACCAAAGCTGGTTGAACCTCATCTAATAAATCCTCAAATTAAGAAGTGGCTTTGAACCCTATAAATCCTAATGTCAGTGCCCCTAGAGAAGAACTCTCCAGGAGGGTAGATGTTTTAAACCCCTTGTAACATTGCACCAATTCCCCCTTCAGCGTTGCCAAACAGGCCTGGGCAGGATCCTCCCACAGGCTTGCTTTGCCAATGCTTTATATGGTCTCCCTGATGTACTTGAACCATGGTATTCTACCCCCATCTTGTAAACCTAAGATCTCCGCCAAGGCCAGATTATAAGTGATCAGCTCTGAAGTGGTCCATATTTGTCCCCAGAATAGTATTGGCCTCTACAATTGATCTAACACCCAGATCTATTCGAAGCAGAGTTAGTGGGGTGCTGGCGGGAAGATTTAATATTTGCCTTAGAAAGTTGGTCTCCAGCTGGACAATATCTTTGACAGGTTTGTATCCCCATAACTCAGCTCCATACAAGGTAGCGCCTAGGGCTTGGGTTCTGTAGATCTCAATAGTGGAGCTAAGAGGTTTACAAAAAGATCCCCTGTGCACCCTTGTAAGTAACCCCGGGCGGAGACCTCCGCTCCGCCTGCGGTGTGTGCGGAGATTTGCCTTCTCCGCGTTTACGCAGAGAACGCGGAGAAGGCAAATCTCTGCACACTCCGCAGCGGAGCGGAGTTTGCCAGCCCCCGCCTCCACCCCTATTAAGAAATAAGTTAACATTAATTAAAAAGAAACTTAAAACCACTTACCTGTGGACTGCGGTGTCCCCGGACTGCCCTCCTCCTCTTCCTCGCCATACCAGTAATGCTTGAGAAAACTGAGTATGCGCGCGCGCATGCGCATTACTCACAAGAAATGCGCATGCGTGGGCGCGCGGGCATGCACAGTTTTTTCAAGCATTACTGGTACGGCGAGGAAGAGGAGGAGGGCAGCCTGGGGACGCCGCAGTACACAGGTAAATGGTTTTAAGTTTCTTTTTAATTAATGTCAACTTATTTCTTAATAGGGGGGTGGAGGCGGGCGGCGTAGCGTAGTGTAGCGGAGCTCCACGGAGTTTGTTTGCAACTCCGTGGACCTCCTACGCACACTACTCCCGGTGTTACTTGTAAGGTCAACCATGTGTTGTGCTAATTTAGGCCTTTGTTTGAAGGTGTTGAATGACCTATCCATGTGCTCGCTAAGAGTTAGTCCAAGGTAATCAAAGGTAGAAACCCTCTCAAGGAAAATACCATTCAGGCAGGGGTTTGGACGTGTGGAATGTGACAGATTAAAAATCATAAATTTGGTTTTAGTTACATTCCTTTCAAGGCCCCTTGACTTGCAAAAGGCACTGATACTATCCAAGATTCTTTGAATAACCCATAGGGGTTTTTGAAAGGAGAAAAGTGTTGTTGGCAAACATCAATGCCGGCACTTTACACAAACCAATGCCTAGGAGCATCGTTATTATTCAGGGTGTTTAGTGTGGCTATAAGACCATTGATGTCCAGACAAAAAAGCGTTCGGGCCAGTACACAACCTTACCGCACACCTCTGCCACCTGCAAAGGGTTCAGAAGGTTCCCCTAGTTTACCGCAGTGAACCTGTGCAAAGTTGTTCTCATGCAACCTCTTGATGATATGATGCAGATAAGGAGGAACCCCCATGTCAGCCAATACTGACCAAAGTATGTCCCTCAAAACTAGGTCAAAAACTGACATTAGGTCTGCAAATTTCAGATAAAGACTACCTCCTTCAAGAATTGCAGTATCCCAGTATATGAGTTGCAACCTAAAGACTTGATCAATGGTAGATATGCGTTGTCTGAAACCCGCTTTAAGGGGACTAAGAACCTTTTCTTCCTCCATCCAATTCAGCAGCCACTCTAAAATTACCAGAACAAATACCTTTTGCATGGTATCAATTGAACTGATGGGTCTGTAATTGGCTGGCAGCAGAGGGGAGCCTTTTTTGTAAATGGGTATAATCTCCGCCCCAGTCCAAGAACTGGGAACAGGCAGTCCCTCCATTATGGCATTAAAGATCCTCCAGAAGTAGGGGCCCCAGATCTCAGGTTAGGATAGATAAAGATCCCCGTGGATTCTATCAATGCCTGGAGCCTTATGGGGCCAATTTTGCCAGCGTTCTTAAGTGCTTCTGTCAAAGTTATCGGAGAGTAGCCCTAAGTATGCATTTAACATTTAAATACAGTTTGATGTGCCTCCTGCCCATCCGGTACTCCATATAGGGACTGATAGTGCTCAATCTATAGATTGGCTGCGATGTTGTGACCTATATTGGTTTTACCCTTCCAATTCCCAAATGTAACTACGTTGCAAAATTCCTTGTAATTCTTCTTCTTGACGGCAAGGAGCATAGAGTCCCGTTTTGCTTTATCTAATCATACAGCTGTTCTTTCTTTTTAGTCCCTCAATTAGGGTTAGTTTGAAGCTCTACACTTATTGTTGAACCATGAGTGTATATTTTTCCTGGGATCCCTGGACCTCTGTATGAGATAAGTATTTTAGTTCACCAGCTAATGTTGCGTGAATTTCTGCTACCCTATCAGGGTGGCGAACTTTACCATCAGGAGAAATAACTTTGTGCAGAGCTGATAGGGACTGACCCACCACCTTATACAATTCATCACTTAGATCCTGGGACTGCTCAAATGTAGACCAATATATTCTTCGTCTGGAGGAAGACAACCTCAATCTGTCATCCAACCAATCCGAGCAAGCTACCGAGACACTTCTAGAGGGTACAGTTAGGTCAAGGTATCAGGCATTATGGTCACTGTTGTGTCAAGGCAATATTTCCAAGTCCAAAACTAGAGGCTATAACCTTATATCCAAAAAAGACGTAGTCCATCAGTGATGAACTCCTTAGCCGATAAAATGTATGAGAGCCCTGTCTGTCTGACTTGGTGCGCCCATTACATGCCCTTAAAGAATGGTTCAGTATGGGGGCATTAATTTGAAGGGCCACGAGGGACAATTTTTTGATAGGGTGAATAGACAGCATTGGAATGGCCCATAACCTATCCTCATCGCTTAGGGAGTTGTCGTGGTTGATATCAAGGGGCTCAAATTGACAATTAAAATCACCTCCTACTATATTAAGGGCATTCTCCGGAAGTGTGGACAAGATTGTTGTCAACTGCTCCACAGTAGGAGATTCCTGTCTGATGCCTACTTGTGTAGAGTATACATTGACCAAGTATACATCTGTTTTGGGGGCAAGTTAGTAGGACGCACAAAATATTTCAGGATAAAGTCTCCACCATTTTGGCCCTATAGCCCAAATGAGCCGCTACCCAGGTGGACAGCCCTCCTGATGGCCTCCCCCTCCCCCTACAATAGCCGCCTTGGTGATGATTGCAAAGGATGGGCGGTGAATTTCTTTCGACAGCCATGATTCTTGAAATAGGCAGATGTTGTACATTTCTAGAAATAAACTCGCCCCCTTCAATCCTGCAACATTCCAAGATACTACCTTGGAAAATATTGAGACTTTCTGGGTACCTGATGCTTGACATAGACTCCCCATTACATCTATCTGGCTTTGTCTAATGTCAATTTCTTGATGGGAATTATGGAGGACTGTTGGAGCCAAAAGTACATCACTCCTCATGTCCATGCCACCTGAAAGACCAGGGTGAGTCTGCAGAGTTGCTTCATCCCGGCAATCATCTCCCATTGAGCAGGACCTTTCTAAACAGAATGGAGTCTGAATTAAAGGATTGGTAAGTGTTCCATGGTCACAGACCCATCTCCTCAGACAACCGCCCTCTCTGTGTGTACACCCTCTGCCAATCCTTGACACAGAATGTCAATCCACCCCCTCCAATGCATCAAATCTATTAGCTACTGGGCAAGTGGTGCCTGATAATTGGGACGCCCAGACTTATGAGTCAGGTCAAGATGATTTGGGCTTTTCTGGATGGATTGACCTAGTAGGAGAGATCTGTAGAAATAACCCAGTGATAAGAGCATTAAGTTTGAGCTCAGTTCTTACCGAGATAGCTCACCTACCAAGAGATCATGTGCCTGCTTAGGGTTTCTAAAATTAATGATGACACAATCGCCAGGTCTATCTACAGGACCTTTCCCAATCCAGGTCACCCTACGGGTCAAAAAGATAGTACCAGCCCTATTAGGGGAGACATTTCTATACTTGGTGAGCCAATACAAGCATTTATTAGTTAGGTCTTCACGAGATTCTCTCTGGCCTATTTTTACCTCAGGGATCCCTGAAAGGATCACAACATGGGGCAAGAGGCAGGGGGTAAATTGATAATTGGGGGTTTAATGACACCACTATTTGTCTTGTTTAATGATAGCGATCCCCCCAGACTAGTGCTGCTTGGCCCTGCTGTGCCCCCGCAGTAACTCGCACAATCACTCTTTCCTTTTTCTATCATATTGATGGCCCTAGGTGCCGCAGCCATGGGGGAAAAGTCAGTCTGACAGGTTTTGTCTGTTTGCCCCATACGCCACCCAGAAACCACACTAGTGGTGCCCCCATTTAATTGACCCAGCTTGTCCAGGCGAACTATTAGTAGTGCGAGTCATTCCAAAAAAATGATTTTAACCTGAGCCAAAAAGTCACCTATTAAACTCATGACCCAGGGAGGCTGTAAAACTTTCCCATCTTTCCGCTCATTGCATACTGGGGCAATAACATCGTCCATGTGGGATGAGGCTGGAAAATCCTCTCCAGCATCTTGGGTTTGAGGGTCGATCGCGAGTCTCGGTTCTTTTTGATAGCCAAGTGTGTCCGGGTGCTCTTTTTGGCCATCAATGGGCAGATGGTAACAGCACCCCTTATGTCTTGGGCCCCAAGCTGGTCTATGGCTGAGTGTACATCAATAATGGGGCGCTCAGGGCTGCGTAATGATGCCGACAAGGTCCCTATTGGAGTGCAGTGGGCATCTGTGGTCAGGGGGAGGAGGCCTCTCTGTTAACTCGTTCTCTGTGGCCACAACCCCATTAGCTCTTTTCAGCATCCTGTCAATTGAGGTGGGCATTGAGGAGGGAACAGATGATGGAATCCTCCCTTGGCCTCTCAGTTTGCCCATGATCACAATCAAGACAGCCCTTTAATATACGTTGCTTCTAGAAGAGGCCCAACGTCTGAATGACTGAATGTGCAAATAAAAAATTCACCCCAATTGTAGGCCCCCACAAAGCCCTTCTAAGTCCTAGGAGAGAAAAATAACCAGAGGTGACTGGCCCTTCACCAACTCAATAATATATGTATACACTGATATTGTACTTTTGTCTTTAAAACAAATTTCCTATGATACATAGAACTGTGTTTTCCTGAACCTTGTTACCTAGGGATCACTGATACAACATCGACTCCTATAACATCGAACTACAAAAATATTGTGTCAACAATATCGTATACAAAAATATCGACACCCAATACACAAAACAGAAATAACACAAACATCGATAAAAAAATATCGTTAAAAAAAGTTTAGATGACGAAAATATCGACAACAAAAATAAATAAAAAAAATCAATAACATCAAAATAAAATATAACACAACAAAAACAGCGATATAAATAATATCGACAGCTGAGCAAGATGGCGCTCGTGTAATCTCCAGCCACACCGCCGCCCACGCTACGAGGAGGAATCGGCCCTCGATTATGCTACCTGGGGGATGTATGCAGATACACACAGATACAGAACGGAGGACGCTGTCAGATGCGGGCGGAGGACGCTGTTGGTGTTTTCCCGATTGTTTAGCTATCGGTAATTTCAGACGCTGGACGCGAACACGATCATCGTGTCAGAGAGCTCGAGAGGTACTTTGGTTGGCATCTGTTTTCCTAACTCGCTGCACACTACTGGCTGCAACTTTGGTGATTTCGGGTCGTGCTGCGATTCGATCGCAACAAAAAGCGAAGATGACCTCTCGTGGAACGAGAGGAGCTAGAGGGAAGACTATGGGTTGTAACACCAATACCCCCCGTAACATCATCCATGGAGGCGCAGAAGTAACCGTACAGGAGGTTGCCCCAAAAGGTAAAAAGGAGACGGTCAATATTAAGAAAAACATGGGGAAACCAGGAGGAGGTGCTACCCATAAAGAGAGTGCAAATATACAACCCTCAGTTGCTCAATTATTTTCAATAGCCAGACCCCCTGCACTTAAAAATCAATCTATAACTACAGCAGGGGGGCAAGACGAGACTACGGGGGAGGGCACTTTGATACAACTAGAAATGCAAAACGTGCAAGGGTCCCAAGGGACTACCCCCAGGGAGCAAACGGCGGATCTGAAGGGGGTCGAGACGGCTACTAAACTCAGGAACTTTGAATCTTCCTCTCAGACTCTAGAAGGCAACCTGATGGTCACTCCAGCTACAATATCAGGAGATTTGGATCCCGATAACCCAGTGGGAGGGGCCATTAGTTTAATAAACCCTGAATTAGATATCGACTTTGATCCAACAGTACTTCCCCATTCTCCGGATTCTATTGGGGACCCCTTTTTTTCAGTCTCAGATGGTTCAAACTCAGAGGAGGAAGCTAATTCCTCCAGCTCTACTGATGGGGCATCCTTAGATCTTAATGGTAAGACTCTCTCTAGAGAAACCGGGACAGTACAGCGGTCGAAAGGGGGACGTAGCAACGCCAAACGGCGTAGCCAACTTAAATGGGACTATTCCGACTCTCATGCTGCGCTGTCCTTCGGGGAGGAACCAATCTCAAATCCTGATCACCCGAGAACCCCCGCACTTTCCATCGGTAACCCCATTACAGATCCCTCTCTCACAGACATATTAGCCTCCATCAAACAGTTTCAGGAGGAGATTAGATCTGAAAACCTGCTTGCTAAGGGGGCTGCCAAGAAGCTACAGGGGGGCATGAGGAAGCTTAACAAAATTTGCTCAGATATTGGCGATCGGGTTACCCAGATTGAAACTCGTACTGAAAGCCTGGAAACTGATGTCACTGCCCTGAAAGATCTTGGCTCAGCACAAAGCAGTCTTATGACGGACGTAATGTGGAAACTGGAAGACCAGGAGAACCGCCAGCGGCGGAATAATCTCCGCCTCCTTGGGATTCCTGAAGGGGCTGAAGGGGAAGACCCGCGACGCTATATCGTGAAGTTACTCCGGGGGCCTTTCCAAATCACTCTGAATGGAACTGGGATCAAGAAATTCAACGCGCCCACCGTTTCCCTCTTAACTTGAAAAAGCGCTGGGAGGGCAGTAATAACAGTGGAGAAAAACCACGGGCTTTCCTTGTCTTTTTTGGCAATTTTTTGTTGAGACAGTTAGTTTACGACCAGGCCAGGCCTAACTCCTTAAAATGCTTTGATGGGGTGTCTTTTTTTGCGAAGCCCGACTTCTGCCATTCCACGGTGGAGCGGAGGTGGCGTCTCCGTCAGCTTTTTGCACCTTTTCAGCAGTTGGGAGCTCAGGTTTTCTTGATGAACCCGGCCAGGCTGAAAATTATAGTAAACGGGTTTACTCGCACTTTCACTTCAGAAATTAAGGCCCAAGAATACTTAGATGAGATAAAGTCTAGAAAATAATCACATGAAATGTCTTAAAGAGCTGTAGGCTGCAGTCTAGATTTTTTTGCTTGCTTTTTTTGTTTTTTGCTTGTTTATTAGATAGGGCATGTGGTGTTTCTACGGGCCAAAACTTGTGTCTCGAGGCTTCATATGGTGTGGGTGGGTGGCGGGGACCATAGCGAGCTGTCATCACTCAGGGGTTCCCTGATTGCTCTAAGAATGGGGGTGAGGGGGGGAGAGGGTGGGTGGGATGGAAGGGGGGGGTAGAATGTTTTTTTTTAGCCACATAGATTCTTGTGCACGGATAAAAGGGGGAGAAATGAGAGCGGGAAAAAGGGGAAAAAGGGAAAGAAAAAAGGGGGAAAAAAAGGCATAAAGGGACTACGAAATTACTGGAAAAGAAATTAGAAGGCATATATTTGGCCGAGAGGCTCAATCATAGAGATAGTCAAGGGCTATTGTCGATTAATGCAGTTAGGAATAGATAAGTTTAAAACATCTATATAACCATGACATCTCATTTTAGATGTATTAGTGTTAATATCTGTGGCCTCAATGACTTCCGAAAGAGGCAGAAGGTGGCTCATGGGCTGCGTCTGCTGGGGGCCGACGTAGTCTGCCTCCAGGAAACTCACATTGAGGGCTCACAGTTACATCTTTTGAACACACTTGGATATAAATTAGTTGGGGGGACCTCACAAGGGGCACGGGTGAAAGGGGTGGGGATTTTGGTACAACCTAGATCATCACTACAACCTATCCGTATTAAGGCTGATCCACGCGGCAGATGGGTTTTGGTTGAATGCCGGCTAGCTTCGGGGTTTTCATTCACTCTTTGCTCCGTTTATGGAAGCACTTCCGATGATCCTGAAGTATTTCACTGGCTTAACAATGAACTAGTCCATTGGCCCCTTCCTGTGATCTTGAATGGAGATCTGAATATCAACTTACCCAGTGACTGGGGGGAGTAAGCAATGGAAGTACACTGGCCGGAAACCTAAGGTATTTCAAGCCATTAGGAGCCTAATGGTTACACATGGCCTTATTGATGTTTGGACTTCTCTCAAACCATCCCAGCCAGGATATACTTACTACTCGGCCCCTCATCTTTCTTTAGCTAGGCTGGATTATTTCTTTGTTTCATCCTCTTTGATTGCCCAATGTAATATTGATATGGCACCTCGCTTTCTGTCGGATCATAATCCTTTAATTTTAAATATAACAGGGTCATTCTCTCATAAGGAAATGCCTTCCTGGAGCTTTGAGCGAGCACTCCTGAAGGACGAAGGGTATCAGATCTATATGAGAGGTTGGATTGAGAAATTTCTAGCCGAAAATATTGGGTCTGCCCCTGTAATGATTGTCTGGGATACACTGAAAGCATGTGTCAGAGGGGAAACCCTACAATTTTCTGCAAGGAAAAATAAAGGGGAAAAAAACAAATCTTAGAGCTCCAGGGTAAACTTGCAAAGGCTGAGGACAAACTAACTGAGGCGTTCCAAAAGGGGGATGACACGTCATTAGCACAATTAGAAGCACTGGGCATTAGAGCTAAAATAGGCATGATCTTGGCCGAGAAAACTGCGTCCAAGTGGGCTGCTTCAAGAGAAAAAATTTATGAATGTAGTGAGCTTATCGGCCATCAGTTGGCCGTGAGAACAAGACAACAAGTAACTCACAACATAATACAGGCCATACAAATGCCCACCGGGGAAATTACGAGGGATCCCACAAAAATTCGATCAACTTTTCACGAGTTTTACCAGAACTTATATTTGGAAAAAGGTGTTGGAACGCAAGAACAGATGAGGGGCAAAATAGATAAATATTTAGATCTGGTCTCTTTAAAACAGCTGAGTCCTGAGGATCATGATATGCTAGAAGCAGTCCCGGCATTAGAGGAAGTTACTATGGCTCTCTTCAAATTGCCAGACGGCAAAGCGGCGGGGCCTGATTGTATCCCCGTGGAATTTTATAAGCTTTTTTTTCCACAACTGAAAGGTCTTTTTTTTGCTTTAGTCGAGCTAATTTATAATGGCTTTTCTCCACCGGTGTCTTGGGCTAATGCGAAGATTGTCATCTTTCCTAAAAAGATAAATCACCACTAAAAATGGGCTCTTATCGTCCAATTACCCTTATTAATGGGGATTCTAAAATTTATGCCAAGATCATATCGTCTAGACTATCTTCTATTATTAAACATCTAGTGTCTAAATGGCAACATGGTTTTATTCCCGGGAGAGGCACTACCGACCATATCCGTCGAACTATCACCTTAATAGACATTGCCCAGACCGCAGGAGACCCGTTCGCGTTAATACTGCTGGACGCTGAGAAAGCATTTGATCGGGTCTCCTGGGAGTTTTTGTGGAGTGTTATGGGAAGGATGCATTTTGGGGTTAAAGCTATACAAACAATAAAAGCCCTTTATTATAAACCTACAGCGTGTTTATCGATCAATGGGCAAACAACCAAGGAGATAGTAATTTCACGAGGGACGAGACAGGGATGTCCCTGTTCCCCGTTACTTTTTGCTCTATATATCGATCCTTTAATAAGGCGGCTACAAAATAATTTAGACATTGGGGCTATTACTAGATTTGGCTTTGACACTAAAATTATGGCATATGCAGATGATTTGGCCCTGGTTACTTCTGACCCGGAAAAGGCTATAGTTGCCATTGAATCAGAAGCTCAAGAGTTTGGGAAATTATCTGGCTATGCCTTAAATAGTGATAAAACCCAGATTATAATTAATGAGAAAATAAGATGGTCTGATAAAAGAATTGTGACCAGTGCTAAATATCTGGGAGTAAGCATAGCTGCAGATTTGGACTCTATTGTCTCAGGAAATTTGATTCCTCTGGCTGCTGAAACTAAAGGAGCTTTGAATAGATTGAACAACTTGCATCTGACCATAGTGGGACGCTGCAATGTGGTAAAAATGATTTTTTTTCCAAAGCTACTTTATTTTTTAGATCCATTCCTTTGGAGTTTAATAATGCATTGCTGTTGAAATTTGAACGTCTCTATTCTCAATTCATCTGGGCATATTCACAACCTAGAAGAGCGTTTAGATACCTATCTCTCCCACGGGATAGAGGGGGTTGGGCACTCCCTAATATAAGGTTATATTATTGGGCTACGGTTTTACAAAACTGCTCTATATTACTACAAGAACAACTCTTGACTCCAACAACGCTGCTTCCGTCACCATTTGAATTGCTGCTCGGGCCTGAGGCTTGGGGCTGTCTGTGGCGCCAAGTGGAGTATGGGTATTATAAGAAGGTGAGATTCAAGTCTTTGTTAGGCACATTTAAAGTTTTTTCTTCGGTACGGAAACTTTTGGGCTTGGGAAGGTTAAATTTCTATACCCCAATCAATCATAATCCCTATCTACCTATTATATTTGGGAGATCTTATTTTCAAAACTGGCTTACTTCCGGTATTTCTAAATTAGGGGCCTTTTTTTCAACAGAAGGTATTCTTTCCTTTGAGGCTCTCAAAACACAATATAATTTGAGTCCTAAAGAGGCTTTTAATTATTTTGCAATTAAGGATTTCTTGTCCCGCAAGACCGGTGGGCCCTCCGGGTTTATCCCCAATGATCTAATTAATAAACTATGTGGATGTCCCGTCCCTCGCATTGGCTATATTTATTCTACTTTGAACAATCTTATGCCGGATGATTTAACTAGAGTTTCTCTCAAATGGCGACAAAAATTGGATATCACCGATAGTGACTTTAATATGGCATTATGTGCCACCCAGAGTGATCTTCTCACAGCTAAACTCCAGGCGCAGTTTTTTAAAACGGCATTTTTTCTCTATCTGACACCGAGTAGAATCGCAAAATGGGGGACAGGCCGAGGAACACTATGCCCCAGGTGTGCAGAGTCGGAAGCAGACTCTATACATATGTTTGCTTCTTGTGCTTTATTAGGGCCTTTAATTAAACAAATGCAGGACTTCTTTAAGAAGATCTTAAAGCAAGATGTTTTATTAACACCTACAACTATCTTGCTGGGCATCCAGGACACCGTTGACAGAAAGAATGGAGGGGCTCTGGTATTCGTTGCTATGACAATATACAGGCTATGTATTACATCAGCATGGATTGATCCAAACCCTCCATTATTCTCTCAATGGTTAAACCGTCTTATTGCGATTGGTAATCTAGAGAAATCCATATACTCCAAAAAAGGTAGGCGGGCAAAAAGAAAGGGATTAATAATTTGGGAACCTTTATCAAAGTGGCTGGCTCAAATTGATGGTTAAAGAAAAGGCCGGTATCATATACTTTCTGCCAGAGAATCTCAAGAATGTTTTAAAAAATAATAATAATAATAAATAATCCGGAAGGTCAGGGTGTGTGATCCATATTGGCTAATATTGCATTAGAGTATATGTCACTTTATACTGTTTTTATCTTGGGATTTATAATTGATGTACTGTAAAGCATTTGCACTTTTCTTCGATATATTCCTTATATACACAAGAATGAACTTTTGCCATACGTGGAGAAACAATGTTAGGTATTACGATGTATAGAAATTATTTTTTCCACTTATTCTTTAATTTTTCCTTTTTTAATTTTATTTTATTTTTATGTGGCTAATCTTTTTCGCTTTGTTGTTTAAGTTTGGAGATATTAGGAGGGTTGGGGGGGGTGGTCGTGTTGTCTCACACTGCTAAGTTGTTTATTTGGTGTTTGAATTTCGAAAAAAAAAAATAAAAAATAAAAAAATAATAATAATATCGACAACACAAACATCGATAAAATACATATAAACTATACCAAAAATAACATTTAAACATAAAAATAAATTATTTTCAATAATATAATGAAATAACATATTCCAAACATGATAAACAGAATTTTTTTAACAAAATTAATAAAATTAAATAAAACAAATTTACTGAAAATCCAAAAACAAATAAATAAACAAACAATACAACCTAAAAAAAATCACAACTACCAAAAATAAACAAACATAAATATATATCATATATAAAAAAATATATAACATTTATCTACATATACATTTTATAAACAATAATAAACAAAATAAAAACAAACATTAAATAAACATAATGAATATTAAACAAATTAAATAGTAACTGCCAAAAAATCCAAAAAAGCTATCTCAACCAATAAATTTAAACTACACCAACACGAACCAATAGAAAGCTCTAACTAATTAAATAAATACTATAAAACCAATCAATTAATTAACACAAAATTTACCATATAACGGACAAACACAGAGGAAGCACGAACCTTTGCGAGACAGAAAACAGAACGAAAAAAAACTACACAATCAACTATTCAGACAAACTCTCATTAAAGGCAAGAACAAAACTTTGTAACTAAATAAATAAAATTAGCTTAAAATAAAATAATTAACTAAAACTATAACATGTTTTCCTTTATGTGTCACAGATTAAA